>CM037093.1:62799094-63999094 GCA_020916435.1 Oxytropis ochrocephala | reverse complement strand
TTGAAGTCCTTTTAACCAAACTTGGTCGGCGGTGTCGATCATGCTATTCTTTGCTCTCTTGAGCTAAGGTAGCTCGCAGAAAGCGAACAAAGAGAAGAGGAGCGGTCTCTTTCAAGATCAGAAAACTTCAAGCCACCTAGTATTTCAAAGCTTATCAAGAATCACTGGGCGCGGCCTGGAGAGGCCACTACTTTTGGATCACTCCCACTAAGGAGGCCGGTAAGACCATATCTGAGATCCAACCGGACGGGATGCTCGGTCCTCCTTACTTCCCAATTATGTGGAATGAAGCTCACTTCTTCAGGAGGCGGCGATTACATCTATTCCACAAAGATTTGGCGAGGCCGACCTGGAATCTTTGGAGATGATCAAGAAGTTGGCGAGCATGATGCCTCCAGACCCTAAGGGCGACATACCTTGTCATCCCTTTGTCTTGCTCAAGGGCCGGGCTCTGGAGGCCGATATAGGTTTGCTTTCGAACTTTGCCCTTATATTTTTGCTGTCGACTTTCTCTTCTAACTCTTAGCTCGTTATTTTGCAGAAAGAATGGCCGGAAAGTCGTGGGCCGTGCTTGAGTCGGTTCTGAGCCCCGCTGCAATTCCAGGGGCCAAGAAATATGAAGGACCTCGGCCAAAGGGCGATCTGGAAGGGTCCTCAAAGGTGCCTTCTACTCCTAAGAGCCAGGGAAAAAAGCCAATCTCAGCCGTCCGGTCGCCCCCTCGCCAAGATGATCGCTCTCAAAAGCGGGCCAAGCTCGATGATCGGAGCTTGAACCCGGCTAAGGAGGAGATTCCTATTCTCTCGCTCGAGAGTTTAGGGCAGTCGATTGGAGTGGTTCGGAAGAAACCCATGGCGATGCAGTAGCTTTCTCTGCATGGGAATAGACAAAGTCATGGAAGAGTTGGTGGCGAAAGTGAAGGTATTTTACTTTTTATTTTCCTAGCCCGCTGTACTTTCGTCTTTGTTCGACCGACTAACAATCCATCGATCTTTGCTTGCAGGGGCTCGGGCTGACAAAGAGATGGCCTTGGCTGAGGCGCAGCAAAGGTATGACAAACTTGCCAAAGCCAAGAAAGATGCTCTTCAGCGGGGAGAGGAGGACCGGGACAAACTATCCAAGAGGAACAAGGAACTCGCCGGTCGGTGACAAATCAAGACCGGCGTCGAAGCCCTGAAGGGATAAAGCCAGTGGAGATCGAGAAGGCCGAGCCGAGGCTCGAATGCGAATGATCGCCCGAACATGGTCGAAATCACGCCGATCGGCGGTTCTACAACGCTCTCGGTCAGGTGCGGGTACTAAACGCAGACTTGAAAATCAACTTTGATGACAAGATGATAAAGCCCGCCCATTATGTTGAGGACAACAAAATCAAGCTGCCCGAGGAACTTGATGCGCAGGGTAACGTCGTTCGCCCCGCCTCGGTTCTCTTCTGAAGCCCGCCTGCGAGCGGAGTAATTTTGTAATAGTTTTAACTTGCCTTCGGGCACAACAATTTACAAGCTGCCTTCGAGCAGTGAAATGTTTGAGTGCTCGGTTTCGATCGGGCATCTCTATTTTGCATTTCTGAACGAGCTTCTTAGCGTCCTCGTCCATGGTCGGCCAGTAATAGCCGGCCCTGAGAGCTTTCTTAGCTATGGAACGTGCACCTTGGTGGCTTCCACAAACACCTTCATGAATATCCCTCGGCAGACATGGTCGAAACCGACCGACGTAAGACATCTCAACAATAGGGACGAGAATCCTCTTCTGTATAACTTTCCTTCTATTACCGAATACTTGGCCGCTCTGAGCCTGACCAACTTTGCTTGCTTCTGATCGCTCGGTTCTTCCCCTTCAACAATGTATCTCAGAATAGGGGCGATCCAATCTGAATCTTGATTGACACACAGAACGGCCAACGACTGGCTTGGCTTGGTCGACACACTCGGCCGATTTAGAGTCTCCTGAATCAAACTTCTGTGATTCCCCGGAGTCTTGGTACTTGCAAGCTTTGATAGAATGTCTGCTCGAACATTTTCGGTCCGAGGCACATGAGTCACTTCGCCTCGTCGAATCGCTTGAGCTCTCTCTTGCTCGCTAGGTAACTCTTGACCGCGTCGTCCTTAGCATCATATAATTCTTTGATCTGCGAGACAACAAGTAAGGAGTCGATCGAAGTTCAACCCGTCGACATTGAAGTCCTGGCGGTGCAGCCGGTATATGCACGCCTCATACTCGGCCTGATTGTTTGATGTATGGAAAGCGAAAGTCAAAGACACCTCCACCGCCAGGCCTTCTGAATTTTCTAATATTAGGCCTGCTCCACTTCCTTTGCTGTTGGACGACCCATCTACATGTAGGATCCAGGTCGTTGTGGTTTGATCTTCCGAGTCGAGTCATTTCCGCTATAAAGTCGCCCAACACTGCGCTTTGCGGCGATCTTGATTCAAATTTGATCCCAAATTCATCGAGCTCTCTTCGCCCACTTTATCATTCGTCCCCGCCAGATCCGCCGATGGAGGACTTGCTCGATTGGTGATCGGTCCTTACCACGACCTGGTGGGCCACAAAGTAGGGTCTCAATCTTCGAGCAGCAACTAGGAGTGCAAGAGCAAACTTCTCTATTTTCTGGTACCTCAGCTCGGGCCCTTGCAGCACTTTACTAATGAAGTAGACCGGATTCTGTTTTAGATCGTTCTCTCTGACTAGCACAGCACTCAGAACTTCTTCCGTTATAGCCAAGTCACGAATCTGACGTCTCGCCGCAACGCGGCTTGGTCATGATTGGTGGGCTAGTCAAAGCTTCCTTCAACTCGTCCAATGCTTGCTGGCACTAGTCGGGCCACTCGAAATCTGTGTCTTTCTTCAAGAGTCTGAACAACGGAAGCGACTTGCAGGCCGCTTTTGGAATGAATCTGGATAAGGCGGCCACCATGTCGTTCAGCTGTTGTATTTCTTTTTTAGTAGTGGGCGGCCTCATTTCGGCGACCGCCCTGCACTTCTCAGGGTTTGCTTCTATCCCTCTTTCAGTCAGGTGAAAGCCCAAAAACTTGCCGGCCCTCACCCCAAAGGTACACTTCTCTGGATTCAGTCTGAGTGAATTTTTCCTTGCTTCCTCAAAGATTTCCCTCAGGTCGTTCACGTGATTTGGATCGGTCCCGCTCTTGATGATCATGTCGTCCAAATACACCTTAGATATTCGACCGATCTGCCTTTTGAAAATCTTATTCATCATTCGCTGGTAGGTCGCTCCAGCGTTCTTTAAGCCGAAAGGCATCACCTTATATTGAAAATTGCCTCGATCTGTCATGAAGGCTGTCTTGTGTCGATCGGGTGGATACATGGTGATCTGATTGTATCCTGAATAAGCATCCAAAAAAGATAATAATTTATAACCCGAGGCCCCATCGACCAGCTTGTCAATGTTTGGCACGGGGAAGGCATCCTTCGGGCACGCCTTGTTCAGGTCGGTGTAATCTACACACATTCTCCACTTGCCATTTTTCTTTTTAACCAACACGACATTGGATAGCCAGGTCGTGTATTTGATCTCTCTATGAAGTCGGCCTTGGGAGGTCCTCAACGGCCTTTGCGCGGCTTGAGATTTTTCCTCACTTTGAGTTCTCCTTCTTTGTGCGGCCAGGCTTGGAATTCTCATCGATCGAGAGTTGATGACAGCAATTTCCAGCAGGATACCGGGCATGTCGGATGCTCGCCATGCGAGCAGTCGGCATAATCTTTCAAACATTGTACAAGTTCTTGCTTCACCGCTCCCAGAGGTCGCTCACAGAAGCTTCACCGCTTTAGCCGGGTCGCGTCACCCAACCGCACATCTACCAATTCTCCATGAGGTTACGGTCTTTTCAATGATTCTTTAGCTCTCGAGCTAAAACATCGCCGTCGTCTTACGGTCATTATGCGGATCATAACGAGCGTCGGATCGTGAGATTTACTTGGTGGCCTTCACCGGTGCTTTGAGCATTCGGGCCACGATCTACCTCATCACAAATTTCCCGATATAGGGTGTGGCTTCGTCTTGCGATTCTAAGTCGGCGCGGGGTGACTACACAGTTGTCTTTGTTTGTAGAATTTCATCTTCGGATGTCTTCATCGATGCAACGGCTCTAGCTTGCCCAAAGTCGGCCTACCAATGATGCATTGATAGCGGGATTTGATGGGAAGTACAAGGAACGTCGTCCGACCGTCCCCGTACATAGTACTTTCCCGATGTCATCACCAAATGTGACTAAAAGCTCGATCGTTCCCAGCGGGTAGGTGGTCGCTCCGTTGAAGCTGTTAGAGCGAAGGGCTCGGCTGAGGATTATCTCGCTCGATAAACTTTTAGCTTGTCAATCGGTTCAACAAACATGATATCGGCGAGCCGCCTGCCTGGTCGACGAGAATTCTTTGTACCTCTGCGGTGTTGGCCATAATCGCTCTTATCACCAACGGGACATAAGCTGTCGGCTTACCATCGTGTAGTCGTTATCCCCAAAAGAGATGGGAGGTCTATTCGAGGCCGGTCTTTCTCTTTGAAGTTGATGCGACCATTAGAAGTTCATCCCATTTTCTCTTGGTGGCTTTGTTGGATTCCTGCGATCCAACGGGTTCCCACCATGAATTACCATCGCAACATTACGGCCTTTAGATCGCCGAGTGTCACGATCTTGGATCGGTCTTTGTCTTGGGTGCTCTCTATGGCTAGAGGAACCTTTCCTCTGTCTTGATCGAGTTCTTTTGTTTTCTCTTGAGGTCGGTCGCGCCTTCCTCCGACCTCACATACTTACCCAACTTGCCTTTCTGAATGAGTTCTTCAACATCGTCTTTGAGGGCCATACAGTCGTTGGTATCATGACCTTTGCTCTTATGGTAGCGGCAATATCTTTTGGTCGGCCGTGCCCCCTTCTTGAGCACGAGTGGATCGGGCCGCTTCACTCTACGAACTCATTGTTCGCACTCACTTTGTAGATCGTGCAATGGAAGTATTCGGCGTAGTATGATGGTCAAATTTCTTGTCTCTCAAGTCCGGCCGGTTGTCTCGGCGACCTCATGCCCTTTAGACGGCTTACTCTGCTCTTCTTTCTGTCGCGCACGGGCGGCCTTCCTCGCAGCTAAAGTCTCTTCATACGCCATGTGGACGTTCGCTCTTGTTAGGAAATAACTGAGATCCTGATAATGGTTAAGGGTGAATTCTTCTACGAACCGTGGTCGGCCGAATACCACGCTCGAGATATTTCAACTTGTCCTTGTCGACAAGTCACGAAATGACTTCGGCCTCGATGTTAAACCGGTCGATGTCTTCGCCTCGGCGTTTCATTATCACCTTGAACAATGGAGTCAAGTGTTCTTCAAATCGATATTGGCGGCGATTGGCGGTGTAGTGAGACAAGAAGATTCCGATCAAGTCTTCCCATGATGATATGGTGTTGGGCGGGCGGATTCCCACCACTCCAATGCTCGGCCGTCAACGGTAGAAACGACTGCATTTCATGGTCGGTCCCAGCTCTCTGTAACAGCAGTAATTATTAAAATACCGGAGATGCTTGTCTGGATCGCTACGGCCATCGAACTTGTTTAGGTTAGGCGGCTTCCTCAAATCTCTCGGAATTACATAACGCTGATTTCTCTAGTGAATGGGCGTGCTGCGTTACGAATCTTTATTCGACCCAAAGGGTTGCATAGCGAGGCAAGCCTCGTTGCCCGGCATTCCATAGATTCCTCCGGATGGGCCAGATGGTGGAAGTTGAGGAGGTCTTCTGGGTCGTTCGCTCTGACCTCTTCTCGGCCGACGCGAAACGTCCCTAATTCTTCCATCCCTGTATTCTTCAAGCTCTTCACGAGAATCCCAAGACCTGCTTCTCGACCGACGTGAACCGGACGACTCGTTGGATGAGTATCTAGTGGGCGAGCGGCCGGTGTCAGGGCGGTAGCTGGAATCCTCATAATCGTCGTAAGATAGCGAACGGCGTCTGCGCACGTTCCTACTAGGGGGCGACCTATGCGCCTGCCCGTCTTCTTGGGAGAAGCGATGAGTAGTGCTCTCCGTGAAAAATGCTCCTTCGAGGAGGGGAGCGATGTCTGCGCGCCGGTCGGCGTTGGGCAGAGGGTTCTCCGTCTTCCGCACGCAGGCGGCCCGGAATCGACCCGCTTTCATACTGAGAGATGAGCGCGTCTCTGTCTGCGATCACCTGATTCTTGTTTTGCGGGATTTGCGAGCGGCCTAAATGGCGATGCTCGTGATTCTTGAATGCCCGCTTCAATCACCTGGAGCGGTAGGTCATTAGGAACGGCGGTTGAATTTGTTGAAGGATCGGTCCGTGACCAGTTGTCTGCATCAAGGCTCTTATCGTGGATGTCCTTGAGATTCGTGGATCAGAATGCGCTACGCCCTCCAGTCTGCTGCGATGGTCTTTGGCCGGGAGGGGTTGAGTCGGGAAGAGGCACGATCGTGATCGTCTGTGCGGTCAAAATAATTAAAAAGTATTCAAATATAGTATCAAGGTAAGTTAACCTTGGTCGTCTCACAAGGACCTCTAAATGCAGAAATTACCAAAATCAAGAACAAAGTTAATAATAAAAGGGGGGTTTTTTAGGAAAAGAGTTTGATTTTTAATGAAGGAAAAAAAAACAATTAAAGATAGACAATCAATCCATTGGTTTTGCGTGTGCTCTTGGATTTATCATCGGTTCTAAAATAAAGATTCGTGCAAGGGGTTTGATAATTCTTGATTGACAATAAACTAACTAAACAAGCGTTAGTCAGTTCATACGAATTCACAATGTTTTAAAGCAAGCGTCAAAACAATGTGTTCAATCAATCGTGATAGTGAACAAGCGTCAGTAACACAATTAATATCATAACTGAATTATGTCAATCCTATAAACAAGCGTCATAGACTCTATCAATTCCTATCCAAACTAGATTAAACAAGCGATAAAATAGTTCAAATGATGAAAGTTGTGAAATAGAATCATGATTAAGTGATTAAGCAAAACTGAATCAGGAAACTAATCACATAAGCAAATCACAGAGTTTGAGTAATTAAGCAAAACACAAACTGAATCTGCAGCAAGAATTACAAATATGAAATTGATAGAGAAAGAATTAAAACCATAAAAACGAAATAAACATTAAAGCACTGAACCTCAAAATCCTTACAGCAACACCCTTCACCAATAGATTGATCTAGGGCTTTAAGCTTCCATGGAGGTTAGGGCACAAAACATCAAATTGAAAGTAGGAATGCGTAAGATGGTAAAAGACGGCTGCTCCAGCCAAGTCTATAAGACTAAAACGAAAAACCTAATCCCTTAATGGGTTCTTGGATAAAAGCCCGTTAACAAACTAATATCTGGCCCGAAACCCATTTTACATTAAACTGCTTCGGTATTTTGCCGTTTTGACCTTCAAAACTTCCGAATTGGGATTCGTGTTCAACATAAGATTTGTAGCTCTGTTCCTTAGCTTTCCAACGCATGCTTGCACGCATCAATCGGATAACTTTAGCCAAAGTTATGGCCTGCAGAGTAGACCAGGGTCAATATGCAATAAAAAATAAGAATTAAACACCAAATCGCTATACTGCTCCAATAAGACCTAAAGTCTAGAAACGTGCTAAGACTCAAAAATTAGGTACAGAGAACAATTAAATCACCAAGTGAAAAGCTATAAAGAGTGCATTAGAATGCACTGATCAAATTCCCCCACACTTAAGCTTTTGCACTCCGGGCAAAACACAAAAAACAAGACATAAAAGCAAAACATGAATTCCCAATGAACCCAATGAATGCAAAGTCATAAGAGAGATGCTTTTCCTAAGATTCAAGAAGAATGACATTCAGAGATAGCACTTAATTGCAATCAAGGTAAGAAAAAGAGGATAGAGCACCAACGAGTGAATCATAAGTGATGAGTCCTCACAGGATTTATATAAGTAATGCTCTCAATCACTCAAGTTTCTAGGCTTGTGTTTACTCTCATATATATAATAAGCACATCAATGAAAGTTAGCACTACCATATGCTTGACAAGCTTCTAACATCCACACTTAAGAACACATGCACATAAGATCAAAAGGTCTTTATAAGGGTTGTAATGGGGCCAAGGTCAAGGTGGAATAATCCTAAGGGGGAACTAAGCTAAAAAGAATCAAAGAGGGCAAAGAAGCAATGAAAATCAATTGTAAGGTGAACATGAGAGGGTCCAATTTGAACAAGATATGACAAACTTCTCTATTTTGCAACTTCTCTCCATAACTCTCTTCACACAACATTCACTCTCCTTGATACAAAAATATAAAGATATATACACTTTCCAATTTTTTTCTATTCTTTTTGACTTTTTTTTTCTTTTTCTATTTTTTTTTCTTTTTGAGGAGTATTTTTCTATACAAATGTACTTGCCAAACTTTCCTTTGAAAACCCAAGAATCAACCCAAGTGAGAACCACAATTACACAATTTGGACACCCCCACACTTATGGATATGACAATTTTCAAATCAAAGCTCCTTCACCCTCTAAGATTGGGTAATATCATTGGTTTTCTCTTTTAGGCTTGTAATGAGCTATAAAACAAAGAATGGGATAAAAAGGCTCAGAGGGGCTTACACAAAGGGATAAATTCAGGGTAGGCTTATTTGGCTAGTAGCTAAGAAAAACAGAATTGCCTATATCATTTCAAACATGCTGTGAACAAGTGTTTCAACAATAATCGAGTCAAGTTCTAGAGTAACTAACAAACATGAGTGAGTCACACACAAGAAAGGAGAGAATGGTAAAGTGTAGTCCATCCATAAAAAGGCTCAATTCTCACCAGGGACAATGACTATCACAGATGATGCAGTATTTAGTGCTCATACCCAATTTATTATACCAAGAGCAACAAGAAATCAATCAAATCATGCCAAATCACCCATGGTCCTAGAATAGTCAAAATCACTCACAACTTGTACAGACATAGAATTCATGGAAAAACATGCAACAATTTTTTTCTTTTTTTATAGTTAAAAATTAAAAACATAAAAACAAAAAGACACACCCCCACACTTAAATCACACATTGTCCTCAATGTAAGCAACATATATAACTTAAGAATAAGGAAAGAAAACTCCCTCTTGAAGGTGGAGAACTTGAATCTTGTGTGCGGTTGGTATTTGGTAGTGAAAGCTCTTTTATGGTTACCACACACATGTTTGGTCACCTTCTTCTTCCATACATCCGTAATCAAGGGGCTGAGTTGTTGTTGTGTTTGCCACACATTCTTATTAGGAATGTCCACCAAGGTCCATCCAATACCTTTTCTATGTTCTCTTAGAGATCTTGGTAGCTTTTCTGTTCGAGTCAAGGTTAGTGAAAAAATCACGGAAAATATTCACTTCCCTTCAAATATGCATATTTAAAATATTCAGGGAGTGGTTTGAGATCCACAACATGTGATGGCTCAATGGTAGCGTGCAGCTACATCCACAACATCATCTATGGAAATTGTATCAACTCTCGCAAAGTATTCTCAATCTCAAAGACAAATAGAAGGATTATCGAAACTTGTATAATCAACCAAACCATCCAGAAATTCCATTTTACAAAGGGAATTCTCTTCCACGGGTTGTTCCTTAGTATCAAAGATCCCAAATTTTTCACTAGTGTCACTAAAATTTGCAGCTTTGTTATTTTTCGCAATAACTGTTCAGACACCCTTTGAGTTTCAACAAGAGTAGTTGCAATTTGAAAAGGGAGTATTTGGGACATTAGGATTTTCTACTTCTTGTACAAGCAGTTGGTTTGATCTGCAGGATTGCATCCGATTAACTACGATGTTTAAGCGTCCAACTATTATCTCCAACTGCATAAGTGTGGAATCTGTTGTTTGTTGGAATATAAGATTTTGAATAGCCATTTTTTTAATGAGATCCTCCAGTGAAGGTTCATATCTAGCAGCCATATTTTAGTCAACAGAAGCAAGATCAAAGATGATCAGGAAATCAGAACAGTATCCAGAATAAATGGAACAAATCAGAAAATTCCAACTATGTCCTAAGCACTAAAATAGAGGGTAAATTAAGAAAACGTATCAAATCAAATCTAAAAAAAATAAAACTAACACTACAAATCTAATAAAATCAAAATTAAGATATGCGAATTTGTTTTGGATTTTTTTGAGGATATAAAAAATTAAAATAATTAAAAAGAAAATGCAAAAGAAGGAAATTCGGATTTTTCGGCCTTAGCTCCCGAAGGGAGTCCTGCTCCTTGATTTTTGTGATTTTCTGACCAATTTTCGAGCAAATCTGAGGAATTCGCCTGAAAATCGTTTTTTTCTTCTCTGTTCTATGATAGAACCGAAAGATGCCGAAACTAATAGAACCTGTAAGTGCAAGAAACAAAACTAAAAAAACAAAGGTTAGTGGTTAGTGAGGTTCTTAAGCCAGTAATTCCTAATTAGAGGTCCCCGGCAACGGCGCCAATTTGATCAGCGGTCGTACGCGGGTCAAAATAATTAAAAAGTATTCAAATATAGTATCAAGGTAAGTTAACCTTGGTCGTCTCACAAGGACCTCTAAATGCAGAAATTACCAAAATCAAGAACAAAGTTAATAATAAAAGGGGGGTTTTTTAGGAAAAGAGTTTGATTTTTAATGAAGGAAAAAAAAACAATTAAAGATAGACAATCAATCCATTGGTTTTGCGTGTGCTCTTGGATTTATCATCGGTTCTAAAATAAAGATTCGTGCAAGGGGTTTGATAATTCTTGATTGACAATAAACTAACTAAACAAGCGTTAGTCAGTTCATACGAATTCACAATGTTTTAAAGCAAGCGTCAAAACAATGTGTTCAATCAATCGTGATAGTGAACAAGCGTCAGTAACACAATTAATATCATAACTGAATTATGTCAATCCTATAAACAAGCGTCATAGACTCTATCAATTCCTATCCAAACTAGATTAAACAAGCGATAAAATAGTTCAAATGATGAAAGTTGTGAAATAGAATCATGATTAAGTGATTAAGCAAAACTGAATCAGGAAACTAATCACATAAGCAAATCACAGAGTTTGAGTAATTAAGCAAAACACAAACTGAATCTGCAGCAAGAATTACAAATATGAAATTGATAGAGAAAGAATTAAAACCATAAAAACGAAATAAACATTAAAGCACTGAACCTCAAAATCCTTACAGCAACACCCTTCACCAATAGATTGATCTAGGGCTTTAAGCTTCCATGGAGGTTAGGGCACAAAACATCAAATTGAAAGTAGGAATGCGTAAGATGGTAAAAGACGGCTGCTCCAGCCAAGTCTATAAGACTAAAACGAAAAACCTAATCCCTTAATGGGTTCTTGGATAAAAGCCCGTTAACAAACTAATATCTGGCCCGAAACCCATTTTACATTAAACTGCTTCGGTATTTTGCCGTTTTGACCTTCAAAACTTCCGAATTGGGATTCGTGTTCCACATAAGATTTGTAGCTCTGTTCCTTAGCTTTCCAACGCATGCTTGCACGCATCAATCGGATAACTTTAGCCAAAGTTATGGCCTGCAGAGTAGACCAGGGTCAATATTCAATAAAAAATAAGAATTAAACACCAAATTGCTATACTGCTCCAATAAGACCCAAAGTCTAGAAACGTGCTAAGACTCAAAAATTAGGTACAGAGAACAATTAAATCACCAAGTGAAAAGCTATAAAGAGTGCATTAGAATGCACTGATCAAATTCCCCCACACTTCTTTTGCACTCCGGGCAAAACACAAAAAACAAGACATAAAAGCAAAACATGAATTCCCAATGAACCCAATGAATGCAAAGTCATAAGAGAGATGCTTTTCCTAAGATTCAAGAAGAATGACATTCAGAGATAGCACTTAATTGCAATCAAGGTAAGAAAAAGAGGATAGAGCACCAACGAGTGAATCATAAGTGATGAGTCCTCACAGGATTTATATAAGTAATGCTCTCAATCACTCAAGTTTCTAGGCTTGTGTTTACTCTCATATATATAATAAGCACATCAATGAAAGTTAGCACTACCATATGCTTGACAAGCTTCTAACATCCACACTTAAGAACACATGCACATAAGATCAAAAGATCTTTATAAGGGTTGTAATGGGGCCAAGGTCAAGGTGGAATAATCCTAAGGGGGAACTAAGCTAAAAAGAATCAAAGAGGGCAAAGAAGCAATGAAAATCAATTGTAAGGTGAACATGAGAGGGTCCAATTTGAACAAGATATGACAAACTTCTCTATTTTGCAACTTCTCTCCATAACTCTCTTCACACAACATTCACTCTCCTTGATACAAAAATATAAAGATATATACACTTTCCAATTTTTTTCTATTCTTTTTGACTTTTTTTTTTTTTTATATTTTTTTCCTTTTTTGAGGAGTATTTTTCTATACAAATGTACTTGCCAAACTTTCCTTTGAAAACCCAAGAATCAACCCAAGTGAGAACCACAATTACACAATTTGGACACCCCCACACTTATGGATATGACAATTTTCAAATCAAAGCTCCTTCACCCTCTAAGATTGGGTAATATCATTGTTTTTCTCTTTTAGGCTTGTAATGAGCTATAAAACAAAGAATGGGATAAAAAGGCTAAGAGGGGCTTACACAAAGGGATAAATTCGGGGTAGGCTTATTTGGCTAGTAGCTAAGAAAAAGCAGAATGCCTAGATCATTTCAAACATCTTTGTGAACAAGTGTTTCAACAATAATCGAGTCAAGTTCTAGAGTAACTAACAAACATGAGTGAGTCACACACAAGAAAGGAGAGAATGGTAAAGTGTAGTCCATCCATAAAAGGCTCAATTCTCACCAGGGACAATGACTATCACAGATGATGCAATGATTTAGTGCTCATACCCAATTTATTATACCAAGAGCAACAAGAAATCAATCAAATCATGCCAAATCACCCATGGTCCTAGAATAGTCAAAATCACTCACAACTTGTACAGACATAGAATTCATGGAAAAACATGCAACAATTTTTTCTTTTTTATAGTTAAAAATTAAAAACATAAAAACAAAAGACACACCCCCACACTTAAATCACACATTGTCCTCAATGTAAGCAACATATATAACTTAAGAATAAGGAAAGAAAACTCCTCTTGAAGGTGGAGAACTTGAATCTTGTGTGCGGTTGGTATTTGGTAGTGAAAGCTCTTTTATGGTTACCACACACATGTTTGGTCACCTTCTTCTTCCATACATCCGAGAATCAAGGGGCTGAGTTGTTGTTGTGTTTGCCACACATTCTTATTAGGAATGTCCACCAAGGTCCATCCAATACCTTTTCTATGTTCTCTTAGAGATGGCGGTAGCTTTTCTGCTCGAGTCAAGGTTAGTTGAAAAATCACAGAAAATATTCACTTCCCTTCAAATATGCATATTTAAAATATTCAGGAGTGGTTTGAGATCCACAACATGTGATGGCTCAATGGTAGCAGCAGACTACATCCACAACATCATCTATGGAAATTGTATCAACTCGCAAAGTATTCTCAATCTCAAAGACAAATAGAAGGATTATCGTAACTTGTATAATCAACCAAACCATCAAGAAATTCCATTTTACAAAGGGAATTCTCTTCCACTAGTTGTTCCTTAGTATCAAAGATCCCAAATTTTTCACTAGTGTCACTAAAATTTGCGACTTTGTTATTTTTCGCAATAATAAGCTTTCGATACACCTTTGAGTTTCAACAAGAGTAGTTGCAATCAAAAATGGAGTATTTGGGACATTAGGATTTTCTACTTCTTGTACAAGCAGTTGGTTTGATCTCTGGGATTGCATCTGATTAACTACAGTGTTTAACTGTCCAACTATTATCTCCAACTGCATAAGTGTGGAATCAGTTGTTTGTTGGAATATAAGATTTTGAATAGCCATTTTTTTAATGAGATCCTCCGGTGAAGGTTCATATCTAGCAGCCATATTTTAGTCAACAGAAGCAAGATCAAAGATGATCGGAAATCGAACACTGATCCAGAATAAATGGAACAAATCCAGAAAATTCCAACTATGTCCTAAGCACTAAAATAGAGGGTAAATTAAGAAAACGTATCAAATCAAATCTAAAAAAAATAAAACTAACACTACAAATCCAATAAAATCAAAATTAAGATATGCGATTTTTTTTTGGATTTTTTTGAGGATATAAAAAATTAAAATAATTAAAAAGAAAATGCAAAAGAAGGAAATTCGGATTTTTCGGCCTTAGCTCCCTAAGGGAGTCCTGCTCCTTGATTTTTTTGTGATTTTCTGACCAATTTTCGGAGCAATCTGAGGAATTCGCCTGAAAATCGTTTTTTTTTCTTCTCCTGTTCTATGATAGAACTGAAAGATGCCGAAACTAATAGAACCTGTAAGTGCAAGAAACAAAACTAAAAAAACAAAGGTTAGTGGTTAGTGAGGTTCTTAAGCCAGTAATTCCTAATTAGAGGTCCCCGGCAACGGCGCCAATTTGATCAGCGGTCGTACGCGGGTCAAAATAATTAAAAAGTATTCAAATATAGTATCAAGGTAAGTTAACCTTGGTCGTCTCACAAGGACCTCTAAATGCAGAAATTACCAAAATCAAGAACAAAGTTAATAATAAAAGGGGGGTTTTTTAGGAAAAGAGTTTGATTTTTAATGAAGGAAAAAAAAAACAATTAAAGATAGACAATCAATCCATTGGTTTTGCGTGTGCTCTTGGATTTATCATCGGTTCTAAAATAAAGATTCGTGCAAGGGGTTTGATAATTCTTGATTGACAATAAAC
Source organism: Oxytropis ochrocephala (assembly GCA_020916435.1). NCBI lineage: Eukaryota > Viridiplantae > Streptophyta > Magnoliopsida > Fabales > Fabaceae > Oxytropis > Oxytropis ochrocephala. The sequence continues at coordinate 63,984,328 of CM037093.1, read as the reverse complement.
TAACTAAACAAGCGTTAGTCAGTTCATACGAATTCACAATGTTTTAAAGCAAGCGTCAAAACAATGTGTTCAATCAATCGTGATAGTGAACAAGCGTCAGTAACACAATTAATATCATAACTGAATTATGTCAATCCTATAAACAAGCGTCATAGACTCTATCAATTCCTATCCAAACTAGATTAAACAAGCGATAAAATAGTTCAAATGATGAAAGTTGTGAAATAGAATCATGATTAAGTGATTAAGCAAAACTGAATCAGGAAACTAATCACATAAGCAAATCACAGAGTTTGAGTAATTAAGCAAAACACAAACTGAATCTGCAGCAAGAATTACAAATATGAAATTGATAGATAAAGAATTAAAACCATAAAAACGAAATAAACATTAAAGCACTGAACCTCAAAATCCTTACAGCAACACCCTTCACCAATAGATTGATCTAGGGCTTTAAGCTTCCATGGAGGTTAGGGCACAAAACATCAAATTGAAAGTAGGAATGCGTAAGATGGTAAAAGACGGCAGCTCCAGCCAAGTCTATAAGACTAAAACGAAAAACCTAATCCCTTAATGGGTTCTTGGATAAAAGCCCGTTAACAAACTAATATCTGACCCGAAACCCATTTTACATTAAACTGCTTCGGTATTTTGCCGTTTTGACCTTCAAAACTTCCGAATTGGGTTTCGTGTTCAACATAAGATTTGTAGCTCTGTTCCTTAGCTTTCCAACGCATGCTTGCACGCATCAATCGGATAACTTTAGCCAAAGTTATGGCGTGCAGAGTAGACCAGGGTCAATATGCAATAAAAAATAAGAATTAAACAATAAATTGCTATACTGCTCCAATAAGACCCAAAGTCTAGAAACGTTCTAAGACTCAAAAATTAGGTACAGAGAACAATTAAATCACCAAGTGAAAAGCTATAAAGAGTGCATTAGAATGCACTGATCAAGGCCCGCGTCTGGGGCCGGTCGCGTGGAGCCATGGAGGAAGTAGGATAGCGCTCGGGTCTCCCACTGTGGTCGCCAATTGATCGTACTTTGACCAATGAAGTGTTGAAGTTGTTGTCTTGTTGACTGGGCCGGTCGTTGAATGAGTGAAAGGACCGCTCCTGGCTTCACGCTGAGCACCTCGGGTGGTACCTGCAAAGACACTCCGACGATCTAGTGAGAGGTCGCTCGGGCAGATAACACAAGGTATGAGAACGGATCTGATGCCATGTGCGAATGGCGTATATATACTGCGAGGTCCGACCGTTTTGCGAAGTTTTCGGCCGGCGAGAATTGCGCTCCAAGCAGCGTGCTTGGGCCGGTTACGCTGGGCTGGGTCGACGGCCCAATTGCTATTGGAAGCCCTTGTAATTGCTGATACACCCAGGAACACGCCCCAGCCGCGCCCGACTCGCGCTCCGAGCGCGAGTCACTATTTTTCACTGTTTTCTCACTGTTTTCCTTAAAGTGCTGTCACGTTTTTGAAAAATTGATATCTTGCGAACCGGGAACCCGATTGAGGTGTTCTAAGATTCGTTGGAAAGCTTATTCAGAGGCCTAACTGAATATTCTATTTTTAAGGCAAAATAAACTGTTTTGTGTTGCCGATGATACAAATTAAAATGCGATGTTTTCCAACTTCCTCAGCTTTAAATGGGATGTTATCTAAACATAGTGTGATGTTTCCATTAGTAAAATATGATGTCTTCCCAAACGAAATGTGGTGTTTCTAAGTTGAATTGTGGTATTTTCTAAAGGAAAAGAGTGTATTTTCTAAACTATAAAGTGATGATTAAATTGAATTGAATAGAATTGAATTGATAATGGTTCGTAGAGTTGATAATTGGAGTTGATGCTTTCAAAGAAATCAAAGTTACAATTGTGTTTTAAAATAAATAGTGTGCTATTTGACAGTGTTTCAAGTCGCTGTTCCGTTTTTCTAAAATGAGTAGTGTGTTTCAAAGTTGCTGTCTTATTTTTGAAAATAAGAGTGGATCTATTCTTTTATCTTTGTAAAAGTCTTTGCTTTGTCTTCTTTGTTTTAATCATATATAGGGGTTGCTGGATTTATTAAGTAAATGAGTTTCTGTTTTACAAAAATGAGAGGCTGTCTTTATGTTGTAAAGGTGTCGTTTAGGAAGTTGTATGCGAGTTAAAATGCGATGATTTCTAAATCAAAAGGGGATGTCTTCTAACTTAAAATGAGATGTTTTCTACAAATAAATTGTGATGCTTTCCACTCTTTAAAGGCGATATTTTCTAAGCATGAAGACGAGAGGATTTTCTAAACTAAATGAGATGTCTTCCAAACTAAATGTGAGGTTTTCTAAGGCTAAGTGTGGCGTTAAATCTCGATCTTAAGGGTGATGTACTTAACTTTTAAATGATGAAATGTATGATGATGGTGTGATGGTTGTGATGATAATGATGATGTTCATGATGATGATACAATTGCGACGATGATGATGATGTGTTATGAGGATGATATAAAAGCAATGATAATGACATTTTGGGGCGGTTATGGCCAAAAGTGACGTTGAGGAAAGTTGTGTTGTGATGTGTAATTGTTGATTTCTGTTGATTGATTTGATGAGTGACGCATAGGGTCTCATGCATGTCATACTGCATTCATCGACGATATGGGCTGCGACCGGAGCTATGCTCAAAGCGACGATAAGCGACGATTGTATTTTTGCGACGATGGTACCTCATGCATATGCCCGGCGACGTGGGTTGCATTTTCATATATGCGCATTTAAATGATGTAGTTGCTTGTGATGTGTTTTGATGTTGGTTGCCGATGTTGCTCTGTGATGGTTGTAATGCGACGTTAAGTGTGCTGTGGTAGTTATAGATATTGTCCTCTAATATATTGATTATTATTTATGCTCTTATGCTGTTTGAAGACTCACCCTTTCTGCTTGGAATGTTGCTCTATTGTGGCAACGCTGCAGGTAACCGCGAGTGAAGTTTCTGCTGCCTTCTTTATTAGCTGGTGGGAGGTTGTGTAACGCCCCAAATATAATTCAATTGTTTATTTAGTGGGTTCTTTAAGGCTTACAACATTTGGTTAAGTCAAAGGATTAATTGGAGTTTTAGGGTATTTAGGAGGTATTTGATTTTAAAAGGGGAATGGTAATTTAATTAAAAGAGGGAGTAGTGCAAGTGATGGAGGGAGTGTAATTAGAGGCCCATGAGAGTTAGGCCCATGATCCATGAATTTAGCCCAATTGCATGCCTTAAAGGGAAGTGTCGAAGGGGAGCCATTCATTTCAACCAAAATCTTAGAAAAGTCAAAGGGAAAGTAAAAGAGAGAAGTTGGTAGGTGAGATCACTTTCTAGAGAGAAGAAGGAGAACGTTGGCGTGGGAGGAGCTCGGAATCAAGAGAGGAGAGTTGCTGTGGGTGTTAACCGGAGGGTTTCAGTGAAGAGAGTGTGTTCTACTCAACTGATCGAGATATGTCGAGTAGAAGCGGTGTGATAGCCTTAGGGAGAGAGAGAGGAGAGCTTGTTCTTTGTGGTTATTGGAGAGTGAAGGGTTCTCATCTTCTCGAGTTACTAAGGTAAGGGGGCTCTCTATTCATTTATAGTTCTGTATGTATGATAGACCTTGTGTGTGAGCAAGCATGTGGTTGTATTCTGAGTTGTATGTGTGTTGTTTGATGCTTGTGTTGACTGTTGTTTCATTCATTTTGGTGATGTTGTGATGAGTTGATCATCGTGAGAGGCAAGGGAGAGGCGGGGGAGCCGAGAACTCTCGATCCTAGTGAGCTAGGCTTCTTTGTATCACCTTCGTTGAGGCTCTCGGTGATGAGTTTATTGGATTAGCTACGTAGAAGAACTTGTGTAATAGTGATGTGTAGGTTTGATCATAGGCCAGAGACTAAGGAGAAAGAATAGGAGAAAGACTAGGCGCATGAGAGAGACTTAAGAGTTGAAGTGCAATTGGCTAACCAAAAGAGTGTTGAGTCGGTGTAGTTGAGGCGTGTATAGGTTTGAGGTCGGTGTAATCCTAAGTGTTGACAGTAACGTAATCATATGAAGCGTGAGTGAGGGTTGGAAGATGAGGTAGTGCGTAAGTAAGCTAAGTGATGAAATCGGTGAATTCGAGCGCGAAGTAAAGCCGGGTTGTGGTTGCTGTGTGTGCGAGTAGGTAAGCCGAGGTGTATATGCCGAGTTGGGTGGTGTATGTACTTAGGTGGAGTTGCCATAAACAAGTGCAGGTTGAAATTAGGCTTATCCGAGATCAACATAGTCGAAAGTCGGTATAGGCGAGACTAGTGTGGTCGAACTTAGTGCAATTCCAGCGAGTGTAGTCGAATGGCGTGAGTCGAAGTCTTGCGCATTCGAATCTAGCGTAGTTGGAGTCGGTGAAAGCGGTAAGTAATGCGTAGGTTTCACGTTAGGAAATGTCGACCTTAGCGTAATCTTAGTTTGAGTATGACGAAAGCAGAGGTGTCGAAATAGTAGTGAGCCGAGGTACAGTCAGTGTGCCGAGGTCTTGTGTCTTTGCCGAGGTGCCAAATGGGGTACCGAGGTGCTGCGTATGAGCTATGTTTAGTGTATTTCACTGCGAGAGGCGACGGTGAGTGCGACGGTAGCGACGTTAAGGACGAACGATGGAGCGATAGGTGTCGTTTTAGTCCTTTGGTGTCGTTTTGGTCCTAAGTGACGTTGGAGTACTCGGATTGAAATGCTGGAGTGCCGAGGTGCTCGTTGAGCTGGGCGACAGCTATGGAGCTGTTGGCCGAGGAAGGAATGTCAGCCTTAGTGCTTGATTGATGGTGTCTGGATGTTGTTGCCTTAGTGTCGTAATGATATATGTGTGTTTGTTGGCCCTATGGCTACGAGTAGAGAATTAAATAAACGTTGAAGTCCCTGAGGGGCATTGAATAAATGAAAATGGTGAAAGCAGAGGACTTCGGTCCTAGAGGTGAGCAGAGGACTTCGGTCCTATTTATGAATAAAAGGCTGCGGTCTAATTGGCGAGTTACTGAAATGGTGTTATGATTTAATTGAATAATGTATATGTTGTGTGTTATGCATTGTTCATGGCGTCGCATAAATCATAAGCATAAGGTGATAGCGAAGACTTGGTCTTGGACTTGATCCCTAAGGTGATAGCAGAGGACTTGGTCCTAAGGACTTGATCCTAAGGACTTGATCCTAAGGACTTGGTCGAAGGTGATAGCGAAGACTTCGGTCTTAATGGATCCATCATGCATATGCCCTGGAAGTATGGGTCTGCATCATTCATATAAATCATGCACTGATTGTAGTAGTATTTTGTGGTATGGACTGAGGTGTCATAGCCTGCTGAGATGATTTGTTTTATGTGAGTTGAGGTCTTTGTTTGTGTTTGTTTTAGCATGAGGTTTGTTATAAACATTGCTATTTGTGTTTAGAGACTCACCTCTTCGCTTTTATGTTGCTCTCATGTGGCAACTTGCGTATTCTCGAGTAGAGGTCCTCACTCGATTAATCGTTGGCGTCGTCATTGCTCTGGTAGTGTAACACTGGGGGCCGAGTAGCGTAGTGGCCTGTTATGTAGGTTATTTTGAATTATAAACCTATGTCTTTTGGGACTTGTATTATTTTGTCCATGTTGTAACCAATAACTTGTTACTTGATGAGCTCGGTTCCTTCTAGGCCGAAGTGATGTATGTGTATTACACTACTACTGTTTTAGCTGCGCAAAATGTTTTACTGTTTTGATTGGTTAAGTCCATGTAGAAAAATGTAGCACTCCTTGAGTGGTATTTTGAAAACTCTGATTTAATTGCTAAGTAGTATTAGAATTAAGGGGGGTGTTACAATGGTGGTATCAGAGCAATTCGGTCTGTCCGGCCAAGTCGTTTAGTTGTAGAGTCAGTGGATGATTGAGTAGTGCTAGATTAGTTCTAACCATTGTCTGTGTAGTAAATGATGTTCCTGCAGGTAAAGGGGCAAACCGAGTACTGCTTAATGGTAAGTGGATAAGTGGGGGAGATACCCCGCTGATAATGTGTGCTGTATTGTATTTCCAATGTGTGAACTCTGTGCCTTCTGTTTTGAATTCCCTGATGGTTTGGAAAATGCTTGGTTTGCGAAAGAGGCGTTAGTTACTTCTTTTGGAACCGAAGGAAAATATCTTTGCCGCTCTAGGCTTCAATGTTCTTATAAATAAATATTACATGATTTTAAGAGTTGAGGACACCTTTCATTTACGAAAATCATTTCCAAAAAGTAAATTGTTGGAAAACAACTTTTACTCATTTTTCGCACTTCTACTTATAAATATTTTTGAAGTAGAGATGTCGCATTTATTGATATGTGTCATACCCCAATTTTGTCCGGCTTAGGTCAACACCCTAATTTTCAACCAAAAAATAAATAAATTAAGGCATGGCATGCATTTTAGAGTTTTAAAAGTCATCCAAGGGTTTTTAGAACCATGTTTAGAATAAAAATGCATTTTTGAGCAAATTAGGACTTTTTAGGGTAAAGGGCATTTTGGTCATTTTTCACAACAGGATGATTTTTCTTGTTAAAAATATACATCCACAAAAATACGTTTTTATTCCATCCAAAATAATTTTTGTACAATTTTTGGAGAGAAATTCCTAGTCCAAAATAATTAAACATGCATTTTTCCTATTTTTAGTGCATAAAAAATGCCAAAAGACCATTAAAAAATTCCCCAATTAATTAAGTGACAATTTTAATTGTCTAGAATTATTAGGGAGGTTATTTCATGGTGTCCAAAAATATGTGACATGTTTTTAATAGGTGCACTCCCAATTACATGCCCAAAAGATTCAAAATTCAAAAATAAAAGGAGGAAGTGTCTTCAATAAGACAAAACAAAAAAAAAAAAAAGAAGCAAGTTTTTATTTTTCCCCTTCATGATCAGCTGATCATGCGTCCCATACCCCTCTATTCCTTCTAGAAGTTTCTACACACTCCATTACTTACTCACCAAGTTTTAATTTGATCATATCCTCAATGTTGCCTTTTTGGTAAATTAACCCATGCACTTACACTAACCTTTCCACCAAAAAACCCCATCTTACCTTTTGAGAACATTCCCTCACCAAAATACCCTTAACCCTATTCTACAAAAATCACCATTCCTAAATTAGATTTTTGTTCACAAATTTCCTTTTTTCCTTCTTTTATGCGCGCCACCTTCACCCATTTCTCTCACACACTTGTGTTTTCTAAATACCCTTGATCCATGTGACCAACAATCCTAACCATCCATTCAAAATTAAGATCCAATCCTAGAGCCCAATCAAAGCAAAAAGTCCTAAATACCCTAAAGCCTCAAAACCCCTATAAATAGCTCACACTTTCTCTCTTCACCAATCTTTGGCTATCATTCTCACCTTCAAGAAAACCAAGCATTATACTTCTCCTCCTCTCCACCCTCTAGGCCGAAGCCTTCTCCTCCTTCCCCCTCCTCCATTACTTCACCTTCATCCACCAAAACACCTTGAATCCACCTCTCACATCCTTAACCTTCCTTTCTCACTCAAGGAGTTCATCACCCCACCTTTATCTCCTTCCTTCTCTTGCAAGGCCAAGCCCTCTTGCATTTTTCTCCCCTCCATTTCTTCAATTTTCTCTTCCATTTTAGAGAAAAGGTAAAATCCATAACCCTCTTTGCATCATCTCCAAATATTTTGCATTGAAGCTCATTTTCTTCCCCTCATTCCTTTCGCATAGCATCATCTTTTCAATGTAGTTTGTTGTGGTTGAGGGTGAGATTTGTTGTCTCACCCTAAAATAAGTTGATTAGTGTTGTTTTCATGTTAATTTTGAGTTTTCTTGTTAAATAAAATGGAGCAAGGTTTCGCATATACATGATTAAAATGTCTTCAAAATTGATTTTGTTGTTTCTTTGTTTAAATCTTGTTGTTGGTATTCTTCTTTAGTAAGTTGTTGTGGATTTGGCTCTATGATTCCTACTAGTGCCAAGTGCACTTTGATCTTAGTAGTGAAGAGAGCTAGAAATGACTTTTGTTTAATATATTAGTTTATGTGCTCATTATTTCTTGTGTTTTAGTTTACCTTTTGTTTATTGATGATCTTGCAAAGTGATTCACACTACATGCCTAGTGCATTTCCTTCAAGTGGTGAAGATTGCAAGAGAGGATTCAATTTATTTCATAGTTGATATGTTTATGATCTAGCTATATTATTGTTTAGTTAATGATGATCTTGCAAAATGATTCTCACTACATGCCTAGTGCATTCCATTCAAGTGGTGAAGATTGCAAGAGAGGATTCAATTTATTTCATAGTTGATATGTTTATGATCTAGCTATATTATTGTTTAGTTAATGATGATCTTGCAAAATGATTCTCACTACATGCCTAGTGCATTCCATTCAAGTGGTGAAGATTGCAAGAAAGGATTCAATCTATTTCATAGTTTAATAGTTTATGTGTTCTTGTAGTCTAGTTATATTGTTGTCCATTTGTTGATGATCTTGCAAAGTGATTCTCACTACATGCCTAGTGCATTTTATCAAAGTGGTGAAGATTGCAAGAGAGGATTCAATCTATTTCTATTTTTTTTATGCGTTTATATATTCTTATGGTTTAACTATATTGTTGTTAGTTAATGATGATCTTGCAAAGTGATTCTCACTACATGCCTAGTGCATTTCATTCAAGTGGTGAAGATTGCAAGAAAGGATTCAATCTATTTCATAGTTTAATAGTTTATGTGTTTTTGTGGATTAGTCATATTGTTGTCCATTTGTTGATGATCTTGCAAAGTGATTCTCACTACATGCCTAGTGCATTTTATCAAAGTGATGAAGATTGCAAGAAGGGATTCAACCTTGTATAAATTGTCATTCCATCCTCTACTTTATCTTTTGAATAGTTCTTGTGAATTAATCATAGTTTTGTTTAATGTTCAAAGTTTTCTTTGCATACTTGGTTTAGGCCATGAGCCCATCTCATTGAATAAAGTTCCCCATTGCATATTCTATAGTGTTAGGGTTTTGATTTTTCGGTTTTGGTTCCCCAATGTGTGTTCTTGGGATTAGGGTCTTAGGTTTTGAGGTTTAAGTTACTATTTTGGTTTCCTTAGACTTTTAGGTTGAATAAAAATGCCTTGCTAGATGCCCATTTGGCAATTTCCTATGTTAGTTTAGGTTTATGCCTACATGTTCATGCATTTGTTTATATCTTTTCAAGTTTACTCATGCATATATTAATATCATGTTTTGCATCTCATAAGTTAAATGTGCATATATTAATATCATGTCTTGCATCTCATAAATTAAATATGCATATATTAATATCATGTTTTGCCTCTCATAAATTAAATACTCATGCATTCCATAATGTTGTATTTTGCATTCCATAATTGCATACTCTTGCACTCATATACTTGTATCATTGTGCACCCAATTGTTCATAGCAAATTGTAAATACTCTTTTGATTGCTTTGCTTGTGTTCCAATATTTGTTTTGGGTTTTGACTTGCAAGAAGGATTTGAAATGTTATATTTCTTTTCAAGCTTGAAATCCTATGTTTTTTTTTAATAAGAAAACCTAAGGCATTTTTCTAAATAAAAATCATTAACCATCACTCGAAGCCGTTGCTTGTTTGATCGTTAATGAGGAGCTATTAGTGGTAGTCACTCGAAGCCTTTGCTTGTTTGGCTATCATGAAAACTCCCACACATTAATTAAACAACAAAAACAACTAATTCAAACTTCCAAAATAACACGAGCTATTAGCTCACCACCTTTTTCAAAACTGTTTTCAAAAGAATAATACGACGTTGTCGCTTGTAATCACTCGAAGCCATTGCTTGTTTGATTACCAGTTCCAACTCTCTTTTCTTTCGAGTTAATACCGAATGCCACTCGAAGCCTTTGCTTGTTTGGTGTTCGCGAACACTCGAGTCTTATTTCAAAAAACTCCAAAAGCACTTTCAAAAATCACAAAGCCGTTTTCATACGCAAAAACTGAGAACTACGTTGCTTTGATCCTCGGCTGTGCTGAGGTGCGTGAGGGCCGGGTTCTGTCCCGTCAAGCATACCTTTAAAAACCCATAAAAAAACAAGAACTACGTTGCTTTGATCCTCACCGGTGAGGTGCGTGGGACCGGGTTCTGTCGTCAAGCACGCTTTTCAAAAATCTTTGTCTTGTCCCGCTTTTCAAAGATACCAAAACACCCCTTTTTCCCGTTTTCAATAAAGTGATTTCTCAAAAAGAAAAGAAAATAAATAGAACAATGTATTTCAAATCAAACATTTCAAAACCACATCAAATTAATGGTTCCCTTTCGGTAGAAAGAGTGCGCGTGAAATGCTAATACCTTCCCATGCGCAACCGACCCCCGAACCTACATCTCTAAGTTTTGAAAGACCACCCGCTTTCCTTAAAAGGTTTTTTCAATGTTTTCCTAAATAAATATTGGTGGCGGCTCTCTTGATTTTCAAACGTTGTCAAACCGAAAAGTCCCAAACCGGATTTTTCGGTATGCAATGGCGACTCTGCTTTGGGGATTTTTCTTTCTTTATTTAAAGAGAGATGAGGTCGAAGCCTAATTAATTTGATGTGGTTTAATTTGTTTGATTTGAAAAACTATGTTCTATCACTTCCTTTTCCTTTTCTTTTCTTTTCTCTTCTTTTGTATGTTTATGGTTGTGTTTATACATGCATTCCTCAATTCCCATGATCCTCTTCTCTCCGCTCCTTTTCTAAAGGTAAAACATGCATTCCCCATTCTATTATGTCCCCTTCTTCTTAGCTCCCTTTCTTGAGGTAAGCAATGCGTGTAATCTCTGTGGACTTATTAGGATGTTTGTATATTAAACTAGTGTATGCATGTTGAACCCTAGGGTAGACAATTTGTTTATCTGGGTGTTAGGTTTCCTTGCGGTGGGGTGGGTAGATTTTTAGGAAGTATGTCCTCAATCACACACTTTCACACCTTATGATTCATGTTCTTTGAGTGGGCTCCTATGCGGATCCAACAAACATCTAGGAGAGTGGAGACGATTAGTGACTCGTCATTCGAGACCTTTGTCTGCATGCGATACTCACGAAAGTCTCAACCAGTAGTACGCTTCTCATGACGCTTCACACTTGGTAGTTCTCTACATTTGTGGATGTCGGCATGAGGATTCTATAGCTCCGGTAGCCATTGTGAGGGTGTGAATTAGAACTACATGGGAGGAACCTTTGAAGTTGACCTAGAACTTAGGATTCCCACCTTTGTAGGACACGAGGGCATACGAATTGTGTGCTGCATGGTAATTTAGGGCATGTCTTCCTCAAAAAGGAGCTTTTTCAAAAACCTTCCAAGAAAATACAAAAAATATTTTCTTTCTTTCAAATAAACCGCTCCTGAATTTTTGAACCTCCATCCTTATGCATCGTTTTCATCATCTCTACATGCATCATTCACATCATAATCGCATCATGCTGCATTCATTAAAGCTAAATGTTGTAAATATTTACATTCATATTGCATTTCATTTGCATTTGCTTGCCGGGGACCACTGAATAATGTACCGTCTTGTCATAGTCGCATCAGAATGGAATCAAATAGCAAGGCTTGACTTACTTCTCGCTTCCCAGTTATGAAGTATGTTGATTTGCTATTTCGATTCCTCATTTACTTCATTTCCTAAATCCAAGAAAAAGTTTATGCGCGTATGACAAGGCAAGGTATCCCGCGGTTCCCGGTATCAAGCAGACATTGTACATACATTCATATATCCATTCATGCATTCTCATGCAATAAATGTCTAAACAAACGAGAAAAAAACACGCTGGTTCTCCGTCACCGATACTTCACCCGATCGCAAGCCAAGCTAATGGCTCAACTACGAGAACATCCGGAGGTTGAAATTGAGAGTAACCCGAAACAAGAAGACATGGGTGTACAAATTACGAATCCCGGCGGTGGCTCGGAAAATCGAGACTCACGAAGGATAAGATGGGTACCATGGAGGCTCGAGTCCATGAAATGATGGTAATCTTTGCAAGGTTTGAAGAGTGGGACAAGCTGCTTTGGCCGTCGCCAGTAGTGGGTCCGGATGGGGTCACTTCTTTCGTTCCTCCTCCAAAGTCGATGAATCGCTGCAACCACGGTTCCTCCGGATCCGGGGTGGGTCATCCGTGTTCGCTCGTAAATGAATGTGTCCACCAAGACACCGCATGCAGATACCTCTGGGGTATGCTGCTGGGTACTGCCATGGCGTTAGATCTACTCCCGTTGGCGTAATCGCACCTAATCAAATTACTATCACCACACACGGGAACCGCAGGGGATCTCGAGAATCGGGCTCCTGTCCCTCATGTCATACACAATTCCACGCCGGGGGTTCACGATCGACCTCAAAATGTTCCTCGGCCAGAGGAGGGTATTACTACAACATGGGGAGTCACCCCGAGGGCATGCGTTTGAGGGGGCTCGGCCAAATGATCCGATCCGAGCACTAGAAGAAAGAGTGAGAGCTATGGAGGTACTGGAGTTAGAGCCAAAGAAGCCCGTGAGCTTTGCCTAGTCCCGCATTTGGTTCTACCGCCAAAATTCAAAGCTCTGAGAGGTGGACAAGTGCGGAGGATCGGTGCCTGCAGAGAGCCATATTACAATGTTCGTCCGAAAAATGGGTCCCTATGCCAATGATGACAAATTACTTGATTTATTGCTTCGAGCAGGTTTGGTGGGAGCTCCTGCGGATTGGTATATGAAGTTGCAATCCTCTGAAATCCATTGTTGGAAAGATTTGTCCAAAGCTTTCATGAAGCGATACAAGTACAACATGGACATGGCTCCAGATATAGGTCGCAGATTCGCGACACATGAGTAAGGGTGAGAAAGAGACCTTCAAGGAGTATGCTCAAAAATGGCGAAGCACAGCCGCCCAGGTTCAACCTCCTTTGACTGAGAAAGAGATGGTATACATGTTCCTGGAAACTCGCGGCAATCTATTATGACAGTGATCACAAGTGTCTCAACCGGTTTCTCGACATGATAGTCTTCGGGGAAAGACTTGAACATGGCCTTCGAAGTGGGAAGATTTTGAATCACCTCGGTAATGCAGGGAGTTCTGGTGGGTCCAACAACCAGAAGAAGTACCAGCCCCATTTCCCTAAAAAGAAAGAGGGAGAAACTAATGTCATCTCGTGAAACTCGTCTTTTGGTACACCTCCACCCCAAACTATTCCATTCTCTCGCTCCAAAGGTCATCTCAAAGAAGGCAATGACCGTCCCAAAGACTCAAGATTATCGGTTCAAGAAGCGGACTAGTTTTGATCCAATTCCGATGACATATCTTGAAAATGTGTTTAATCACTTGACCTCCAATAATCGATCAACACTCGACCCATGAAAGTAGTGCGACCACCATTTCCCGGGGATACAATGCTAATGCCACTGCGGTTTCCACGAAAATGGGGTCGGTCATCTTTGTGGAAGATTGTAAAGCCTTCAAGCATGTAGTGCAAGATTTGATAGATCTTTGGTTGGATATCGTTTAAACAGAACCGTCCAAATACAACAATCAATCCGTTACGTGTCACCGGGAACGACTACCAATGCTATAGAAAGTCTTTGTTGGCAAGTTCTTTGAAAAAAGTGCAAGAGATCAAGACTCCTCTAAGTGTCATTTATCTTTGAGTTATGCTTAGCCAAGGTTGTTAAAAAGGGTGTTGCCATGAAGAAGGGTGTCTTGACTCCTGTGTGGGGAGGTTGTGAAACTTTCAAAATGATCCTGCAAGACTGATGGATCGGTATGTGGTCCAGATAGGGACCTATGGTGTGGAAGATGAAGTGTGGACCCTACATTCAGACAGTGATAGAGAGGCCAAAAAGCCGATTGAAATTCTGCACAATTCTGCTACGAGATTGGTTCAAGCCAGGGCCCGACCAGTAGCTAATGAAGACACGGTTCCTTTCTCATGCAAGGAAGAAATCAGTGAAGAGGTAATGATCTTGGTCGCTTACAAAAGAAGGACGTTGGGATACTCTAGGAGAGCCAGCGGAAAGTTTGATTACTTGTCGAGATATGATGCTCCTGAAAGTGCTCTAATCCGAATAGAAGATATCCGGCCTACAGGGTGGGATGAAGAAGATGAGCAGTACGACCAAGTGGCTGTCGTCATGGATGGTTCCGAATCTGGAGAAGTGTGGACACTGTACCCTGACAATGATAGAGGAATCAGAAGGCCCATTGAGATCCCTTATGATTTCAATCCTAGGTGATTGCGAGCAAATGCTCAGCCAATAGTGATTGAGGTACCAGCTCCGTTTCGTTATGAGTCAAATAAAGCGGTTCCACGAAATACACGCGAATGCTCTCCAAATACTACCACCGTGACCAACATAGCAGGATCAAGTGGGATCACCAGAAGTGGAAGGGTGTATGCTCCAGAAACCCTCCGGGCAGAAGCATCTGGGGAGGCTGAACAGAGAGGCCGCAAAGATAAAGGAAAGGAGCCAGAGGCTGCTCCAGAAAAAGTAACAGAAAAAGAAGCCAATGAATTCTTGAAGTTTGTCCGGCAAAGCGATTACAGAGTAGTTGATCAGTTGAAACAGACGCCCTCAAAGATATCCATGCTATCACTGTTGCTCAGTTCGGAAGCACACAGAACAGCCTTGATGAAAGTGCTCAGTGAGGCTCACGTTGCAGAGGACATTCCAGTGAATCATTTTGATGGAATTGTCGGGAGTGTGGTAGCTGCAAATCACCTAACTTTTGCTGATGATGAGTTGCCTTCGAGCGGAAAAGAACATAATCAAGCTCTTCATATCTCAGTAAAGTGTGGGGACTATGTGCTGGCCAGAGTACTGATTGACAACGGGTCTTCACTGAACGTAATGCCAAAGTCAACCATGGACAAGCTAGATGTTGATTGTTCTTATATGAAACCAAGTTCGACGCTGGTGCGAGCATTTGATGGGTCCAAAAAGGAAGTACTAGGAGAAATGGAATTTCCTATCCAAATTGGTCCTGAAGTTTTCTGTATCAACTTCCAAATCATGGACATTACCTCTTCATACAAATTGTATGCATTAGGAAGACCACGGATCCACATGGTCAGGCAATTCCTTCTTCTCTACACCAACGGGTCAAATTCATGGTGGATGACAAAGTGGTCGTAGTATTCGGTGAGGAAGAGACTCGGTTAATAAGCCATCGAGTTCAAATATGTAGAAGCCAAAGAGTCGTTGGAAACAGACTTTTTCGGTCTTTGGAGATTGCCAATGCAAAGGTTTGGAAAGACCAAAGAGGAGGAGATGGTCGCCAAAATTATGATAGCCCAAGGGTACAAGGTGGTTACGGCTTGGGAAAGACTGGTCAAGGATTCTAGCTCCTATCCAATGAAGGAAAACAAAGACCGTTTGGGCTAGGATACACCCAAGTAAGGAGGAAAGGCGGATAAGAGGCGGATGAGCGAAAGCGCCAGATGGTTGGCCAAATCCAGAGGCGAAGATCCATGGCCCCAGAGGATCCCAATTTGCGACCTTAGTCGAGTTTTGTGAGTCTTGGCTTGTGGGACCCCAATCAAGTGGCCGTTATCGAGATGTTTTCGAATCCAAAGAAGCGCGAGGCGAGTTGCGTTCGTCGTGCGGTATCGGTGAAGAGTTAAAGAATTGGAAGATCTGCGATTCTCCTGTGACTCTTAATTTAAAGTAATCATTTGTAATGCAACCACGTGGCTCTCGCCCGAGGCCATAGGACCGATTGTTAGGGGCACACGTGTTTTTATTTTCAAAATTATCATCATCAATAAAAACGCTTGTTTTGAATTCCTCAATCAATAAAAATCAATTTCTCTTCATTGCATGAGTCTTTTACTCTTTATTTGTCTGCATTTGTTTTCTTGTTTCGCCTTTCATTCTCGCTTTTTAAACTTGGCAAAATGCGGATCCACAAAGAATGGTCTCTGAAAATGACAAAGTCGATGATCCATCTTTTGACTTTGATCACCCCGTCAATCAGTGAGGGGGATGTTGAAGAAGACCGGGAAACTCCTCCGAACTTTTGAGGTTAATGAAACAAGAAGAAAGGGTAATCCACCACACGAAGAGTCCAGAAGTGATCAACTTGGGTGCAAAGAGAGGATAAGAAAGAGGTTAAAGTAGGCACCACCATGAACGAAGAAGACCGCATAAAGTTAGTTCGGTTGTTGCGGGATTACGTGGATGTGTTTGCATGGTCGCACAAGATATGCCCGGTTGGACACCGACATTGTGGTACACAAGCTACCGGTCAAGCCCGAATGCCCACTGTCAAGCGAGAAATTGAGGAGGATGAAACCGGAGAGATGTCCTCAAAATTAGAGACGAAGTGAAGAAGCAATTCGATCACGGGATTCTGGCGGTGGCCAAATACCGCAATGGGTTGCCAACATTGTCCCAGATTCCCAAAAAGGATGGGAAGGTCGAAATGTGTGTCGATTACCGGGATCTGAATCGTGCTAGCCCTAAGGACGACTTCCCTTTGCCCCACATTGATGTTTTAGTGGACAGTACAGCTCAACACTCGTTATTCTCCTTCATGGATGGATACTCGGGATATAATCAGATCAAAATGGACCCTGAGGACATGGAAAAGACAACTTTCATAACACTTTGGGAACGATTCATTTATAAGGTCATGCCATTCGGATTGAAGAATCTTTGGCGCAACCTATCGAGAGGCCATGGTTACCTTATTCCATGATATGATGCATAAAGAGATTGAGGTTTATGTTGATGACATGATCGCAAAATCTAAAACCGACAAGGAGCACATTGTCAATCTGCAGAAGCTTTTTGAACGGTTAAGGAAATATAAGCTCAAGTTAAACCCAGCCAAGTGCACGTTTGGGGTAAGATCAGGGAAGTTGTTAGGCTTCATTGTCAGCCAAAAGGGAATTGAGGTGGATCCAGACAAAGTAAAAGCCATCCTTGAAATGCGATTGCACAAAGCAGAGAAAGAAATCCGTGGTTTCCTCGGAAGGTTGAATTACATCTCTCGATTCATCTTCCGGTTGGATCGCTACTTGTGAGCCAATCTTCAAATTGCTATGCAAAAGTCGAGCCGAAGTGGAATGATCGATGTCAAGCGACCTTGAGAAAATCAAGGTGTACTTGCAAAATCCACCGATCTTAATGCCACATGTGGGCGGCGGGCCGCTCATCTTGTACCTTACGATGCTAGACAATTCAATGGGCCAGTGTGTTGGGTCGACATGATGAATCTGGAAAAAGGAGCATGCAATATACTACCTAAGCAAAATGTTCACCGATTTGTGAGACAAGGTATTCTATCTTTGGAAAAAACTCATTGTGCTTTAGTTTGGGCTTTGCTCATCGTTTAAGGCGTTACATCTTTGAGTCATACAACTTGGTTGGTTTCAAAAATGGATCCAATCAAGTACATATTTGAGAAGCCGACTCTCACGGGCGAATGCCCGATGGCGGATGCAATTATCGAATCACGATATCTGTATGTCACACGAAAGGCGCTTAAAGGTAGTACACTCATTGAATATTTGGCATGTCGGCCGATTCCAGTTACCGACCAATGCGCATGATTTTCCGATGAAGACATCATGGCACTATTCGACGAGGGGAAGTCCCACGAAAGTGAAAGATGGAGAATGATATTTGATGGTGCGTCAAATGTGTGGGGACACGGAGCTGGGGCAGTGTTAATCTCCCCTGATAATCGCTTCATTCCTGTCACTGCAAGGCTAAGCTTCTATGTCACAAATAACATAGCAGAATACGAAGCATGCATCCTAGGTATTCAAGCGACCCTAGAGTGGAAAGTTAAAAGGCTAGATGTATACGAGGATTCACTCTAGTTATTTATCAAGCAAGAGGCGATTGGGAGACCGAGAGATCCTAAAGCGATTCCTTATTGTGATTACCTGCAAGAGTTGATGAAGTCCTTTGATGAGATCACCTTCCAACATATCCCTCGAGGTGAAAATCAGCTGGCCGATGCATTAGCAACATTGTCTTCCATGTTCAATGTTAGCTGTGACAAGAGCTTGACTAAGATCGAATTCAAAGACCGAGCTCGCTCGCATCACTCTTGCATGGCAATAGATGAAGGTCCGACGAGAAGCCTTGGTATCATGACATCAAGCGAAGACATCACTAGTCGGGAATACCCACAGGGCATCGAAAATGACAAGAGAACTCTCGAAGGTTGTCGAGAATTTCTTCTTGAGTGGTGAGGTTCTTTACAAGAGAAACTACGATATGGTTCTCCTAAGGTGTGTTGCCAAAGAAGAAGCTGAGAGAATCATGAGAGATGTGCATGAAGGCTCGTTCGGAACCCATTCAAGTGGGCACACCATGGCTAGAAAAATCCTAAGGGCGGGTTATTCACGCTCCGGATGGAATCGATCGTTATAACCGTAAGAAAATGCCACAAATGCGGATCTATGCCGATCACATCCATGTGCCGCTTTGCCAAACTAAATGTTTTGATCGCGCATCTTGGCCGTTTTCCATGTGGGGCATGGGCGTCATAGGTCCAATTGAGCCCAAAGCGTTAAGCGGGCATCGCTTCATTCAGTTGCAATTGACTACTTTACCAAGTGGGTTGAAGCCGCCTCATACTCGAGTATAACCAGATTCGATGGTTGCTAAGTTTGTGAAGAAAGATCGATTTGCGATATGGTCTACACGACAAGATCATCACCGATAACTATGGTAGCAATTTGAATAGCAAAATGATGAAGGACTTGTGCAAGGAATTCAAAATTCAACACCATAATTCCTCTCCTTATCGCCCAAAGATGAATGGGGCAGTTGAAGCAGCCAACAAGAATATCAAGAGAATAGTGCGAGAAAATGGTGGTAACCTACAAGGATTGGCATGAGATGCTTCCTTTGCTTTGCATGGATCACCGTACTTGGTCACGCACATCGATTGGGGCAACCCCTTTTTCCTTGGTGTATGGATCAGAAGCAGTACTTCCCATCGAGGTTGAGATACCCTCCCTGCGGGTACTAATGGAAACCAAGTTGGAGGAAGCAGAGTGGGTGCAGGCCCGTCTGGATCAACTAAACCTCATTGAAGAAAAAAGGGTTGCAGCTTTGTGCCATGGGCAAACTGTACCAACAGAGAATGAGAACGGCTTTTCGACAAGAAAGTCCGACCCCATGAATTCAAGCAAGGTGATCTGGTGCTTAAGAAGATCTTGCCTATCGGCATGATCCCGTGGGAAGTGGACTCCAAGCTATGACGGACCATATGTTGTCAAGAAAGCCTTCTTTGGAGGAGCAACGATACTTACCAACATGGAGGCGAAGATCTCAAGGAACCCAGTCAATTCCGATCAAGTGAAGAAGTACTATGCCTGAAAAATAGACAAAAAAAAAAGAAAAAGACAAGCCAAGTAAGAATTAGCTCGCTAGGTTGAAAACCCTGGGCGACCTAGGCAAAATCGGAAGCGACTGGTGGATTGAAAACCCGCAAAAGGCGATCCAGCAAAAATTAGGTCGAAAAACTTGAGCATGAAAAGTAAAGAAAGGCATACAACTCCACGAAGACTCGGATGAGGGAGTGATCAAGGTCAAGACACAAATGTTGCTTTTGCTCCACGAGAGACGAGACGATCGAGAAATCGGCTTCTTTCCTTTTTCGTGTCTTTTTGCGCTTTAAATTCTCAAATGTCTTGAATAAATCGTCGTAACGATTACATGCGATCGGCTTCCATATCAATAAAGCTCAACTTTTCTCATGTCGTGATTATTGATATTTACGTTTTTGCTCAAAATAAGCGTTTTTATGATGATGGTGATCTTGAATCAGTAAAACATGTGCATACATCATAAGGCATTACAAATCATTGCGAAATCTTTAAAAGCCATGGGAAATAAGCAAATTCCTAAAGATAATTAATCTTACAAAAGGTTGCATTCACAAACCGCTTCAAGTGGCAAACCGTAGAGAGCAAGCGCGCGTTCGGTTCACAAGCCTAGCGATTTCCCTTGGCTTTTCGGTCTCCTACCGGAGTATCGGAAGTCGGTTGAACCAAAAAAAAATAATAAGCCTTGTCAAAAAGCAAAAGTGAATGGTCGAGAAAAAGAAAGGCGATCGAAAAAAAAAAACATGAAAAACAAATAACCGAGAAAATGTAAAGTGGTCGAAAAACAATCGAAAAAGAATCAAAAACAAAGGAAAACAGATCCACCACGTGCATTATCACATCAAAATCATAGCATTGCATGCACTCACATAACATACTCTGCATAACATGCCTTTGCATAACATGCACCCATGCTTCATGCATCATTCCTTGCATCACCGACATATGCAGTACCTCGATTCAATACGCCAATGGTCATCTTAATCGATCAATCAACAGATTTGCAAATCCGCCAGACCGTGCATCCGCCAGGGACCAAGGCGTCCTTCAGATCCGTCGTTATCGAGCAAGCGAATCATCGGACCGAGTCCTTCGGTTTAGTTCAAATCAACGATCCAGACGAGAGACTTTGAACTCGACCTTCATCCCGCCAAGTCATCACGGAGCATGACGGATCGGCCCCGAACTTCGCGTCGCACTCACAGGTGCGATGTAAAGCATAGTGCAAGTCCATCAAGTAAAATGTATCGGTCTCCACAACTTGATACGAACCTCGAGCGCTCGAGTAGGCCACCTTGAGAGCCCAGCGTTCGCCAGAGCCAGACGCTCCTTCCGAACCCAAGCGTTCCTTCAGAGCCCAGCGTTCCTTGAGCCCAAGCGTTCCTTCAGAGCCCGTGCGCTCCTTCGAGAACCCAAGCGTTCCTCCAGAGCCCGACGCCCTTCCGTAACCCAAGCGTTCCTTCGAGCCCAAGCGTTCCTTCGCCCGAGCCTAAGTGTTCCTTCAGAGTCCAAGTACTCCTTGAGAGCGCGAGCGCTCCTTCGTAACCCGTGTGTTCCTTCAGAGTGACGCGCTCCTTCATCACCGCACTTTTTGTTACTTTCTTCCCAGGTGCAGTCTTGGCTTATCAAAGGACGGTACCTTCTCTACTATTCTATTTATTGTTTTACTTCTTTGCTTTACGCCACCCGAGGGCTCGGCGCCCATGTGTTTCTGTTTTGTTAGCTTACTACGAGGTTAGCACCACATTCATTACAGTAGTTTTACGCTAGTATCCATTCACCCAAAAAGGAAAAGAAAATTCGGGTTTTTCCCTAAGTTGACAAAATCGGGATAATTTCTGAATTCTTTATCTCTAATTTGCCCCGGAATTAGGTTCGGCCAATTCATATTCCTTGTTAAAATCTAGATAAAGAGGGGCAAATGTCATACCCCAATTTTGTCCTAACAGGTCAACACCCTAATTTTCAACCAAAAATAAATAAATTAAGGCATGGCATGCATTTTAGAGTTTTAAAAGTCATCCAAGGGTTTTTAGAACCATGTTTAGAATAAAAATGCATTTTTGAGCAAATTAGGACTTTTTAGGGTAAAGGGCATTTTGGTCATTTTTCACAACAGGATGATTTTTCTTGTTAAAAATATACATCCACAAAAATACGTTTTTATTCCATCCAAAATAATTTTTGTACAATTTTTGGAGAGAAATTCCTAGTCCAAAATAATTAAACATGCATTTTTCCTATTTTTAGTGCATAAAAAATGCCAAAAGACCATTAAAAAATTCCCCAATTAATTAAGTGACAATTTTAATTGTCTAGAATTATTAGGGAGGTTATTTCATGGTGTCCAAAAATATGTGACATGTTTTTAATAGGTGCACTCCCAATTACATGCCCAAAAGATTCAAAATTCAAAAATAAAAGGAGGAACTGTCTTCAATAAGACAAAACAAAAAAAAAGAAGCAAGTTTTTATTTTTTTCCCCTTCATGATCAGCTGATCATGCGTCCCATACCCCCTCTATTCCTTCTAGAAGTTTCTACACACTCCATTACTTACTCACCAAGTTTTAATTTGATCATATCCTCAATGTTGCCCTTTTTGGTAAATTAACCCATGCACTTACACTAACCTTTCCACCAAAAAACCCCATCTTACCTTTTTGAGAACATTCCCTCACCAAAATACCCTTAACCCTATTCTACAAAAATCACCATTCCTAAATTAGATTTTTGTTCACAAATTTCCTTTTTTCCTTCTTTTATGCGCCACCTTCACCCATTTCTCTCACACACTTGTGTTTTCTAAATACCCTTGATCCATGTGACCAACAATCCTAACCATCCATTCAAAATTAAGATCCAATCCTAGAGCCCAATCAAAGCAAAAAGTCCTAAATACCCTAAAGCCTCAAAACCCCTATAAATAGCTCACACTTTCTCTCTTCACCAATCTTTGGCTATCATTCTCACCTTCAAGAAAACCAAGCATTATACTTCTCCTCCTCTCCACCCTCTAGGCCGAAGCCTTCTCCTCCTTCCCCCTCCTCCATTACTTCACCTTCATCCACCAAAACACCTTGAATCCACCTCTCACATCCTTAACCTTCCTTTCTCACTCAAGGAGTTCATCACACCACCTTTATCTCCTTCCTTCTCTTGCAAGGCCGAAGCCCTCTTGCATTTTTCTCCCCTCCATTTCTTCAATTTTCTCTTCCATTTTAGAGAAAAGGTAAAATCCATAACCCTCTTTGCATCATCTCCAAATATTTTGCATTGAAGCTCATTTTCTTCCTCATTCCTTTCGCATAGCATCATCTTTTCAATGTAGTTTGTTGTGGTTGAGGGGTGAGATTTGTTGTCTCACCCTAAAATAAGTTGATTAGTGTTGTTTTCATGTTAATTTTTGAGTTTTCTTGTTAAATAAAATGGAGCAAGGTTTAGCATATACATGATTAAAATGTCTTCAAAATTGATTTTGTTGTTTCTTTGTTTAAATCTTGTTGTTGGTATTCTTCTTTAGTAAGTTGTTGTGGATTTGGCTCTATGATTCCTACTAGTGCCAAGTGCACTTTGATCTTAGTAGTGAAGAGAGCTAGAAATGACTTTTGTTTAATATATTAGTTTATGTGCTCATTATTTCTTGTGTTTTAGTTTACCTTTTGTTTATTGATGATCTTGCAAAGTGATTCACACTACATGCCTAGTGCATTTCCTTCAAGTGGTGAAGATTGCAAGAGAGGATTCAATTTATTTCATAGTTGATATGTTTATGATCTAGCTATATTATTGTTTAGTTAATGATGATCTTGCAAAATGATTCTCACTACATGCCTAGTGCATTCCATTCAAGTGGTGAAGATTGCAAGAGAGGATTCAATTTATTTCATAGTTGATATGTTTATGATCTAGCTATATTATTGTTTAGTTAATGATGATCTTGCAAAATGATTCTCACTACATGCCTAGTGCATTCCATTCAAGTGGTGAAGATTGCAAGAAAGGATTCAATCTATTTCATAGTTTAATAGTTTATGTGTTCTTGTAGTCTAGTTATATTGTTGTCCATTTGTTGATGATCTTGCAAAGTGATTCTCACTACATGCCTAGTGCATTTTATCAAAGTGGTGAAGATTGCAAGAGAGGATTCAATCTATTTCTATTTTTTTTATGCGTTTATATATTCTTATGGTTTAACTATATTGTTGTTAGTTAATGATGATCTTGCAAAGTGATTCTCACTACATGCCTAGTGCATTTCATTCAAGTGGTGAAGATTGCAAGAAAGGATTCAATCTATTTCATAGTTTAATAGTTTATGTGTTTTTGTGGATTAGTCATATTGTTGTCCATTTGTTGATGATCTTGCAAAGTGATTCTCACTACATGCCTAGTGCATTTTATCAAAGTGATGAAGATTGCAAGAAGGGATTCAACCTTGTATAAATTGTCATTCCATCCTCTACTTTATCTTTTGAATAGTTCTTGTGAATTAATCATAGTTTTGTTTAATGTTCAAAGTTTTCTTTGCATACTTGGTTTAGGCCATGAGCCCATCTCATTGAATAAAGTTCCCCATTGCATATTCTATAGTGTTAGGGTTTTGATTTTTCGGTTTTGGTTCCCCAATGTGTGTTCTTGGGATTAGGGTCTTAGGTTTTGAGGTTTAAGTTACTATTTTGGTTTCCTTAGACTTTTAGGTTGAATAAAAATGCCTTGCTAGATGCCCATTTGGCAATTTCCTATGTTAGTTTAGGTTTATGCCTACATGTTCATGCATTTGTTTATATCTTTTCAAGTTTACTCATGCATATATTAATATCATGTTTTGCATCTCATAAGTTAAATGTGCATATATTAATATCATGTCTTGCATCTCATAAATTAAATATGCATATATTAATATCATGTTTTGCCTCTCATAAATTAAATACTCATGCATTCCATAATGTTGTATTTTGCATTCCATAATTGCATACTCTTGCACTCATATACTTGTATCATTGTGCACCCAATTGTTCATAGCAAATTGTAAATACTCTTTTGATTGCTTTGCTTGTGTTCCAATATTTGTTTTGGGTTTTGACTTGCAAGAAGGATTTGAAATGTTATATTTCTTTTCAAGCTTGAAATCCTATGTTTTTTTTTAATAAGAAAACCTAAGGCATTTTTCTAAATAAAAATCATTAACCATCACTCGAAGCCGCTGCTTGTTTGATCGTTAATGAGGAGCTATTAGTGGTAGTCACTCGAAGCCTTTGCTTGTTTGGCTATCATGAAAACTCCCACACATTAATTAAACAACAAAAACAACTAATTCAAACTTCCAAAATAACACGAGCTATTAGCTCACCACCTTTTTCAAAACTGTTTTCAAAAGAATAATACGACGTTGTCGCTTGTAATCACTCGAAGCCATTGCTTGTTTGATTACCAGTTCCAACTCTCTTTTCTTTCGAGTTAATACCGAATGCCACTCGAAGCCTTTGCTTGTTTGGTGTTCGCGAACACTCGAGTCTTATTTCAAAAAACTCCAAAAGCACTTTCAAAAATCACAAAGCCGTTTTCATACGCAAAAACTGAGAACTACGTTGCTTTGATCCCTCAGCCTGTGAGGGTACGTAGGACCGGGTTCCTGTCCCGTCAAGCATACCTTTAAAAAACCCATAAAAAAACAAGAACTACGTTGCTTTGATCCCTCAGCCAGTGAGGGTACGTAGGACCGGGTTCCTGTCCCGTCAAGCACGCTTTTCAAAAATCTTTGTCTTGTCCCGCTTTTCAAAGATACCAAAAACACCCCTTTTTCCCGTTTTCAATAAAGTGATTTCTCAAAAAGAAAAGAAAATAAATAGAACAATGTATTTCAAATCAAACATTTCAAAACCACATCAAATTAATGGTTCCCTTTCGGTAGAAAGGGCGTGAAGTGCTAATACCTTCCCCATGCGCAACCGAATTTCCCGAACCTACATCTCTAAGTTTTCGAAAGACCACCCGCTTTCCTTAAAAGGTTTTTTCAATGTTTTCCTAAATAAATATTGGTGGCGGCTCTACTGATTTTCAAACGTTGTCAAACTGAAAAGTCCCAAACCGGATTTTTCGGGGCGCAACAATATGTAGGTTGTGTGATTGTTATTTGACTTAAATTTGGTCCATGACCTTTGTTGTTGTTGTTGTTATTGGCTACTTATTTTGAAAAATAAAAATCATAGATAGGAACTGCACTCAGCGAGCTTTCCAACAAGTATATTTGTCTAAATCCGATGTCGTCTACTATTTTAATTAATTCGTCAAAATAGGCGCAAGTTTATGAAGATTTGCAAAAAAACGTTTTGAACTCTGATCTTTGTATGTTGAGGATTTGTAATTTAAAAACGAAGTGATTTTGAGGTTGCTTGTGAACCTTTAACAAACAATGTTATGGTTGGGTATTAATGTGAGTATTAAATTTATTTTCAACAAATGAGTACTCACCTTGTTGTCGTATGTTCTCCTATGTGTTTACTTATGCTGGCTTGTTCCTTTCTAACTAACTAGTTGATGTGATGAGAAGTTGTGTCGTTAATTGTTCAGATAGGTATGGTTAAAAGAGTTTTAACGATGTCAAAAGAGTGGGAGTCGTGAAGACGCCTTCGCACTCTAGACCGCGTTAAAAGCCTTTTAGCGTAGTATGTGTAAATTGGAAGGATTGTAGTTTTGTGACCTCAATTAATTGGTGGCATGAGTAGGAGGGACCGATCACCCCGATAACTCATTCCCAATGAAAGAGGTGACAATAACTCGTAATTATTATAAATTTTGAATATGTACTAATTGCAACTTGATTGATTGATTGGTGTGTGCAAGTTTGGTTGACTATTAATGTTTAGATAAATAGGTGCCTTATGGATGTTTGAGTTTTGATTTGGGGGTTGATAGTAGGGAGGTGTCAAAATAAGGATTGACACTTGGGGTTTGACGTTCGTGCAAAGAAAATAGAGCATGCCTTTTGGAAAAAGTTTAGAAATATGGTTTCTGGAAAGCCTAAGGTAGAAAAATTGTTCTTAAAAGTATGGTAGTCGAGGGGGGGGGGGTACCTATATAGGATCTGGATAATAGTGTGTAACCTTGATAATTAAAGGATTAGAATTCGGTGCGAAGAATAGGAATGCCGAGCTGAGGAAGGCATTGTTTGTGGTTTGGATATAGACTGACCTAAGATAGGAGCATTAGTACCTTAAATGATTGCTATGGTGTAGTCCCCTAACGATAAATTAATGGTGTTTGGATAATCGAGTGAGACTTTGGTGACCCGAGAATAGAGTTTTGGTACAAGAAAAGGTGTAGAGGTGTTAAGGGTAGTGTAATCATGCCTACGTATGGCAGCTGAAGGGCATGAGGGTTAACGCACGACGTAAGTGATAAAGCGTAGTTCATAGACTTGAAGAGGACGAGCCGAGCTGTACTTGATGGACGAAGGTGCGTGGGTGTAATTAGAACCCGGTCACGAGTGTCGTCAAGTAGTTCTTGCGGGTATAACATGGTTATGCCGAGGTGTTGGGTCAAGACGTAGGGCGTAGGCAAGTCTGCGTATGATAGCGGAGGTGAAGGAGTCGACTGTAACATGTTATACCGAGGTGCGAGAGTGCTGAGATAGGGCGTAGACTTAGGCGTGAGGCGTAAACGGTCATAGGTGACGAGGTGGGTGATGAAGTGCAAGTGACATAGTGTAAGGGTGTCTAAGTTTAAGCGTACAGTCGACTTGTAGTTATCTAAGTGAAGTGTATGTTGGTCGAGGTATGTACTGTCGAGGTTAAGAGGTATTAAGGATGTTGAACTATAAGTGAGTTGAACTGTAAGTATGTGTAGTTTAAGCATGTCGAATCTAGTGTTGTAGAGTTATGGATGTATTGATGTGAGGTGTATGTATGGGCAGTTAATGTCGTCGAGAAGTAGGTAAGAGGATACCGAGGTGAGGTGACGAGGAGTGAGTGTGTGCTCGGTGTGGCGTGTGCGTGGTGCTTGGTGTGGTGTGTGTCTCGTGGCGTGAGGCAATGGGCGCCGAGTATGGCATGCCCCCTTGCGTTTTGTTTTAGTGGCGTGTTGCGCGCACTTTGTAGAGTGTGCCGAGTTGGGTAGCCGTGCGTGTGTGCTAGTGAAGTCTTGGCGCAGAGCAGGGCGCCATGCCGTGCCTGTTTGCACAGTGTTTGCGTCTGGCCGAGCCCACCGCTTTGTCGCCTAATGCTATTTTAGTACTGAGGTGAGGTGTCGTGGCTAGGTGCCGAGGAGAGTAGATGGTCAAAGAAATGAAAGTGTATGATGAAGTGTTATGTATGAGTTAAGGTGTTAGAAATGATTGTTAACTCGATTTGTGTGGTAGATGAGGTTAATTGTGTTGTGTTTGTTTTCCTTTTTGTTGAAATGGTGATGTATGTATGCGTTGAGTTGAGGGTCGGTCTTGTAAGAGACCTAGTAAGAGAAAGGGGTTTGAGAAAACCCTAGGCGCAAGGGCGCTGAACATAGGAGAGTGGTGTCAGTTGTAGCCTTCAACCAAAGGTGAAATGAGTGAATGACGAATAAAATGTGGTTTCCTAGAGTAACTGAGGTAGTAGCCGAGATGGGTTGTGACGAGGTAATGTCATTACGTGTGACCAAGGAGTAGTAGCCGAGTTGAATGGTGATAAGGTGTATGGATTGAGATGTGGAGGTATTGGAGTTTAAGTGTCGTCGTTTAGACGTGACGAAACGTAAGCGTTTCGTTAAAGGTAATCTGTTAGAATTTATTGTCAATACCGATGCTATTCCTTCTCTTATTAAGGTCGGAATGCTGTGAATTATGCTTGTTAGTCATTGGGTAGGGTCAGATGTAACCTCGGGTATGAACTAGATAGAGCATAACTAAGTTTATATTAGCTAAATTTTCGAGGACGAAAATATTCTAAGTGGGGGGAGAGTTGTAACGCCCCAAATATAATTCAATTGTTTATTTAGTTGGTTCTTTAAGGCTTACAACATTTGGTTAAGTCAAAGGATTAATTGGAGTTTTAGGGTATTTAGGAGGTATTTGATTTTAAAAGGGGAATGGTAATTTAATTAAAAGAGGGAGTAGTGCAAGTGATGGAGGGAGTGTAATTAGAGGCCCATGAGAGTTAGGCCCATGATCCATGAATTTAGCCCAATTGCATGCCTTAAAGGGAAGTGTCGAAGGGGAGCCATTCATTTCAACCAAAATCTTAGAAAAGTCAAAGGGAAAGTAAGAGAGAGAAGTTGGTAGGTGAGATCACTTTCTAGAGAGAAGAAGGAGAACGTTGGCGTGGGAGGAGCTCAGAATCAAGAGAGGAGAGTTGCTGTGGGTGTTAACCGGAGGGTTTCAGTGAAGAAAGTGTGTTCTACTCAACTGATCGAGATATGCCGAGTAGAGCAGGTGAGATAGCCTTATTGGAGTAGTTCTGTATGTATGATAGACCTTGTGTGTGAGCAAGCATGTGGTTGTATTCTGAGTTGTATGTGTGTTGTTTGATGCTTGTGTTGACTGTTGTTTCATTCATTTTGGTGATGTTGTGATGAGTTGATCATCGTGAGAGGCAAGGGAGAGGCAGGGGAGCTGAGAACTCTCAGTCCCAGTGAGCTAGGCTTGTTGTATCACCTTCGTTGAGGTCGGTGATGAGTTTATTGGATTAGCTACGTAGAAGAACTTGTGTAATAGTGATGTGTAGGTTTGATCATAGACTGAGAACTAAGGAGAAAGAATAGGAGAAAGACTAGGCGCACAGAGAGACTTAAGAGTTGAAGTGCAATTGGAAAACCAAAAGAGTGTTGGAGTCGGTGTAGTTGAGGCGTGTATAGGCTGAGGTCGGTGTAATCCTAAGTGTTGACAGGTAACGTAATCATATGAAGCGTGAGTGAGGGTTGGAAGATGAGGTAGTGCGTAAGTAAGCTAAGTGATGAAATCAGTGAATTCGAAGCCAAGCGTAAGGCCGGGTTGTGGTTGCTGGTGTGCAGAGTAGGTAAGCCGAGGTGTATATGCCGAGTTGGGTGGTGTATGTACTTAGGTGGAGTTGCCATAAACTAGTACAGTTGAAATTAGGCTTATCCGAGATCAACATAGTCGAAGTCAGTATAGGCGAGACTAGTGTGGTCGAACTTAGGTGCAATTCCAAGCGAGTGTAGTCGAACTGGCGTAGTCGAAGTCTTGCGCATTCGAATCTAGCGTAGTTGGAGTCGGTAAATAGGCGAAGTAATGCGTAGGTTTCAGTTAGGAAATGTCGACCTTAGCGTAATCGTAGTTTGAGTATGACGAAAGCAGAGGTCGAAATAGTAGTGTGGCCGAGGTGCGATCGGTGTCTGCCGAGGTCTTGTGTCTTTTCCGAGGTGCCAAATGGGGTACCGAGGTGCTACGTATGAGCTATGTTTAATGTATTTCACTACGAGAGGCGACGGTGAGTGCGACGGTAGCGACGTTAAGTCCGAACGTTGGAGCGATAGGTGTCGTTTTAGTCCTTAGGTGTCGTTTTGGTCCTAAGTGACATTGAGTACTCGGATTGATTTGTTAGTCAAATCTTTGAGTGTCGAGGTGCTCGTTGAGTGGGCGACGACTATGGAGCCGCTGGCGAGGAGGTAGGAATGTCAGCCTTAGTGCTTGATTGATGGTGTCTGGATGTTGTTGCCTTAGTGCCGTAATGATATATGTGTGTTTGTTGGCCCTATGGCTACGAGTAGAGAATTAAATAAACGTTGAAGTCCCTGAGGGGCATTGAATAAATGAAAATGGTGAAAGCAGAGGACTTCGGTCCTAGAGGTGAGCAGAGGACTTCGGTCCTATTTATGAATAAAAGGCTGCGGTCTAATTGGTGAGTTACTGAAATGGTGTTATGATTTAATTTCAATAATGTATATGTTGTGTGTTATGCATTGTTCATGGCGTCGCATAAATCATAAGCATAAGGTGATAGCAGAAGACTTCGGTCTTGGACTTCGGTCCTAAGGTGATAGCAGAGGACTTCGGTCCTAAGGACTTCGGTCCGAAGGTGATAGCAGAAGACTTCGGTCTTAATGGATCCATCATGCATATGCCCTGGAAGTATGGGTCTGCATCATTCATATAAATCATGCACTGATTGTAGTAGTATTTTGTGGTATGGACTGAGGTGTCATAGCCTGCTGAGATGATTTGTTTTGTGTGAGTTGAGGTGCTATTTGTGTTTGTTTTAGCATGAGGTTTGTTATAAACATTGCTATTTGTGTTTAGAGACTCACCCTACTACTTTTATGTTGCTCTCATGTGGCAACTTGCAGGTATTCTCGAGTAGAGGTCAGTCCTCACTCAGTGTCGTTGGCGTCGTCATTGCTCTGGTAGTGTAACACTGGGGGCCGAGTAGCGTAGTGGCCTGTTATGTAGGTTATTTTGAATTATAAACCTATGTCTTTTGGGACTTGTATTATTTTGTCCATGTTGTAACCAATAACTTGTTACTTGATGAGCTCGGTTCCTTCTAGGCCGAAGTGATGTATGTGTATTACACTACTACTGTTTTAGCTGCGCAAAATGTTTTACTGTTTTGATTGGTTAAGTCCATGTAGAAAAATGTAGCACTCCTTAAGTGGTATTTTGAAAACTCTGATTTAATTGCTAAGTAGTATTAGAATTAAGGGGGGTGTTACAGGTTGTCGAGTCGCTCTCTGATACTGTAGCACCTAGGGGGCGTAGTCGGATTGTTAATGAATTAATTAACTGTATGAATTATTTATTTTGATGATTATGAGACGTGTTTGAGTGGACTAGTGAGTCATCGTTATTTCCGCTGTGATAAGATTATTTTGAAATTTAAGTTTTGTGACGATTGCGTTGCTGCACAAACTTTGATGGTGCAGACGATGAATTTTTACTTATGACGATGTGGCATTTCCTTTCTATCAAATAAATTTATACTTTTGAAAATGAAATTACTCTGATAATGACGTGTAAATTAAGGGGTAGAAAAGGGGTGTTACACAGGAGGAGTGTGAGTAGTTGTAACTTCAGCGGTCACCGGAGGAGAAACGAAAGTAACAACCCCTTCAGGATTCACAATAGAGGCAGCCCCAGCGGCGGCCCCACCCCTCAGATTCTGTAGCATACTCATTACTTCGGCCATCTGTGCTTCCATAGCCTCAACTTTGGTCTTCAAAGCCTGATTCTCCTGAGCCAGCTGCTCATGGTTAAGAATCTCCACTGCCAACTCATCTTGACCCGGGCAGTCCTCAATCTCGAAATCCTGATTGCTAGCCATCAATCTTGCTTGTAGACGGGTGTAATATCAGTGTTGGAGAACCAGCTTGCCCGATTTTCTGTTGACGGAACACGCTTATGAACACAAGAACGAATAAATGAATCCAGTGCGAATGAATGCATGTTTGGTTTGTCTTGCCGAGAATCGCAGTGTATTATGTCTTGTCATAGGTACGCAGGTAGATCTTTGATTATTTTTATTATATTACTTTCTTTGGATCATACTGAAATTGGAATCTGGAAGCAAAACAAGTGTATTCCATACATTTGAATTTAAACAAAATACTTCAAAATCTGAATCCAAAAGTACGACATTCTGATACAATGATTGAAAAAGGAAAGGTACAATAAAAACAAAAATGGAAAATTACAATAAAGAAGCTCAAATACAAAGAGCTTTGACATTTCCACTCCTTTTCCTTTTGTTGGTAGAGGTACTTCCGGCTTTCTCTTTGGCTTCCTCAACTAGGGCTCTGCAGTACTCCACAAATTTGTACACCTCAAACGGGGTGTTGAGGGGATACATCTCAGTTTCAACTTTTCTTAATTTCTTGGGCACATCCGTGTTGCGCCCGAAAAAGTCCCCGAAGGAGAACCTTCCTCGTTTACAACTTTTCTAAAAGAAATCGATCAATGAAGCCGCCACTAATATTTATTAAGGAAAATATTAGGAAAACCTTTGGAAAGCAACCGGGTCTTTCAAAACTCGGAGATGTAGGTTCGGGGGTCAGTTAGGTGTGGGGAAGGTATTAGCACCTCACACCTCCTTTCTACCGAAAGGGAACCATTAATTTGATGTGTGGTTTTGAAATGTTTGATTTGAAATGATTTTTGTTCTACTTCTCTTCTTTTCCTTTTTATTTGAAAGAGTTTTTAGAAAACAAGGGAGAAAGAAATCTTTTTGGGATCTTGGAAAAGCGAAACTAAACTAAGATTTTTTTAAAAGAGTGCTTGACGGGATGTGACCCGCTCCTACGTACCCTCAATGAGATGAGGGATCAAAGCTACGTAGTTCTTGGTTCTTAATCTTGAGAAAATCTGCGTTTTGTCTTTATCTTATCTTTTGAGTTTTGGAAATATGACTCAAGCGTTCATGATACCAAACAAGCAATGGCTTCGAGTGGCGTTCATTACTAACTTGAAAGAAAAGTGTTGGAACCGGTAATCAGTCGAGCAATTACTCAAGTGATTACTAGTTGCAACGTTTTATTATCTTTTTTGAAATTGTTTTGGAAAAGGATGAGTCTTAGTGATAATTACCACTAATGGCTCATATTGTTTTTTTTTTAGGAAATTTGAATTGGGTTTTTGTTGTTTAATTAATGTGTGGGAGCTTTCATAATAGTCAAACAAGCAATGGCTTCGAGTGACTATCACTAATAACTCCTCATTAACGATCAAACAAGCAATGGCTTCGAGTGATGGCTAATGATTTGTTTAGGAAAACACCTTAGGGTTTTTATTTGAAAACATGTGATTTTAAGTTTGAAAAAGAAATAGAACATTTCAAATCTTTTCAAGTCCAAACCAAGGCAACAATAAGAACACAAGCATAGCAATCATAAAGAATATTCACAAATTGTTATGAACCAATTGAATACATGATTGAGCTAACATGTGGGTGCATGGATATACAATTATAATATGCAAGGCACATCATTATTGCATGTGTAAACAAGTAAGACATAGTGCTAGTGAATGCATGAACATGTGAAGAAGAATGCAAGATACAACATTAATGAATGCATGATTATGCAACAATGGATACAAGACATAATATTGAGGGATGCATGGACATGTGATAGAGTATGCGAATGCAAGAGGTATAGGCATAGATAAATGCATGAGCATGTGAACACAAATGATGAAATGCAAGATATAGAATCACTTTTGGGTATTTTTGCAAATAGACAAGTGGTAAAAACTTTTAGTGAAAAGTTAGTAAAGAGTAAATGAATGTGCATGAAGTGAAGGGTGATTATTTAATGAAATGGTAAAAGTAAAAAGTTAAAAATATTTTTTTTACCTTTTTTAGTAAAATGCAAATGAGTAGTGAAGCAAACATGAAAATGAGTGGTAAAAAAGGTTAAAAACACATTCACACTCTTACACATTTCTACACAAAATCAAACACACATTTTAAGCATTGAAATGAACCCTAAAAAACAACTCTAAGGCCAAACCTTACATGATCAAAGCATCAAGTTATTTCATGCCTAAATTTATGATCAACACATGAAACAAAATATACAAATCAAAGATTTTATTTACATAAATCAAAGAGTAAAAAGAAGGCAAACAAACCCTAATTTTGGGAGCCTAAAACCGAAACTCCTAACCCCTCAAGATCAAAACAAAATTCAAGCTTGAAAGTTATGACATGAACAATAAGATGCATATATCATGTGAAAATCACTTATTCATAAAAAGGTGACAAAATGAGTATGAAAAATGCAAGAACATTATGATGAAAACACAAGAAACCTCTCTTCAAGGCCAAGGGTCCATTTCAAACACCCAAGGCTCCCAAAGTCCTTGACATAGTGTTTGAAATGAACCCTCTAAGCCTCTTAGAGAGGAAAGAGGAGTAGAAGGGAGATTCACATGCTAATAGTTAAAAATGCAAGAGATGGGATATTTACCTCAAGATCTAAGCTACACAAGAATAGAAGAATGAAGATCAAGAACAAGTCAACAATAATCTTCACAAATCACCAACAATGTCACGCAAACTTGAAGAAAGCAAGCTCCTTTATGGTGTAAAAATGGAATCAAAGGTGAAGAGAAGAAGATATGTGAATGTGGAGTAGGTTTAAGGTGATTTGGTGGATGAAACTTGAAAAAACTATGGAGGGGAATGAAGGAGAGGGTTCGGCCTAGAGAGGAGAAGGAGAGGAGAGAATGCTAGCTAGGGTAAAATGAGAGTGTGTGTATGAGGTCTCCTATTTTTGGGCTTTTATATGAAGTGAAAACTTAAAGGGTAATTAGGACAATATGCTTCTTGCAAACCAATAGGATTTGAGATAAATTTTGAATCAATGGTCAAGATGCAATGTCACATGGATTGAGGGTAATTAAAAGCATAAAATGGGGGGAGAGAGAGGGCTGAGGGCGCAGCTTAGGAAGGGTGGTGAAGGATAAGCTCAATTACAAAATTGTATTTTTCTACAAAGCTTATTACACAAATGCCATTTTGATTCAAATGAAGGGTGAGGATTGATTTTCACACTTAAATGGAAGGCTATGATTTAGTACAATTTGCAAACAATAAAAATAAATCAAAATGGGGTGAAATGGGGCTGATGTGCGCAGCAAGGGAGTGGGAGAGTGAGTGGAATTGCAAATTGTACTTTTGTACTATCCTTATCCTTTCACAATTCAAAAGAGTGTAGAATATTCCCTTCTAGATCATTCTTCCTAATTCATGCCATTTAGGGCCATATCCCATGATTCAATGATTGGGCTCTGAATTTTATGATCTCACCAATCCCAAAATTGATTTATTTACCCCACCTCAAAGGAAAAGACCATTTTACCCTTCTATCCAAAAACTAGTTTTTTAGGCCAAAAGGTTTAATATTTATGCACAAAAATAATCACAATGGAGCACAAATACCTCTCAAATAAATCATTGATGATTATTCAAGGCTTTGGGACAAAAGACCGTTTTTATTGTGAAATGACCAAAATGCCCTTTCACTCTAAAAACCCTAGTTTTTGCCTGAAACACATTTCCACTTCAAAAATGATTTTTCTCCCTAGGAGTGACCTCTAGTACCTTGAAATGCATGTTGGATGACTTGTTTTGAGGAATTGTCCCTTATTTGTGAAATGACCAAAATACCCTTTTGTATTGAAAAACCCTAATTTGTCTAAAAAGTGCATTCCAACTCCAAAAATGATTTTAGAAACTTTGGAATGACTTTAGAAACCTAAATGCAATGCATGATGTTTTTTTTTACTTTTTAATTTGAATATTTTTGGGGAAAATTAGGGTTTTGACCTAAGCCGGACAAAATTGAGGTATGACAATCCGCAAGAGCCTTGTTGACCAACTCTGATAGCTTGGAGAACCTATCCTTCCAGTGTTGAACTTCATCCCTCAGCTCAATGATGACTGCCTGCTCTTCAATCCTACCGAGCAGCTCAACATAGCGATGTTCCCAATACTGACTTTCATCCCTCACTTGCCGGTATGCATCGCTGATGTGACAAAAGCGCCTCTTCAACTCATCAGAATCCTCTTGTTCTGCTTTTAGTGCCCGCTGATATTCTCTGAGGATGTTCTCAAATGAGTCTCTCTCTTGCACAACACTGTCTAACTTACTCTCCCATTCAGCTTGTAACATGCGGGATTCTCTTTTTGACTTGGCAAGCAAGCTTTTCGCAGTTCTCTCTTCCATTTTTGCTTCATCCCACAATTCTTTCCACTGATTGGCTTCTTCCAGGGCCTTCTTCTCTTTCAATGCGTTTGTTTATCTTACCCGCGTCTTTGAAAGCGATAAATGGGCACTTAGCGTGCAAAAAGCGGTAAAATGCCCAGTCGCTAAAACTCAGTAATCCTTAAACGAACTCTTGGCGAATCCGAGTTTGCACGCGGCTTGGAGGAGCACGTTTCAAATCTCTCGGTCTTTCGAAGCGGCCGGGGATCGTTATCGACTCGAATCGATATACGAGATCAATCTACGGCGTCCCATCAGATCTTAGGCCGATACAACTATTCTCATTGCGCCTCGCATGGGCCGCGGTCCATCGCGTTGCTCGTATACGATGTGAGACCTCTCTTTTTGCACGCTGGCGCTCTCTTTTCCTCTTTTGCGCGCTTGGGCGCTCTCTTTTCCTCTTTTGCGCGTTTGGGCGCTCTTTTCCTCTTTTGGGCGCTCTCTTTTCCTCTTTTGCGCGCTTGGACGCTCTCTTTTCCTCTTTTGCGCGCTTGGACGCTCTCTTTTCCTCTTTTGCGCGCTTGGACGCTCTCTTTTCCTTTTCTCTTTTCTCTTTCTTCCTTTCTGATCTTTTCTCTTTTGCGCGCTTGGACGCTCTCTTTTCTTTTTCTCTTTTCTCTTTCTTCCTTTCTGATCTTTTCTCTTTTTCGCGCTTGGACGCTCTCTTTTCTTTTTCTCTTTTCTCTTTCTTCCTTTCTGATCTTTCCTCTGAGGGGTTCCTTCTAGAGCCTGAAGTCGAACATTAACACCGAAGTACCTATCCATCCTTGTACCTGCAAGTAAGATAAACAAACGCATGCAATGCAAATGCCATGATCGCTATTTTCTTTTTCTTTTCCTTATGGTGAATGTAATGCAAATGCCTAAACTTACTTCATGGTGTATGACTGATGAGTGCATGATTTTATGCTTAATGGATGCAATGCATGACTTTGTTTGTTCATTGTCCTTTTTTTTTTTTATATATATATTTTTGCTCTTTTTCTCTTTTGGCTTTTCTTTTGCTGGCCCGACCAAATCGGAATTTGTATCATGGGACACCACAACCATCTATGATACGATTCGAGAGCCGAGCTCCGTCCTCTTGTTCTAACGCAATCAGCGCTTCTTATTTGATTCCTGTGAGTTTACTTGACTAAAGGATCGTCTCTTTTTGCTGTTATTTTCAAAAATTTCGCAATGATCTTAATGCTCTGACTTATGCACATTTCCATGATTTATCTATCATCTACCATAAAACGTAGTTTTAAAGCAGAAATGAAAGAAGGCAATGACAATACAACAAATTAAAAGAGTGAAAAATTTGGACTTTTATTCATATGGAAGTCAGACATGCAGAATGTCACGCTGACTGAAAGGAGTACATTGGAAACTTTTCTGAAACTAAAAAAAACAAAAGAAATGGACGCAGTAGATCTTATGAATATTCTTTGCCTCTGGAGCATTGATGCCAACAACTCATACTTGCAGCTTTGATCACCTTTTTATCCAAGCTTTTGGAGGTGCTGCTTGCCCCTTTTCTTTTTCTTTTTTATGTCCAATTTTCTGACCCTAATTTTTGCCTGGATCGCCCTTTTGGGTTTTCAATCCACCGGGTCGCTCAATTTTGCCTAGGCCGCCCTCTCGGGTTTTCAACCTAGCGAGCTAATTCTTGCTTGGCTCATCTTTCTCTTTTTTCTTTTATTTTTCTCAGGCGTAATATTTCTTGACTGAATCTGAATTGACTGGGTTTCT
Source organism: Oxytropis ochrocephala (assembly GCA_020916435.1). NCBI lineage: Eukaryota > Viridiplantae > Streptophyta > Magnoliopsida > Fabales > Fabaceae > Oxytropis > Oxytropis ochrocephala. The sequence continues at coordinate 63,946,572 of CM037093.1, read as the reverse complement.
GAGTTCTTCACCATCCATGCTGGTGAGTATTAATGCTCCTCCAGAAAAGGCTTTCTTTACCACATATGGTCCGTCATATGTAGGAGTCCATTTCCACGGGGTCACTTTGAATAGGCGAGAAACTGTTTGAGCACAAGGTCTCCTCACAATTCTCGGTGATGAACTTTCTTGTCAAATGTTGTTTTCATCCTTTCACGGGTACAATCGACCATGACACAGAGCCGCAACTCTCTTCTCTTCAATGAGATTCAACTGATCTAGACGAGTTTGAACCCATTCAGCCTCTTCTAACTTGGCTTCCATGAGCACTCGGAGAGATGGTATCTCAACCTCAATGGGAAGAACTGCTTCTGACCCATACACTAGAGAGAAAGGGGTTGCCCTGGCCGTCTTGCGCGATCAAGTACGATACCCGTGCAAAGCAAAGGGAAGTATTTCGTGCCAGTCCTTTTAGGTCACTACCATCTTCTGCACAATTCTCTTGATATTCTTATTGGCCGCTTCAACTGCCCCATTCATCTTTGGGCGGTAGGGAGAGGAATTGTGATGTATAATCTTAAACTCTGTGCACAACTCTTTCATCATTTTACTATTCAGATTGCTACCATTATCTGTGATGATTTTATCTGGGAGACCATAGCGACACACCAGGTCTTTCTTTACAAACTTGGCAACCGCGGAACTAGTTATGCTGGAATATGAGGCAGCTTCAACCCATTTAGTGAAGTAATCAATTGCAACTAGGATGAAGCGGTGCCCGTTTGACGCCTTGGGCTCTATGGGACCAATGACATCCATGCCCCACATTGAAAATGGCCAAGATGCGGTCAAGATGTAACATCTCAGACTGCTTCCAGAACTGCCGACTGCCCCCACGAACCAACACGAGTCTTTTCAGCATGCTTTGTCCTCACTTGCATGCTTTCCGGGAAACTTCCCAGAAGGTCACCCATCCCACTACTACTCCAAGCCAAGCACGCTTAACTATGGAGTTCTTATGGGATGGGCTCCCGAAAAGAAGATTCACCTTGTTGGTATAAGTAGTCCAAATCAATTCTTTTAAGCCTTCCTTCAACTGTACAGTCCCATACCTGCACAACCTCAGGATCCCTCTCATTCCGGTGCGTATTCGGTTCATTCACGCGCCCCTTCGCTTTGAAGCTGCCAGGAGCCGCTCTTTGCCATGCCACTTTTTTGGGCACCGACGATCACTCCCGCCCTCGTCGGCCGGATGTCACATGCCCACTGGCTTAGCTTGGTTCGCGTCCCCGAACAACACCGTGATCGAGAGAGGTCTCGCTTTGCTCGATACCATTTGTAACATCCTGCATCGCTTCCCGAATCGCCGATCGCCCCACGAACCAACACGAGTCTTTTCAAAGATGCTTTGTCCTCACTTGCATGCTTTCCGAAAACTTCGAAGGTCACCCATCCCACTACTACTCCAAGCCAAGCACGCTTAACTATGGAGTTCTTATGGGATGGGCTCCGAAAAGAAGATGCACCTTGTTGGTATAAGTAGTCCAAATCAATTCTTTTAAGCCTTCCTTCAATCAGATGCAGTCCCATACCGCACACCTCGTGGATCCTCTCATTCCTGCTTATTCGGTTCATTCACGCGCCCCTTCGCTTTGAAGCTGCCAGGAGCCGCTCTTTGCCATGCCACTTTTTTGGGCACCGACGATCACTCCCCGCCCTCGTCAGCCTCGGATGTCACATGATTTTTTATACGCGCTTGACGGGACGTGGCCCGCTCCTACGTATCTCCCGGTGCGATGGAGAATTCAAAGCTTACGTAGGGTGAGTCTCTTTACATAAATAATAACAAGTAAGATAAGCATTATATTAGGAAAACATCTAGCAACAACAATCCATATTAATCAAGGCATTTACCAATCAATTAAAATACCAACAAGCCACCACATAGGATTAATTAAGCATCAACGAGAATTCAAAGAATGCATGGTTATATGCACGTGTGCAATATGCATGTGGATCCATAACCACCACAAAAACCCCGTCGGGCAACCACCACAATTTGGCCGAAGCCATACCACCACCACCACGTAATGCATATGATTTATGTGACACTATGACAAATGCATCACAACACAATCCATCACAATAAGCATTAAACCACCTCTTTGGCGGAGCCCACATCAATTATCAACCCACCACTTTGGCGAAGCCCACATCAATTATTAACCCACCATTTTGGCCGAAGCCCACATCAATTATTAACCACCTTGTTGGCCGAAGCCCACATCATTTATTAACCACCTCATTGGCCGGAGCCCACATCATCATAAGTTTATCACCTCACCACCACACATCATTTATTAACTTAAATCTCACGTCGTGGACTAAAATCCCACCTAAGGACCGAAACACCTCATAAGGACCTTTTCAACACCTGAGGACCAAAAATAGTATTTTTAAGGACTAAAATTGTTCAAAGGACCAAAATAATATTTTTGAGGACTAAAAGTTCAGAGGGACCAAAACAAAGATTTTTGACCCTTTGAGCAACATTGGCAACACCCGCACAAAGTGCTGGATTCCTACAGCATTACTCCTACTTCGGTGAATTATTTAAAATAGCAAACGACATCGAAAAATTATAAAAGACCACTCATTGGAAAGCCCTCTGAGTTTAGTTCCTACCTATGATTTTAGTTTCTCAAAATCAGTGTCCAGTTGGTACAGTTTTTCAAAACACTACGCTGGGGTACCAAAATCGGACAGGGAGCTTTACCCAACTTGCAACCAAATTTTCTTTCTCATTTCTTAATGAAATTCAGTGAAATCAGTGCCTATTTCGTAGGGAATTAAGTCTATTTTTCAATGAAATAAGAATCATTCAAAACGGAGTTCAATTGAGCACACAAAACCTGCAAAAACTGAACCTACTCCCATTTTGACTCCAGAAAATTGACCCGACTTTGGGGACTCATAACTGGAGCTACACAACTCCGAATTTAACGAAACCAGTGCCAAAACGACCGGCCTTAAGTCTATTTTCAAAAACAGTTAGCCACATAATTTTTGGATCAACCAAACAGTACCAGTTTGAGAAAACCGAAACAGTGTCCAGAAAACACACAAAAACCATAAACAAGTAAGACTCATCATCAACCCCCAATAAATTCAACAACACTTAAACACCATTTAATCCAACAAATACATGAGCATCAATTTAATTTCCACAACACTTAGGCATTTAATCAACATCATTAAATCAACATATTCTCATATTTCATCACATTGAAGCATTTTATCAAACACATGACATGCACATTTAATAACACATTTAATTCCAACATAAAGCATCACCATGTCACCAATTTAAACATCAACACAACAACAACCATAAGATAACAGAAAATTCACACAAACAAACAACCTAGTGCTATTCCACACACAATACATATCATACAAATTATTATAGATATAAATGAGAATCCCCTAACCTCCAAATTGAAGAATTCTAGTGTTCCCTCCTTCACAACTTCAAGAACCATTAAAACTAGCTCCTCCTAAACTTTGAGCTTCAAACCCTCTTCCATGGCAAGGTAGAAATGGGAGGGAATTAGTGATTAAAACTTATACTAAATGATAGAGGAGGAGAAATGTGAAAGATTGGTACCAAAAACACTCACCCAAAGCTAGAAGATGATTTTTCCCCTTCCCTCCAAATGCACTCAGCTTGCGCAACATACTTGTTGCTGTCCTCCTCTTGCATTTTCTCTTCTTGGTTGTAAATGAGGAGGAAACCCTACCCCCAAAGTTTATTTAATTGGGTATGGGCCTACTAATGGTCCATGGGCCTTATTTGCACCCCCTAGCTACTTACATACCTCCTCCCAATTTAATTAAAATACTCCCCACTTAACTGAAATACTCATCATTTATTTACCATACCTCACTCCTTAATTTAATTAATCACCCTATATTTATTTTAATATAGACAACCCAAAATATTACTTAATTAAATTAATCAAATAATCACTTAATTAAGTAAATTAAATAATCACCTAATTAAATTAGTTAAATACTCATCTAGTTAATTTTGGGGTGTTACACAAGACATTTAACGAAGCCGGCGGAACATGAATATGATCAGCATAAATCTGACATTTGTGGCACTTTCTCACAAAACTGTAGCAGTCACCTTCCATCTGCAACTAGTAATAGCCAGCCCTTAATATCTTTCTTGCCATAGTATGCCCACTGGAATGAGTCCCGAATGTGCCTTCATGCACCTCCCTCATGATCCTTTCTGCTTCCTCCTTTGCCACACACCTAAGGAGTACTTTATCATGGTTCCTTTTGTAGAGCACTTCACCGTTCAAAAGGAAATTCATCGATAACCTTCTAAGGGTTCTTTTATCATTTTCTGATGCCCCTGGAGGATACTCCCTGTTCCGGATGTACTGCTTGATGTCATGATACCAAGGCTTATCATCTTCTTCATCTTCAATTCTTTGTGCGGGAGTGGTGATAATGTGCCGCAAACTTCGATCTTGAATTCGATCCGGGTCAATTTCTTATCACGGTGACGTTAAACATTGAAGACAACGTAGCTAGTGCATCGCCACCGATTCTCTGCGAGGCGATCTTTGAAATGTGATTTCTTCAAAGGGTTCAACCAATTCTGGATATAATCCCTATAGAGTATCAACTCGGGATCTCCGCCTCCCAATCTCCGTTCATTTGATGAATGACTAGAGCCGAGTCTCCGTACACATCTAGTCTTTTGACCTTCCAATCTAGAGTCGCTGAATACCTGAATACATGCCTCATACTCTGCAATATTGTTTGTGACATAGAAACTTAGTCTGGTGGTGACTGGTATGAAACGATTGTCAAGGGAAATCAACACTGCCCCAGCTCCATGCCCATAACTATTGGAAGCACCGTCAAACACTACTCTCCATCTTTCATTCTCTGGGGACTTTCCTTCTTCAAACAGAGCCATAATGTCCTCATCAGGGAAATCACACTGCATTGACTGATAATCTTCAATAGGCTGATGTGCCAGGTATTCGGCCAACGCACTACCTTTTATGGCCTTTTGAGTGACATAAAGAAGATCATATTCTGACAACTGCATCTGCCACCTGGCGATTCTTCCTGTGAGCGCAGGCTTCTCGAAGATATACTTGATAGGATCCATCTTTGACACTAACCAAATGGTATGACTTAACATGTACTGCCTTAAACGGTGAGCAGCCCAAACCAAGGCACAACAAGTCTTTTCTAGTAGTGAGTACCTCATCTCACAGTCAGTGAACTTCTTGCTCAGATAATAAATTGCATGCTCTTTCTTGCCAGTTTCGTCATGTTTCCCTAGCACACAACCCATCGAATTTTCTAACACAGTCAAATACAGGATCAAAGGTCTACCCTGCACTGGAGGCATTAAAATAGGTGGATTCTGCAAGTATTTCTTAATCTTCTCAAAAGCTTCTTGGCAATCATCATTCCACTTAGTCTCTTGATTCTTGCACAACAGTTTGAAAATCGGCTCACATGTGGCAGTTAATTGGAAGATAAACCTGGAAATATAATTCAATCTTCCAAGAAAACCCCGAACTTCTTTCTCTGTTCTAGGAGCAGGCATTTCGAGAATTGCGCGTACTTTGTCCGGGTCCACCTCTATCCCCTTTGATCGACGATAAACCCCAACAGCTTTTCCGACCTCACCCCGAAGGTGCACTTGGCTGGTTTAACTCGAGCTTGAATTTTCTCAACCGCTCAAAGAGCTTCGCAAGTTAACAATATGTTCCTCATCAGTTTTGGACTTTGCAATCATATCGTCCCACATAGACCTCTATTTCTTTGTGCATCATGTCATGAAACAATGTGACCATAGCCCTTTGATAGGTAGCACCGGCGTTTCTTCAAACCGAACGGCATGACTTTGTAATGTAACGCCCCCAAAGGGTCGTGAAAGTCGTCTTCTCCATATCCTCGGGAGCCATTTTAATCGATTATAACCCGAATACCCGCCCATGAAGGAGAAAAGGGAGTCTTGTGGCTGTGCTATCTACTAGGACATCAATATGAGGCAAGGGAAAGTCATCTTTGGGACTGCCCGATTCGGATCTCTCTGTAGTCAACGCACATTCTAACTTTTCCATCCTTTTTGGTGCGGCACAATGTTAGCAACCCATCGTGAAGCCAGCCACAAAGCTGCTTTCTTCACTTCATCTCTCGATCTTTAAAGACATCTCGAAGCTTCATCCTCCTTAACTTCATTTAACCGAGGACATTCGAGTTTAATCGCAACTTGTGCACCACTATATCGATCTAATCCGGGCATATCCTCGCATTTAACCATGCAAAGACGTCCAACATAATCACGCAGAGTTGGACCAACCTCTCATATTCCCCTTTTTCATTGAAGTGCCAACCTTGACTTCTTTCTTTTCACCCTCTCAGTGCCTAAATTGACGGTCTCAGCGCTTTCCTCACATGGTAGAATAACCTTTTCTTCTTGCTCAACCATTCTCATCAATTCTGGAGGAGTCTCCCAGTCATCCTCAACATCCTCCTCAGCTTGATTAACGGGGTAATCAAAATTAACATATGAACCATTGGCACTATTATTTCCAGAGACATTCATTTTAGATCTGCATTTGCGGGAATAGAAAAGCAATGAACAAGCAAAAATAGAGACACAAAATGAAGACACAAAAAAGCAATTTTTATTCATTTGAGAATTCAAAACTACATTTTATTGATAGATGGTATTTTAAAAGAAAACATGCATGCCCTTATGAAGATGTCCTAAGGCCTTGGGCAGAGCCAAAGGATTTGCATTACAAAAATCATTACTTTGAAATGAAAACAACAGGGAAATCGACGATCTTCCAGTTGCCAATTTCTTCTCCCGCAACACTGCGACAAACCATATCCCGACCCTCTTTAGACTCAGAACTATCCATGATGGCAGCTATCTGATTAGGATTCAGCATGCCAGCACTTCTGAAATTCTGCTTAAGATTACCTATGGGACCCATCAGCAATCTGGGTTCTCTTCCCTGAAGTTTAGCCAACCTCTTCTCACGCTTTTCCTCAGCCATTCTTATCTTATCAGCCTGAGTGGGCCAATATCCTAACCCACGCCTGTCTTTATATTCTCGCAGGTGTACAGGTGACAAAATTCCTTGTTCAGATCTCCCTAGCCCCTTCCCGATCTGATAGCCATTTTTCAGCATAACTTTTGCTACCATAATATCAGCATTGGACAACCTGGGCACAGGTAGTGGGGATTCTTCGCTTACAAACACTACGTTCGCAATTTCTAGGGATTGGAAAGCAAATTCAAGGGATTCTTCTGCAGCTTCAATATAATGAGAGGGAACGGGCTTGCTGACTGTGAACTCTTCCTCTCCAAAGACAACTACAAGCTTATCGTCGACTATAAACTTGAGTTTCTGGTGAAGTGTAGAGGGAACAGCGCCTGCCGCATGGATCCAAGGTCTTCCCAAGAGACAGCTGTATGAGGATTCAATATCCATAATCTGAAAAGTCACATAGAACACCTCAGGCCCTATTTGCATTGGAAACTCCATTTCCCCTATGACTTCTTTCTTCGACCCATCAAAGGCCCTGACCAGGGTTGAGCTGGGTTTTATGTAGGAGCAATCTACCTCTAACTTGTTCATTGTTGATCTGGGCATAACATTCAATGAGGATCCATTGTCGATAAGAACCCTGGAGAGCGTATATTCACCGCACTTCACTGAGATGTGCAATGCTTTATTGTGTCCCTTTCCTTCTGGGGTGAGCTCATCATCTGGGAAAGTAATGTAGTTAGATGCAACAATGTTCCCGACTATGCCGTCCAGTTGATTGACAGTGATATTGATCAGCGGTCGTACGCGGGTCAAAATAATGAAAAGTGTAAAATATAGTAACAAGGTAAGTTAACCTTGGTCGTCTCACAAGGACCTCTAAAACTAAGATTACCAAAATCAAGAACGATCAAATAACAATAAAAAGGGGTTTTGTGAAGAGTTTGTTGTTTAACAAAGAAAATCAATTAAAGAGAGACAATCAATCTATTGTTTCCGGTGTGTTTCTGATTTATCATCGGTTCTAAAATAAAGATTTGTGCAAGGTTTGATAACTCTTGATTGATCATAAACTAAGTGAACAAGCGTCGATCGGTTTATATGAATTCACACAATTTTAAAGCAAGCGTCAAAGCAAGGTGTGTTCAATCAATCGTGATAGTGAACAAGCGCCACTAACACAATTAACATCATAACTGAATTCTTTCAATCCTATAAACAAGCGTCATAGACTCTATCAATTCCTATCCAAACTAGATTAAACAAGCGATAAAATAGTTTGAATAATGAAAGTTGCAAAAACAGTAATCATGATTAAGTGATTAAGCAAAATTGAATCATAAAACGAATCACATAAGCAAATCACGAGTTTGAGTAATTAAGCAAAACACAAACCGAATTTGCAACAAAAATTACGGAGATGGAATTGATAGAGAAAGAATTAAAACCATAAAAACTAAATAAACATTAAGCACTCGAACCTCAAAATCCTTACAAAGAACACCCTTCACCAATAGATTGATCTAGGGTCTTAAGCTTCCATGGAGGTTAGGACAAAAACGTAAAATTCAAAGTAGGAATGCGTAAGATGGTTTTTGACGGCTGCTCCAGCCAAGTCTATAAGAATAAAACGAAAACCTAATCCCTTAATGGGTTCTTGGATAAAAGCCCGTTAACAAACTAATATTTGGCCCGAAACCCGTTTTACATTAAACTGCTTCGGTATTTTGCAGTTTTGGCCTTCAGTACTTCCGAATTGGGTTTCGCGTTCAACAGAAGAATTGTAGCTCTGTTCCTTAGCTTTCCAACGCATACTTGCACGCCTCAATCGGATAAACGTGGCCAAAGTTATGACCTGCAGAGTAGACAGGGGTCAATATGCAATAAAAGTATGAATTAAGCAATAAATTGCTATCTTCGCTCAAATAAGACCCAAAGTCTAGAAACGTGCTAAGACTTAAATATTAGGCACAGAAACACAATTAAAAATACTAAGTGAAAAGCTATAAAGAGTACATTAAAATGCACCGATCAAATTCCCCACACTTAAGCTTTTGCACTCGGCAAAACACACAAAACAAGACAAAAGCAAAACATGAGTTTCCAATGAACCCAAAGAATGCAAAGTCATAAGAGAGATGCTTTTCATAGGATTCAAGGAGAATGACATTCAGAGATAGCACTTAATTGCAACCTAGGTAAACAAGAGGTAAGAGCACCAACGAGTGAATCATAAGTGATGAGTCCTCACAGGATTTATATAAGTAATGCTCTCAATCACTCAAGTGTCTAGGCTTGTGTTTACTCTCATATATATAATAAGCACATCAATGAAAGTTAGCACTACCATATGCTTGACAAGCTTCTAACATCCACACTTAAGAACACATGCACATAAGATCAAAAGGTCTTTATAAGGGTTGTAATGGGGCCAAGGTCAAGGTGGAATAATCCTAAGGGGGAACTAAGCTAAAAAGAATCAAAGAGGCAAAAGAAGCAATGAAAATCAATTGTAAGGTGTGCATGAGAGGTTCAATTTGAACAACATATGACAAACTTCTCTATTTTGAGACTTCTCTCCATAACTCTCTTCACACAACATTCACTCTCCTTGATACAAAAATATAAAGATATATACACTTTCCAATTTTTTTCTATTCTTTTTGACTTTTTTTTTCTTTTTCTATTTTTTTTTCCTTTTTGAGGAGTATTTTTCTATACAAATGTACTTGCCAAACTTTCCTTTGAAAACCCAATAATCAACCCAAGTGAGAACCACAATTATACAATTTGGACACCCCCACACTTATGGATATGACAATTTTCAAATCAAAGCTCCTTCTCCCTCTAAGATTGGGTAATATCATTGTTTTTCTCTTTTAGGCTTGTAATGAGCTATAAAACAAAGAATGGGATAAAAAGGCTCAGAGGGGCTTACACAAAGGGATAAATTCAGGGTAGGCTTATTTGGCTAGTAGCTAAGAAAAACAGAATTGCCTAGATCATTTCAAACATGCATGTGAACAAGTGTTTCAACAAGAATCAAGTCAAGTTCTAGAGTAACTAACAAACATGAGTGAGTCACACACAAGAAAAGAAAGAATGGAAAAATGTGGTTCATCCATAAAAAGGCTCAATTCTCACTAGGGATAATGACTATCATAGATGATGCAGTATTTAGTGCTCATACCCAACTTATTATACCAAGAGCAAAAATAAATCCATCAAATCATGCCAAATCATCCATGATCCTAAAATAGTCAAAATCACTCACAACTTGTACAAACATAGTATTCATGGAAAAACATGCAACAATTTTTTTCTTTTTTTATAGTTAAAAATTAAAAACATAAAAACAAAAAGACACACCCCCACACTTAAATCACACATTGTCCTCAATGTAAGCAACATATATAACTTAAGAATAAGGAAAGAAAACTCCCTCTTGAAGGTGGAGAACTTGAATCTTGTGTGCGGTTGGTATTTGGTAGTGAAAGCTCTTTTATGGTTACCACACACATGTTTGGTCACCTTCTTCTTCCATACATCCGTAATCAAGGGGCTGAGTTGTTGTTGTGTTTGCCACACATTCTTATTAGGAATGTCCACCAAGGTCCATCCAATACCTTTTCTATGTTCTCTTAGAGATGGCGGTAGCTTTTCCCCGCTTCGAGTCAAGGTTAGTTAAAAATCACAGGAAAATATTCACTTCCCTTCAAATATGCATATTTAAAATATTCAGGGAGTGGTTTGAGATCCACAACATGTGATGGCTCAATGGTAGCAGCAGCTACATCCACAACATCATCTATGGAAATTGTATCAACCTGCAAAGTATTCTCAATCTCAGCACAAATAGAAGGATTATCAGAACTTGTATAATCAACCAAACCATCCAGAAATTCCATTTTACAAAGGGAATTCTCTTCCACGGGTTGTTCCTTAGTATCAAAGATCCCAAATTTTTCACTAGTGTCACTAAAATTTGCGACTTTGTTATTTTTCGCAATAATCAAGCTTCTGCACACCCTTTGAGTTTCAACAAGAGTAGTTGCACTGAAAAAGGGAGTATTTGGGACATTAGGATTTTCTACTTCTTGTACAAGCAGTTGGTTTGATCTCTGGGATTGCATCTGATTAACTACAGTGTTTAACTGTCCAACTATTATCTCCAACTGCATAAGTGTGGAATCTGTTGTTTGTTGGAATATAAGATTTTGAATAGCCATTTTTTTAATGAGATCCTCCAAAGTGAAGGTTCATATCCAAAGAGCCATATTTTAGTCAATGTAAGCAAGATCAAAGATGATCGAAATCGTAACAAAGATCCGAATAAATGGAACAAATCAGAAAATTCCAACTATGTCCTAAGCACTAAAATAGAGGGTAAATTAAGAAAACCTATCAAATCAAATCTAAAAAAAATAAAACTAACACTACAAATCTAATAAAATCAAAATTAAGATATGCGAATTTTTTTGGATTTTTTGAGGATATAAAAAATTAAAATAATTAAAAAGAAAATGAAAAAGAAGGAAATTCGGATTTTTCGGCCTTAGCTCCCAAAGGGAGTCCTGCTCCTTGATTTTTTTGTGATTTTCTGACCAATTTTCGGAGCAATCTGAGGAATTCGCCTGAAAATCGTTTTTTTTTCTTCTCCTGTTCTATGATAGAACTGAAAGATGCCGAAACTAATAGAACCTGTAAGTGCAAGAAACAAAACTAAAAAAACAAAGGTTAGTGGTTAGTGAGGTTCTTAAGCCGGTAATTCCTAATTAGAGGTCCCGCAACGCGGCGCCAATTTTGGTGATGCAGACGCGGTCAAAATAATGAAAAGTGTAAAATATAGTAACAAGGTAAGTTAACCTTGGTCGTCTCACAAGGACCTCTAAAACTAAGATTACCAAAATCAAGAACGATCAAATAACAATAAAAAGGGGTTTTGTGAAGAGTTTGTTGTTTAACAAAGAAAATCAATTAAAGAGAGACAATCAATCTATTGTTTCCGGGTGTGTTTCTGATTTATCATCGGTTCTAAAATAAAGATTTGTGCAAGGTTTGATAACTCTTGATTGATCATAAACTAAGTGAACAAGCGTCGATCGGTTTATATGAATTCACACAATTTTAAAGCAAGCGCCAAACAAAGGTGTTTCAATCAATCGTGATAGTGAACAAGCGCCACTAACACAATTAACATCATAATCGAATTCTTTCAATCCTATAAACAAGCGTCATAGACTCTATCAATTCCTATCCAAACTAGATTAAACAAGCGATAAAATAGTTTGAATAATGAAAGTTGCAAAACAGAATCATGATTAAGTGATTAAGCAAAATTGAATCATAAAACGAATCACATAAGCAAATCACAGAGTTTGAGTAATTAAGCAAAACACAAACCGAATTTGCAACAAAAATTACGGAGATGGAATTGATAGAGAAAGAATTAAAACCATAAAAACTAAATAAACATTAAGCACTGAACCTCAAAATCCTTACAGCAACACCCTTCACCAATAGATTGATCTAGGGTCTTAAGCTTCCATGGAGGTTAGGACAAAAAACGTAAAATTCAAAGTAGGAATGCGTAAGATGGTTTTTGACGGCTGCTCCAGCCAAGTCTATAAGAATAAAACGAAAAACCTAATCCCTTAATGGGTTCTTGGATAAAAGCCCGTTAACAAACTAATATTTGGCCCGAAACCCGTTTTACATTAAACTGCTTCGGTATTTTGCAGTTTTGGCCTTCAGTACTTCCGAATTGGGTTTCGCGTTCAACAGAAGAATTGTAGCTCTGTTCCTTAGCTTTCCAACGCATACTTGCACGCCTCAATCGGATAAACGTGGCCAAAGTTATGACCTGCAGAGTAGACAGGGGTCAATATGCAATAAAAGTATGAATTAAGCAATAAATTGCTATACTGCTCAAATAAGACCCAAAGTCTAGAAACGTGCTAAGACTTAAATATTAGGCACAGAACACAATTAAAAATACTAAGTGAAAAGCTATAAAGAGTACATTAAAATGCACCGATCAATATCTTGAGCTACATGAGCCTCATTCAGTACTTTAAGCAAAGCGTCACGGTGAGCTTCTGAATTCAACAATAAGGACATGATGGAAATTTTGGCTGGAGTGTGGTGTAGCTGGTCCACCACCTTGTAGTCACTTTGCCGCATTATCTTCAAGAATTCCGCAACCTCTGAGTCTGACACTTTCCTACTTTTCACAAGCTCTGCCTCCACATCCTTTCCCTTTCGGATTCTCTCCTCCGTCGCCTTAGAAGGGTTCTCCTCCTGAACTTGGGGAACATACACACGCCCACTTCTGGTTACCCCACTACTCCCTGCAATATTGGTGATGTCAGGAGCAGCTTGAGATTTCAGAGACGGAGAAGGCACACTGTAACTCCATGAAACCTCATTGTTCTTCTGATTAGGAACTGAAACATCATTGTTCTTCTGACTAAGAGCTGGAACTGGAACCACAATGGTTCTTGGTATGTCTACAGCCAAATTCCGACTGTATGGCACTTCAATAGGTCTCTGCCCTCCTCTACTTCCTTCTGATTGGAAAGTAAGAACATCCTCTTCTCTCTCTTGTGTACCTATCTGGATAATGTGGCGATCCATCAAATCCTGCAGGATCATTGTGAAGCTCTCACAATCTCCCACACATAAAGAGTCAGCACACCCTTCTTCATGGCAACACCCTTTTTTAACAACCTCAGCCCGACACAACTCAGCGTAAATGACACTTAGAGGAGTCTTGATCTCGTGCACTTTCTTTATCAATTGCCCACCAGAACTTTCTATAGCGTTGGAAGCTGGTCTCTGGTGACCCGACAATGGGTTAGTGGTAACATTTGGATCCTCTTGCTTGAAAGTTATGCCTTTTGCATTTATCAAATCTTGTACCACTATCTTGAAGGCTCTGCAGCCTTCCACAACATGCCCCATCGCTCCTTCATGGAAAGCACAGTGCTATTGGGATTGTACCCTCAAGTAAGGTGGTTGGACCCGGTGTTTCATGGGCCCGTGTTGATGAGCTTGTTGGTGATGAGGTAGTTAAAGAGGTCCAGTAGGACATGGGGATTGGGTCAAAGGTTGTTCTGTTTTTGGTAGGTCTTTTGATAGTTGCTTTGACTGTTGTTTTGGAATGGACGGCCGTTTGTGCGGAGCGCGGGACTAGAATATTAGGTGGTGATATATGGTGGGTTGATGGTGATGGCATTGGTTTCTCCTTCCTTCTTTTTGGGAAAGCCGGAGAATGACTTTTTTTGGGGTTTGCATTCATCGTGAATCCTTGTGTAATCTTTCCACTTCTCAATCCGCTTTCCAACCTCTCTCCCACAATCACCAAATCAAAAGTTGGACGAGACACTACCGATCAAAGCGGTCATAATACAACGACGGCAAGGTTTCCATGAACATAGAAACCAACTCTTTGTCCAGCCAGAGAGGTGTAACTTGCGTAGCCAAAGCCCTCCATCTCTCGGGCATACTCCTTGAATGATTCACTGCCTTTCTTACTCATGTTCTCGCAATCGTGTCCGATCTGCGCCATATCCGCATTGTATTGATCTTGTTTTGAAAAAGCATCCGCCAAATCCTTCCAAAGAATGGATTTGGGATGGCTCTAACTTCATGTACCAATTAAGAGATGCCCCACTAGGTCAGTCTTGAAGCAATGGATTAACAGCTTGTCATCACGGAGTACGTAGACATTTTCTGCGCAGCACATCGTCGATGACTCTTTGGGCACCTCTATATTTGTCAAAGTCGGGACCTTGAACTTTGGGGGCATCGATGACATCGGGGATAAGGCACAAATCTCTGCCTCTTTAGCTCAAGCCAAAACCTTCAACCATCCTTAACCTTTCTTCAAACATTTGGAATCGTTCCTTGTCTGCTGGTGCTCGTGAATAACCCGGGAGAATTGCTTACAACATATTGCGGTGGCGACCTTGAGTATTGAACACGGGGATAAGCGAGTTGCGGACACGAAGCCCCGAGTCTCGCGGAAAAACACCAGCGGTGTAGTGAGATTCGAGGAGTGGACCGAGGTATAACAATTGGATGGGGAACTGAACCCGGGTTCAAAGAAGCTTCTTCCGGTCCAACAGACGCGTTGGTCGCACATTCTCGATCGCCGACACAAGACCAAATTTCCTCTGATTTGCTTCTTGACTTGGGGGAATGTATCCCAAAGGAAGGCCATAAGTGGGCCATCAAGCGATCTGAAAGTCATTCCCATCTTTCAAGGACAACGAAGCCTCATCACCTCGCTCATCTGCGCTTTTAAAGCATTCATCTCATTCCTCATTTCAGGATCACTCTGACTGGAGCTACCAGGAGCTGACTGGTTCTGATTCTGTACCGTGAGGGTCGGGTTTGCTCCATTTCCATTTGCTGAGTCTGGAATAGGAGGATTCTGATTCTCTGCTGCTGGCTGAGGCGGATCGATATCTGCTAAGATTGCCATTCCTCTGGCCTGTGAACGCGTCCAATACCGATGTTGTCGCACCAGCTTGCCTTTTCTGTTTATTTAGACTTTTATTACATAAGAGTGAAAAAAGAAAAATGCATGAATGAATGTATGAATGTATGCATAATGCTTGCTCGACGTCAAGAACCACGTAATGCCTCATCTTGTCTTAGGCGCGTCAACTTTCCTTCCCTTCCTTTTATTATTTTTTTTTATTTATTATTTTTCTTTTTTTCTTTTTTCTTTTTTTTTCTTTTTTTAGAAAGTGAAATGAACGAGGAATCAAGGTAGCAAACCAAACACTTCATTCATCAAGGACAAAGAGCTTTAACGACTTTTGCCAAGGGAAAAGGTGATACCATATTCATATCGAAATAAAGTAAAAGAGTACAATATTTCAGAATACAATATTCGGAGTAAATGTTTTAGATAAAGAAGTACATCTAATCAACTCAATTACAAATGGCTTTAAACTCTTCGGCTCTCTTCCTCTTCTTGTTGACTCTTGCTCCCTGAGATTGTTCCTTGAACTCCATGACCAATGCCCGGCAATACTTCACAAACTTGTACACATCCGTAGTGGTGTTGAAGAAACACATTTCGGCCTCGGCTGCCCTTAGATTTCTGGGAACTCCTGCCATAGCTTGACTAGCCAGCTCGGATAACTTTGAGAATTTACCCTTCCACATCTGGATCTCCTCTCTAAGCTCCTTAATGATCTCTTGCTCCTCAATTTTCCCTATCAATTCCAGGAAGCGCTTTTCCCAATCTTGACTCTCAACTCGAACTTGCTGTAGGCCTCCTCCAGACTGCGAAGGTTACCTTTTAATTCACCAAATATTTCTCTTTCAAAACTCAAGGCTTGCTGATATTCCTTGAGGATCTCCTCAACGGCATTTTTCTCCTTCTCAAGGTTCCTCAGCTGACCTTTCAACTCCCTCACCAGGTGTGATTCTTGCTCTGACTGGTGGGCTAGTGTCTTCCACTCTTGGGCCTCCTCAAGCGCCTTCCTTGCTTTCTGTTTGTACCTCTGGAGTTCTTCTCTGCTCTCTTTTCGTAAATCCACAGGCCTCTATCTTGCCTTGCTCTTCATTCTTGAATCGCTTAACACTTTCCTCCACAGCCATCATCTTAATAACATTTTCTTCCTCTAGCCTTTCCTTCTCTAGAACCATCTCTTCTAACTTGGCCTGCAATGCTTTCTTCTCTTCTTCTACCTTTGCTAAAGCGAGTTTGGCTTCGTTCAACTCCTCATAGGTAGGGACATAGGGTTTTGGTATCTCCTCCTCAAGGGTAAGCATTCCTTGACTTGGTGATCTTACCCTTTGAAGCTTGTCTTTAAGCCATTGATTGAAGGTGACGTCACTGGTTCTTTTTGACAATTCCTCACTCCCTTTTCGCACTACGGATTCCCATGACTGTTGAACTCTGCGAAGCACATCACCGCATTTAGGCATCCCCTTACAGAGGTAAACACGGGACAACATGCTTTCGGATGGTGAGTTCTTCATCGGGTAACCGAGTTGCCCTAGAGTCGATGAAGGGTTATAGTTGACACACCCTTGAGTCCCCATGAGAGGCACATTTTGAAAGCTTCCGCAGCTGAAAACCACCATAGGTCTGTCATTCCAACATGCAGCGGTGTACCATCAGATTTGGAGATCATTAAGGTTTTTTAGAAACTCAACCCATTCTAGAGAAGTTCTGACCTTCACTTCACAACTTAGAGCATAGGAAATTAACTCTTTGACATCTAGACGGTTATGGACCACATGAAGAATAAGCCAGACATAGAGGACGTGAACAGAAAGGCATATCTTTTTGTATGCTGAATCGATCATGGCGAGTGAAGGCATGATATGTGTTAGCAAGAACAAGCAGCAGCACGGGATTAATAGGGTTTTTGGCGTCTTTGAAGGCTAAGAACGCACCAATTGCATCTTCATCAATATACCTCTCTATTTGAGGAAAAACAACCCATCAGTAGGTTGAACAATCTCAATCTTCAGTACCTGCAGCGTTGCCACAATAGAGCAACATTCCAAGCAGTCTAGGGTGAGTCTCTTTACACAAATAATAGCCAATAAGATGAATATTATATTCGAGCAAACACCCTACCAACATCAACTTACCACAACCTCAAAGATATATTTTATTTCACAGATTCAAATGCATATCGGGTATCACACGATAAAAACACATCAACAACTCATCACATATCACACCAATGAACAACACCAAATTCATGAGTGAAATGCATGAATGCAACCCCTTCACACCTAGGGCACATGCATGTGGTACCAATAATCATCATATTCCATTGCCATATAGGCAACAACGCCCCTTACCATTGCCATAAAGACAACAACGTCACTTTTGATGCATATGAATCATGAGACTCGATAAACAATGCATCAATCATCATCATCACCTCATACCGGAATTATCATCATCATTAATTCCAACGTCATAATTTATATCACACGGATACATCATACATGAATCTCAAACACCATAGATTCATCATCAATTTAATCACCATCATCAAATTCAACATCATAAGAATCAACATCATCATTATTGCCATCACCAAAAATAGCCTCAGTGGGCAACAATAATTTTTACACATCACGATCAATGGATTAAATCACACCAAGGACTAAATTCCCACACCGGGACCAAAAACACGCCCAGGGACCAAATCACACATAGGGACCAAAACAAAGATATTTCGGGACCAACAGAACAATTAGGGACCAAAACAGCGTCTTTAGGTTTCCAGTGGCACACCTAGCGCCAAGTGCCTAGCAAATGGCGCCTGCGCCATGCAAACACAGCTACTAGCGCCAATGGCGCCAGGCGCGCAAAATGGCGCCCTGCACCACACACACACCTGCGCACACACAGCGCCAAAACGCAGTAATCCGCGCCGCTGCGACACGCACAACACACACCGCGCACACACACAGCGCCAAAAACACGCAACATCGGCGCCTGCATGCGCGCACACCCACACACGCACACACTAGCACGCAGGCGCCTCACCAGGCGCCAAGGGCAGCCATTTTGGCGCCCTGTGCTAGGCGCCAATGGGCGCCAGGGGCAGCCTGAATTGGCGCCCCCCTTAGCACACCAACCACCAAAAATTCAGTTTTCAAAATAACTTTTCCAACACAATTTCAATACTCAACTCAACACCAAACCACTTCAAATAACTCATTAACACATCAAATAATAAAATCTCATTTTTCAATCACCATTTCCATCAAAACCCTAAGCACACATAAACCTCAAAAATTTGATTTTTGAGCACCACCTTCAAACAACTCACCAAATCAATTCAAGCAACTCAATACTCAATCAAAGGCATCAAAACAACATTTAATCCATCAAGACACAATCCAATATCACATAATCTATCCAATCTCAATTCTAAAACCCTACCCTTCATATAATAAAAATCCTATAAACTATTATAGGTATAAAAAGAGTCCCCTAACCTTAGGAATTGTAGATCAACTAACTCTTCACTCTTCAAAACTCCAACAAGCCAAAACTTCACTTCTTTGAGCTTGAAACCCTTTTATGGTAGATTCCAAAATACTGGGATTCATAGGTTAATACTTATACCAAAAGAAAGAGAATGAAAAACTAGTGAGATTGGCATCAAAATCACTTACCAAAATTGCTAGATGAAGAAATTCCCAATCTCCAAGCTCTAAGAACACCCACGGTTCCTCTTCTTCTTCTTCGTTCCTTTTTCTTCTCCTCCTTTCTCTTTTGTCTTTTCCTTCCTCCCTTTGTTGACTTTTCTCACTTACTTGTATGACTTTACTTCCTCCTTCTTATCCTTCCTTCTTCTTAAAAAATATCACGAAGGCAATTAAGTCCAATTCTAACTAGTTGGATATGGGCCCAAACCATCAACAATGGGCCTCTAATAGCACTCCCCCTCCCTTACTCATACACCTCCTGAACATAAATCAACTCTAATTAATTCTTTGATTTAGTAAAAATGTTGTAATCCTTAAGCAACTTAATTAAATAAATCACTAAATTACTTAGGGTGTTACAACAGTCACTACTCGTCTCCACTCTCCTAGGTATTTGTTGGATCCGGGTATAGGAGCCCACTCATAACATACAAAATGTAAGGTGTGAAAGTGTGTGATTGAGGACATACTTTCTAAAATCTAACCTCCCCACCTGCAAGGAAAAAGCCAGACCAGTCTAGACAGAAGCAAACAGTAACATGTCGTCTACCCTAAGGTTTAGTATCACAAAACAAATGAACTAACCTAAAGTGTCATCAACAACCATATATAGCTTACCTCAAGAAAGGGAGCAGAGAAGAAGGGATTATAATAGATGGGGGAAAGCATGCATTATTATAAGCATAGAAAGAAAAGGAAAAAGGTAAGGAAATGAAGAAGTAAAACGAAAAATAATTCAAATCAAACATTTTGAACCACACATCGGATTAATTAGGTTTGACCCACTTATTTTTTTTTTTAAAAAAATGTGTCCCCAGTGAAGTCGCCAGCTGTTGCGCCCGAAAAAGTCCCCGAAGGAGAACCTTCCTCGTTTACAACTTTTCTAAAAGAAATCGATCAATGAAGCCGCCACTAATATTTATTAAGGAAAATATTAGGAAAACCTTTTGAAAGCAACCGGTCTTTCAAAACTTCTGAGATGTAGGTTCGGGGCCTAAGTTAGGTGTGGGAAGGTATTAGCACTCACACCTCCTTTCTACCGAAAGGGAACAATTAATTTGATGTGTGGTTTTGAAATGTTTGATTTGAAATGATTTTTGTTCTACTTCTCTTCTTTTCCTTTTTATTTGAAAGAGTTTTTAGAAAAACAAGGGAGAAAGAAATCATTTTGGGATCTTGGAAAAGCGAAACTAAACTATGATTTTTTTAAAAGAGTGCTTGACGGGATGTGACCCGCTCCTACGTACCCTGAATGAGATGAGGGATCAAAGCTACGTAGTTCTTGGTTCTTAATCTTGAGAAAATCTGCGTTTTGTCTTTATCTTATCTTTTGAGTTTTGGAAATATGACTCAAGCGTTCATGAATACCAAACAAGCAATGGCTTCGAGTGGCGTTCATTACTAACTTGAAAGAAAAGTGTTGGAACCGTAATCACGAGCAATTACCCAAGTGATTACTAGTTGCAACGTTTTATTATCTTTTTTGAAATTGTTTTGGAAAAGGATGAGTCTTAGTGATAATTACCACTAATGGCTCATATTGTTTTTTTTTTAGGAAATTTGAATTGGGTTTTTGTTGTTTAATTAATGTGTGGGAGCTTTCATAATAGTCAAACAAGCAATGGCTTCGAGTGACTATCACTAATAACTCCTCATTAACGATCAAACAAGCAATGACTTGAGTGATGGCTAATGATTTGTTTAGGAAAACACCTTAGGGTTTTTATTTGAAAACATGTGATTTTAAGTTTGAAAAAGAAATAGAACATTTCAAATCTTTTCAAGTCCAAACCAAGGCAACAATAAGAACACAAGCATAGCAATCATAAAGAATATTCACAAATTGTTATGAACCAATTGAATACATGATTGAGCTAACATGTGGGTGCATGGATATACAATTATAATATGCAAGGCACATCATTATTGCATGTGTAAACAAGTAAGACATAGTGCTAGTGAATGCATGAACATGTGAAGAAGAATGCAAGATACAACATTAATGAATGCATGATTATGCAACAATGGATACAAGACATAATATTGAGGGATGCATGGACATGTGATAGAGTATGCGAATGCAAGAGGTATAGGCATAGATAAATGCATGAGCATGTGAACACAAATGATGAAATGCAAGATATAGAATCACTTTTGGGTATTTTTGCAAATAGACAAGTGGTAAAAACTTTTAGTGAAAAGTTAGTAAAGAGTAAATGAATGTGCATGAAGTGAAGGGTGATTATTTAATGAAATGGTAAAAGTAAAAAGTTAAATTTTTTTTTTTTACCTTTTTTAGTAAAATGCAAATGAGTAGTGAAGTAAACATGAAAATGAGTGGTAAAAAAGGTTAAAAACACATTCACACTCTTACACATTTCTACACAAAATCAAACACACATTTTAAGCATTGAAATGAACCCTAAAAAACAACTCTAAGGCCGAAACCTTACATGATCAAAGCATCAAGTCATTTCATGCCTAAATTTATGATCAACACATGAAACAAAATATACAAATCAAATATTTTATTTACATAAATCAAAGAGTAAAAAGAAGGCAAACAAACCCTAATTTTGGGAGCCTAAAACCGAAACTCCTAACCCCTCAAGATCAAAACAAAATTCAAGCTTGGAAGTTATGACATGAACAATAAGATGCATATATCATGTGAAAATCACTTATTCATAAAAAGGTGACAAAATGAGTATGAAAAATGCAAGAACATTATGATGAAAACACAAGAAACCTCTCTTCAAGGCCAAGGGTCCATTTCAAACACCCAAGGCTCCCAAAGTCCTTGACATAGAGTTTGAAATGAACCCTCTAAGCCTCTTAGAGAGGAAAGAGGAGTAGAAGGGAGATTCACATGCTAATAGTTAAAAATGCAAGAGATGAGATATTTACCTCAAGATCTAAGCTACACAAGAATAGAAGAATGAAGATCAAGAACAAGTCAACAATAATCTTCACAAATCACCAACAATGTCACGCAAACTTGAAGAAAGCAAGCTCCTTTATGGTGTAAAAATGGAATCAAAGGTGAAGAGAAGAAGATATGTGAATGTGGAGTAGGTTTAAGGTGATTTGGTGGATGAAAATTGAAAAAACTATGGAGGGGAATGAAGGAGAGGGTTCGGCCTAGAGAGGAGAAGGAGAGGAGAGAATGCTAGCTAGGGTAAAATGAGAGTGTGTGTATGAGGTCTCCTATTTTTGGGCTTTTATATGAAGTGAAAACTTAAAGGGTAATTAGGACAATATGCTTCTTGCAAACCACTAGGATTTGAGATAAATTTTGAATCAATGGTCAAGATGCAATGTCACATGGATTGAGGGTAATTAAAAGCATAAAATGGGGGGAGAGAGAGGGCTGAGGGCGCAGCTTAGGAAGGGTGGTGAAGGATAAGCTCAATTACAAAATTGTATTTTTCTACAAAGCTTATTACACAAATGCCATTTTGATTCAAATGAAGGGTGAGGATTGATTTTCACACTTAAATGGAAGGCTATGATTTAGTACAATTTGCAAACAATAAAAATAAATCAAAATGGGGTGAAATGGGGCTGATGTGCGCAGCAAGGGAGTGGGAGAGTGAGTGGAATTGCAAATTGTACTTTTGTACTATCCTTATCCTTTCACAATTCAAAAGAGTGTAGAATATTCCCTTCTAGATCATTCTTCCTAATTCATGCCATTTAGGGCCATATCCCATGATTCAATGATTGGGCTCTGAATTTTATGATCTCACCAATCCCAAAATTTATTTATTTACCCCACCTCAAAGGAAAAGACCATTTTACCCTTCTATCCAAAAACTAGGTTTTTAGGCCAAAAGGTTTAATATTTATGCACAAAAATAATCACAATGGAGCACAAACAACATCAATAATTCATCAACAACATCAAAACCCCACAAACCCACCACATACCCAACTATGTTAAACCGAAACGCTCACCCTTACCTGGTATCGAAGTGTATTTCCATAGCGAAGCACTGAAGATGAATTCCAAGTCCCCGAGCGTGATTTAGATTCAGCCGAGCAATGCTAATGAAGGGGAGCAGGCAATGACAACGGTTTGATAATGCAAATCAAAGAACTCAAGAATCCAGATCTGAACGTAGTACGTAGTTTACGAAAGAGCTTGGTATTGAATGTGCGTCACAATGACAACAGGATGCGTACGAGTGACCAAAAGGAAGTATTAGTGCCGAAAGTGAATCCAAAGAGATTAGCCAATAGGAGCTACGATTTCAAGGATAGTAATCCAAAGGAATTAGCAACTAAAAGGCTGTGACGGATGAAGCCTTCAAATAGATGTCTAAAGGGGTTTACAAACCAACCAATAGTATGAATCTTATAACAAAAACCAATCATGTATCCCTAGGATTCATGATCATTGACCTACATAATAAAAGACATGATTCCAATGAATTTAAGTGGGCTTAACTTGTGAATTCCATATTTCACCGAAGCACAGGAACGTTGCCTCTCCATTAGCCACACGTCCAGGAGGGAGTAAACTTGAAAGGTGGAAAAGAATATTTTATGAGAGCAAAGATGAGAGTGTAAACTGAGTGAGAGAGACATGGCGGCTGCTAGGAGAGGAAGTGGTGGGAAATCTAGGTTATTAGAAAAAAGGTTATCTAGGGTGGATGATAGCAAATCCCAAGGAACCGTTTTTGTTCGGCAAGGAAGCCCAAAGCTAATATATATTACTTTTGAGAGACCTTTTTACTGTAAACACACAATCTTATATCTTATACTTATTTAATTATAATTGTCCCCAAATAGTTTATAATTGAAATACTAATAGTAATTTTATAAAAATAAAATAAATATGTAATAACAATCATACATACGCCCCCTTAAAAATACATTGAAATGTGATTTCAACTAATTTTCATACTCAAACACACAATAAATTAGAATAATTTAATCTTATCAAAATAATTCATAAAATAAGTACATACTAAAAGAACCACAACACACTAAAATCGGGGTGTTACATCAACCCCCCTAAAAAAAATTTCGTCCTCGAAATTCATATAAGCCTCGAGGACAAAATAAAAAGATTGGGTACTTCAAGATTTTCAAAACATGGAAGAGGAATCAAAACCTTGTCAAAGTTAAGAGAGAAAATGTCAATGACACTCGAGGGAAGGAAATGAAGATATCAACAAAAGAGCATAAAATTGCACAATGAGAATTTATGACAAGGAATTGTGGACATTTAATGTACAAAATATTTCCAATATATTCCGAAATATCCACGAGTATCACAACCCAAGAAAAATAGTCACGACACATTTTGAAGCAAATAATTGTTTAGAATAAGAATGGTCTATGAACTTTGCTTACTCAATGGTCTAATACAATTATGAGTAAAAGAAGAGTCAATAAAGAAGCATTTAAATTGCAAAGAATTGAAAAACAACGCGAATACAGCAACTCAAAAGGAGGAAAGCTGAGACAACGACAACAATTAGACAAAAGAATATTAAATTGAACTCAAGTAGTGATTCATAGGAAAATGCTCAAAAGAGGATTAAGGAAGGAGTTAGACTTGGATTGTTGGGTTTTGCACCCACCAGAGATATTGAGTCATTGGTCACTATAAGGATGATCAATGGACTCAAGTCGCGAAAATACATCGATCCTAAAACTAAGCACTTTACTAAGAAGCATAAAATTCATTCTGGTGATATTAAGTAAAGCTCACTAAAAATAGCACAAACAAGGTATAGTCACGCAATCAGGACAATGCAGACAACCAGTCACACAACCGACATATATAATAGCATAAGGATCCATTAATTAGGAGATTCTACAAACCCATTAACCAAATGCAAATAAAAAAAATACAAAATAAAATGACAAGAAAATGGAAGTCATGCAACGATGTTCTTAAATCCTACAAACACAAAACTTATAAGTAGTAAATTAATTGAATTAAATACATATATACGTCAAAAAAAATAATAGAAACAAGTTAAGAAAAACTCAAAGCAGCCTCATTAACATTTTTCTTAGGATTCTAAAGAAGTAACTGACATAACTGGTCATTGGTTAGCAAGGTTCCAGAGGAGTTAGATACAATAAGTAATTATCTTTTTTTTCGAAAAAAGATGTCTGTCAAACATATAATTCTATCAAGTTGGATTGATTTCATATCATAAAAGAAGCACAGCCAAACACATGCACCAAACAAATTTATTTATTTATTATTATTATTTTTTTTTCTTTTAAGTTATAGCATGTTAATCCAGGAATCTCACCTAAACAATTAGCAAAATAACTCCACAAAACATTTAGTCTAGATCATCAACATAAGTGATGAAAACACGTTATAAAAATGGATTTTATACATCCATTTTAAAACAAATAAATACCCATGAGAGCATCTGACAGTAAAAGCTAACTTAATAGAAGTACACAATTTTAATCTAAGTTTTCAAAACCACGTAGGACAAATTATAAAAAAAAAACAATAACAACCAAAACCTAATAATAAACACTAGTTGTAGACAATTAGAGTTCGCAATCATGACCCATATAGCATGGAATTTATGAAACAATTCAAGATACAAACCTCAAAACATTGCACATTGAGGACAATTAGGCACATAGGACTAAACAAAATAACATAAATAATATAAAAATATCATTAGCATTCAAAATCATTACACCTAATCTGAATCATAAATATACAAGATATCAGTAATTTCAACATTCATGTAAGAAAATTATACTTCTAGTATTATTTGTCAAGTAACAACCTTAAAGAGTCAACAAAGCAACTTCCTAAAGCACTAACCATAGAGCATTAGTAAGTATATAAAGGAACCATAAAAAGGCTTAGTATAAGACATAGTACTATTCACTTAAATAAATGAAATACGCTCTGAAACGTCCAGAAAAATGGTTTAATGTAAGATAAAAGTAGACTCAATAATAATTTTAATTTTCACTCACAAAACCACATAATGCAAATAACCAAGTCAGATCATGAAAGCTCAGAATATATGATTTTAAAGATCAAGAAGACAAAAAGTTACAAATCAAATGCAACAATACTAGTTTACACAGCAAAAAAAACATAATAGACACACAAGGCAATCGGTTATTCTAAAACTATCAAGGATCAACAAACAACGCATGCAACTCTACTCAGAGTTCACACATCGGAAAGCACAATAGACAATACAACAATCCGGTTAGGACCGACCACGCACTACAAAGATAAACAACAATTAGGACTAAAAGACTCTACGACCGGACAACTTGGTCTGATGCATCAATCGCTTCTGATACCACTAATGTAACACCCCTTTTCTACCCCATAATTTACACGTCATTTATCAGAGTAATTCTTTTTCGCAAATATTAATTTAACTGAGTAGAAAGGAAATGCCACATCGTCATAAATAAAATTCGTCAATTGCACTCATCAAGGTTTGTGCAACAAAACACTGTCATAAAAATTTTACTCCAAAACAAAAAAAAAATTACGTCACAGCGGAATAAGAATCATAACTCGCCAAAACCACTCAGACACGTCTCACATCAACCATAAAATCATTAAACAGTTAATTGATTAAACTAACAAACTTCAACTACGCCCCCTAGGTGCTACAGTATCAGAGAGCGACTCGACAGACATCCCAATGGCTATCAAAGAAGGCAGTAGGACCTTCACTCGCGGTTACCTGCAGCGTTGCCACAATAGAGCAACATTCCAACTTGAAGGGGTGAGAATTTCAACAAAACATAATTAAGCATATAATAGAGTAATATGACCACACAGTCAAAGAACATCATCATTATCATCAACTCCATCGTCACTGAACGCGACTCAAGTCATAATTTTTACCACAAGTCATAAACATGTATGTGCATGAATATGCAACCCATGCCTGGGTATATGCATGATGGTACCATACTCGTCATAAATAAGCCACTAAGGGCACACCGTCACTTATATTCATCAAAAAGAGGCCGAAGCCTATTCGTCATAATATGCACATGCTATGAGACTCTATGGACACATGTGCAAAACACCAAATCACTCACCATGGAGACCTCGTCATCATCGTCATAAAACACTCATAGAGTGTACTCGTCATAACCATCATAATAAATTCACGTCCATCATCATAAATATCACATTAAAACTTGGAGTAATAACACCTCTTAATCTTAAGTAACAACACATAAAACTTAAGTAACAACACCTAAGAATTTAGGTGACAACACATAAAATTTGGGTAACAATATATTTAAAATTTTGGAAAACATCTCATTTTCACGCTTAGGAAGCATCACATTTAAAATTAAGGAAAACATCACATTTGCAAAGTGGGAAAACATCACATTTTAATTGTAAAAACAACTCACTTAAATTTGAAAGAATAGCACCTCAATTTGTAGAAAAAAAAAGCAGCCAAACAACAACCTTTTATGCCCCAAACAGTAGAATTTTATTTGTATAAACAGCAACACCAAACAGTTCGTTTTGCCAAAAAAATAGAATATTCAGTTAGGCCTCCGAATAAGTTTTCCAACGCATTTTAGAACACCTCAATCGGGTTCTCGGTTCGAAAGATATCAATTTTACGAGAACATTACAAGACTTTATTTTCTGACAAACAGCAGCAATTTATTCGTATAACAGCAACTAGAAAACAGTTTATTTTGCCTTAAAAATAGAATATTCAGTTAGGCCTCTGAATAAGCTTTCCAACGCATTTTAGAACACCTCAATCGGATTCTCGGTTCGAAAGATATCAATTTTTCGAAAACATTATCGCACTTTAAGAATTACAGCAACTCATATTTTAATTAAGAAAGAAAAACAGCAACCGCCTATGATCTCTTTTAAAGGAAAACAGCAGCAGATTTTTCAATTGAACAGAAAACAGCAACAACATCTATTTAAATCGAAAACAGCAGCTCTTCGTTAACCAAACAACAGTCCTTACATCACTCTAAAATCGATTCTAACCACACTAACATTACCAAATTCGAAATTCATCTCTATAATTCACCAAAACAACATCACAATGCATCAACAACATCAAAAATCATCCAATCATATCACAACAACATCAAAAATCATCCAATCATATCACAACAACATCAAAATTCATCAATCAACATCAATAATTCATCGACAACATCAAAAATCATCCAATCATATCACGACAACATCAAAGTTCATCAATCAACATCAATAATTCATCAACAACATCAAAACCCCACAAACCCACCACATACCCAACTATGTTAAATCGAAACGCTCACCCTTACCTGGTATCGAAGTGTATTTCCATAGCGAAGCACTGAAGATGAATTCCAAGTCCCCGAGCGTGATTTAGATTCAGCCGAGCAATGCTAATGAAGGGGAGCAGGCAATGACAACGGTTTGATAATGCAAATCAAAGAACTCAAGAATCCAGATCTGAACGTAGTACGTAGTTTACGAAAGAGCTTGGTCTTGAATGTGCGTCACAATGACAACAGGATGCGTACGAGTGACCAAAAGGAAGTATTAGTGCCGAAAGTGAATCCAAAGAGATTAGCCAATAGGAGCTACGATTTCAAGGATAGTAATCCAAAGGAATTAGCAACTAAAAGGTTGTGACGGATGAAGCCTTCAAATAGATGTCTAAAGGGGTTTACAAACCAACCAATAGTATGAATCTTATAACAGAAACCAATCATGTATCCCTAGGATTCATGATCATTGACCTACATAATAAAAGACATGATTCCAATGAATTTAAGTGGGCTTAACTTGTGAATTCCATATTTCACCAAGCACAGAACATTGCCTCTCCATTAGCCACACGTCCAGGAGGGAGTAAACTTGAAAGGTGGAAAAGAATATTTTATGAGAGCAAAGATGAGAGTGTAAACTGAGTGAGAGAGACATGGCGGCTGCTAGGAGAGGAAGTGGTGGGAAATCTAGGTTATTAGAAAAAAGGTTATCTAGGGTGGATGATAGCAAATCTCAAGGAACCGTTTTTGTTCGGCAAGGAAGCCCAAAGCTAATATATATTACTTTTGAGAGACCTTTTTACTGTAAACACACAATCTTATATCTTATACTTATTTAATTATAATTGTCCCCAAATAGTTTATAATTGAAATACTAATAGTAATTTTATAAAAATAAAATAAATATGTAATAACAATCATACATACGCCCCCTTAAAAATACATTGAAATGTGATTTCAACTAATTTTCATACTCAAACACACAATAAATTAGAATAATTTAATCTTATCAAAATAATTCATAAAATAAGTACATACTAAAAGAACCACAACACACGAAAATCGGGGTGTTACATGGGGTGCTAATACCTTCCCCATGCCTAACCGACCCCCGAACCCAAATTTTCTGGTTTCTAAAAGGCTTCGCTTTCCAAAAAGGTTTTCTTCAATATTTTCCTTATAAAAAAATATTGGTGGCAACTTCATTATTTTAAAAAGTTGTAAACGAAGAAAGATCCCCTCAGGGACTTTTTCGGGCGCAACAGGGAGGAAGACGATTTGCTGTGGTTTTTCTTTTCCTAGTGAAAGGCTGCTCTTCTTCACCAGCTACCTCGGAATGAACCACGGTAATAGGTTGGGCATCGGTAACGGGCACTGCAAAAGTTCCTTCAGCTGCGACATTACGAACAACCCCAACATTCTGCATCCCCTGTTAGACTTCAGCGAGTGCAAGGGCTTTCAAAGCCGCCATCCTGCTCTTTGGGGCCATCTCGTCTGCAGAAGAAAAGTTCAGTTAGCAAAAATCATAAAGCAAAATCGGCAAAATATGAAAGCTAAATTCGACTAAATATGGTTTAGAATCGACCTAAAACCTTCTCGACATGCTCAAACTTAACAGTTTCTACCAACAACTTAGTATCAAAACCCCATTGGTTTGGTCTGTGTTCATTATTTGTGACGATCCGATCTGCAATGAACATCAGCATCTTCATAGTTTTCCGATCCTCCACACTTAGATGCGCTATAACACCCCTTTTCTACCCCTCAGTTTACACGTCATTATCAGAGTAATTTCCTTTTCAAAAATATTAATTTAATTGGTAGAAAAGAAATGCTACCTCGTCATACAAACTCATCTCATCAATTGCACTCATTAAAGTTTTGTGCAGCAAAACCACGTCTTAAAACTCAAATATCATAAATCAACACGTCACAGCGGAATAAAACAATAACTTCACTAAGCCTCTCAAAACACATCTCATATCATCAATATGATCATTAAACAGTCAATTAATAGCTAACGACTTCAAAATACGCCCCCTAGGTGCTACGGTATCAGAGAGCGACTCGACGAGACAAATTTCAATAGCTAACACAGATAAGCGTGAAGACCTTCACTCGCGGTTACCTGCAGCGTTGCCACAAAAGAGCAACATTCCAAGCAGAAGGGGTGAGAATTTCAATAAAACATAATCAGATACATAATAGAGAAATGAGAACAGGCAATCACACAGTATCATCATCATCACCACATTGTAATCACACAACACAAGCTCAAATCACAAACATCAACAATTCACAGTCATGCTTATGTATGAAAATGCAACCCACACGCGGGCATATGCATGATGGTACCATACTGGCTCATAATAAGTGGCCAAGCCTATTAAATCACATAAGAGGCCGATCAGCCTATTCGTCATAATATGCACATGCCATGAGACTCTGTGAACACATGTGCAATTCATCAAACACTCACCTGGAGTACTCATCATCATCATCATAAAACACTCATAGAGTGTATTCGTCATAGTCATCAATGTCATATATATATCACATCATCATAATCACTCGTAGAGTGAACTCGTCATATTCATCAAAATCATATAGCAACATCATCGCAGTCATACTTTTTCTCATCATCATTGAGCATATATATATATATATATATATATATATATATATATGTATATAGTTCAGTTGTCTTTTAGCTTAGTGTGTTATAAAATAGTGAACTGATTGACTATGGGATTACTCAGATAACTGATACTACTTGCAACAGGCATTGGCCACCTTTGCAAGACTCTCAGTGATGCCCTTGTAAATACACCAGTGAAAGAAATTCTGACCTTAGTGGTAAAACCACAGTCTAGCCATAGTCAATTAGCCCACTAGTAGTATAACCTTTCACCGAGACTCATTTATATAAACATAGCATCACAAAATTTTTGTTAAGAATCGTCACGTTTCAATTCGGGAAAACATCTCGTCTTTAAGCTTAGATACCCACATTGGAAAAAGAGGAATATCACATTTTTAATTTGTATAAACGGCAACACAAAACAGTTTATTTTGCCTTAAAAATAGAATATTCAGTTAGGCCTGTGAATAAGCTTTCCAACGCATCTTAGAACACCTCAATCGGGTTCCCGGTTCGCAAGATATCAATTTTTTAAAAACGTGATAAAGACTTTAAAGAAAACAAAGGAGAAAACAAGTGAAATGCAGTGACTCGCGCCGGAGCGCGAGTCGAGGCGCGATTGGGCGTGGAAATCGGTAATGCGCCGCGCAGCGCGCTTGCGCCTGGAGCGCGACTGGAGCGTGGGTGAGGCGCGATTGGGCAGCAACAGCGAAATGTGCAGAAAAATTCAGATTCATCAACACCAAAAATGTAACACCCCCTTATAATTTATGCCAGTTCAATTAATAAGAATCATAGTTTTTCAAAACTTTTCCACGCACCTCCAAGAGGGTGGTACATTTAACAAAACATCGACAAACATATTTAAAAGTTCAAAACGCGTCAAGTGCGCGGAATACATAACATAGTCACGTGGGTTAAGACCCTCAAAACCCTGTTTAGTGTTTACAGTAATCCAGAAATAGTTTATAACGCAGCAGAAATAAAACGGAGTTCAACACATCCAAGGTATAATCCGAAAACAGTGTAATACATAGCATAATATAGAAATGAGAAATACTAAAGCCCCATCCCCGGTGTTACTATCAGAGCTGACTCAACAATCCCAAGAAGGCATGGCACCTTCACTCAGAATCACCTGCATGTCGCCACGAGAGCAGGCAACATAAAATGCTAGGGTGAGTCTCTTTACATAAATAATAACAAGTAAGATAAGCCTTATATTGAGAAACATCTAGCAACAACAATCCACAGAAAACAAGGCATTTACCATTCGCGTAAAATATCAACAACAACCATAACAGACTAATTGAACATTAACAGGAATCCCAAGAATGTATGAGTATATGCATGTGGATCCATTCTCGTCATTTTGGCCGAAGCCCTCGTCATGTGGCCGAAGCCCTCGTCATTTGGCCGAAGCCCTCGTCATTTGGCCGAAGCCAACCCACCTTGTTTATATGCATATGGTTTATGCGACACCATGACAATGCATCACCACACAATAAATACATCACATCAATAATCAACCCACCTCTTTGGCCGAAGCCCTCATCATTGATTAATCACCTCTTTGGCCGAAGCCCTCATCATTTATTAACCACCTCTTTGGCCGAAGCCCTCATCATTTATTAATTTAAGTCCCACCTAAGGACCAACACATCTCATAAAGGACCCTTTCCACAGTTAAGGACCATTTAAACCCACCACACATTAATTTAGCACTTAAAGATTATTTTGACGCATTATGAATTAATTTGGTACTTAGGAACTTATGTTGACATACTCGGCTTAATTGGATACTAAGGGACTATTTTATCACTCCAAGGATTAATTTAATTCTTAGGGACTATTTTGTCACACCAAGGATTAAATTAATTCTTAGGGACTAAATATGTCACCTAGGTCCCATTCAAGCACCCTAGGCGCCAAGGGCGACCACTTTGGCGCCTATCTTTGCGCATCACACTCACACACTACACACCACGCACCCACAGGCGCCAAGTTTCTAGGAAACTGGCGCCCTCCCCTTGCACACACTCAAGCACAAGCAGCCACGGCGCCCGTGCGGCGCCAATTTCGCCAAAGAACCCGCGCCCCTCAGCATACAAACCCACCTAATCACCCCGGATACGGCACCACGCGCCATTTTGCATAGCAAATGGCGCCCCCTCTGCCAACTTACCTGCATCAAACACAACCATACAACAAGAATGGCGGGCGCCACTTTGCCTAGCAAATGGCGCCCCTGCCCAGTACCCAACATAACCAGCCAGAAACTCAGCACCTAGGCGCCATTTGCCTAGGCATTTGGCGCCCCCCCTTCAAGCACACACACCCAACCACTTCAAACCTACATTTTTACTCAACAATCCAATTATCACCTTCACAATCACTCATTTAAACATTAAATCAACATCATTAATTCATCATACTCACATACTCATGCTCATGGAGCCATTTCATCAACACATAACATGCATAATTTCACAACTCATATTTTCACAACAACAAACAACATGGTATTACCAAATCAAGCATTTCATATATCAACCAACATATAATCACATCAAGTTCACACAACAAGTCATTCCTAGAGCTATTCTACCTATAAAACATATCCTACAAATTATCATAAATGCAATGGAGAGTCCCCTAACCTTTTATGAGTCAAAGCTTCAATTAAACCACCAAGAATCAACAAAGCAAGACCCCCACCTTGATTTCCAGCCCCAAACCGAAATGTTACCTTGCTTGGTGACAAATGGGAATTCAAAATAATGAGAATGAGTCTATGGAACTCATAGAAATGAAACAAGGAAAGGAAATGAGGATGATTAGGACCAAGGCCTTCAGTTACCAACACAAAACTTGAGAAAAGTTTCCTCCTTTCTCCTACTTCAAGCTGAAAACGTGGGTACTCCTTCTTTGGGTATCCATGGAAAATTCAAAAGGCAAGGAATGAGCTTAGGGAACTTAAAGAAATGGAATGGGGAAGAGAAATGATGAAGAAAGAGACCAAAATCTCACTTACCCAACCAAGAATCCAAGAAAAGCTTCCACCTTTTTCCTTCCTCTCCTTCGCCGTCAGCTACACCTCCTCCTCCCTACTATTCTTTCGTTGGTTTTCCTTTCAAATGAGGGTCATGAGACCTTGTGTAGGGTTTTTGGGGTTTTAAGGTAATTGGGCTTGGGTCATTAAGTGACTTGGGCCCTTTATTTGCATCACTCATTTTGCTCATTTACATACCCCCTGAAATTAAAATAAAATGAACTCTAACTCAATTATTCCACTTAATAAACTATACTCCCTTTTTGATAAAATAAACCCAACTTAATTAATTAATTTAATTAAATGTGCAAGCCTTAAATAACTTAATTAATTAAATAATTAAATTATTTGGGCGTTACAACTCTCCCCCACTTAAAGAATTTCGTCCTCGAAATTACCTGAATTGAACAATTCCGGATAGGCCTCCTTCATCTTGCTTTCCAACTCCCAAGTCATGCTCTCACCCACTGCTCCTAACCACACTACCTTCACCAAATTAATCTCTTTGCCTCTTAGTACCTTCACCTCACGATCTTCAATCCTAACTGGCATAGTTTCCACTGTAAGTTTCTCTCTCACCTCCACATCATCCATCTGCACTACATGAGATGGGTCTGGCACATACTTCCGCAACTGAGACACATGGAATACATCATGCAGATTAGCAAGATTAGGTGGCAAGGCCACCCGGTAAGCAACTTTCCCAACTCTCTCAAATGATATGGTCCAATAAAACGCGGAGTTAACTTCTTAGACTTCAACGCACGACTACACACATCGTTGGAGTGACTCTCAAAAATACATGATCACCACTGAAACTCCGGATCCTTTCTCCTCTTATCATGGTAACTCTTCCGCCTACTCTGTGAGGCCTTCATTTTCTCTCTAATCATCTTCACTTTCTCTCGTGGTCTCACGCACCAACTCTGGGACCTAGCACCACACTTTCTCGGGCCAGTACCAACACAATGGAGTCCTACACCTCCTCCCGCATAACGCCTCAAAAGGCGCCATCCCGATACTCGAATGAAAATCGTTATTGTTGTAAGTGAATTCGATCGGTGGCAAATGGGAATCCCATGAACCTCCTCGCTTTCAAGAACACATGCTCTCAACAAATCCTCAAGTGATTGAATTGTCCTCTCTGCTCGCCCATCCGTCTGGGGATGATATGCCGAACTCAATCTCGCTTTGGAACCCAAAGCCTCTTGCAAACTTCTCCAAAACTCTGAAGTGAACCTAGGATCCCCGCTGACGCAATACTCGTGAGGCACACCATGCGCCTTCACAATCGTCTTGACATAGATATCTCGCCAACCTCTGAATCGGATAAGTAATATTAATCGGTAAAAAGTGTGCGATTTAGTCAATCTATCAACAACCACCCATATGGTATCAAACCCCTCGCCATTGTAGTCGGCAAACCGATCCACAAAATCCATGGAGATACTATCCCACTTCCATTCAGAACATCCAATGGTTGCATCAACCCCACCGGCTTCGATGTTCTACCTTCGATTTCGACACGTCAAGCAAGCATACACAAAGCGAGCCACATCTCGCTTCATACCGTGCCACGAGCACGCGCCTTCAAATCTTGATACATTTTAGTGGCCCCCGGGTGGATACTCAACTTACTCCGATGACCCTCTTCTAAAATTGCCTTCTTAATCTCATCATCATTAGGAATGCAAATCCTTCCACGGTATCTTAAGACATCTTGAGCATCTATCACATAATCTTCACTCTGGGAGTGGTCAATCCCAACTGCAATCTCAACTAGCTTAATGTCCCTCTTTTGAGCTTCTCGAATAACATTCAAAAATTCATTGTGAATCTTCAACACACCCAACCTGACACTCTTAGGTGTGACCTCACATACTAAGCTCAAATCCCGAAACTGCTCAATCAATTCAAGTTCTTTCACCATCATTGCAGACACATGCAAGGACTTCCTACTCAAAGCATCGGCTACCACATTGGCCTTCCCCGGATGATAGTTCAAACTAAAATCATAATCTTTCAACAATTCCGACCATCTCCTCTGCCTCATATTCAATTCTTTCTGGTCAAACAAGTACTGCAATCCCTTATGATCACTGAACACCTCAAACTTAGAACCATATAAATAGTGCCTCCAAATCTTCAAGGCAAAAACAATCGCAAAGCTCCAAATCGTGTGTGTAGGGTAATTCTTTTCATGAATTCTCAACTGTCTTGAGGCATAGGCCACAACTTTACCATTTTGCATCAAAACACCTCCTAGCCCCATCTTAGACGTATCACAATATACCACAAAAGGCTCTCCAGATTTAGGCAATGTCAAAACAGGTGAAGTTGTCAACCTCCTCTTCAATTCTTGGAAACTCTCTTCACATTTGGAATCCCACACAAAAGCTTTTCCCTTACAAGTTAACTGAGTTAGCGGGAGTGCCAACTTAGAAAACCCTCAATAAACCTTCTATAATATCCAGCTAATCCGAGAAAACTTCTAATCTCCGTGAAATCGACTTAGGAGCCTCCCATCGCATCATCAAGATCAACTTTAGATGGGTCTCATCGCAATCCCATCACCAGAAATAATATGACCTAGAAAGCTCACTTCCTTCAACCAAAAATCACACTTTGACAATTTAGCATCTCTCTCAGCACCTCTAGCACCAATCTCAAGTGCTCTGCATGTCCTCCTCGGACTTAGAGTACACCAGAATATCATCTATAAAGACTACCACAAACCGATCCAAGTAGTTGTGGAAAATACGGTTCATGTACTCCATGAACACTCCGTGCATGTTAGTGATCTCGAGCGGCATCACGGAGTACTCGTAATGCCCATACCTCGCTCAAACGCTGCCTTGGGGACATCCTCATCTCTCACCTTAACTGATGATAGCCCGATCTCAAGTCAATTTTGCTAAATACACAAGCTCCCACCACCGATCCATCAAGTCATCAATCCTAGGAAGTGGATATTTGTTCTTAATGGTCACTTTATTCAACCGTCTCAGAATCCACACAAAGTCGCATACTCCCATCTTTCTTCTTCACCAAAAGCACCGGCGCTCCCAAGGTGACACACTAGGCCTTATGAACTTCCTCAAGCAAATCTTCTAGTTGACTCTTCAACTCGCACAATTCGATCATGGACATTCTCGTAGGTGCCATAGATACTGTCCGGTACTGTGCACTAGATCAATACTAAACTCAACTTCTCTTTCAGGTGGCACATCAGAAATTTCATCCGGAAACACTTCGGAAAATTCACGAACAACAGGCAACTCTGCAATTTTGGCTTGGTTCTCCACCGACAACGATGCCATCAAGGTAAACAACTTAGCCTCCTCCTTCATAGCTCTATGCAATTGACCAGAATGCAACAATGCAGATTCTTCCCCTTTAGTAGAAGGAAAGCTCACGGATCTACTAGCACAATTAATATGCACATGGTTATCAACTAACCAGTCCATACCAAGAATGATGTCCAAACCTCCTAATGGCAAACAAATAAGATCAACAAGGAACTCTCTGCCCAAAGCCGACAGAGGACATCTAGCACACATTAAGGAAGTAGTTACTGAACCCTTAGCTGGAGTATCAATAACCATGTCCCTTCTCATAGTAGACAAAACAAGACCCAGTTTTTCAGCACACAAAGCAGAAATGAAAGAATGTGTAGCACCAGTATCTACTATAGCAATCAAAGGAGTACCATTAATAAAACAAGTACCTCTAATCTCGTTGTCCCCCCCGGATCCCGCCAAAGCAAACACCTTCCCTTTAACTTTTTCTCTCTTGGGCTTAGGACATTTAGTACTAACATGTCCTACTTCACCACAGTTAAAGCAAACTACTTCTTTCTTCTCACAGGCAGTAGACTTGTGACCCCTCTGACCACACTTGTAGCAACGAACCTCAGTGCACTCACTACTCTTATGCCCCGGTTTCTTGCAAGAGTAGCACACAATACCACCTGGATTCACCTCCCCACTTGAACCTTTGCCCCACTTGCCTTCCATTTCCCTTTGCCTCCACTCACATCATATGGTTTTCCCCGGAATTGAGCATTCTTTTTCTCTCTCACCATCTTGAAGGCTGCAGCACTGTCTTCTTCAAAAATTCTACACTTGTCCACTAGCTTGGCAAAGTCTCGAATCTCCTGGTATCCAATAGCCTTCTTAATGTCGGGATGCAGCCCATTTTCAAACTTCACACACTTGGAGAACTCAGAATTGCAGTCATTTTCATAGTAGGGACAAAACTTGACTAGCTCTTCAAATTTGGCTGCATACTCAGCCACAGACTTGTTCCCCTGTTTTAATTCTAGAAACTCCACCTCCTTTTTAGCTCGCACGTCCTCCGGATAATACTTTCTAGTGAACTCCTCCTTGAAGACCTCCCAAGTGATCTCCTCCTCAGCAGCTTCTAGTCTTTGTTTCTTCCTCAACCACCAATCGTCTGCTTCTTCTTTCAGCATGTGAGTCCCAAATCTCACCTTCTGCGCCAGGGTACATGCCATAACACGGAAGATACGCTCAATCTCCCTCAGCCAGGTCAAAGCTCCATCTGGGTCATACCTACCCTTGAAGGTAGGTGGGTTCTCTCGCTGAAAGGTAGCTAACTTGCGATCCTCAGCGTCTTCTCTACTACCTCTCTGCTCCCCCATAGCCTGAGCAATGGCTTGCAGAGCCTCAGCAAGTGCAGGATCAATTCTTCGAGCCATTCAACCTATCACTGCAACATTAACATTCATTAAGCAACAAGCTAATACTACCTAATTGTCATAGATACTATGACAGACATACTTGGCCGGACAGACCGAACTGCTTTGATACCACTAATGTAACACCCCCTTATAATTTATGCCAGTTCAATTAATAAGAATCATAGTTTTTCAAAACTTTTCCACGCACCTCCAAGAGGGTGGTACATTTAACAAAACATCGACAAACATATTTAAAAGTTCAAAACGTGTCAAGTGCGCGGAATACATAACATAGTCACGTGGGTTAAGACCCTCAAAACCCTGTTTAGTGTTTACAGTAATCCACAAATAGTTTATAACGCAGCGGAAATAAAACGGAGTTCAACACATCCAAGGTATAATCCGAAAACAGTGTAATACATAGCATAATATAGAAATGAGAAATACTAAAGCCCCATCCACGGTGTTACTATCAGAGCTGACTCAACAATCCCAAGAAGGCATGGCACCTTCACTCAGAATCACCTGCATGTCGCCACGAGAGCAGGCAACATAAAATGCTAGGGTGAGTCTCTTTACATAAATAATAACAAGTAAGATAAGCCTTATATTAAGAAACATCTAGCAACAACAATCCACAGAAAACAAGGCATTTACCATTCGCGTAAAATATCAACAACAACCATAACAGACTAATTGAACATTAACAGGAATCCCAAGAATGTATGAGTATATGCATGTGTGCAATATGCATGTGGATCCATTCTCGTCATTTTGGCCGAAGCCCTCGTCATGTGGCCGAAGCCCTCGTCATTTGGCCGAAGCCCTCGTCATTTGGCCGAAGCCAACCCACCTTGTTTATATGCATATGGTTTATGGGACACCATGACAATGCATCACCACACAATAAATACATCACATCAATCATTAACCCACCTCTTTGGCCGAAGCCCTCATCATTGATTAATCACCTCTTTGGCCGAAGCCCTCATCATTTATTAACCACCTCTTTGGCCGAAGCCCTCATCATTTATTAATTTAAGTCCCACCTAAGGACCAACACATCTCATAAAGGACCTTTTCCACACTTAAGGACCATTTAAACCCACCACACATTAATTTAGCACTTAAAGATTATTTTGACACATTATGAATTAATTTGGTACTTAGGAACTTATGTTGACATACTCGGCTTAATTGGATACTAAGGGACTATTTTATCACTCCAATGATTAATTTAATTCTTAGGGACTATTTTGTCACACCAAGGATTAAATTAATTCTTAGGGACGAAATATGTCACCTAGGTCCCATTCAAGCACCCTAGGCGCCAAGGGCAGCCACTTTGGCGCCCTATGCTGCGCATCACACTCACACACTGCACACCACGCACCCACAGGCGCCAAGTTTCTAGGAAATCGCGCCTCCCTGCACACACCAAGCACAAGCGACCACGGCGCGCCAGCAGCGCCAAGTCTCGCAAAGAACCCGCGCCCCTCTCAGACAAACCCACCTAATCAGCTCAAAGATAAGACTGGCGCCATTTTGCTTAGCAAATGGCGCCCCCCTCCTTGCCAACTTACCCAGACCGAAACACAACCATACAACAGTAAACTGGGCGCCACTTTGCCTAGCAAATGGCGCCCCTGCCCAGCACCCAACATAACCAGCCAGAAACTCAGCACCTAGGCGCCATTTGCCTAGGCATTTGGCGCCCCTTCAAGCACACACACCCACCACTTCAAACCTACATTTTTACTCAACAATCCAATTATCACCTTCACAATCACTCATTTAAACATTAAATCAACATCATTAATTCATCATACTCACATACTCATGCTCATGGAGCCATTTCATCAACACATAACATGCATAATTTCACAACTCATATTTTCACAACAACAAACAACATGGTATTACCAAATCAAGCATTTCATATATCAACCAACATATAATCACATCAAGTTCACACAACAAGTCATTCCTAGAGCTATTCTACCTATAAAACATATCCTACAAATTATCATAAATGCAATGGAGAGTCCCCTAACCTTTTATGAGTCAAAGCTTCAATTAAACCACCAAGAATCAACAAAGCAAGACCCCCACCTTGATTTCCAGCCCCAAACCGAAATGTTACCTTGCTTGGTGACAAATGGGAATTCAAAATAATGAGAATGAGTCTATGGAACTCATAGAAATGAAACAAGGAAAGGAAATGAGGATGATTAGGACCAAGGCCTTCAGTTACCAACACAAAACTTGAGAAAAGTTTCCTCCTTTCTCCTACTTCAAGCTGAAAACGTGGGTACTCCTTCTTTGGGTATCCATGGAAAATTCAAAAGGCAAGGAATGAGCTTAGGGAACTTAAAGAAATGGAATGGGAAGAGAAATGATGAAGAAAGAGACCAAAATCTCACTTACCCAACCAAGAATCCAAGAAAAGCTTCCACCTTTTTCCTTCCTCTCCTTCGCCGTCAGCTACACCTCCTCCTCCCTACTATTCTTTCGTTGGTTTTCCTTTCAAATGAGGGTCATGAGACCTTGTGTAGGGTTTTTGGGGTTTTAAGGTAATTGGGCTTGGGTCATTAAGTGACTTGGGCCCTTTATTTGCATCACTCATTTTGCTCATTTACATACCCCCTGAAATTAAAATAAAATGAACTCTAACTCAATTATTCCACTTAATAAACTATACTCCCTTTTTGATAAAATAAACCCAACTTAATTAATTAATTTAATTAAATGTGCAAGCATTAAATAACTTAATTAATTAAATAATTAAATTATTTGGGTGTTACAAAAAACACGTTTTAATCACCAAATCAATCATCAAATATCACTAATAGTTCATCCAGAACAATCAACAATTCATCAACATAAAACATCAAATTAAATCAAGAACACTCTCACATTTTCACTCCAACGAATCATCAAATTCTTCCAACAACAACAATTGCATCAAAACAACATCAATACTTTTCAAAATATGAAATCATCAAAACATCATCAAATTCAGCAACAATACCAATTCCCACAAACCCCTA
Source organism: Oxytropis ochrocephala (assembly GCA_020916435.1). Taxonomy (NCBI): domain Eukaryota; kingdom Viridiplantae; phylum Streptophyta; class Magnoliopsida; order Fabales; family Fabaceae; genus Oxytropis; species Oxytropis ochrocephala. Next base: position 63,904,562 of record CM037093.1, on the reverse strand, counting down.
CTAATATACTCAATCATGTTAAACCGAAACGCTCACCCTTACCTCGAATTTGTATGATTCGGAAACAACGAAATCACGTACAAAACCCAGCAACACAACGAACGGAACTTCTCCTTCTTCTTCGAAATCGCAGTCACGCACACTCCCTTGGTCAATGAGGAAATCAACACAATGGAGGTTAGGGATTGAAGGCTACAACACGAGGAAAAGGAGGAAAACAACATAAAAGATCAAGAATTCTTACCTGAAGAAAAACTTGCGAAAAGTCTCCTCATTTCTCTCCTATAGCGCAACGCTCCACCCTCTCTCTCAACTCTGATTTTCTTTTTCTCCAAGTGTGAGAATGGGAGAAGCTTGGCTTAGACCCCTAGGGTTTAAGCTATGGGCTCAAGCAGTATTTGGGCCTCCCATGCCAACACCACCCTTTTACTTGTTTCCTCCCGAACAACACCCAATATTTTTACTCAAATTAATCACACCTCCAATAAATTTAATAATTCGATTAAATATTTCCGGTGTTACAACTCTCCCCACTTAGGATTTTTCGTCCTCGAAAACATACCGATTCAAACAATTCGATACGACTCTCGCATCTTATCTTCCAGCCTCCCACGTCAAAGCTTTCACCACCGCCCCAAACCATACAACTTTCACCGATTGATCTTCTTACCTCGTAGGTCTTCACTTCCCAATCCTCAATTCGCATGCAGAACCGGTCTCCACAAAGGTGAGATTATCCCGCACCTCTACATCATCCGATTGGATCACATGAGACGGATCGCAATATACTTTCGAAGGCTGCGACACGTGAAACACGCCGTGCAAGTTCGAAAAGATTAGTGTGGCAAGGCCACCCGATATGCAACACTTCCAACTCTTTCCGTAACCGATACGCCCAATGAAGCGAGGAGTCAACTTCTTTGATTTCAGCCAAGACGTCCGACACTACCATAGGTGTGACCTCAAGAACACGTGGTCACCCGCCTCAAACTCTAAATCCTTCCTTCTCTTATCATGGTAGCTCTTCATCTACTCTGAGACGCTTTCATTTTCTCTCGGACCATCTTCACTTGCTCGGTGGTTTCTAACTAACTACCAGTCCAAGCACTAAACTTTCCCAGCCTCGTACCAACATACCGAGTCCTACACCTCCGACCATACAATGCCTCAAACGGCGCCATCCCGATCTTTGGAATGATAACTATTGTTGTATGTAAATTCGATCAAGGGAGATGAGTATCCCACGCACCTCCTCGCTTCTAGAACACACGACCTCAACAGATCTTCCAATGATTGAATTGTCCTCTCTCGGTCGCGCGTCGGTTTGAGGATGATAAAATTTGAACTCAACCTCAATTTCGAACCCAACTCCTTCTGCAAACTACTCCAAAATTCCGAAGTAAACCTAGGGTCTCTATCTGACACAATGCACAAAGGAACACCATGCAGCTTCACAATCACCTGAATGTAGATTTCAGCCAACCTCGACACCGGATACTTAATACCGATAGGAATAAAATGAGCAGATTTTGTCAATCTATCCACAACCACCCAAATTGAATCATGCCCTCTCACCGTATTGGGTAACCCAGTCACAAAATCCATGGAGATACTATCCCACTTCCACTCTGGAACATTCAACAGTTGCATCATTCCCGCAGGCTTCTGATGCTCGACCTTCGATTTTTGACAGGTCAAACACGAGTACACGAACTGCGCCACATCCCGCTTTATTAGCCCAGGCCACCAAAACATCTTTTTCAGATCTTGATACATCTTCGTCGCTCCGGGATGGATACTTAACTTACTCCTATGTCCTTCCTCAAGAATTGCCTTTTTCATTTCCTCATCTTTGGGAACACAAATTCTTCCACGGTACCTCAATACGTTCTGAGTATCTAACTCGAAGTCCTCATTCCCAGACTGACCAATCCCACTCATCAAATCAACCAATTTCACATCTAACTTCTGCGCTTCCCGGATACTAGCCATAAAATCATTGCCAATTTTCAACATGCCCAACCTGACGCTCTGAGGTGTAACTTCACAAACTAGACTCATGTCTCTGAATTGCTCAATTAACTCAAGCTCTCTAGTCATCAATGCCGACATGTGCAAAGTCTTCCGACTCAACGCATCCGCAACCACATTGGCCTTACCCGGGTGATAACTCAATTCAAAATCATAATCTTTCAATAGTTCCAACCACCGTGTTGCCTCATATTCAATTCTTTCGATCGATCGAATCATACCGTAGACTCTTGTGATCACTGAACACCTTGAATCTCGATCCATACAAGTAATGTCTCCAAATTTTTAATGTGAATACCACAGCGGCAAGTTCTAAGTCATGAGTGGGGTAATTCTTCTCATGAGTCCTTAATTGCTTCGACGCATAAGCGACCACTTTCCCATTCTGCATAAGCACGCCACCCAAACCCATCTTGGAAGCATCACAGTATACTACAAACGGCTCGACCGGACTAGGTAAGGTCAACACCGGAGATGTAGTCAATCTTCTTTTCACTTTCATTGAAACTTTCTTCACATCGATCATCCCAAACAAAAGCTTTGCCCTTGCAAGTTAATTGGGTCAATGGCAGAGCCAACTTTGAAAACCCCTCAATGAATCTTCTATAATAGCCAGCTAATCCCAGAAAACTCCTTATTTCAGTAACTAACTTTGGAGACTCCCAACGCAACATCGCATCAACTTTGGAAGGATCCACCGCAATCCCTTCACTAGAAATCACATGACCGAGAAAAGCGACCTTTTCAACCAAAACTCACACTTGGACAACTTGGCATATAACTTTCGACTCCTCGTAATTTCTAACACCAATCTCGGATGTTCCGCATGCTCCTCTTCTCGACTTAGAGTAAATCGAATGTCATCAATGAAAACCACCACAAACTTGTCCAAGTACTCACGGAAGATTTGGTTCATGTATCCCATGAATACTCCCGCGCATTAGTCACACCGAAAGGCATAACGAAATACTCATAGTGCCCATATCTTGTCCTAAATGCCGCCTTCTAACATCTTCATCCTTGACCTTGATCCGTGATAACCGGACCTTAAGTCAATCTTGCTAAATACTTTAGCACCCACTAATTGATCCATCAACTCATCAATCCTCGAAACGGGTACTTATTCTTGATTGTAACTTTATTCAACCGACGGTAGTCTACACACAACCTCATACTCCCATCTTTCTTTTTCACCAAAGAAAGACCGAGCTCCCCAAGGTGACACACTTGGTCTCACAAACTTCTTTTCTAACAAATCTTCAAGTTGCTTTTTCAATTCTCGCCAACTCGGATGCGGACATTCTATATGGTGCCATAGACACAGGGCTTAGTGCCGGGAACCAGTCAATAGTAAACTCCACCTCCCTCTCGTGGCACATCCGGAATCTCATCAGAAACACCTCGTAAAAACTCTCGCACTACCTCGCACTCATCAATCTTCGCTTGGCTCTCGGCAGACAATGACGCTAACAGAGAGAACAGCTGGACCTCCTCCCTCATCTCCCTATGAAACTGACCCGCAGATATCAAATCAGATTTCTCTTCCGGCGAGGCAAAACTCACGGACCTTTCACGACAGTTGATATGAACATGGTTATCAACTAACCAGTCCATACCCAGAATAACATCCATCCCACTCAGCGGCAAACAAATTAGATCAACCAAAAATTCTCTACCATACATGGATACAGGACATTTAGCACAAACAACAGAGGTGGTCACCGAACCCTTAGCTGGAGTATCGATAACCATCTCCCTCAACATATCAGATAAAACAAGACTTAAGTTCTCAACACATGCAGCAGCTAAAACTATGGGTAGCACCAGTATCAACAATAGCAACAAGAGGAGTATTATTGATATAGCACAAACCTCGAATCTCGTTCACTACGTCAGACCCAGCTAGAGCAAATACTTTTCCATACGACTTCTCTTTCTTGGGTTTCGAGCACTGTGTACTGATGTGACCACTCTCCCCAAAATTAAAGCATAGCACCTCCTTCTTATCACAGTTGGAAGCCATGTGTCCCTCCTTCCCACACCGGTAACATCTCTTCACGCCCTTGTTTGGGCAATCTGGGCTCTTATGGCCCACTTTCCCACACGTGTAACAAGTAACACTGCCTGCAGCATCTCCCCCACTTCGCTTAGACTCACCGGCAAACTTACCAACAAACTTCCCTTTGCCCTTACCAGCAGGCACCTCATATGGCTTACCACGACCCGAGAAGTTCTTTTGCTTTTCTTTCATAACTCTGGAGAAGGCATTATTGTCCTCCTCAAAAATTCTGGCGCTATTAACTAACAAGAGAAACACACGGATCTGTTGATACCCTACGGCTCTCTTAATATCAGCACGTAACCCGTTCTCAAACTTAATGCATTTGGAGAACTCAGCACCTTCTCCATTATAGTGCGGATAAAACTTGGACAAACTTTCAAGAAACTTTGGCAAAGATATTCAAACACAGACATTCTACCTTGTTCAAGTCTCAAAAACTCAACCTCCTTCTTTCCGCGGACATCCTCCTGATAGTACTTTCTCTTGAATTCCCTCTCAAACACACCCAAGTAACCTCCTCATTGGCGAATACAACCCCCGACTAGCCGCCTCTCCACCAATCATAAGCCTCTTTCTTCAACATGTGTGTGCCATAGCGAACCTTCTGAGCATCGGTGCAATCCATAACGCGGAAGATCCACTCCATTTCACTTAGCCACTCAAGGGCACCATCAGGATTATACCCGCCTTCAAAAGTAGGAGGGTTCTCACGCTGGAACGTAGCCAAACTATGCGTTCCATCACCAATAGCATTGGGTATGTTACCCACAACTCCAGCAATAGCCTACAAGGCAGCAGCAAGTGCAGCATCGTTCCGTCCTGCCATTCTAGCACTACAACAGAAAAAAAAAATCAGAAACGAGTAACACAGCTCAAATGTTACTCAACTTGACGACTCAACCACCACGTAGACCGAATCGCTGCTCGATACCACTAATGTAACACCCTTTTCTACCCCCGCGGTTTACGTCATTATCGAGTAATAATTTCTTTTCAAAAATATTAATTTAATTGGTAGAAAAGAAATGCTACCTCGTCATACAAACTCATCTCATCAATTGCACTCATTAAAGTTTTGTGCAGCAAAACCACATCTTAAAATTCAAATATCATAAATCAACACGTCACAGCGGAATAAAACAATAACTTCACTAAGCCTCTCAAAACACATCTCATATCATCAATATGATCATTAAATATCAATTAATAGCTAACGACTTCAAAATACGCCCCTAGGTGCTACTGAAGATCGTAGAATGCGACTCGACAGACAAACCCAATAGCTAACACGTAAGCGTGAAGACCTTCACTCGCGGTTACCTGCAGCGTTGCCACAAAAGAGCAACATTCCAAGCAGAAGGGGTGAGAATTTCAATAAAACATAATCAGATACATAATAGAGAAATGAGAACAGGCAATCACACAGTATCATCATCATCACCACATTGTAATCACACAACACAAGCTCAAATCACAAACATCAACAATTCACAGTCATGCTTATGTATGAAAATGCAACCCACACGCGTGCATATGCATGATGGTACCATACTCGTCATAATAAGAGGCCGAAGCCTATTCGTCATAAGAGGCCGAAGCCTATTCGTCATAATATGCACATGCCATGAGACTCTGTGAACACATGTGCAATTCATCAAACACTCACCTAGAGTACTCATCATCATCATCATAAAACACTCATAGAGTGTATTCGTCATAGTCATCAATGTCATATATATATCACATCATCATAATCACTCGTAGAGTGAACTCGTCATATTCATCAAAATCATATAGCAACATCATCGCAGTCATACTTTTTCTCATCATCATTGAGCATATATATATATATATGTATATAGTTCAGTTGTCTTTTAGCTTAGTGTGTTATAAAATAGTGAACTGATTGACTATGGGATTACTCAGGTAACTGATACTACTTGCAACAGGCATTGGCCACCTTTGCAAGACTCTCAGTGATGCCCTTGTTAATACACCAGTGAAAGAAATTCTGACCTTAGTGGTAAAACCACAGTCTAGCCATAGTCAATTAGCCCACTAGTAGTATAACCTTTCACCGAGACTCATTTATATAAACATAGCATCACAAAATTTTTGTTAAGAATCGTCACGTTTCAATTCGGGAAAACATCTCGTCTTTAAGCTTAGATACCCACATTGGAAAAAGAGGAATATCACATTTTTAATTTGTATAAACGGCAACACAAAACAGTTTATTTTGCCTTAAAAATAGAATATTCAGTTAGGCCTCTGAATAAGCTTTCCAACGCATCTTAGAACACCTCAATCGGGTTCCCGTTCGCAAGATATCAATTTTTAAAAACGTGGCGGCGACTTTTAAGGAAAACAAAGGTGAGAAAACAAGGAAAAAGCGACTCGCTCGGGCTCGGAGCGCGAGTCGGGCGCGACTGGGGCGCGATTGGGCAGGGAAATCAGGCTGCTGCGCAGCGCGCTTGCGCCTAGAGCGCGACTGGAGCGTGGGTGAGGCGCGATTGGGCAGCAACAGCGAAATGTGCAGAAAAATTCAGATTCATCAACACCAAAAACACGTTTTAATCACCAAATCAATCATCAAATCATCACTAATAGTTCATCCAGAACAATCAACAATTCATCAACATAAAACATCAAATTAAATCAAGAACACTCTCACATTTTCACTCCAACGAATCATCAAATTCTTCCAACAACAACAATTGCATCAAAACAACATCAATACTTTTCAAAATATGAAATCATCAAAACATCATCAAATTCAGCAACAATACCAATTCCCACAAACCCCTACTAATATACTCAATCATGTTAAACCAAAACGCTCACCCTTACCTCGAATTTGTATGATCCGGAAACAACGAAATCATGTACAAAACCCAGCAACACAACGAACGGAACTTCTCCTTCTTCTTCGAAATCGCAGTCAAGCACACTCCCTTGGTCAATGAGGAAATCAACACAATGGAGGTTAGGGATTGAAGGCTACAACACGAGGAAAAGGAGGAAAACGACATAAAAGATCAAGAATTCTTACCTGAAGAAAAACTTGCGAAAAGTCTCCTCCTTTCTCTCCTATAGCGCAGCGCTCCACCCTCTCTCTCAACTCTGATTTTCTTTTTCTCCAAGTGTGAGAATGGGAGAAGCTTGGCTTAGACCCCTAGGGTTTAAGCTGTGGGCTCAGCAGGCGCTGGGCCTCCCATGCCAACACCACCCTTTTTACTTGTTTCCCCCTCCTGAACAACACCCAATATTTTTACTCAAATTAATCACACCTCCAATAAATTTAATAATTCGATTAAATATTTTCGGGGTGTTACATGCGCCGCGTCAACGGAATGCTTGATTGAGTCGTCACGACGGGTCCAACCAAGAGGAAATTTGGTGGTTAGAACAATATCATTCTCGGCGTTGAACGTCCCGACCCGATCTACTACAGCGGGCAACACCGGCTCCACCCAGAAAAACTTGTTCTTCCATTCATATTTCAAACTCTCTGAGTACGGCCGAAATACCCTTATACCTGCCCTAGATCGGAGGGTGAAATGCTCTAAACGGGCGGGTTTACCACTGTTCTTCTCAGTTCGTTTGTTTACCAAGAACATGTGTAAGAAAAGCTGTAAAGAAAGGGGCCGACCTAAATGGATGCATACGAGCTTGAAAGCATGTACAAAGGCCCAAGCATTGGGATGAAGTTGTGAAGGGGCTACTTCCAACCTCGCCAAAACAGACTGCTGGAAGGCCGTAAATGGAGGTCGGATTCGCATATGGGCCAAGGTCGTCCAGTATATTATGAATTTGAGGGAAGTAGGGTAAGTGGTCACATGCTCGCCCTCTTCCATTCCAAAAGTACGCCAACGCTCAGGATCTTTCCCGTAAAGCCTTTTTGAAAACTTGCTAATGTCAAATTCCGATGTCATTATCGAGTTGACACCTCGGAGTGTCTCAGACACCCACGAATAATCTCGAGGAGTGCCTAGGGGAGGATCTACGGGGAGATCGACATTGTTACTACCGGAGTCTTCATACCCGTACAGCAACTCAAAACTACCATTATCTTCTGGTTCTTCATCTTCTCTCTCTCCACCGATATTTTCTTCTTTTGGATTGCCAGACGGATCATCGCCTTTTCTTCCATCCGATTCCGTCTCAGATTCAAAATCATCCGAGGAGCTTGGATCCGAGTCAACATCTACCTGAGCTTCAGGAATCGGATTGTTATGCGTAGAAGGGGGAGTTGATGACTCTTCATCGGAAACTCTTTTGCTATCACTTCCCCTCTGTAAAATCCTGCATCGCTTCCAAAATCGCCGATCGCCCCGAAACCAACACGAGTCTTTTCAAAGATGCTTTGTCCTCACTTGCATGCTTTTCGAAAAGCTTCCTAAGGTCACCCATCCCACTACTACTCCAAGCCAAGCACGCTTAACTATGGGGTTCTTATGAGATGGGCTCCCGAAAAGAAGATGCATCTTGTTGGTATAGGTAGTCCAAATCAATTCTTTTAAGCCTTCCTTCAATGCATGCACCCCATACCTGCATAGCCTCAAGATCCCTCTCATTCGGTGCGTATTCGGTTCATTTAAGCGCCCCTTCGCTTTGAAGCTGCCAGGAGCCGCTCTTTGCCATGCCACCTTTTTGGGCACCGGCGATCACTCCCGCCCTCGTCGGCCCGATGTCACATGCCCACTACTTCCGCTTGGTTCATCCTCGAACCACACCGTCTTCGGGAGAGGTCTCGCCGCTCTGATACCATTTGTAACATCCTGCATCGCTTTCCGGGCCGTCGATCGCCCCACGAACCAACACGAGTCTTTTCAAAGATGCTTTGTCCTCACTTGCATGCTTTCCGGGAAACTTCCCAGAAGGTCACCCATCCCACTACTACTCCAAGCCAAGCACGCTTAACTATGGGGTTCTTATGAGATGGGCTCTCGAAAAGAAGATGCATCTTGTTGGTATAGGTAGTCCAAATCAATTCTTTTAAGCCTTCCTTCAACTGTACAGTCCCATACCTGCATAGCCTCAAGATCCCTCTCATTCCGGTGCGTATTCGGTTCATTCAAGCGCCCCTTCGCTTTGAAGCTGCCAGGAGCCGCTCTTTGCCATGCCACCTTTTTGGGCACCGACGATCACTCCCCGCCCTCGTCAGCCCCGGATGTCACACCCTCGGCCCAGAGGGCATTTCTTCTTGTATCTCGCAGGCAACCACTCTTTCCCTATCAGTAGGGTGAGAATCAGTCCTTGATCTCGATGCCATTAATTTTCCGATGTCGGGACCTCGGGATTTACGAGCTTGCTCGGCCTGATCGATGAGTCGGAGCGTTTCAGCGCGAGTTGTTTGCTTAGTTTTCGCCAGTTTTTTACCTATAGGAATGGGGGCAAGCTATCAGGGTAAATCGAATATAATGGGTTCACGAAGGAGATCGGAACCCGACCTGACAACCCCCACCCTGACAAAGAAGATTGCAGGCTGAGGGCTAGATCTCAGCCCGGGAAAAATTAAGTACGATACGCAACGAAAAACTAAATTCAAAAGTAAAGTACTAACCTCAGAAGAAAGCTTTGATATGAACAGAAAGAAGAAATGCTGGAGATTAAGAAAGCGAGGTCGGAGAGCTCAGATTCGCAAAGTCGGTAGCTTAGAGCAAGCGAGGAACTAAAAAAGATAAATGACCTGCCCTCACCTTTATTTATAGGGATTTAGAAAGGACCATTACTATTCATTCGAAACGACGCACTCAATCAAATCAAAGCGACACGAAAATCGAGGAGTCATCATTAAAAAGACGCCTCGATTCCTGCGAACGGTCACATCTATCAACGCAAGCATTTAATGCTCTGTCGAAAAAAGAATAAATATTAAAAAGAGTTCCCAAATCGAAGCGTCACCAACATGCCACGCCATCAAAGATCGGTAAGAGAGTTCAACCTCGACTATCTTCAATCTCGGTAAGAGAGTTCAACCTCGACTATCTTCAATCTCGGTAAGAGAGTTCAACCTCGACTATCTTCAATCTCGGTAAGAGAGTTCAACCTCGACTATCTTCAATCTCGGTAAGAGAGTTCAACTTCGACTACCTCCAATCTTAGTAAACGGTTTATTTCACGCATATTTCAAGTCTAGTTTAACCCAACATGCCAAAACCGACTTGGGGGGCAACTCTTATGGAAAAATTATACACCTTCTATTCGCACCACCTCCACTCAAAAGGCCAAATGATTGGGCCTTCAACAGTCAAAGCCCATATTCACGCATCAAAGGGCCCATATTGCACCTCCACAACCAACGGACCAGATCATCACACTTAAGTGCCTCTTAAGCCTATAAATACAACATTTATGAGGAGAATGAGGTACGCCTTAATGACTGATATACTTCCATTAACTCTACAGCTACTGACTTTAGCATCGGAGTGACTGTGCAGGTACACCCAACCTCAACTCGGAATATCAAGCTCGGACCACTAGTGGAAAAAGGACATTAAACAGCACCATTTAGCATCGGTTGTTTGTACAACCGATGCTAAATATTGAACCGGTGGCATTTTTGCAATTAAAGCTATAACTTAAGTTTTGTGTTTGAGATTTAGCATCGGTTATTTAAACAACCGATGCTAAATGTATATCTCAAACACATTTAGTATCAGGTTTTTAAACAACCGATACTAAAGGGACGTTTAATTTTTCCCAAATAGAACACGCTCTCTCAGTCTCTCACTCTCTCGCCGTTCTCTCCCAAACAAGACACACTCTCTCTCGTTTTGAAAACAGTGCGATTCTCTCACTCTCTCGAACTCCCTTTGCTTCCTTCTTCAATCAATTCCATCCTCTTCGATCTCGAGCTCCAAACCCTCATCGCAGGTCAGCCTGATTCTCTCCTTCGCTACAATTTCATTCTCTCACTTCTCTTCGATATCACTTTCCTATTCCACACCCTCCGCTTTTCCACTTCCATTTTCGAAATTTTAGGGTTTTTCGATTTTGCAAATTACACTGCATCAACGGTAGATCTTGATTTTAAAGTCACACTTGATTACGAAAACGGCACCGTATTCCCTCGGCTTTCTTCTTTTAGTCGCTTTTTAAAAGCTTTGTTATTTTTTCGTAGATTGTGAATTGAATGGAAGGAACCGAGGCAGGCATGCAACTACTATTTCAATATTATTTGGATAAATCTACTCCACACGCTACGTATAGATGGATTGGGACCTTTTTTATTGCTTCGATCTATCTTTTCCCCTTTTCTGTCTTCAAGGGTTTTACATTGTGTCTTAAGGATTGGGAATTTAGATATCGAATCATTGATAGGATTTCTTTCACCCTTGGTTGATCTTGAAGGGAGCCTTCGATGGAGCTATGCTACCGATCGTAATTTAGGTTTTGTGTGTGCAGTAGTATGTTAGCTAACATTTTAATTCAACATCACTATTTGCCGCAAAGTTTCTATGAAACATTTTTAAATCAATTTTTTTGCGTATACGCTTTGATTAGATTTGGGGTTTTCTATTTGTGAATTTACATGTTACATTTTCATCCAACTTGATTCATTTATCATTTCTGAATTCCATTTTGGTAGTGCAAAGCAAGCCTTGCGCATTTTGACTGATAATAGCCATCTAGAATAATACTTTTCCAACTTTTTGTTTGCCTTTTCCACATTATTTTCCATTTTATTTCAAGTTTCTTTGTATTTTAGGTTTGTGCTATAAAAGCTCTGTTTGTTTGGGATAATAGAAGAGCAAGTTTAGATGGTCTTGCAATTCTTACTGGAGGAGAGGTGATTCTCTAACCCAATTTTGTTAGCATTTGAGAGTATTGCTTGTTATGATGAAAATGATCATTGTAATTTGAAAACAGGTCATCATTGAAGAACGTCATTTGACTCTTGACAAAATCCAACCTGAAATGCTTGGCATTGCAAAGAAAGTATGTAGCTGGACAAACATAACTAATCTTTGGTTCCTCTAATCATTACATAAGCATCTAATTGAATGTGCAACAAAGTTCTCGTGTCCATTGATGACACTATCATTCTACATGGTGGTGGGATAAGAAGCTTATTGAAGACAGATGTGAGCAGTATTATTTTTTCCATGTTTGTTATATGCTTCCAAAGTCTTAGAGAACCTTCAAACTAAAAACGAGGATGAGAAGAGAGGAGTACAGATTATTCAAAATGCACTAAGGGTTCTGATGTTACTGCATACTACCTTTTTTGTCATATTAAGACCCCTCTCCCTTCTCTACTTTGACTTCTTGGCAATGTTTCTAATAATGTATATTATTTATTACAGTGAGCACCTACTCTTACAATAGCTTCAAATGCTAGTTTTGATGGTGTTTTGGTTCATAGAAAATTGTTTGGAACAAGATGATCATAATTTGGGTTTTGATGTTTTGCTAAAGGTTTGTGACCAGTTTACATATATAAGTTTGCCAAAATTTAAAAAATATACTTATATACATAGTAAGATTATATTTCTAAATATTGAATCAAATATTAAACTATTCAAAATTAGTAAACTTCCCAGGCAGCTATGCTCTTGCATCTAACTTTGAATTATTGGAACTCCTGCCTATGGTTTGTTAGTGGAAGTAGAGGTGTCTTCTTGAAGTAATTACACTGCAAATTTGAATTCATATTGAGAGACACTTTCTTCTAGTGAAGAGCTTCATTATGGACAATTTATAAGTTGATCCAAATATAGATATAAGTGCTTATGTCATGAGATTAGCACGCTTAATATTATAGCACACTCTTTTATCCTTTATCGAAAATTCAATCAGAACCTCGTGATTTTTGTATATTCAAAGCAAGACCAGATCAGAGTTTAGAAATCTTTTAAGTATGTGCAGTCTTCTCTAGACAAACTTGATGATAAAAGGCTAAAGTAGTTGTTCGCCATTCTTCCGCACAATAATGTCTCTTTGTATGGTATGATATTAGGACCTCACTGGAGGAGAAAATGAACTCGATTCATTGCATTTGGTGATATATAGGCAAATCTCCTCTTGATGCCTCGTAAGAACAAGACATTGTGTAAACTACTTCTTCAGATAATCGAAAAGTTAAATTTAAAGGTAAACCCCATTCCTTTCTTTCTTTGAAAATCACCGAGTGAACAAGAGTTTCTAGACCAAACCCATTGTTTTTGAAGCATTTTCAGCCCATTACTTAGTGGGTTGTTGCATGTTTAGTTCTTTATATGATATTGTTGATGCTTATAAGAAGTTCTTATTCAAGTTTTTGGCTTTATTTTTTCAGGTCCACATAATGCCTTCTCTTTGTATGGTATCATAATGCAACACTCTGGAAGTCAGAAACTTTATGTTAAGACCTTACCTTACCTTAGTTTGACGCTTGTGTTTTAGAAACACTTTGTTGAATTTTGTGTTAAGAAACTTGTAGAAATTTTAAGTTTCATGAATTGTATTGTAAAATATTTTAATTTCAATGGAATTTGAAGAATTTTCATGAATTTATTATGTGTTGTTGTTTTATAGAATGTGTCACTATTACTACTTAGTTATATTTGATTTCTTAGTTATCTGTTTGATTAAAACTTTAGAAGATACTGATCTTGGTCTTTGTGTTACTTGTAAAAACTAGCTTTAGCTTAACTTAATAGCTGTCATTAGTTAGTTTACATTCAGTTAGAAAGATAAGTAGTTTGTTAACCTCTTATTGTTAGTTCTCAGAGCCATCTTAGCTCACTTACAATTGTATATATTAGTTCTCAAGTGAAGCAATAAAGATCGGATCGATTTTCGATTAAAATTACATATGCTCTCCTTTAGTTCTCAAGCGAAGCAATAGACATTTAGCATCGGTTATTATGAATAACCGATACTAAAAATGACATTTAGTATCGGTTATTTAAATAACCGATACTAAATGTCATTTTTAGACAAAGAACACAATGTTGAAAAGACATTTAGTATCGGTTATTTTGAATAACCGATACTAAAAGTGACATTTAGTATCGGTTATTTTGAATAACCGATACTAAAAGTGACATTTAGTATCGGTTATTTAAATAATCGATACTAAATGTCATTTTTAGACAAAGAAACACAATGTTGAAAAGACATTTAGTATCGGTTATTTAAATAACCGATACTAAATGTCATTTTTTAGACAAAGAAACACAATGTTGAAAAGACATTTAGTATCGGTTATTTTGAATAACCGATGCTAAAAGTGACATTTAGTATCGGTTATTTAACCGATACTAAATGTCATACATTTAGTATCGGTCGAATTAGTATCGAAAGATAACCGATACTAAATGTGCAAAATAACCGATACTAAATGTCTTTTCTGCACTAGTGACGTTACACATATTGATCAAAACCTTATCACCTACCAACTATCTCGGATCCTACGTATCCTTAGATACGGTACAGAACAAGACCACTATATTTCTTTTATTGAGTTTGACTGCTATATTTCTTATTGAGTTTGGAAGTGTTTCATATGAAATGATATCAAAGATATACCTCCTTCTTTTGATGTGAGCAATAACCTAGTTTCAGAGGATAGTGTATGCCTATTTTAGACAACAAGTGTGCAACTGATATAAATTCTATATAAGTTAGCGGATCAAAATGAAGTTATAATAACATGATATTATAACTGTTATAGACAACAAGTGTGTAACTGATAGGAGTCTACCTTGGTCAAGTTGTTCAGCTTAGAATCACGATTCTAAAACTTTGCTATTTATATATCATATGTATAATTGTATATTCTAATCAATTATTTATTATTTCTCTCTGTCTCTCTCTCTCTCTCTATATATATATATATATAAGCTTTGGAGCCTGGTGTATGTGGTATTGGCTGTTGAAGTGCAATATTGTAATTACTTCAACTTTTTGTTGCATTCTCACTTCTAGAGTTTCCCCTATTATATGAATTCAGAAGATTAGTTCTTCTCTAAAGGTAGCAATTCAATCATTCATCTTCAGCACTGTTAAAAGATTTCCATGAGTTGCATGTAACACCCTAGTATTTCTAATTAATAGAAATACCAAAACATACAAATTAGCTTACATCAGAGTATAAATTTCCTTGCTTAGATTTACAATCCTTACAAGAATAGCGCAGAAAACCAATAAATAACTTAAACAAATTTAAGTTATAAACTGATACAAAAATAACAAGGAAAACCTAAAGACAAAAGGAAGACTAAATCTTTAATCTTCTATTCTAGCACGCCATCTACTCGTGCCATACGACCTTCTTCTTTCCCTGTTTATCTGAAAACAACAACATATGATAGGGTGAGATAACATATCTCAGTGAGTCTTACCGCGACCCCTTACCTATCACTCGGTCCATTTATAAAAACATTTATTTACTTTGTGGTTTAACTAATAAACCACGCACATAATCAATTGCACACAGTGCTAACCATCAATCACACACACAGTGCTAATCACCGATCGCATACACAATGCAAATCCTGAATTCATAGCATAACACCGACTGCATATACACAATGCTAACCCCGGTGAACCCCTTTCCAACACATGGAAATTATTTTATGGGGCCTAGGTTAGGGGCATATGACCTCCCGCCTAGTATGCTAATACAACAGTGTCACCACCCGGCTCGATATAATTTTTATATCACACCCACATAGGGCCGTTTACACATACACGATATAACTCATATACCAACATAACTCAATACATAATATGTTGCAATAACATATTATTACACACACACGCTCATGAAAAGCCGTCCAGCTAACATTCAAGTTAGAAAACATTTGGTTCCCACACGTATTTACATTTGCGGTTTTTCAAATAATCATAATATTAATCGTTATTTCAAAAACCACTTTGAATTTGTATTAAAATGTCTAACAAAAATTCGGCAGAGTTTCCTCCATAATACGGACATCCCAAAATAATAATCACCAAAAACCACCGGACCTCAATTCAACAATCAAAATCATATTGTTTCGCTTCTATGTTTCAAAAACACATAATCTCGTAAAATACTGTTTTTTGACTCTAAAATTCTCGAAACTCCGAATTTTTAAATTATTCAAACATAACACGAAAACAATATTTGAAATTCCCTAACGTGAGTAAAACTCACCTCGTGTGATGAAAATCACACCAAACCGAAGCTCTCCGAAGCTCCCGATTCCGAAACTTCACGAACGCGCTCCGGATCCGCTCCAAACCCGGAACCGAACACTCCACATCAGTTGTTGAGCTTCCAATCACCAATACCAAGCTTCAATTTCGCTTAAATCTCCAGTTTCTCCAAATTGGAGCTTAAAACTCATTAATGGCAAAACGAAAACGGAAAGAAATTAGGGTGTGAAAGTGGTATCATTAGATAGATCTCGAAAAATGGAGAAGAATGGTACGAGAATCACTTACTATCGTTAAGAATCCGTGGAGATCTCGCCATTCTTCCTTCTCTTCCTCCACGCCCTTTCTCCTCTCTCTCTCAATGTTTCTCTCTCTCTCTATTCTTTTCTTTCTTTTTCTTCTCTGCTCTTTCTTTCTCTTTTTTTTTTTATTCTTTCTTTCATTTATTCTCACACAAGTGAGAGTTAAGAGAGTATTTGGATATTTTTGGTATCCTAGAGCTCATTTAACATGAGTGGTATAATTCCTAAAATACCCTTAGAGTACTAATTTCCACTCAGTTATGTATTTAAATTATTTCCTCTAGCAATTATAAATTGCTTTCAGAATAACAATGATCCGTGACTTGATTTATTACCTATTCGAGTAATAAATCACTCGTTAATTTCTTAATTTGAAATTAACGAAATTAGGGATGTTACAATCACCCCAACTTGAAAAATTTTGTCCTCAAAATTTGACAAACATACTTCAAGAGAACATATACGAATATCTAATCCGCATATCGTTCTTCAATTCCCACATAACATCATCGGTTCGAAAAACGATTACAAACAACTTAAATAATCGTAATTGTTCTCGTCCAAGTGTCTACTCTCCATGATCTAAGATATTACTTGGATATGGCTTAAATGACGAATTAATCAAAGATCCATCCATTCTAACTCAACGGTGACGAAATTCTTACAATACAGATCATCGATTCAACACTCTTCGGTTTATTCCTTTTTGCCGACTCAGAGCTATTTCCAATTCTCAAGGCATACACAATAGATCCCTATTTAAAATCATGAGTCGGAGAATCCTTCTCATGAGCCTTCTCTTACGTGAAAGCATAAGCTATCTCTTGTTGATTCAGCATCAAAACACCGCCTAAACTCTTCCCAAGGCGTCACTATGCATTTAGAAACCCGGGACGGATTCAGAAGAATTAGGATTGAAGCCAGAAGTCAATCCCTCTTACTATTCTAGAAATATTCCTCACAATCGAAATCCCATTCAACCGGCCGACCTTTACAAGTTAACCGAATGAGTGGAAGAACTATCGTGAGGATCTTCCGATAACCTACCATACAAATCAATCTGTTCTCATAACTCTTTACTTTGGTAACTGAGGACGACAATTCCCAATTCGCTACAGCTTCACCTTTACTAAAATTTACTGCCACAACAGACTGGAGACCACATGCTCCCAAAATTTCACTACAGACACTCATAATTCATACTTCTAGGATTTAACCTATCACTTCTCCTCTGAGAGTTTATTTAGAACAACGCAGAGATGTAAATTATATTCTACAGTGGTCTTAATGTATACTAAGATGTTATCAATGAAAATTCAACAACTAGTCTAAGTACGGGTGTAAAACCTCGGCTCATGCAATCCATGAATACCGTAGGAGAATTAGTTAGGCCAAGAGCATCACTACTCACTCGCAATGTCCATATCTAGTATGGAAAGTCAGTCCTCGGGTAACTAAAGCCCTAACCTTTAAATAAAAACCCGACCTTAGACCACACTTTGAAATCACTGCTTCACCTTGAAGCTAAACAACCTAAGCATAGATTCTTGGCATAGATACTTATTCTTAACCATAACTTTATCCAACTGGAGATAATTTATACCCGATCTCGGCTCCCCATCTTTTCTTTCCAACAAGTAACACGGAGCACCCCAACTTGTGGGAAAACTAAGTAATATCACGTTCGATTTCATGGGAATACAGTACTATTAGAACTTCTGTTAAACTCATCACTCTCGAGTTCATGACTATCTCACCGATGGGTAACGGTTTTGTAAAAATTTTCTTGAAAACATTTGGATATGAAATAATTTTCCCACTTACCCATAGGAGTTTGTTTCTTTGCTAACCCGACATACTAATAAGACATATCTTCACCTCGTGACTCATTCTTCGAAACTCAATTCCGAGATCCGGATGATCTCACACAAATGTATGGCCTTTCAAAACCTATAAGTCAGATGACTATTCCAACCACTCATTCCCTTGAACTGAAATCTATTATTCATTCACTTAGAATCCATCAACAATAGTGTTACAAAGATGTATCCATCCCAAATATCAAAATGTTCTCTAGATTAGGGACTATTAATAATATTATACCAATGTTACTAACTCAGTAATCCGTAATGGTAGTAACTAATAATGATCAGAGTTGCTAATGTAACTTTTGAACCAAAAAATTTCATGCATTACAAATGGATTACAGATCGAAGTCCTTTGACTTTATTTCATCGAATATAGATGAGTGATTGCCGAACTAGCTACCTTCCAATCAAAACAACATTTCTTGACTGACCTGTTTGGAATAGCATAGCCATAAGTCACATTATCTCTAGCTAAAGCTTCGTTAGAATATCACAAATATTCCTCGTACTCTTCTTCAAATTTGGAGCACCATACGCTTTACATTATAACTATTATATACTTGGTAGCTTCATCATCATGGTCCTTATGATCATTAGCTAAGATATGGATCATATGTCAAACGACTTTTCTAAAGCCAACCATTCTCTTGAATGGAGTCTAAAACTCAATTACTCAAGCCTCACGAGAATCTAACAACATAGATTCCTTGCTTGAAGCATAACCGCTTCCTAGCTAAGTAGGACTTACTAGAAGATTTTGAACTTCATTCGATCACACTGCCTTGTGGACTACTCTAAGCGAAACGTTTATGTTTGGATTCATCACGGAGTCAAACTAGTTATTATAATCATCAAAGAAATAGTCAAAATAGAAGGATTCTTCCACGGAATCAAACGGGCACAAGATAATGCTTCCAACGTTGATTCCGAGAACAATTCTTACCACTTTAGTCATTCCTTTAGTCCCATAACTCTCCAGCTCCACAACCGTTCAAACATAACCATAACCTCTTTAACGTATCCATTTGGGATGGAACATGTCTTGCTTAACAATAAGTAAGGTGTCTCACGCTCACTTGATTCCGTCTTACTATAGAACAACATCACTTTAAGAGATTGCAAATTCCACCCTTGGATATACCGGGTGGCATACCTCATAATCGTTAGCTTTTGGAAACTCTACCGACTGTTGAAAAGCTAAAGCTACTAACAACCTTTTCCGGGGAATAGGTCCATTGGAAAAACTATAATGAGTATCATCCTAAAACAGTGTTTAGGAATCTCATTTTAACGATGGAAGTTCTCTTTCCACTTCCCAAGCCTTTAATGGTTTTATGTCCTACAACCGCTTCAAAAATTTAACAAATTGGGTAAAGTAGAAGTACATTTCAGAATACCATTGAACAATTAGTTCAAATCCTACTCGGATGTGCGTACATTTCGTTAGCCTTCCAACGCATCATGGAATATAAAAATCTGAAATTCGTATTAATAATTATGAATAAAACAAATCAGAGAACTATCAAAATTTTCTCACATACCGAGACTGGCTTGTTCATACTATATATCAATAAGCTTGAATATATTTTCCCTCACATGTGACATCTCATTTTCCTTACTGCATTCATTTCTTAGAATCAATTAACGGTCCATTGCATAACTTAATTGAAAGCGAGTTTTCAGGAATAGATTGAAAAGATGTTCCTCAAGTTCCTCATCTAAAAGTTTAACAATATAATCCAATATAGGTGCAGGTCTTTCAATAAATAATCATTCCTTCCGAAACATTGCCATAGCGGGAAAATGTTTGAATCCCAGTACATGTCACCATCAAAGTCACCTACTGATCTCCTCTTGATGGAGACTTGGTTCTGAAACCGTGATCGAAACTAATTCTATCGAAGATGGGTTATGTAGCCAATACTGAGATTGCACTACAGCTTAATATATCGTCTTCATAGCATTTCATAAGGCGGCTTTGAGAAAAAGAACATGGTCAAGACTCGCAGCTATCCGGAGAATGTCTCTAACTGCGATCTAAGTTGGGGTTTATTCTAACCATAAGGTAATGTTAACTATGAAATAATGTTTCCATAATCGCTAGATCGACTAATCAACGGTCGATCTCGGGGTGCCGCTTAACCTTAATCGGTCTTACAATACGGTCATTATTATCGCTAAAGGCTTCTCTTAATTGTAGTTCCTGTAGGACCTATAATAACTTCCACCGCAATTCTACAATTGCACCGGTTCACCGATTGAACATTCGCCCACCGCTTCTCGAACCAACTTGGCTGCCCATTACTTGCTTCGAACACCAATCGTAGCCCTTTGCTTCCGCTGCGTGCTCTGATAAACTGAGAAGGCAAGAATTCCTATGGTGTAGGGTTTGGACATTTTCGGGGCCGAGGCAAATAATCGTCATTGTTCTCGTGAACTCATATGAAACATTGAGTGGATCCCGACTCAATACTTCACATAATATACCAAAGGTTCTCGACATTTAACCGCCTAAGTCCCTAGTGACTCAATCTAACCTCTTGACCATAAAGTCTCTACGTCCGACTAGGTCGAATCGCTTCTCACGATACCAAAATGTAACACCCTAGTATTTCTAATTAATAGAAATACCAAAACATACAAATTAGCTTACATCGTAGTATAAATTTCCTTGCTTAGATTTACAATCCTTACAAGAATAGCAGAAAACCAATAAATAACTTAAACAAATTTAAGTTATAAACCGATACAAAAATAACAAGGAAAACCTAAAGACAAAAGGAAGACTAAATCTTTAATCTTCTATTCTAGCACGCCATCTACTCGTGCCATACGACCTTCTTCTTTCCCTCTGTTTATCCGAAAACAACAACATATGATAGGGTGAGATAACATATCTCGTTGAGTCTTACCGCGACCCCTTACCTATCACTCGGTCCATTTATAAAAACATTTATTTACTTTGTGGTTTAACTAATAAACCACGCACATAATCAATTGCACACACAAGTGCTAACCATCAATCGCACACACATACAAGCTAATCACCGATCGCATACACAATGCAAATCCTTGAATTCATAGCATAACACCGACTGCATACACAATGCTAACCCCGTGAACCCCTTTCCAACACATGGAAATTATTTTATGGGGCCTAGGTTAGGGGCATATGACCTCCCCGCCTAGTATGCTAATACAACAGGGTCGTCACCCCGACTCGATATAATTTTTATATCACACCCACATAGGGCCGTTTACACATACACGATATAACTCATATACCAACATAACTCAATACATAATATGTTGCAATAACATATTATTACACACACACGCTCATGAAAAGCCGTCCGCTTAACATTCAAGTTAGAAAACATTTGGTTCCTACACGCATTTACATTTGCCGTTTTTCAAATAATCATAATATTAATCGTTATTTCAAAAACCACTTTGAATTTGTATTAAAATGTCTAACAAAAATTCGCAGAGTTTCCTCCATAATACTGACATCCCAAAAATAATAATCACCAAAAAACCACCTGGACCTCAATTCAACAATCAAAATCATATTGTTTCGTTTCTATGTTTCAAAACACATAATCTCGTAAAATATCTGTTTTTGACTCTAAAATTCTCGAAACTCCGAATTTTTAAATTATTCAAACATAACACGAAAACAATATTTGAAATTCCCTAACGTGAGTAAAACTCACCTCGTGTGATGAAAATCACACCAAACCGAAACTCTCCAAGCTCCCGATTCCGAACTTCACGAACGCGCGCCCGGATCCGCTCCAAACCCGGAACCGAACACTCCACATCAGTTGTTGAGCTTCCAATCACCAATACCAAGCTTCAATTTCGCTTAAAACTCCAGTTTCTCAAATTGGAGCTTAAAACTCATTAATGGCAAAACGAAACGGAAAGAAATTAGGGTGTGAAAGTGGTATCATTAGATAGATCTCGAAAAATGGAGAAGAATGGTACGAGAATCACTTACTATCGTTAAGAATCCGTGGAGATCTCGCCATTCTTCCTTCTCTTCCTCCACGCCCTTTCTCCCTCTCTCTCTCTGGCCAAGCGCTTTCTCTCTCTCTATTCTTTTCTTTCTTTTTCTTCTCTGTTCTTTCTTTCTCTTTTTCCTTTTTATTCTTTCTTTCATTTATTCTCACACAAGTGAGAGTTAAGAGAGTATTTGGATATTTTTGGTATCCTAGAGCTCATTTAACATGAGTGGTATAATTCCTAAAATACCCTTAGAGTACTAATTTCCACTCAGTTATGTATTTAAATTATTTCCTCTAGCAATTATAAATTGCTTTCGTAACAACATCTGATCCGTGACTTGATTTATTACCTATTCGAGTAATAAATCACTCGTTAATTTCTTAATTTGAAATTAACGAAATTAGGGATGTTACATTGCACATCAGAATGAAGTTATGCTATGCCTATTATTATTTGAATTATATATAGTATAATAACATATCATTGATATTGACAAATGAACTATTCCTATGTGTATGTTATTCCTTATTAGGATTTGGATCTTGTGAGAGCATGTCCTTTGTTTTCTTCTTAATTTTTTTTATATTTTTCTTGATGATTGCACTAAAGTCATAATAAGTGTGTGTGTATATTGTGTATAGATAATGGATGTGCCTAAACATAGAGAATGGATGTATACTTGGGTTTTACCTGATCGAGTTGGGCTAGAGGATGCCTTTTATGAGGGTGCTGAGACTTGTATTTCACATGCTTGTGAATTAGATCAATTTAAGAAAGAAGGAACAATTAGATGCCCATGTCTGATTTGTGACTGCAGAAAATTAAAAATTCCAGATATAGTGAGGGATCATTTATATAGAAAAAGATTTAGGCCAAATTATTTTTATTGGACTTCACACGGGGAAGACGCACCTGAATCAACTCCTGTGACACATCCTCAACCATCTATTAATGGACAAGATGCACATGATGATAACTTAAATCCGTATGAGACAATGGTAATGGATGTGTTAAGAGTCCCACATTGGATGTGATATGACCTGAAAAAGAGTTATAAGTGGGTGACATCTCTCACCTTACAAGCCGGTTTTGTGGGGTTGAGCTAGGCTTTAAACCACATTCTAAGAGGATGTAGCGGGTCCAAGTTTTGTCGAAGTTCATCAACAAAGTATGGATGAGACTCCTAATGAAAGTACCCAGGCTTTCTTTAATCTTTTGGCTGCAGCGCAATCACCTTTGTTTGAGGGGTGCACTAGACATTCAGTACGCTTGCTTACATTTAAGGCTGAGCATAATATATCTCAAGAAGCTTTTAATAAAATCGTACAACTTTGTAGAGAGACTTGGCCCTCCGACAATCGTATGCCGTTGAATTATTATAGGACAAAGATAACTTATTTAAGCTAATGTGCTCTTATATTTATTTTATAGATTACAATGTAATTTGGTATACTTTTAAATCTAACTTATTTATGTTTGTTTTTTCAATTTTAAAGCTTTTATCCAGATGATAATGCTACCAAAGATATATCAAAGACAATCAAATCTTTGTATGATGGGCCTTACAACACTTGGAAATGTTGTAATGATAGAATCAAGAAGCAGTGGTTTAAAGAGTGGGCGGTAATGCATCTTTGTTACTTGCTATAACTTTATACTTTAAATAGTTTTGGATTGATTCATGTATGGTTATTTTTGAAAAATTGTAGAAAGGCTACAAATGGATTGGTGAACTTAAAGCCATGTGGGAGTTTAAAGCACAGGAACTACTAAGAAAGATCATGTCTAGAGCACGTGAAAATATGACACGTCAACCCTCATGGATTCCTGATAATGTATGGGCAGAATTTCTTGATATGTGGCAAGATGAAGTTTATCAAACATTAAGATGTGTGGCAGCTGCGAATCGTAATTCGAATACCGGTGGTGGTTCATTGCACACCCAAGGTAAAAATATCTTAACTCTATATTTTACAATATTCTCAATATGTTTAGAAGTAACAATGAAGATAAGTTACTAAAATCTTATTTGGTATGTTGTTCAATAACAGAACTTGAAACATGTCTTGAGAATTAACTATTAAGATACTTACATTTTTTTAAGTATTCAAAATATGTGGTGAGACACTGTTTTATAAGCTTACAGCACTTATTAAATTTTCACAAAAAAGTGAAGAAAAGATAAATGCAACATCTGTTAATCCGTTTTGTCAGGAAAAATTTGTAAGCTTACTGCATTACCGCCTAATTTGGAGGAGGAAATGCAAAGGGTATATTATATGGATTCGGTTTGGATGGAAACATGCGTGGTCGTGCCTCAACTTCCAAGTCAAAGCATTGTTCTAATTATACTGATATTGTGCGTGGTATGAGTAATGAGCTTGAAGCACGCTTAAGGCAGAAAATTGCAGAACAAGAACAAACAGTTAATCGCGTGCTTGCTCGTCAAAATAAAATGTTCGCTTTATTTCTTAAGCATGCTAATATTGATTTGAATGCAATGGACATCGATGAAGATGATGATCCTTCAGTAGGTGACAATACTCTTGGAAGCAATCTTGGCAATGACATAGATGATGATGACCTATGTTGATGACTTTAGAAAGCAGAACCTTAAAACTATTAGACTTTTGATCTTTTGTTTGTATTGTTAAAAACTTCATGTTTTGGTTTACTTATTAGAGATACATGTTATGCTTTTATCATTAGACTACTATTGTTTAGCGGACAAATTTATGAATTGTTATTATGTCAACAATTACTTTGCAATTATTGAAGTTCATTAACAAATTAATATAAAAGAAAAAAGTAGTTCTTTTGATAAAATTATAGGCCAGACAAAATTTAATGTGAATATACCGTCACAAATGTGACAGATGGAAGGAATTTTGTCAAAAATAAATATTTCCTTAAGTGGGACGGAATGAAAAAACCGTCTCAAACTTGAGACAGATCGATGTCATTTCGTCACAAAATTTAATTGTTTTTCGTCTTCAATTCTGTCCCAATTGTGCGACAGAATGAACAAATCCGTCACATAATTAAATAGCATACTGTCATTAATTCTGTCCCAATATCGTGACAGAGTTAAAAATTTCGTCCCCAAATTTGAATTATTTTCTGTCTCCAAGTCCATCGCAATTGTGTGACAGAAAAAAAAATCCGTCCCAAACAATTTGCGACGAGGTAATTGCGACGAAATTATTTTGTCGCAAAATCCGTCTCGAAATAGTTTTGGGACGGAAATTTCTACTGTTGTGCGACGAAAATTTCTACTGTTGTGCGACGAAAATTTCCGTCCCAACTGAGTTTTTTTTTGTAGTGACCCCTTAAAGGGAATGACTTAGCAATCTCAATTCCGGAAGAGGAGTATGTGGTATGTCTAAATGGATGCAAGATACAAATTTATGATAGAATTTTACTCTCGAAGGGAGGCAATCCTTTCAAGCCATATGCTTTAAATATAAACATCAAGCTCTATGGAAACCCACAGGTAAGTGGGGTCTGATCTCTTTAAGGAAAGGATACTTTGAATTTTCTTTTTCTTTGTTTGATGATTTACAAAAAAATCCAGTCGCATTCTTCATGGCATTATAACCTAGGGTTGCATTGGTTGTTTGTCTGGCAGTCTAACTTTAATCCTTCAAATATAAAACACACATATGCGCAATGTTGGATTAGGCTTACAGGTCTTGCTCAAGAATATTGGCATCCAAAAATTATTTTGCTATTGCTAGCAGTGTTGCCACACCAATTAGTCTAGTTGATAGAAAAAGTAAAAGCTCCATTGATAGATCTTTTGGTCACTTTTCTCGCATCTATGTTAATATAGACCTAAAATTAGAGCTTAGGAATCATATCCTAATAGAGAGATTAGGGTATGCTTTCTTAGTGGGCATCGAGTAAGAAAGTTTGCCTTCATTCTGTATGAATTGCAAGACTGTTGCTCATACAACTTGTGATTGTAAAAGAAGGATGCACTTTGGTGTCAGAAAGAATAAGGAGCAAAAGATTCCAGAATACGTCGCTCAGTAAAAATAAGTCCCTAAAAATGTCCCAAACCTACAGGGTACTAACAATGTGAGTTACAAGCAGAAAGATCAGGTTACATATGCTAACACCTATGTGAACAAGGAAGCTCTTAAATGAGTCAGTGATGATCCTAGAGATGGTCTCGGTCCATTACTAGGACCTGTCAAGCCGTCTAGTGCCCAACAAGCTCAACCTATAAAAGTGCTACATCACTTGTATATGCATCAAGATGAATCCTTACCTAATGGAATTAGAGAAGAGGTCATGCAATCTGTTCTGGATTGGACAAATCCTTTACTAAAGCAATATAGTGGTCCGCAAATGAGACAATGGACTGATTGAAAGTCTTGATCCATGAGCTAATGGACGGTGGAGAACAAAACCCTACATTCAACGGATGGGGTTCATTGCACTTCCGCCTATAAATATGTGCCTCATTTAATGCTATAGGTACGCATTTATTACCTCACATCACCTAATCCTCATTCTGACTTAGGCTTCGGAGTGTGTGAAAGTACCACCCCCCTCACTGAATCAATGCGAGCTACTGCATCTCAGATCTCATCCCAACGCTTCATTCGCAAACTACCTCGAACAAACTTGGAGAGAGAAAGCTTCTCAGCTGGGCGAGCATCTCTGTCATGTGCTTGACCGAGACCTGCATCCAATACATTTCATTGGTGATCACTGTGGGATCTTAATGCTCTTATCTATTGCTCCATCCGAGTCAAAGGATCCTAATCGACTCGAGTTACAATGCCAATCTCCACTAGCTCGAATTCGGTAATGGTCAATGAGGAAATCTCCGACGTCAAACCTCCCCTGACCTTTGGGAATGAAGAGCTTGCATTGGGGATGCCCAATATCCTCCATCTCGTCTTAGTACGAGCTACTATAGAAAATCATCTTGTCCACAAAATTCTCATAGACCCAGAAAGTTCAGACGACGTCATATCCATCCATTCACTCAATGCATTAGGAATCTTGATAAGGGACCTAGATCCCTACGGAGGTGGGAACCTCTTTAGCCTGAATGGGATCCCGACGACCCCCATTGGCGGCATTCGTTTGAAGGTGACATTTGGGAATAAGCCATTATGTCGACCAGTTAACATGCTCTTATCCTAGTGGACTTTGTAAAGGAAGTCAAGTACACCACTTGGCTGTCAAATGTAGTACTCATCAAAAAGGTTAACGGGAAATGGAGGATGTGTGTAGATTATACCGATCTTGATAGAGCCTGTCCAAAAGACACATTCCCTCTCTCCCAAGTGTGGACAAGCTAGTCTATAATTCATCTGGTATTCGACTCTTATCCTTTATGGATGCCTATTCGGGCTATGATCAAATACCGATGTATCACCCCGACCAGGAGAAAAATGCCTTCATGACTCCAAAGGAAACTACTGTTACTGTGTGATGCCCTTCAGATAGGAAAATGAGGGCGCTACTTATCAGAGAATGATGAACAATGTTTTCAAGTCCTAGATCAGGAGAATGTTGGAAGTATACATGGCGACATGATCGTCAAAACTAAAGAAGACACAAACTACGTGACTTACCTTATCGAAGTATTCGAGGAGGTGAGAAAGTACAACAAGAGGCTCAACCCAGGAAAAACAAAAATTTGGAGTCACAGCAGGCGCGTTCCTCGGTTTCTATCTCATTGGGCCAGGAATCGAGTCGAATTCCGAAAAGTGCAAAGCCATCACGGAAATGAGACCTCTAACTACAAAGAAAGATGTCCAAATATTGACAGGAATTACCGCAGCTCTATCCAGGTTTGTGTCTCAGACAGTGAAACAAATTCTAGCTTTCTTCAAGCTACTAGATAAAGGGGTCGAGTTTGAATGGAATAAGGAAAGCAAGCGCACACTTACTCAACTAAAAACATTGCTCTCCGAGCCATCGTGCTAACTCGGTCGTTAAAAGGCAAAACCTTATACTTATACTTGGCTGTCTTGGAAGAAGCCCTCAGCGACGTCCTAATTTGGGAGACTTGAGAAGGGCAAAGACTAGTATACTTTGTGAGAAAAGCTTTGCATGGCGCCGAGATGCGCTACCTGAAAGTGGAAAAAGTTGCATTGGCCTTATAAGTACTTGAAGCCCAGTAACTGAGGTCGTAGTTCGTGTCTCATCAGATAGATGTCAGAACAGATCATCCCATTCACTAATACTTCATAGGCATGATCTCACTGGGAGAATGATCAAATGGGCAATTGAGCTATCAGATTTTGGTATAAAGTACGAAGCGAGAATAACCCTCAAGGCACAGTCTCTCGCGAACTTCATAGTAGAGATGACTCCATCCGCGCTCATCGAGGGAGAGGACATGTCATGGACAATCCATGTGGATGGTTCGTTAACAGTAAGGCAGCGGAGCCGGCCTCATAATGGAAAATCACGACGACATCGAGGTTGAGGTATCGCTGACCTTCTCGTTCCTTTGGTGCAATGAGGAACTCAAGAGTCACGTAGTTTTTCCTAAAAAAATGTTTGTTGGTTTGGTTGATTTTAGTTTTTTAATGAAAGTTGTTTAAGTTCACCAAGTTTTACAACGTTGACGTCTTAAACCAGGATCAACAAGATGTCGCATCTCAGTCAATTTTTTTTTTTTGGTTTTAGAAAAAAGATTTTTCGTGAATAAAAATACTCAAAGTGAATTAGACATTTTTTAAAGGAAAATAGGAGTTGAAAGGAAATAGGAGGTGCAGTTAGTATATGGCTTTTCCTTTTCCCACACCCCCTCCTACTCATCGCACACCCCTAAATTTATTTTTTCCAAAAATGACCGCGCGGGACGCCGTAGTAGCGTCGGTTTAAGTGATCGCTCGAACGACGCCAGCGCGAAACGAGTTCGAACGATTTGTCCGTGTTAAGGAATTTTTGTTGTTCGAACGACATCGTTCGAACCTGTTCGAAAGAACTCATGCGTGTTAAGGAATATTGCCAACTGATGGTGTGAGGGTGTGTTATTGCTGCCTCGAATGGCTTTATTCGAACTTGTTCGAAGGAGAGCGTTCAAACATGTGTTTGAATGGTTGCATACGAACGAGTGTTGTGCAGAAACAAAAACTTAATAAACCAGAAACACAGTTTTGGTCATTTCAAAATATGTCAGTCAAGAGTTATACGACATTGTGTAACAAAATTATAAAACCTAACTTAACATTGACTACCATCACTATCTTTACTTAAATCTACACAAGGAAGGGGATGGGGTTGTGATTGTATGAGCAAACACTTCCACTTTTGCATGCGGCTAATAAAAAGCGAGTCCCAACCCTTTGCTATGGGTGCCCTATTAGTATTCCATATCAAATCTGGCAGGGGCATTGGACTTCCAGGCTTCATAAAGATCTTTAAAAAGACAACAAAAAACATAATGTTATGTAATGTTTTACAATGACTACACTGAATCTAAATAGAAGACACTTTACCTGTACAAAGTGTTTGTGTTCTGGTACCAAAAGGATGTTGAACTGTCGGGCACTTCTGAATGGCGCAACATTGAAGGGAAAAATTGTGTAACAACAATTAGGTGACCAACAAGTCAAGACGACTTTGTACTTGTTACTGATTAGATACCCCATATCCGGTATAGTCATCCAATTATCTTCAACATTGTTCCCATGATGTGCCCTCAACAACGCCTTCATCAAAAATGTGACCTTACCAATACCACCATACAGTCGAGTGTAGAAGTCATTGTATTGGTTAAGCTTCTCCATCGACTCTGCTTCGATCGATCGCCAAGCCTCCTCACCCCTTCCAAGAAATGCTGCAATACACCGGTATCCACAGTTACCATCACCAACCACGTTAACAACTTTTTCAACATAGGGACGCATGTATGCTGGCATCCCTATTATGTATGTATTAAATACATCCATAATCGCAAAGATCAATATCTCAGTAATAATAGGATTCGCAAAGAGCAAGAGCTGGTGTCAAAGTAGGAGCTTTGAAACAAAGAAGCAGAGAGTACTTCAAATAATAGGTGTGGGTGTTGGTTTCTTATTTAGTGGAGGAGTAGGGATTGTAGTAGCAATCGCGCCTTGAGTTCTCTTTTTGCTTAGTGATGGATTAGGTGCCGGACACGTTGACAAAGTAGGAGTAGGAGTTGAACCAGAATCATGGGTTTGTAGGCGTGCCCACTCCTACTTTGGGGGGAGTAGGTCGCTTACTTAGACTAAGCAAAACATCCACTAGATGAACCCCGGGGAGTCAAATTTGTCATCTACATGCTCCCAAAATGACTTGTCTCGCTTTGTTGAGTAATCAACATTCCCTTTCTTTTCTTTTTTTGGTGCTCCCTTTGTAATGATTGTATCCGGAGGTGGACACATAGAAGTCGTGTCTGGGAATGCCAATTCATGTGCTTTTGCCTTAATCATAACTCTACCAGCGTGATCAGAGGCCTCAAACCTTCTTCTGATAGCTTCAAGTTCAATGTCTACACTCAACTCATCATCCATTACCTCTGTCTGTATTTTGAAATTCAACCTCTGCCAATGTTGGTGAATCATGCTCAACGGAATTGGAGTGCAGTCCATCATAACCCTACAAAAAAAGCGACATTGATTTAGTGACAACCCATCAAAACAAGTTGAGTTTATATACAAAATAACAATATGAGTGTTCATCATACCTTGAAAGCTCACATGCACATGGTAGTCCGTGTGTAGTCCTGAGCGTGCATCGACATAATGATGGGTTAAGTGAATCGGATCCAGTCTGCTGCATCTCACTCAAAATATGTTCTATAGCATTAGATGAAACTAAACCCTTAATTTCATCAAAAATCTTCTTCTTCAAGTGGTGAACTTTAACTCTACTCAAACTATGCTCGAAGTGCATTTTAAGGTCAGAATGTTGTATCCTAAGCATGGTCTGCATTCCATCCCAGCACTTGCACAAATCTCCCCTACTGTCTCGTAATATTTGCTTCAAGTGAGAGTGTGCAGACACAAGGTGCATATGCTTATTTATCCATTCATCAATAATTTTTTCCTTGAAGGGGTCTAGCCAGGTGGTCTTCACATACTGTATGAAACTGGGATAAGGTCCTCGCCAAGTCGTAAAATGCACTCCAACTCATAATCATACTCTTCTGTAGTCTTCACATGCACAACAGATTGAAATGCACCCATAATGTCATTAACAATAGCTTGGTCTTTCACAATGATCCTTGCTTTGGCCCTCACATTTTTCTTAATGTGAAATTGGCACAACAAGTTTGCAGATGTTGGAAATATTGTCGCCAGAGCATTCATCATACCTGTGTCTCACAAGTAAGTATGACTTGTGGAAGTTCATCCAGCTTTCCTAAATAAACCCCTCAATTTCTCAAGAACCCATGCAAAGTTATCCATCCTCTCCCAATTGACATAAGCAAATGCAGCAGTAAGTCTTCTCGGTTGAGGTTACACTAACGATCTCAACCAACGGATACTGCATCGGTTGGTTTTATATGTGGAATCAATCAACAAAACAATTGGGAAGGTGTTTTGAAGCTCAATAGAATCAGGATGGGCCCAAAAATGTCTTTCACAACCGTAGTTCCTTCTGCAAGTCGAGTCCAGTAAACATAATTATCGCGTTGCAAATAAAACATCAGTTGTTGGAGCTCAGTCCTACCCTTACGCATAGCCGATCGTTGCCTTTGACGACAATTGTATATTTGTTTCACAACAGTATAGTTATCATCAGGCTTCATCAATTTCAGCTCATTAAGGATCAATTTAGGCCGAGTATGATTCCTAGTCATTCTAGCCACTAGTTTCCTCTCTTCTGAAGTTAACCTACCAATGTACGGACGTCCATCATGATAAGTAGCCATACCATGGTTATGAGTTCCATTCATAACCCTCAAAATCCATCCTCCAAGCTTCTTAATAAATTTCCCTTTCATCAAGGGACAACAACATTTTCTAGTGTTTGTGCCTTCCTCAACATTTGTCTTATATGATCCAAATTTTATCACAAATCAACATGCAAGATTGTTTACCCGATCGTCGTCCGATGTCAGATCTTCCTATAACAATCACCATCCCAAGAGATTTTCCAACCGCACGCACCCAAGTCAGCAGCTCCTCACGACTAGGAAATAACCGAAATTCAATTACTAAGTGTCAGTTACATAATTTGAATAGTTCGCTAAAATTAAAACAACTAATTTATTCTTACCGTATCGCTTTTGAAACGAACTAGTAAAGTCTTGGGATTCGACGACGTCGTTGACATGTCAATCATGACGATTGACATCTCAACCATAAAAAGTTGACAACTCAATCGCTCCGGATGCACCCTCATTTTCATCCATTTAACCAACAAAAAACCCGCAAGATAGACCGCAACTTATCGATTCTTTGTCATACGCTTTGTTCAACGGCCTCATGCGAACAGATTCGAATGAGGGTGTTCGAACAAATCAAATTCAAATCCCATATAACACCCATTCGAACACGTTCATGTGAACATGTTCGAACGACCCTGTTCAAACTGAGCGCGTTTACAGAAAAAAAAATTGCGTCAAAAACTCAACACAGAACCAAAATGAAAAAAATTTGGTAGGGTTATTACCTTCAGCTAGTTGCCAATGTTGGGTAGTTGAATGGGAGTGAATGATGAAGGTGAGGATGGGTGGGTTTTGGAGTGGAGAGAGGGGAGGTTTGGGTTTTGGAGAGGGAGTGCGTTTGTTGTAGGAGAAGAAGAGGGAGAGGGGTAGAGGGGGTAATTGAATTGTAAGTGGGGTTAGTTTGGTAAATGTGTAGGGTGAGGGGGTGTGTTTTGAGTAGGAGGGGGTGTGGGAAAAGTAAAAGCCTAGTTAATTGGACATGGGTCTGGCCCAAAACTTAAGTTGTTAAAACCCGTATTTTATGTAAATTAGGAGGGTGTTATTAAAGTAAAAATAGGTGGTGTGATTAGTATTCTAGGTTTTTTTAATAAAAAATGAAATGGGGTTGTATGAAAGTAAACAACGGGTGCGAAAATCCTTCTGGCCTTTTAAATAATATAATATAGTAGTATATGTATCCTTTCTTTGAGAGAATAGTAGTACATATATGCTATCTAAGGATGAAAACACTAATTTCATTCGGTCTAACCAGCCACAACCACAAAACTTGAGGGTAGAGAGAGAATGTTTTTTTCTGGCGAGCGAAAGAGAGAGCTTGAGCCTGTGTGAGAGAGTGTGTTGTTATAGGAAGGAAGAAAAAAGAGGAGGGTGAGTGAGATAGGGTAGCCGCGACGGTGCAAAGACCAGTGAGAGTAGGGTGCGGCGGAGGAGCAACGACTTTCCGCGACAGCGACCACTACCGATGGAGGTGTTTTTTTAAAGAACTAGGTCCATTTTTTGCTTCCTTTTCCCTTTTGGATTGCCAAAATACCACCTTCTTCACTTTCATTTGATTTCTAAAAAAACTGATTCCTCTTCTCTCTTTTTTTAGAAAAAACACAAAGAGTATTATTTTGTTATTCTAAAAAAGGTGTTTTCTTAAGAAGAGAAGACCATCATAAAAACATCCCTTGTGATCTTCTTCTCCTCCTCCCTCTTCAATCTGATTTTTGCTTTTTTTTTTGTTTTTTTTCTTTTTCAATCTAAAATATGAAATATGTTTTTTATAAATCGGGTATCCTCTGCGGGCAACAGAAGTGACTAATCTCTCGAGTCGGGTAGGACCACAATGGGCGCAAAGCGATTCGAACCCAAGACATTGATTAAACTGAAAGATACCCCAACCATTTCATCCAAGTGCTTTTGGCTAAAGCATAATATAAAGATATATAAAATATTTAGTTTATTTTAACTAATATTTTCACTTCTAAATATTTAAAATATAGGCAAAATAGCACCCGAGGTCCCTTAACTTATTTTCTGTTTTCGCTTAGGTCCCTTAACTTTTAAAGCTTACGTTTAGGTCCCTTAACTTTTTAAAACGTATCACCGCAAATCCTATTTAACGTTTTAAAGTTAACACCGCTTAACCGAGTATTACGTGGCTTTTAGAGTCTTGGACCGGAAACGCCACGTCATTGTTTTCTATCGTTAAAATTTTTTTTTGGACAGTTGAGTCCGATTTAAATCCATCTCAAAGATAATAAAAAAAGACCAAAATGACCTCAAAACCAAGTACATCCATCTCGCATCCCAATCACCAAAATCAAATGCCACCCAAGAAGCAAAATGCAGAGCCACACAACCACCACCACTATCTCATTGTTGAAGAAGAGGAAATCGTGAACGAAGTTCTCTTGGAAACACAAACACCCATTTCCAAACCTCAAGTTCCAATTTTGAAGGCGTAAACAAAGACCCAAATGCCCTTTATGGAAACCAGAAACGACCCCATTATCAACAAACCATTAGAGGAAGCTTCGAGGAATTCTCTCTCATCTCTAAACATGCAAACATGAGCTTTTCCACCACTACCACCGCCACCGGTTTTAAACAAGAGAAGACGGTTACGAGTAAACGAACCACCGGAGAGGGAACTCGGAACCTGAATCGAACCCACTTTGATGCATCAAGGAAACATTCTAACACCGTTGAGGGAAATAGAATCGGAGGGCGAGAACGAAGGCTCAAATCTCCGGCAAGGGTGCCGGAGAATCTACTGGGTAAGAAGGTTCGATTCTCCTGAAGTGTTTCCCTATTACTGCTGCTGTAACACACAGGAGATGGATTTAAATCAGACTCAACTGTCCAAAAAAAAAATCTGACGCAGTAAAAAAAATGACGTGGCATTTCCGGGTCAGCACTCTAAAAGCCACGTAATACTCAGTTAAACGGTGTTAACTTTAAAACGTTAAATAGGACTGCAGTGATATGTTTTAAAAAGTTAAGGGACCTAAACGTAAGCTTTAAAAGTTAAGGGACCTAAGCGAAAACAGAAAATAAGTTAAGGGACCTCGGGTACTATTTTGCCTAAAATATAATAGAAATTTACAACAGTTGGGATTGACTTGGAGAAGATCTTTAGCAATATCTTTAGCCCTTTTTTTTGCAGTTTGAACTTATTTATTAGGGTTTACTTTGAGCATGAATCTGGACAGCAAGACGAATAAGATGGAGATTAGAATGAGATTAGGGATTAGGGAATCTGAATCTTTCTCTTGTGTTTTTTTTTTAGTTTTTTTTTTAATTTCTAGCATTTAATTTCTAGCATTTAGATTTCGTGACATTGAGAAAATGACGTGGAAATCAAATCTCATTGCCAGCGCTTTAAAACATGACACATAAGCAACGCCACGTCAGTGCTGTTAGTGGAAATTAGCAACAGTGACTAAAAGTGCAAACGATAAATAATGTAGAAATCAAAAGTGCCCAAAACATTTTAGATGGACAAAAAACAAAAATCGCTATATTTATAGGGGCCAAAAATATATTTAACCCTAGTAAATATAATCACTTTGTGATTCCTTCATTTTACTCATCTATAACAAATGCTTATCTAAAAATATGTTCTTCCTATGACAGACCCCAACACGTCCTTAAAGTCCCTAAATACCATTTTCCCGTATGAATGAACAACCCTTTTCTTACCTCGATAAATATAATTGTGGTATCAATGAGAGCAAAATAACTTTGCCAACAACAATAAATTTAGCCCCCTTCCATGGGAAATTTATGAGTAACACCGGAAGCAAAAAGTTGCTTCAAAAAGTATATTATTAGTTATAAAATAATTTTTGAAATTACTACAGCTGGAACAAAATAAAAAGGAAGTAAAAGAATGGTCGGATAATACTTTACAACAATGGGTTTGAAAGGGTCCAAAATCAATTTTTCCAAAACTAAATTAGGAC
Organism: Oxytropis ochrocephala; assembly: GCA_020916435.1. NCBI lineage: Eukaryota > Viridiplantae > Streptophyta > Magnoliopsida > Fabales > Fabaceae > Oxytropis > Oxytropis ochrocephala. The sequence continues at coordinate 63,868,314 of CM037093.1, read as the reverse complement.
TAGTGCTTCTCAAAGTTTCGACGATAGAAATCTAAAAATGACGACTGTTTTCCAAGACGAAAATTGTGGTAGTTTGGACATGCAAAATACAATTTTTTTTTATTCGGGCAACGATATGTGATATACAAAAACTATTGTTCAATGTGGCTAACCACTATGAACAAACTCATATTTCCACATTACAACCGTTCTGTTCACTCCCTAATAAACCCTAACCTTGTTGTGATTCCTGATTCTATATTCATGTCCGCCATTAACCTGTGTTGTGTCACTTATTCGAGACTGCTTGTGTGCTGAAAAAGGTGTGCAAGTATACACACTCACAAACAAGTAGTGTAATAAGATCGAACCCACAAGGATTGGATTGATTCTTAATGCTTTAATACAATGTAATTAGTGTAATGGAACCAAGTAATAACAATATTGAGGTAAGGTGTGTGTAACAACTTGTAAATAAAGTATAATATCACACAAGAACTAAAGTACACACATTATATATAAGCACAATAACTTACTTATAAGATCATTATAAGGTTAGAACATTCCAACTAAGATGAGTTTAGCTCATGATAGACATTGCAAGGCATATATAAACTAAATAGATGATATGTATATAAAATAAATCACAAAAGAGAAGCAACAAGATAGAAGTTACACAAGTTGAAGCTCTTTGCATGAAATATCCTAGCAATGCAGGTGTATCAGCTACATTGCACTTAGTAAATACTACGAGTTGAAGTAAAGGAAGATGTGTCAATTCCTTTCTTGCCTTCTTACAAAATAACAACTATCTAAATCTATTGAAATTTGAATCTAACTTATGGATTGTGATATATCTTCAAGTGAAAAGTAGAGGTCCTTATTTAGCCTTCAAAAAGATGAACCCTTCCTTGGAGATGAAGTTAACTTGAGATGTAACCCATGGTTAAGTTCAGAAGTTGCCACATAAAAAGTTCCAGCACACACTCTATTGTAGAGGGAGGTCCAATAAGAGATGAGCAAGTGTCCCTATTTGAGTGACTCTTCAAAGCTATGCTACTATGGTGGTTGCCGACATGTGCAAGTTGCATATGCCTTTATGACTAACCATGAGTTCATCAAGCAATTAGTAGTGCCAGTTGATGGTCCAAGGAATCCTATGCAAGGGTAGTTCCAGTGCAGGTGCATTGTTATTCATTGTACCTGATCAATGATAGTTGAAGGTTGTTGTCGTAGCTCAGTCGCTGAGGAGCTGGCTGGAATCAGTTGTCTTGGCCGCACGCGAGTGGTACCTGCAATGACACTCCACGATCAAGTCAACAATGTGTAGTCGGGCAGGATCACAAGGTGTAGACTCAATTTAGTCGCTGGCCTATGTTGGGTTAGACTGCTCATTTGGGCCGTTGGCCCACTCCAGAACAGTTGCCCCCCAAGCCTAGGTCACTTTAAGGCAGGCTGAGGCTTGATTCGTCACCCCCCAGTCTAGCCTTGACAGTCATCTGAGAGTACGATCGATTGATGAGGGAATGGTCGCTGCCACCCATGTTAGGTCATGAACCAGGCCGTAGTTGCTGTCACCCATGTTAGGTCGTGAACCAGGCCGTAGTCACTGCCACCCATGGCCGTTAGTGGTGAGGTGACGCTTGATTTGACGTTATTAATGACAAGACGTTTGCGTTTCTCCAGGTGACCTTTGGTATCCCCTCTGCACTGTTTGGGTGAATACGAAAATTCGCGTCGTTTCATCTTCGGCCGAACAAGCGTGTTGGGCCTCTAGTATAAATAGTTCTTCAGTTATAATCATTCTACGCTTTTTCTCTGAAACATTCTCTCGCGAGCGACCGATCAGCTCCGCAGGAGACCTTCGTGCCCGTTCCTTGAAAGCAGATCTCCGCTCGGTTGAAGTCCTTCCCAGATCGGCAATTAAGCATTTCCAGGTACTTTGCCGACCCCTCTTATACGCTTTTGTTTTATTTTTTGTTCCACGCCTTGTGATAGGGGTATCAGGTCTGGGGACGACCATGTCGCCCCCTTCTCTTGAGCGTGCTAGCTCGGTCAACCTGACACTTACTTCCGTTCGCAAGTGGATCTGGCTCAGACGAAGCAAACTCGTCGCATTTCTGGGGCTCCCGCTCAATCTATTGCGAGCCAAATGACGCGGCCTGCTCAAAATGCCGAGGAGCAGACCAGGTCTAGTTAATCCACGAGCGACGTGGAATCCAGCGACTCTAGTTCTATAAGTGAGAGCTCATCTAGCTTGGCTTCATCTTGATCTTGGTCCCCCCCACCGCCGCCTAAATATCTGCAGACTTCGGAGGCCGAGGGAGGAGATAGCCCGGTTGATATTGAGGGCGACGTATCAATGGAAAATGTCCAGGTTAGCACTGAAGATGCCAGAGAAGAGGTTGATAATGAAGAGGTGGTCGACCAAGGTGAGGAGGAGTACATCGACCATCCAGTCAACGCCGAAGACGATGTTCCTGACCAAAATGACGAAAATGTTGGGTCGCCCACTGTCGACCATGATCCTTGATAACTCTATTTTATATAGAGTATTTCATATGTTTAAACTTAGTATTTGCTCTCTTCCAAGTAATAATAAAGAGTTTATATAGTATTTAGTGTGATATATGATATCTTGAGAGATTTGAATGGTTATAGTTATTATTAGGCCATTTTGGATATATTGTGGTATGGTTGATGTTTTTGTTCAGTGCAGTCTCAATGCTAACTGCATCAAATGCTCCTGCACTGATCCTGCATCAAATCTGCACTACGTGGTGAATAAGCAGCCTGTTTCATATGCATGCACTTGCAATTGATGACTCATGCCTGGTTCTCTGATGCCATCCCACCTTGTATAGTAGGCGCCTACCATTCACACATAGCTATAGGCATAGCTTTGAAGAGTCACCAACATAGGGACACATGTTCTATCACCATGGAACCGCCCTATGTATTAAGTCAAAGATTTCAACTTGGGATTAGCTTCAAAAGCAACTACAAATTATGATCCACTCAGATTACTTCAACATGAAGGAAGGAAGCACCTCACTTGAAGGCTATAAAAGGACCTCACATCTTCATTTGGAAATATATCACAATCTATAAGTTAGATCAAAATTTCAATATACATAGTTAGTTTTTATATTTTTAGAGGAAGAGGAAGGAATTCATAAATCCTCCTTAACTCGTTTTCATAGTGTTTGTATAGTGCTAAGGAGTAATGCTAGTGCATTGCTAGAAGATTTCATACAAAGTGTTTCAACATTTGTAACTTTTCTCTTGTTGTTCTCTTTTGTGATTTCTATATATATATAAACATGGTCTATTCAGTTTATATATATCTTGCAATGTCTCTTGTTAGCTAAACCTTTCTTAGTTGGAATGTTCTAATCATTTAATGAGCTTTTAAGTAAGTATCTTGCATGTATGTATGTTTGTACTTTAGTTCTTGCTTGATAATCTTTCCAAACTTATTTTAAACTTGATCACTTAGAATAAGTAAGATTTGTAAATGACCAGAAATGGTTTACAATTAAGAACTCAAGAACTAATATGGGTGAGTGTTTTACATAAAGAAAACTTTGTGAAAACCATGCTAAGTCCTAGAGATAGGATAGTATAGTCCATAGGATAATTGTGGGTACTTAAAATACAAGAGTGAATTTATTTAAGCAAATTGGATAATTGTTAGGAGGCAAGATTGGCATTAACACCCCTTTCTTTACTGCATAGAACAAGGATCATAAGAGCTGGTAATGATACTCTGAAGAAAGTCACCGAAAGGCACATAGCTAATGCAATGAAGATTCAAGCAAACAGCATCACATACTGCATCAAACACTTATAAGTAAATTACTTGATAAAGACATTCCAACTAGCTTTTCTCTTTTACACTATCAACATTTTTACCTTGCTTTCTAACTTAGTTGTGATCATCAAACAAAATCCAAAATTATTTTGTTACTTTGTTACTTTACACTTTATTACTTTATATTGATTTTAAAAGTGAGTTTTTCAATCTCTGTGGGTTCGATCTTTTTACTACTTATTTTTGGACAGTGTATACTTGCACACAAGTGTATGTGATTTCCATACACCAATCCTTCAAATATTTTTTGGGTGTCTGAAAAGATGAAAAGTAATAAGAGTATCACCATAAAGCGAGTGACTATACTTACACCCCCGAGGAGTTGGATTTGGCCGGCCTGGAGACGCTTGCCATTCCTTGCCGACCCTTCGTGCTATATAGGGGGAGGAAGCTTTTAGCTGAGATTGGTCTGTTCGCTCTCTTACTTTTTCCTTTTTTCTTTTCTTTGATCGGTCGACTAACCGTTTTCATTCTTGTTGCAGGAAAAATGGCAAGAGCAGCGTGGGAAGCCCTTGAGAAGATTGCAAGGAAATCTGTTTCAAAGATCAATCAAGAGAAGACGATCGACCTTGAGGAACCCAACAACCCTCCACACATTCCTCGCAACAGAAGTGTCAGCGCAGGGCCCCAAGGCGCATGATCCCAAGGCAGGTCGTTTGCTGGGGAAGGTGAGCGTACTCCCAAGCGCAAGAGGAAAGTCAGGTCAAAGGAGACCTAAAAGAGCCCAGAGGACTTCATTCCATGCATTGAGACGACCTGGGTGAAGCCAACTACGAGCGGTTCAAAAAATAACCCTTGGAGGTATGCATTGTAATGTGCAGGGCCGCCAGCGACCTCATGAAGAAGCTAAAGCTGGAAGGCATTCATCGAGTAGCGGGTATGCTTATCTTTTCAAGATTTTTTGTTTCTAGGTCAGTCTAGAGACCAGCAACTTAATCTTGCCCTTCGTTTCAGGTGTCGTTGCTGAGAGGGATGCTGCCCTCAAGAAGCTGGAGGGTCTTAAGCCTCAAATCAATGCCATGGAGGCCACCAAAAAGAAGCTGGAGAAGGTCGTTGCTGCCAAGGCCGCTGCCGAGGAGACCAAAACTCAGGCCAAGCAGGACAAGGCCAAGGCAGTGAAGAAGAACCAGAACTTGGTGGCCCAAGTAAAAGAACTGAAGGACCAGATTGTCGGGCTGGAGAAGGATAAGGCGTTGTTGGAGGAGCGGGTTCAGGAAGTTGTCGGCCTAGCGAGAGATGCTGCCGCTTACCAGTTCCAGAACGCCATCGACCAGATGAGGGTGCTGAACGCCAACCGCAACGTCGACGTTGATGACCAGGTGATAAGGCCCGAGCACTGCGTTGAAGGCGACGAGATCGTGCTTCCCCTTAAGACGGATGGTGAAGGAGCGATCGTCCAGCAGCGCCCTGTCGTCTTTGGCCGTACCTAATTATTAGCTTTTAGCTCTTTTGTTTGTTCGCCTGCGAGCGATTGCTATTTTAATTTAACTTTTGAAAAGTACTTTGGGCCCGCCTTCGAGCGATTATTTGGGCGCCTGGCATCGGCCTAGGTGACCCCGTTTTGTAACCTTAACAATTTTGTTCTACATGCACGTCGTTTATTTGGTTCCTTTGTTGTTTAACTACTTTGTTGATTTTGGTTGAGTTATGTTTGATTTCAATTCGATATGTTAGGTCGTTGCCGGCCAACTGCCCATAAAGCTTTTTAGCCGGGCATTTCGATTGGGTTTGCCACGAGCGCCATCAAATCATTTCGCATATAGCTCTCGGTCGTGACCTCAATGGGCGGCTATCGTAGCGGCCTCGTGGGACGCATTTGTGCTTACAAGCAGTTGGCTTACTAGTTCGATCTAGACATAGCCCTTATTGCTATCGTTGTGGCCGGTCGATATCGGCCACATTCGTTGGAAACCATTCGATGGCAAAGTGGTCGCTCGTCTGCTACTCACATGGTGAGCGATCGGTCATATATTCGTGCATGAAAAGTAAAGTACAAAAACAATTTTTAAAGGTTGGGCCTCAGTAAAAAAACCCAGTGGGGAAAAATAGCGCCCGCCTGTCTTTCTTTTATTAATCGATGATCCAGTACACTTTGGGGGTACTAGACGTAGTACTTCCTAAGCTTATCTGTGTTCCATGTTCTAGGGATGGTCGCCCCATCCACGGTTTCTAACTCATATGATCCCTTGCCGGTCTTGGAAACAATTCGATAAGGTCCCTCCCAATTTGGAGCGAGCTTCCCCTGCCGAGCGTTCTTGTTTCCTACGTCCGCTCGCCTCAGAACGAGCTTCCCAATTGAGAATTTCCTCTTCTGCACGCGAGTGTTGTACCTTGCAGAGACCTTCTATTTGATGAGTTGCTCCCTAAGCGATGCCTTGGTGTGCTGCTCGTCCACTAGGTCCAATTCCTCCCTCGTGGACCCCTCGTTGTCGACCACGTTTGGAGTTAAACAGTTGAGCTCAGATGAATACGTGAAGTTCTGGTGATCTGGTCCGGTCGCTGATGGCTGGCAAGGACTAGGGTCTCGAGTTAGCCTGGTCGTTGAGGACTATGGTCTTCAGTTAGCCCGATCATTGAGGACCAGGGTCTTGGCCGCACGCGGGTGGTACCTGCAATAACACTCCGACGCTCAAGTCAGTAGTGTGTGATTGGGTAGGGTCACAAGGTGTAAAAATGTACCTGATTATGGGGCTTTGTGCCCTATTTATGCTGCTGGTTCATGAGGCGCTCTGGCCGTTCCGTTTGGGACATGTTGGGCCTGCTGTGTTAAGTTAGGTTGTTGGCCCACTTCAGGATGGAGTTATCTGTTGGGCCGTTGATCCACTCTAGAACAGTTGACCCCAAGCCTAGGTCGCCTGAGGGCGAGCTAAGGCTTGATTCGTTGCCCCCCAGTGGAGCCATGCGTGGCCATCCTGAAGAGAGCGACTAGTCGTAAACCGTTGAGGATGTGGTCGCTGCCACTCATGTTGGAATATGGTCTCTGCCACTCATGTTGGAATGTGGTCGCTGCCACTCATGTTGGGATGTGGTCGCTTCCACTCATGTTGGGATGTGGTCGATGTCACTCATGTTAGAATGTGGTCGCTGCCACTCATGTTGGAATGTGGTCCAATCGGTCGGGTCTTGGCCCTTCCCCTTAGACAGCTTACCAAGTCTCTACTTGGATTTAGCTCGCCTTAGGGGGTGCGACCATTTTTAGGTTGCTTCTATTGTGCTCAAATTCGTTGAAGCGCCTTTGGACAGTTTACTAATTTCGACTCGGATTGAACTCGTCCTCCGGGGTGCGACCATTCTTAGGTCTCTTCGTTTTCGTTCAAGTGTTGCCACACATTGCTTACTAAACTCGGTTCAGATAGAGCTCGATCGTGGACCTCGAGATTCTTGTTTAGAGACTTCTCTTTTCTTTCTCGCACGCGGAAGACCAGCTTTTGGGCGCCCCACTTGGGTGACCAAAAAGGGGTGGAAGACATCCGAATCTGATTTTGACTTCATCACGAAAGTTGTAGATCTGCTTCTCATCTTTCCAACGCATGCTCATACGCCCCCATCGGACAAATGTGGACTCAATTATGGTCTCTGGGATAGGCAGACCTTCAGGGTCACGCGCGGGCGACCAACTTTTGGGCACCCCACTGTGGTCTACCTATTTGGTTTTAAAGCGTTTTACACGCGCGTGCGTGGGCGCCTCGTGTTGGGTTCCTCGCCTCCTCTATTTATTCGTTTGTCTTGAGGTTTCCTCTCGTCTGGAGACTCTTTTGGCCATAACTGGGCACCCTCTCTTGCATTAACTGTGATTGATTGCCCTGCACGGTTGGGGCATCTCGTGATTCATTGACCGCGACAGTGACGCCTTTTGTAGTCGGTTTGTTGCCCAAAATTGGCACGTGTCGCAGGTCGGCGGCGTGGAGGCATGCTCATGAACGTGGAATAGCGCTAGTACGCTCCCACTGTGGTCGCCAATTGATCGTACCTGATCAATGAGAGTTGAAGGTTGTTGCCGTAGCTCGGTCGCTGAGGAGCTGGCTGGAACCAGTTGTCTTGGCCGCACGCGGGTGGAACCTGTAACACCCCCTTATATTCTACTAAATAATTAATATTTAACAAAATCAGAGTTTCAAAAATCTTTACTCGAGAGAGTCCTACACTTACTCACAGAAAACACGCAAGCATTTATGACGCAAAACACCAACATAAGTACGATATATAACACCTCGGCCACAGGAACGAGTTCACAAAAATCACATGTTTAAAGTTTACACCACAACGGAATTTTAAACAGGTTCATAAAGTACAAATATTATAGTTCAAAAACTAATACACAGCCTACTCTCCTACTCGGCCCCCCAGTGTTACATATCAGACAACTGACGCCAACTACCAAAAGAGTCAGGAAAGACCTCTACTCAGGAGTACCTGCAAGTTGCCACATAAGAGCAACATAAAAGCAGTAGGGTGAGTCTCGTTTCATAGATAATAATCAGTAAGATAACCATTAACATCGAGAAATCACTAAAACAACTCGGTTCAGTGAGCACTCACACAGACTCACGCCACACCACTTCAACTCACCCTCAGTAAACACATCAACAAGTGTATGAGTATATGCATGAAATGCAACCCAAACTCCACGGGTAATATGCATGTGGATCCATAAGACCGAAGTCTTCTGCTCATCAACAAGACCGAAGTCTTCTGCTCATCAAATAGACCGAAGTCCAACCCAAACTCCACGGGTAATATGCATATGATTTATGCGACACAATGAAACATGCATCCTAACACACCAAGCCAATTTTAATGCGCACAATGCATACTTACCACAATGCCTCAAAGGCACATCACCAGACCGCAGCCTCTACACAGAAAATATCAGGTCATAGACCCATCACCAAGACCGCAGCCTTTTCATCAATTCATCAAGTCCCTACTAAGGAAACCTCACCACTCAAACACCCACCGGTATAGCCCTATGGCTAGCGGCACACCTCAATTTTACCGTTTTACCACTGGCCGCACCTTATCGGCACCAAACGGCAACTCGGCATCAAACAACAACTCGGCATCAAACAGCAACTCGGCATCAAACAACAACTCGGCATCAAACAGAAACTCGGCATCAAGTGATGAACTCAAACATCACCACAAGGACTAAAACTGTCACCTAGGGACCAATTCTGTCACCTAGGGACCAAAAGGACTACCTCATGTCAAACACTTAGGCGTTATTAACACCAAACAAGACTCCCGGCCATACTGGCAAAGACTTGCATAAGAATCGTGGCTTCAGCATGACTGAAATTTCTCAAGACTCGCACTCCTCAACTCGCACTCCTCAACTCGGCACACAGGCACTAAGCCTCCTCTCTGTACCATAAATCATCTCGGTATCTACACTTATACCACAACTACCATACTTACCATTCAACATACCTAGACCTCGGTACACTCACTTCGACATGCTTACTATAACTCGGCTCGCTCACACCTCGGTAGCTTTACACTACAACACAACGTCTGCTCTTCCGCAATTGTACTGGGTTATATACTTAAAACTACACTTTGACCCCTCCACCTCGGCACAGCTATGCTACACCTCGGCAACCATAATTCGACACCCTAAATGGGACTTAACCATTTTTACGAATCATCACCTATGTTGCGCTCCTCACTTCGCCCTTTATCAAGCCTACAATTTACACTGTGACACTTACGTTATTCACTCGTTATCCTACACGGCAAGCCAACTTGGTTCCCCTACGTACTCATGCGCCTAACCTCCCTCTTCCCTCCTTTGGGTCACTTCTCACTAAGATTCACTTAAAACACACTCTTCACTCCCAAAATACTTGCTGGTTGGTGACAACGTCACCAACACCCACTGGGACTGAGGTTCCCTCAGCTCCCATTTCTCTCCACTCGATCCTCACACTACGAACGTACCAAGATCATCATCAAAAGAGAAGCAAAAACACAACATCAACACACATAAATCATACAGAAAATAGCTCAAGATCATTTTAGACTTAACTCACACATAATACATATCATAAGGACTATTACGAACAAAAAGAGAGCCCCCTAACCTCAAATTGTTGAAGAAGCAGCACTCTCTTCACTCAAACTCTCCGATCAACAACGATCGCCTCTTCCTCTGTGGATTCCTAGCTGCCTTCAACGTCAAGTTCTCCTCCTTCTCTCTAGAATCACTATTCCACCTAACTTTTCCTTCTCTCTTACTTCTCTTGACTTTTCTTTAGAATGTTGCATGAGTGAATATCCTACGGCTCCTTTCTCTTTATTGCATGCAAAAATGGGCTTCATTTGAGCAAATGGGCCTCATTGGATCATGGCCTCTAATTCCACCTTCTCCATTACTTAAACACTTCCTAAACACAAATACAATTCTAGCATTAATTACTTGACTTAAGTGAATTGTTGTAAACCTTTAAATAACCCAATTAAATAATTAATTGAACTATTTTGGGGTGTTACAGAACCTGCAATGACACTTTGACGATCAAGTCAGCAATGTGTAGTCGGGCAGGATCACAAGGTGTAGATAACGTACCTGAGGTTATGGCAGAGTGCTGTATTTATACTCTCTAAGTGAGGCGCTTTGGCCATTGCGAGATACGTGGCCATGCCCGTGTCTTGCGCTGCACGCCAGTATGTTGGGCCAGTTTGGGCCTACGAGGCTCAATTTAACCTAATGCAGGTGAATCCGGTAAAATTTACACTAACAAACACATCAAAATACCACAATATATCCGAAAGGACCTAATCATAAGCTTAACCATGCTTAAACACTCAAGTTTTACTATTTTACATATAATATTACCATTATTCCTTATATTTGCTTGAAAGAGAGCAATTTCTAATGTTTAAATGCATGAATAACTCTATAAAATATTGTTATTGTGATGAAAGTAATCAGGTACATTTCTCTTTTCAAGTGCACCTTTACATATGAAAGTGAGCCCTATTTATAGGGTGAGAATTGGAAAATGTGTAGTCAACCATAAAGGCCACTACACAATGATATTATGGAGATGATGGGAGAATTCAATGGACATCCAATATCTTAATATTTATGAATATTAAGATATTGGATGTCCATTGATTTCTCCCATCATCTCCATAATATCATTGTGTAGTGGCCTTTATGGTTGACTTATTTGAACATAATCTATGGAAGTTGAAAACACACTTGAATATAAAAAATTTATAATTATTACCGTCATGTTCATAAGCAAAATGAGTTTCAATCCTTTTATCTTTATTTCTAAGGGATTGTTAATAGAGATCAACGAGATGTTTCGGTGTACGACAGGTACGACCTCAATAACCTTTGCCTCCACACTGATAGCAAATATTTTTATTGCTTTTGCTACTCTGCCCACCTTTTTCATTTTTCAAACATTTTTCCATTTCTGGTGAAAAAAAATGTTTTCGTGTAATTTCCACCGAGACTATGATCAAGACCATGACCACTTGTTTGCCTATTGTGATCGTGTGTTGCTACATTCACTTCTGGGAAATGAAGCATTAGTGGTGGGAGGAGCCTCATGATTTTTAATCAAAATTCATTATTTTGTGATTGTGTGTTGCTACATTCACTTCGGGGAATGTAGCAGTACTATACGAATGAGCCTTATTATATTCCCATGGCTTTTAGCTGAACACCATAGTCAAGTAATAATATTTCTAGGAAGAAGAAAGAAAAAGGTGATAAAATTATAAATAGAATAATAATGCTACATATTTAATGTGTGCTTATAGCCACTTGAAGTCTAACCAACATCCTTTACAATAATAGGAGAGATCACATATGATGGCAATGGAAGAGTCTGCAAGTTGGTAGTTTACGACCACTTCTTTCATACAACAATAATCTTACATTTTAGGAAACAATAATATATCTTTATTCATCATCCTTCTATATTCTATCATCCAGCATTGCAAAACTAATTACAGAGATCCATTTGACATAATCTTATATGAAGATCAGAGAAGTAATTAGCAAAATAATATAGGAACTTTACATGAATAACATGTAATCATCCATAAAATTTCAGCTCCACTATCTTACTAAAAAGCCTTATAAAAAAAACTTATATGATCATAATTAGATAAAAAAAAAATCCTAAGTGACACAATTCTCCTGGGAAATTAAAGGTCAGGATAAAAAAATGAATTCTTCGAATTCTGCAGGTAATAAAAAACAATATAACACTTTCAACCTTTTATTATCATCATCAAATTAAAAGGAATACAAATCTAATAAAACTTAAAAATAAAACAAGTGACTGTTCAGATATCATAGGTTTGAAAGAAAAACAACATTATAGAATTAGAGTAAAACAAAAATGATAACTATATAACACAACAACTAGTATCAAGAGACTACTAGAATAGATCAAATGTAACAATATATCACAATTGATCATCATATACCAACGGATCGGTCTCATGGAAAGAGACAAGAGATAGACTTTTATTTCACTTTTATAGTTAATAAAGCATAAGGTTAATGGAAAACAACAAATTTTATTGTTTAGGAATACCAACGTAAAACAATATGTTCATATTCAGGAAATTCATGGATGGTGGCAGTATAGAAAAACCAACACCAAAGTTTAAGCCACTGTAGAGAGTAATATCATAGAAGAAGTTAGAACGAATACTACCTTAAGATCTTTAGAGCTCGTACTAATAACGTGTGATGAAAGTAACCAAAACTATAGCAAACAAAGAATGAGAGAAGGAGAGAATTTGGGAGTGTTTGTATTTCTCTTTTCAAGTGTACCTTTACAAATGAGAGTGAGCCCTATTTATAGGGTGAGAATTGGAAAATGAGTAGTCAACCATAAAGGCCACTACACAATGATATTATGGAGATGATGGGAGAATTCAATGGACATCCAATATCTTAATATATCATTGAATCAGTCGAGAAAGCTATTGATTTTTATGAAATGTATGGAAAATGTTGTGGGTTTGGTGTAAGAAAAGATGAAATGACACTGGATGATAATGGGAATATAGTTATGCGTCAGTTAGTTTGCAGCAAACAGGGTACTAGACATCCGAAATATTTGTCACAGTCGGATCGATGTAACAATCCAAGGCCAATGACTCGCACCGGATGTAAAGCAAGGTTGCGAGTAGCTTACAATCGTGAAAGTGGGAATTGGAGAGTTTCTGGATTTGAGTCATCTCATAATCACGAGTTAACTCCAACAGAATGTGTCCATATGATTCCTAACTATCGTCGCATGCGTGAAGCTGATAAAGCACTTGCTGATGGCTTGTATTCGCATGGTATTAAAACTTGTCATATATTGGGTTTCATGTTGAGTCAAACAGGCGGTCATGCAAGTCTAGGATTTTGCAAGAATGACCTATATAACTACATTGATAGTCAAAAAAGGGCTAGAGTTGAGGGTGGAGATGCTTTTGCTGCTTTGAGCTATTTGCAGGCCAAAGCTGATAATGACCCTATGTTTTATGCAAAATTCACCACCACTTCTAATGGAAATATGGAAAACTTATTTTGGTCAGATGGAACGAGTCGGATTGACTACGAATGCTTTGGTGACGTGGTGGTATTAGACAGTACTTATACGAAGAATAACTATAACAAGCCCCTTGTTATATTTTGTGGGTACAACCATCATGGTGGAACTACAATTTTTGGATGTGCTCTAGTTTCCGATGAATCAAAGGAGACATACGAGTGGGTTTTAAAAGTCTTTTTAGAAGCGATGTATGGGAAACTTCCGGTTGGAGTGGTTACTGATGGAGATAAAGCAATGAGAAAAGCTATTAGAGTGGTATTTCCAAATGTATCACACCGTCTTTGTTCTTGGCATTTGGAACAAAATGCATGTGAAAAAGTGAAGGATCCAAAATTCTTGAAGGACTTCAATTCATTGATTTATGCCAATTATACCCCTGAGAGGTTTGAAACTGAGTGGAAGACGCTTATTGAGAATCATGGTGTATCAAATAACGAGTGGCTCAATAAAGTTTATGCAAAGAAGAAAATGTGGGCAAGTGCGTACATGCGTGAGATATATTTTTGTGGCATAAGAACTACATCATTGTGCGAAGGTATCAATTCTTTTATCAAGAGGTATATGCTAAATAAAAGTAGTCTTGTTGACTTCTTGCATAATTTTGAAAGAGCCCTAAAAGAATACAGGCTGTTGCGCCCCGAAAAATCCGGTTTGGGACTTTTCGTTTGACAACGTGAAAATAGTAGAGCCGCCACCAATATTTATTTAGGAAAACATTGAAAAAACCTTTTTTGGAAAACGAGTGGTCTTTTGAAAACACAGAGATGTAGGTTCGGGGGTCGGTTGCGCATAGGGAAGGTATTAGCACCCCACGCGCCCTTTCTACCGAAAGGGAACCATTAACTTGATGTGTGGTTTTGAAATGTTTGATTTGAAACGATCGTTCTACTTCTTTTCTTTTCTTTTCTTTTGAGAAATTGTTTTATTAAAACAGGGGAAAAGAAATATTTTTGGTATCTCTGAAAAGCGGAACAAAACAAAGATTTTTTGAAAAAGGGTGCTTGACGGGACATGAACCCGGTCCTACGTACCCTTACTGGATGAGGGATCAAAGCTACGTAGTTCTTGGTTTTTGTGATTTTTTTGAAAATGCTTGACGGGACATGAACCCGATTCTACGTACCCTCACTGGGATGAGGAATCAAAGCTACGTAGTTCTAACTTTTGCGTCTGAAAACGGCTTTTGGATTTTATCTTATTTAATTTTTTGGAGCCTTTGAAATAGGACTCAAGTGTTCACAAACACCAAACAAGCAAAGGCTTCGAGTGGCGTTCATTACTAACTCGAAAGAAAAGAGAGTTGGAACCGGTAACCAAACAAGCAAAGGCTTCGAGTGATTACAAGTGACAACGTTGTATTATTCTTTTTTTATGAAAATTGTTTTGAAAAAAGGCGAGCATCGGTGATAATTATCACTAATAGCTCATGTTATTTTGGAAAATTTGAATTAGTTTTTGTTGTTTAATTAATGTGTGGGAGTTTTCATAATAGTCAAACAAGCAAAGGCTTCGAGTGACCATCACTAATAACTCCTCATTAGCGATCAAACAAGCAACGACTTCGAGTGATGGCTAGTGATTTGTTTAAGAAAATGCCTTAAGGTTTTTATTGGGAAAAGCATGTAATTTCGGGTTTGAAAAGAAGTAGAACATTTCAAATCCTTTTTCAAGTCAAAACCGAGACAACAATTAGAACACAAGCAAAACAATCATAAAGAGTATTCACAAGTTGCTATGAACAATTGAATGCATGATTATGTAAGCATGTGGGTGCATGAGTATACAATTATGGAATGTAAGTGATCCGCTGTCGCGCACAGATCAAAAACGAGTATTTTGAAAGTATAGCATACGGTAGCGACAACTCGAGTATCGTCTCTCAAGGATTCTTGTATGATAATTAACCAACTGAAATCGAATTAGGGGGTGTTTGGTTTAAAGTCCGATTTAACAAATAGAGCAAATAAGTGATTATCAAATACGTTAAAAATCAATTTGCTGATTCGGTTCCTGCCTATCATCGATTGTCGTAATTCCAACCGCAAATTGTCTGTTCCTAATCGATTATAATATCAAGTGACAAGCGCAATTGACAGTATAAGTTGTATGTTCCTATTATCCGAATTAAGCAAACGGGATTAAGTTTCATGAATTAAGCAAATTAACATGAATTAAACAAACATGATAGCGAATTAAGCAAACAATAACATGTCTATAGTTAGGATCATACAATCAATCGAATTAAACCAATATAACCTATGTAAATCGAATTAAGCAAACAAGAGACATAGATTTATATTGAAAGGAATAGAAAACCTGGATTATAATTACTAAAATCTCAAGGTGTTGGAACCTGAATACAGCAAACTGTTTGGATCCTCTAGTTCTCCATGAGAATTCGTACCCAAGACTCTCAAGTATTTTGTGAATAGTGAAAAAGACGTCCGTGAACAGTACTGCGGCTGCTAGGTATAAAGGAAAAAAACAAGGATTCGGGTTCTGTTCCTGGGTGTATCAGCAAATACGAGAACTGCCAATAGCAACTGGACCTGCGGCCCATCCCAACTCGATCGGCCCAACACGCTGCTTGGAGCGCAATTCTCGCCGGCCGAAATTCTCGTATAACGGTCGGACATCACTGTATATATACGCCATTCGCACATGGCATCAGGTACGTTCTCTAACCTTGTGCTATCTGCCCGAGCGACCTCTCACTAGATCGTCGGAGTGTCTTTGCAGGTACCACCCGAGGTGCTCTACGCGTGAAGCCAGGACCGGTCCTTTCACTCATTCAACGACCGGCCCACTTGAAGAATCGATCAACACTTCAACACTTCATTGGTCAAGGTACGATCAATTGGCGACCACAGTGGGAGGCCCGTGCGCTATCCTACCACATTCATGGCTCCACGCGACCGGCCCCAGACGCGGGCCACTTCTCGACTCAATCCTCCGGGCAGAATCAGCAGCAGACCCCGGAGGGCGTGGCCGTCACAGTCCACGAGTCTCAAGGACTTCCACGACAAGAACCTTCGGTGCACAACGGTCGTGGACCGGTCCTCCAGCAGATCCATCCGCCCGTTCCTGGAGACTTGCCGCCCGAGCTGATTGAAGCGGGCATTCAGGAACCTCTACCAGATCATGTCACTCAAGCCGTTTTGCAGATCCTGCAAAACAAAAATCAAGTGATCGCAGACCGAGATGCACTCATCTCTCGATCACGAGAGGTTTGATTCGGGCGCCGCACGGCGCGAAGACGGAGAACCTTCGCTGCGTCGCCGGCCGCGAAGACACCGCTCCCCTCCTCGAAGGAGCATTTCTCGCCGAGAGCACTACTCATCGCTCTCCCAAGAAGAAGCGAGGCGCATAGGTCGCCCCGGCGGGAACGCCGTGACGCGCCGCTCGATGTCCGATGACTATGAAGATTCCAACCTACCGCCCCGACACCGGTCGCTCACCTACCGTACTCCTCCAATGAGTCGTCCGGTCACGTCGGTCGAGAAGCGAATCTTGGGATTCTCGTGAAGAGCCGGAAGATTACAGAGGTGGAAGAATTAGGGGCGCCGCGCGTCGGCCAAGGAGAGGCCAAAGCGGCGACCCCGTAAGGCCTCCTCGCCTTCCACCAACCGCCCGTCCGAGGATTCTATGGAATGCCGCAACAGCGGCGTGCCTCGCAATGCAACCCTTTGGGTCGAACGGCATTCGGAATGAACACGGCCCGTTCTCCAGGGAGATCAGGCGTTACAAAATTCCGAGAGATCTCCGCAAGCCGCCCAATCTCAACAAGTTTGACGGCCGAGGAGATCCAGACAAGCATCTCCGTTACTTCAATAATTACTGCTGCTATAGGGAATTGGGACCGACCATGAAATGCGAGCTTTTCCCACCACTGGGCGGCCGAAAGACCGGAATGGTGGGAGTCTCTACGACCCAATTCCATCTCCTCGTGGGACGACTGATCGTAATATTCTTGTCTCACTACACCGCAAACCGCCAATATCGGTATGAAGAATACTTGGACTCTGTTGTTCAAGGAGATAATGAGACGTTGAGACAGTACATCGACCGGTTTAACACTGAGGCTGAGTCTGTTCGTGACTTGTCAGACAAGGACAAGTTGAAATATCTGAAGCGTGGTATTCGACCGGACCACCGGTTCGTCGAAGAATTTACATTGAATCATTACCAAGATCTCAGTCACTTCTTAACGAGGGCTAACGTCCACATGCAGTATGAAGAGACTCTGGCAGCAAGAAAGGCCGTCCGTGCACGACCTAAAGAAGAAAACAGTAAGCCGGCCAAAGGGCATGAAGGTCGCCGCGACAATCGGCCTGACTTTCGAGATAAAAAGTTTGATCATCGCACTCGACTCAACACCTCTATTGCGCAGATCTACAAAATGAGTGTCGAAATAATGAGTTTGTGGGAGTTAAGCGGCCCGAACCACTCGTGCTCAAGAAGGGGGCACGACCGACTAAAAGATACTGCCGCTACCACAAGAGTAAGGGGCACGATACTAACGACTGTATGGCCCTGAAAGATGATATTGAAGAGCTCATTCGGAAAGGAAAATTGGAAAAGTATGTGAGGCCGGAGGAAGGCGACCGACCTCAAGAGAAACAGCCAATCGATCTCGACAAAGACCGGGTGCGAAGACCGAGAAGCCCCACGATCCAGAGGCCGCAACGTTGCCATGGTCATTCATGGTGGCAACCCACTGGACCGTAGAGAGTCAAACAAAGCCACAAAAAGAAAGTGGGACGAGCTTCTAATGGTCGGTTCAACGTCCACAGTCCCACCGGTCTCGAATAGACCCCCCATCTCGTTTGGAGATAGCGACTTGCACGATGGCGAGCCAAATGGCTTATGTCCCCGTGGTCCGAAGTACGCATGGCCAATACTGAAGTTCAAAGAATTCTAGTCGACCAGGGCAGCTCGGCCGACATCATGTTTGAAGACTTGATCGACAAAATAAAGGTTGATCGGAGCGAGATAATTCCTCAGGCCGAGCCTACCCCTCTAACAGGTTTCAATGAGGCGACCACCTACCCGCTGGGAACGATCGAGTCGCTAGTCACGTTTGGTGACGACACCGGGATAGTACTGCATGCAGACGGTTAGGGCGACGTTCCTCGTACTCCCCCTCAAATCCTGCTATCAATGTATTATTGGTAGGCCGACTTTGGGTAAGCTAGGGGCCGTTACATCGACGGTGCATCTGAAAATGAAATTCTACAGCAAAGATGACCAAGTGGTTACCCGGGCGCCGACCTTGAATCGAAGAAGAAGAAGCCACGCTCTATACCAAGAAATATGTGACGAGGTAGATCGTGGCCCGACGCTCGAGCACTAGTGAAGGCCATCAAGTCAATGTCGATCTGATCCGACGCCTATGATCCGCATAAATGCCCGCAGGACAATGATGATGATTTGGCTCGAGAGCCGAAAAACAGGCTGAAAAGACCAGAGCCTCATGGAGAGTTGGTAGATGTTCAATCGGGTGACGACCCATCCAGGAAAAACGTAGAAAGTACTGTTTGAATGTAATGAACGACCGACCAATTGTTAATGAAAGACGGGCAGGCACTCTTTTTCCCACTGGGTTTTTTACTGAGGCCTGACCTTTAGAAATATGATTTGTTCTTTACCTTCACGCAATAATGTATGCCCGGTCGCTCAAACATGTTCGTGGCAGAAGAGCGATCGAAGATTTATCAAACATAAACGGATCGTCGAAACGATCTAAACCGAGCGACCATCGAAATGGTCCCAACCGAGTGCCATCGAAATGGCCCAAGGGTCAGAAGGACCCACAAACAGAGTAGGCCCCGAGCGGTCTACAATCGAGTGCCATCGAAGTGGCCCAAGGGTCAGAAGGACCCACAAACAGAGTAGGCCCCGAGCGGTCTACAATCGAGTGCCATCGAAATGGCCCAAGGGTTAAAACCCGTAGACCTTAGATCGTCGAAGCGATCTAAATCAGCGACCATCGAAATGGTCCCAACCGAGTGCCATCGAAATGGCCTAAGGGTTAAGCAATAACCCGACCTATCTCGAGCGACCATCGGTATGGTCCCAATAAATGCCATCAAAAGGGCCTGATTGGAGGTCGCCGAGCGATCCAAGGCCCCGTTGGAATATTTAAACATCAAAGAATGAATGCTTTCGAAATAAGCGCAAACGATGACCGAACGGTCTTGAAACTCGAAGACTTAGAGAAAAATAATCATACAAGGCGCGTAGAGGAAAGCAACCATAACCGAGCGCTATCGAAGTAGCACGAAACGGCCGCCGAGCGGCCCACAAGTTCGAAATGACTAAGGCGAATAAAAACAAGAAGTACGCAGGCATAGCAATATAAATTTGAACAGGCGTAATTAAAGGCAAGTAAAAATTGTCATTACAAACACGGGACGCCCGGTCGAAGCCGAGCGCCCACGAATCGAAAAAATGCACGAAGGCAGAAAAAATGTTGTGCCCGAAGGCAAGTTAAACGGTTACAAAAATTACACCGCTCGCAGGCGGGCCTCAAAAGAGAATGGTGGCCGGGCGAACGACATTTCCTTGCTCGTCGACTTCTGCAGGCAACATGATCTTGTTTTCGTCAACATAGTGCGCGGGCTTGATCATGTTGTCATCGAAATTGATCTTCAGATCTGAATTCAATGCCCGCACCTGCCCGAGAGCATTATAGAACTGTTCGACCGCTGCCTCTGGACCGCCTTGGCCACCATTTGATCTTCGCTGCAGCTTCTCGCGTTCACGGCCTCCATCCTCGCCCTTATCTTTCTCGACGGATTCAAGGTCGGTTTGATCGCTCACCGGCCTAAGCTCCTTGTTCCTCTTTGCAAGCTTAGCACGGCCGTCCTCCCCGCTTGAGGGCCTCCTTCTTCGACTGGACGAGCTTGTCATATTTTTGCTGCGCCTCAGCTAAAGCCTTCCCCTTTCCTGCAAGATTCAGGTCGAAGGGTTGTTAGTCGGTCGAACAAAGGTAAGATGAAGAGTACAAGACTAAGAAAATAAAATTACCATCAGATTCGGCCACCAGCTCCGCCATGAACTTCTCGACCCCCATGCAGAGAGAAGCGCAGAGCGCCATGGGTTTCTTCTTGTACCGTTCCAGGTCGGCCGGACCCAAGCTTTCGAGCGAGATGATGGGAACCTCCTCCGTCGCAGGGGACAAGCCCCGACCATCATGCTTGGCCCGTTTGGGGGAGCGATCAGCGGTGCGAGGAGGCGACCGGGGCTTGTTGGCCGGTTTCTTCCCTTGGCTCTTGGGGGTTTGGGGCACCTTAGAAGACGATTCTGGAGCATCCGCCGGCCGAGGACCTTCGTACCTCTTAGCTCCTCCTTCAGGCTTCAAAACGGAAGCGAGCAAATCCCAGTTTTTGCCGGCCATTCTTTCTGCGAAATAACGAGCTATGAGTTAGCATAAAAGATTGACAAGACTGACAGCGAAAATATAAAGACAAAAGTTCAAAAGCGAACCAATCTCGGCCTCCAGGTCTTGGCCTTCGTACAAGACAAAGGGGTCGGCAAGGTATGTCGCCCTTAGGATCTGGACGCATCATACTCGCCAACGACTTTATCATCTCCAGAGTCTCCGTGTCGGCCTCGCTAAGTCTTTCATCAGATATATGTAATCGCCGGCCGCTGCGAGAAATGAGCCTCATTCCACATGATTGGGAAATAAGGGGACCTAGCATCCCGTCCGGTTGAACCTCGAAAGCGGCCTTGCCGCCTCTCTTGATTGGAGCGATCCAAAAGTCGCGGCTTTTCTAGCCGCTCCCAACGACTCTGGAATGCTTTGAAAAATCGGTGGTGGGTCTTCGCATCTTGAAGGAGACTTGCTCCTCTTCTCCTTGTTGGCCTTCTCTCGAGCCACTCACTCGAAGATAGCAAAGAAAAGCATCATCGACACCCGGCCGACCCAGTCAAGACACCTCAAAGTCTTTAAAAACGCCCATGCGTTTGGATGAAGCTGTGTGAAGGCGACCCCAATATGGCGTGGGACGTCGCGTTGGAATTCGGTAAAAGGAGGGGTAATCTTCATCTTCTCGAACACGAGCCGATACATCGTGAACTTGAAGTTGGAAGAATAAGTCGCGATATCTTCGCCCTCCTTCATGCCTCTTATCCTCCAAAATTTCTGAGTCTTCAAGGCGGCTCAGATCGGGCAAAGCATCGTGGCCGACCGTAATAATGCTCCTGTTGGAGCGAAGAGTTTCCGACACCCAAGACATGTCAGATATATCTCGAGCTACATCGGCTTGGACTTCGGCCGACCCTTCGTTCGACCCTCCAACGTTG
The DNA here is from genome assembly GCA_020916435.1 of Oxytropis ochrocephala. NCBI lineage: Eukaryota > Viridiplantae > Streptophyta > Magnoliopsida > Fabales > Fabaceae > Oxytropis > Oxytropis ochrocephala. Next base: position 63,846,573 of record CM037093.1, on the reverse strand, counting down.
GCATTCAGACCAGAAACATCGACTTCGGGCTGAATCACCTCTTCTCCTTGGACTTCTTCGGCTCGTCCGCCTTCGGCCTCCACCATCTCCTCGTCCACGACTGGGACGGCACTCTGCGCCTCGTCATCATCAATGATAATCACATCGGCGTCTTCTTCTTCTCCCTCCACTCGGGATACAACGTCCTCGGGCGGTGGAGAGTTGCTCGGCCGCTCGGCAGAATGGACGGACCTGGAGCCAGTACTCTTGGAGCTGGCCGATCCCCGACCGGAGGAACGAGAACTCGAGCCCGTGCTACTCGAGGAACTGCTTGAAGAGCTAGAACCTTGGTCGCCCGAAGACGACTTAGACTCCGCTTCGTGGGCATTGGGCTCGCCCGGCCTCGACATGTATGTAGCGAAAGATTGCGGTGGTTTTCCGGGAATACGGGCGGTAAGTTTTGTCCGTGGCATACACAAACACCTGTGATAAAGGGATCGAGTCAGGTCGATCGAGCAGAGCACTCGCGAGAGGGGGCGATTTGGCCATCCCTCGACCTGACACCCCCTATCACGAGGCGTGGAAAAGCACGAAATACTTTCAAGTAAAAACTCAAGCTTAAAAAAGTAAAAGTAAAGATCGGTCCATACCTTGAACAGTTGTGGTGGATCGGTCGCTAGTAGACAGAAACAGCTTCGGATGTGAGTCGGCGGCAGATGAGTCGGTCGCTGGAAGAGCAATTCTTGGAAGTGTGAGAAATGAACTCAGCAGAAGGGCTATTTATAGTGCAGATTTCTGGCGCGAAGAGGACCGGGATACGAAGCGTCACAACGTTTCGTCTTCTCACCAATGGTTGTCTCCAGACAGCCTCGGAAACACCAAACGTCATGTCTTAAATACCAGTGAAGACCAACCGTCGCGTCGGCACGGCCGGTGGTTGGCGAGCGGTCGAAACCGCCCCATCAAGAAAACGAACGGTCGCGTCCGTTTCCTCAAAGTAACTTCACTCCTGGGGGCATCGATTCAAGCCTCAGCCCGCTCTTAAGCGACCTAGGCTTGGGGGCAATCGTTCACGGGTGTATCGGAAATCGAATCGCCAATAGCAACTGGACCTGCGGCCCAGCCCAACTCGATCGGCCCAACACGCTGCTTGGAGCGCAATTCTCGCCGGCCGAAATTCTCGCATAACGGTCGGACATCACTGTATATATACGCCATTCGCACATGGCATCAGGTACGTTCTCTAACCTTGTGCTATCTGCCCGAGCGACCTCTCACTAGATCGTCGGAGTGTCTTTGCAGGTACCACCCGAGGTGCTCTACGCGTGAAGCCAGGACCGGTCCTTTCACTCATTCAACGACCGGCCCACTTGAAGAATCAATCAACACTTCAACACTTCATTGGTCAAGGTACGATCAGGTTCTAACCCAACGGGTCAAACAAACATAAAAAGCCCGGTCCAAACTAATTATTTATTAAGTCTGGAACTTCAACGAATTATTTGAGACTCTTGCGCTCCGAATTAGCTTTTTACTGCAACATGAAAGTTGTAGCTCTTTCTCTTGGATTTTCAACGCATATTGGAACGCGTCGATCCGATACTCGCAGCTCCAGTTATGAATTTTTCCGCGAAAGCTGCCAAAGCTGAAAATAAAACATGGAAATCAAATTAAGCCAAAAATAAACTAAATTAGAAAAACATTATAAAACATAAAAATAAACAAAGCAAAACATAAAAATGCTTAAATATAAACATGGAAGAACGTGCATCAAAATGCACTGATCAAATTCCCCCACACTTGAACTTTTGCACTCCGAGCAAAATAAAAATAAAAAACTCAGCAAACACACAAGCATCATGAGTTACTCATTCCAGGCCACAAACTTTTCTTCGCTGAGATTGCGTCGATAGGTACTAATCTTGCACACTAAGGGCATCGTAGGAACACTAATCCACAATTGTGCAATCGTAAGCCTCCTGAATACACAACCCATTCCGAATCATGCTATTATGCCGAAGCCTAACTTACCCCTCCTCCTTTTTCCTCTTTTTCATTCTGGCGCAATCACATTAAGCCCGTTATCTCCACACACCTATAGTAAGGCTATCGCCGGTTAGTGACTCTGATCCTTTTTGCATGGGGTTCTGGAATTAAATGGCATAACCCTTGTTTACCCAATTGTAGTTGCTTTGTTACCGTAATCCACCCTACCAAGTTCAGCACCAGAAGCCTCTGAACCAACTAACAATGGGAATCTCTCTCTATTTTTTTTTGTATAGGTTCTACGACCGTTGGGTTAAGTGACCGGGTGAGGGTCACCAAACTTAGAAGGAGCATTCCCTATTTTTTTTTTTTTTTTTTTTGGAATAGAATCACTCACTTATTTTCATCGGCTTCCTTACATAGAGCATGTGTGAGATGGTGCTGACTGCAAAGATAAACTACTCAAGAGCTGTCAGAGGGTGAGAGTTCAAGGCTATGTCATAATAAGGATTCAAATTAATTTCCATAAGCAGGAGATTCACGGTGTTAAGACGATACCGATCTTGTGAACTTTTCCCAAATCTCCACAACCCAAAACTCAGATTAATCTATAGCCCAAAACTTTCAAAAAGATGCATTTTTTTTATAACTGAAAACAAAACAAAAACAACGAATAAAAGCAAAGAAAACAAATGATTGCCTCCCCACACTTGAAACAAGCATTGTCCTCAATGAAAGGAGATAACTATTAAAGTAGAGAGAAGGACAGAAACACTCCCTGATCAAGTTGCAGTGTAGTTGGGCGCTTCCAAAGAAAGCTCCTCTATGTTTGCATCTTCAAGCGCTGAACTTTCATGGAATAGCTTTAGCGCTGCCCATTGACCTTGAAAACTTTGTCGAAGACTGCACTTTTAATCTCTATCGCACCATGAGGAAAACATTAGTAACAACAAAGGGCCAATCCATTTGGATCGAAGTTTCCCGACCCAAGCTTAAGGTCGAATTAAACATAAAACTGTTGGCCCACAGAGAATTCCTTCCTAGAAATCATTTTATCATGGAAGTGCTTAGTTTTCTCTTTATAAATTCTAGAGCTTTCATAAGCCTCTAGCCGAAGCTCTTCAAGCTGTTGTAACTAGAGTTTTCTTTCAATACCTGCTTGTTGTAGCTCCAAATTACAACTCTTTACCGCCCAATAAGCACGGTGTTCTATCTCTACAGGAAGGTGACATGCCTTACCAAAAACAAGCCGATAGGGAGACATCCCTATTGGTGTCTTGAAAGTGTTCTTTGAGCCCAAATTGCGTCTTCTAGGCAGCGGCTCGATCCTTCTGTTTGGTGCACAATTTTCTCTAAAACCTGTTTGATCTCCCTATTTGAGATCTCTGCTTGCCCATTAGTTTGTGGGTGATATGCAGTTGACACTCTATGCACAACTCCATACTTCCGGAGCAAAGCTTCCATGGTGCGGTTACAGAAATGAGTGCCTTGGTCACTTATGATAGGTCGCGGTATTCCAAACCTGCAAAAAATATTAGACCTGACAAAATCTGCAACAACTCTAGAATCATTAGTCCTAGTGGGAATAGCTTCTACCCACTTCGAAACATAATCAACAGCAAGTAAAATGTAGAGAAAACCAAATGATATAGGAAAGGGACCCATGAAGTCGATTCCCCATCATCAAATACCTCCCAAAAAAGCATGGGTTGGCTGAGGCAAGAGTGATGGCAGTACCTGCTATCTGACACTCCTTACAAGTGCGGTAAGTCTCATAAGCATCCTTAAAAACAGTGGGCCAATAGAAACCTGAGTCTAGGACTTTTCTTGCAGTCCTTTGAGGACCAAAGTGTCCCCCGACTTGAGATGCATGAGAAAAATGCAAAATAGATTCAATCTCATAGTCGGGAACACACCTCCTGATTACTTGATCACTCCCAAACTCCATGCATAAGTAAAAGCTGCTCATCAGGAAAGTCGTCCTGAATGGGATAAGGATCTTCATCCCTTTCTATTCTGTTCAAGTGATCAACCACCAAGTTCTCAGCTCCACTTTTATCTTTAATTTCCACATTGAACTCTTGAAGTAACAACATCCACCGAATCAATCTCGGTTTAAACTCGCTTCTTCAACAAATATTTTAAAGCCGCATGGTCGATAAAAACAACAACCTTGGAACCTAGCAAATATGATCTCGAATTTATCAAGAGCAAAAACAATAGCTAGAAGTTCCTTTTCGATGGTGGTGTAATTAGATCGTGCGAGAATCTAAAGTCCTAGAAGCATAATAAATAACATGGGCACCTTGTCAACTCTTTTGTGCAAGGACCGCCCCAACAAAGATAGTTAGAAGCATCACATAATCTCAAAAGGAGGGTCGGTCCAAATGGATGGCGGGAGCGAGGTCAATGCTTTCTTCAAGAAGTCAAACGCTGCTTTGCATTTGTCATCGAAGTTGAAAGTGACATCATTCTTCACAAGTTAGACAATGGAAGAGCTATCTTCTTTGAAATCCTTAATGAAACGCTTTGTAAAACTCGCATGACCAAGAAAAGAACGAATCTCGCGAATGCAAGATGGATAAAGCGATGTAGAAATCACATCAATCTTAGCGGGGTCTCTGAAATTCCTTTTTCGAAATTATGTGACCCAAAACAATTCCTGTTCAACCATAAAATGACATTTCTCATATTTTAAAACAAGGTTAGTTTGATGCATCTCTCCAAAACCATATTTAAAGCGCTCAAACATGCATCAAATGAAGAGCCATAAACCGTGAAATCATCCATAAACACTTCCATGCAATTTTCAATAAAATCAAGCAAAATGCTAATCATGCATCATTGGAAAGTGCCGGGAGCATTGCAAAGACCAAAAGGCATCCTCCTGTAAGCAAATGTACCGAATGGGCACGTAAAGTAGTCTTTTCTTGATCTTCGGTGCAATATGAATTTGAAAGTAACTTTGAAAAACCATCAAGAAAACAATAATGTGATTTACCAAAGGCCGTTCAAGCATTTGGTCAATGAACGGTAAAGGAAGTGATCCTTTCTAGTAGCTGGTTCAATCTCCTGTAATCAATACAAACCCTCGGCTATTCTCGAACTCTAGTAGGGACAAGTTCATTCTTTTCATTTTTACCACCGTGAGTCCAGTTTTCTTAGGTACAACCTCATCTTTGGCTTACCCATTTACTTATCGGAGATAGGGTAAATAATACCGCCTTGCAAGAGTTTGGTTACCTCTTTCTTCACAACATCGAGGATCAACGGATTGAACCGCTTTGGGGTCGCCTTCTTGTTTTTACGCACCATCCTCAAGTAAAATCTGTGCATACAAAAGGAGGGACTAATACAGGATGTCGGCTAATGTCCAACCAATTGCCTTCTTGTGCTTCTTCAAAACCTGCAAAAGTTTATTTTCTGATCGAAATCAAGGTTAGAAGAGATAATAACAGGAATTTTTCATCACTTCCCAAATAAGCGTATTTGATTATCCGAGTTGTTTCAACTCTAAGGCGAAATTTGCTCGATGGATGGCGTGTTTGGGGCAGGTGGGATGTCGAGAGCATCAGCTGCATAAACAACTTCATCGACAACAGCTTCACCTGTAGGAAATATGTCACCCTGCAGGGCAGCATCAATCTCAGCACATACAACACAAAGGTTAGTGTCAGTACAATCAGCACATGAATAAATATCATCAAACCCAGATAAGGATGGAAAATCTAGTGAGAACAATTCAGAACAAGTGTCCTCAACCAGCTCAGAGATCAATTCAATATGAAAAACAGAATGCTCTTCCAAGGGATATTTCATAGTGTAACACCCCAAAATAGTTCAATTAATTATTTAGTTGAGTTATTTAAGGTTTACAACTTTTTAATTAAGCCAAGTATTAATTAGGAGTTTATTTCATTTAGGAGATGCTTAAGTGAATGGAGAAGGTGGGCGTAGAGGCCCATGAGCCATTAGAAGCCCAAGTGTGTGTCTTAAATGAGAGTGTCGAAGGAAAGGAAGCATGTTTACCACAAAGGAATCTAAGAAAAGTCAAAAGAGAAGTAAGAGAGAGAAGTTGGTAGGTGAGATCAGTTTCTAGAGAGAAGGGAGAGCATTTGGCGTGGAAGAAGCTCAAGCTCAAGGGAGAAGAGTTGCTGCGAGTGCTAACTGGAAGGTTTCGGTGAAGAGAGTGTGTTCTACTCAACCGATCAAGGTTAGGGGGCTCTCTTCTCACGTATAATTTTGTAGTATGATGAGTGTTATGTGTGAGTAGACTGTAGTTATGTTTGCTGAGTTGTTTTGCATGCTTGATGTGTTTTTGATGTTTTTGATGTTGTGTTTTGGCTCACTTCAGAGGAGTTGTGTGGAGTGGATGAGAGAGTTGATCGTACGAGGGATCAAGGAGTGAAATGGAAGCTGAGGAAACTCTCAGTCCCAGTGAGCTAGAGTGAGCGAGAGTGAGCAACATAATCTAGAGAGGTTCTTAAGGAATAGGCTTAGGATAACAGACGAGTAGCTGAAAACGTACATCATAACGTGACGAGCGTGCATTGAGTTAAATGGAGTAGTCGGCTTAGGATTTCCGAGGTGAAGTTACCTTCCATACGTAAGCTGGAACTTAAGTGAATAATCGTAAGTGTCAAGAACGTAAGTAACGAGGTGAGTGATAGAGCACTAGTAACTAAGTGTTTGAGTACCTGAGACTAGGTATAAGTATCGGTTTGTACTTGCTGAGGTGTAGGGTAAGTAGGCCGAGATGCTTAGGCCGAGGTAAAGTACTTATGTAACGCCCCAAATATAATTCAATTATTTATTTAGTGGGTTCTTTGAGGCTTACAACATTGGTTAAGTCAAAGGATTAATTGGAGTTTTAGGGTATTTAGGAGGTATTTGATTTAAAGAGGAGTGGTAGTTAGTAAATGGGGAGTGGTAATTTAATTAAAAGAGGGAGTAGTGCAAGTGATGGAGGGAGTGTGAGTAGAGGCCCATGAGAGTTAGGCCATGACCCATGATTTTAGCCCATTTACATGCCTTAAAGAGGAGTGTCGAAGGAAAGGGAGACATTCCATTTCCAACAAAAATCTTAGAAAAGTCAAAGGGAAGTAAGAGAGAGAAGTGGTAGGTGAGATCTTCTTTAGAGAGAAGAAGAAGAAGCTAGGCGTGGGAAGCTCAAATCCGAGGAGAAGAGCTAGGTGGTAGGTGGAATAGTGAGTAGAAAGAAGAAGAGAAGAGAAATCGGGCGTGGAGAGTTCGGGCTAGGAGAGAGAGAGGAGAGCTTGTTCTTTGTGGTTATTGGAGAGTGAAGGGTTCTCATCTTCTCAAGTTATTAAGGTTGGGGACTCTCTCTTTCATCTATAATAGATTATATGATGTGCGTTATGTGTGAGTAGACTCTAGGAATGATTAGAAGTTGCCTTGTATGTTTTGTGTGTTTGATGTGTTTGACGTCGTGTTTTAGTTCTCTTGATGGAGCCGTGTTGAGTTGTTGTGGTTTTGGTCATACGAGAGACCAGGGAGTGGAATGGGAGCTGAGAAACTCTCAGTCCCAGTGAGCTAGAGTGGGTGACGTAGCCTTGTGGAATTCTTAAGATGTCGATCCTAGATAGTAGGTAGGGGACGAGAATGATAAATATCGGTCATGTCCAAGATTGAGTTGTCCGAGATTAAGATGGTTGATCCATGTAAATGTGATGAAGCTTAGGTGACGAAGGGTATGTGTGTCTAAGACTAAGCGTAGGCGTAGACTTGTAACAGTCGAGGTGGTGCACCTGTGTTGAGGTGAGGTATTGCGCCGGTGCTAGCGAAGTGTAGTGGTCTAGGTGTAGTCCTTTTGGAGCGAAGTGTGGTGGTCTAAGTATAGTTCATTTAAGGCGTATGTGTGCCAAAGCGTAAGTGTTAAAGTGTAGTTCCTAGGCTTGAAGAGGACGAGTTGAGCTGTGCTTGATGGACGAAGGTGCGTAGGTGTGATTAGAACCCAGTGTGAGTGTCGTCAAGTAGTTATTGAGGTATAACATGGTTATGCCGAGGTGTTTGGGTCAAGACGTAGGGCGTAGGTAAGTCTGCGTATGATAGCCGAGGTGAAGGAGTCGACTTGTAACATGTGTCCGATGTGCGAGAATGCCCAGATAGGGTGTGGACTTAGGTGAGAGGCGTAAACGAGTATAGTGACGTGATAGTGTGAGCTCGGATGAGACGGGAGTCGAGCGTAGAGTTACGCAATGATACGCTAAGTCTAGGCGTGAGCTGGGACGAAGTGACGCGTGCTGTCTAGTCGAGGATAGTAGGTGTAAGGTAAGACGAGAGGAGGTGAAGGCGTAGTCGAGAACCCTAGAAGAGGTCCTAGGCGAGAGGTTCGAGGACGAGGTGGAGACCTTTACGAGTGGAATGCCAAGTGAGGTGCCACCGAGTTGAGTATCGGTGACGTAATGGGTAGCGATACTACATCAGCTTAGCGTGCCGAGGTGACGAGTGAGCATACCGAGAAGAGTAAAGGTGCCGAGGTGACTGAGAGTGCCGAGGTGACCTATTTGTGACGCATAACAGCGTAGAGCTGTTAGGCGCCACTGTGAGTGACGTTTAACGTCAAGAGTCGTTTAAGGGGACGAAATGGCATAGTCCAGTTTAGTCCCTATGTGATAGTTCAGTCCTAGGCGTTGTGAGGTCTTCATGGTGATGGAGTGGGTCACTGCCTGAGGAGCTGAGGTGCCCTGTGAGTGGGCAAATAGCCGTGGTGCTATGGTGGTTGTCTAAGAGGACTAGGCAACGTAAGGCGACGGTGCGGTTTGCACAAAAGAGTGGTTGATTTTGAGTGATGCATTGTTCATAGAGTCTCATGAATCATATGCATCAGCGACGGATATAGACTTCGGTCTCGATATGATAGACTTCGGTCTGATTATCACTAGCGACGGACATACCTTTATGGTTTAAAAAGAGATGGATCCTCATGCATTATACCCTGGAGGGGGTTGCATTGCATTGCATGCATAACTCATGTGATTTACGTTGTTGATTTTGGTGTTGTGGTTGGCCACATGATTTTGGTGATGTCTTTGATTATTCCTGAGTTAGAGTGTGCTGAGCCGGGTTGTTCTGGTGTTTCTAGGTGTTTTCTCTAGCATAATGTTTATCATACATTTTATTACTTATGAAAAGAGACTCACCCTAGCATTTTTATGTTGCCTGCTCTCGTGGCGACAAACAGGTGATGTACAGGTGATCCTGAGTGAAGGTCCTTTCTTCCCTCAGCCTAGTTATGGCGTCTTGCTCTGTGACGTCAAATTGGGAAGTCGGGTAGTATATTAGCTGTTTAAGTTTAGTGTTGAACTATAATAGATTGATGTATTAGAATTTGAGGGTTCGCCCATTTAAGTCGTGCAATTTATCACGCAATTATATTTTATTAATGAAAAGTATTATTTGGCTAAGTGAAAGTGATGTTTGTTGAGCGTAGCATTCCCTTGAGGATGTATCTTAGAAAAGAAAAACGATTTTTGAACTCTGATTTTATAAACTAAAGTATGAAGAGTAAGGGGGTGTTACATGTTGGTATCAGAGCAAAAGTTCGGTCTGTCCGGCCAAGTTTGTCCAGTCGTAGTGTCTTAGAGATCCCTTGTCGATCTCCAACAGAGACGTTGTTGTAGATTTTGTTTGGTTGTTTGCAGCTGTTGATTGTAGCATTGCTTGTAGTTGCTTGTGACTGTTGTTTGTATTAAGTGAGGTATGTGAGATTAGAAGAGCATTTTAACGACGTCAAAGGAGTAGGAGTCGTGACGACGCCTTCGCACTACGGATCACAAGTTAAAAGTCTTTCAATGTGAAAGGTGTAACTTTTGAAAAGACGTAGTTTTGTGACCTTAACTAAATTGGATGCGTGAGTAGGAGGGACTGATCACCCCAGTGAAAGAGGTGACAATAACTCGTAGTTATTATAACTTTTGAATATATACTAATTTCAACTTGATTAATTGAGTGGTGTGTGCAAGTTTGATTGACTATTAATTTTTAGATAAATAGGTGCCTTATGGATGTTTGAGTTTGATTTTTGGGGGTTGATAGTAGGGAAATGTCAAAATAAAGATTGACACTTTGTGTTTGAAGTTCATGCAAAGAAAATAGAGCATGCCTTTTTGGAGAAAGTTTAGAGTATGGTTTCTGGAAAGCCTAAGGTAGAAAATTGTTCTTAAAAGTATGGTAGTGTAACACTGGGGGGCTGATGTAGAGTAGTAGTCTTTTGACTTAGTTTTTAAGATGTAATATATTGATGTCCTAGTACTTAGTGTACTGAGGTTTAGGTGCGTTGAATAGTAAGTGTAGTAAAGCTTAACTTGTCGCAGAGTAGAGAAATGAGGTGAGTGCTTAGGCGTATTGTGCCTAAGAGTAGTAAATCAAGGTGAATTTGTGTGGTTAGGTGTGAAGTGACTAAGCGTGGATGATGAAGTGAGTTGTGAATTAAGCCTATGTGTAGTTGAGGAGGTGTAGTGCATGGACGTCTAAGCTAGTTGCCGAGGTGCAATATGGTGCGCCAAGGTGCTGTGTAGTGGAAACGAAGGGTAAGGTGTGTATGCCGAGGCGTTGTGGTATAGCCGAGGCAAAGCGAGGTAGAAATTGAGGTAAATGACGATGAGGTGTAGGTGTGGCTTAGACCCCATATGAGAGTCGACTCGTAGTTGCCGAAGTGAATTTAGCAAAAATCCTTGTTTGCGTTTAGCGTAGGTATACCGAGGTGGATGAAGATGGGTTTGTTCCTCAGTGAACTGAAGCGAGTGGCAGAGAAGTGAGGAAGGATAGAATGCCTAAGTGAAGTAACTAGGAAACCAAGGTCAGGCGCAAGGGCGCCATTGAAAGTTTAGTGCGCGCCTAAGTGGAGCGTGGCGGGTGGTGGCCCTGGGTGATTGAGGTGAATCGAGTAGTGTTAAGTATATACCCAAGTATAGGCTGGAAGTGCGCAGCGTTGTGTTGTAGTATAAAGCTACCGAGGTGTGAGCAAGCCGAGGTTGCGGTGTGGCGCTTAGGTGTAGTATGCCCGGGAGTAGAGTGCCGAGATGAGGTGTTGCTCTTAAGGGAGAGCCGAGTTGATGAAGGGTGTAATGAAGTAGTGTAACCCAGTTGTGTTAAGACTAAGGTGAAATAAGTAAGGTAGTTGTGGTATAAGTATAGATACCGAGATGATTATGGTGTAGAGAGGAGGCTTAGTGCCTGTGTACCGAGGTGAGTGATACGTACACCGAGGTGCCAGAGGATGGTGCCGAGGTTCCGTTCGAAACCACGATCAGCGCAAGGCACGCCAGCGAATCGCAGGAGTCTTTGTTGGTGTTGAGAAAGCTTAAGTGAGTTGAACTGTCAGTATGTGTAGTTTAAGCATGTCGAGTCTAGTGTTGTAGAGTTATGGATGTATTGATGTGAAGTGTATGAATGGGCAGTTAATGTCGTCGAGGAATAGGTAAGAGGATTACCGAGGTGAGGTGAAGTGGAGTGAGTGTGTGCTCAGTGTGGTGCGCGCGTTGCGCTTGGTGAGGTGTGCGCGTGGTGTTTTGGTGTGGTGTGTGTCTCGTGGCGTGTGAGGCAATGGGCGCCGAGTATGGCATGCCCCTTGCGTTTTGTTTTAGTGGCGTGTTGCGCGCACTTTGTACTGGGTGCCGAGTTGGGTAGCCGTGCGTGTGTGCTAGTGAAGTCTTGGCGCAGAGCAGGGCGCCATGCCATGCCCGAGCTGCCTGTGTTGCGTACAGTGGAGCCCCACTGCTGTGCGCCAAATGCTGTTTTAGTGCTGAGGCAAGGTGTCGTGGCTATGTGCCGAGGAGAGTAGATGGTCATAGAGCTGTAAGTATGTGATGAAGTATAGATACTTAAGTGTAACTTTGGATGATTAAAGGATTAAAATTCAGTATGAGATATAGGATGAAGGGATGAGGAGGATATTATTTGTAGCTTGGATATAGATTAATGTAAGAGATGAACATTTGTACATTAAGTAATTGCTATAGTTTGGTTTCCTAATGGTAGAGTAAGGGTGTTCGGATAAATTAGGTGGGATTGTGAGGATCCAAAAGGTGTTTGAGAAAACCCTAGGGCAAGGGCGCTGTACGTAGAAGAGTGGTGTCAGTTGTAGCCAGCAACCAAAGGTGAAATGGAAGAGGTGAATGACGAAGAAAATGTGGTTTCCTAGAGTAACTGAGGTAGTAGCTGAGATGGGTTGTGGCGAGGTGATGTGGTTACGAGTGACCAAGGAGTAGTAGCCGAGTTGAATAGTGATAAGGTGCTGTCCCTAAGATGAACCGAGGTGTATGGGTTGAGATGTGGAGGTATTGGAGTTTAAGTGTCGTCGTTTAGACGTGACGAAACGTAAGCGTTTCGTTAAGGGTAATCTGTTAGAATTTATTGTCAATTCCGATGCTATTCCTTGTCTTATTAAGGTCGAAATGCTGTGAACTTTGAGTCTTGTGTTGCTTGGTGTGCTTTCTGTGTCTCTTGTCAATTCGACAGGGACCTTGTTGTGAATTATGCTTGTTGTCATTGAGTAGGGTCAGATGTAACCTCGGGTATGAACTAGATAGAGCATAACTAAGTTTATATTAGCTAAATTTTCGAGGACGAAAATGTTCTAAGTGGGGGAGAGTTGTAACGCCCCAAATATAATTCAATTATTTATTTAGTGGGTTCTTTGAGGCTTACAACATTGGTTAAGTCAAAGGATTAATTGGAGTTTTAGGGTATTTAGGAGGTATTTGATTTAAAGAGGAGTGGTAGTTAGTAAATGGGGAGTGGTAATTTAATTAAAAGAGGGAGTAGTGCAAGTGATGGAGGGAGTGTGAGTAGAGGCCCATGAGAGTTAGGCCATGACCCATGATTTTAGCCCATTTACATGCCTTAAAGAGGAGTGTCGAAGGAAAGGGAGACATTCCATTTCCAACAAAAATCTTAGAAAAGTCAAAGGGAAGTAAGAAAGAGAAGTGGTAGGTGAGATCTTCTTTAGAGAGAAGAAGAAGAAGCTAGGCGTGGGAAGCTCAAATCCGAGGGAGAAGAGCTAGCTGGTAGGTGGAATAGTGAGTAGAAAGAAGAAGAAGAGAAATCTGGGCGTGGAGAGTTCAGGCTAGGAGAGGAGAGGAGAGCTTGTTGCTGTGGTTATTGGAGAGTGAAGGGTTCTCATCTTCTCAAGTTATTAAGGTTAGGGGACTCTCTCTTTCATCTATAATAGATTATATGATGTGCGTTATGTGTGAGTAGACTCTAGGAATGATTCCGAGCTGCCTTGTATGTTTTGTGTGTTTGATGTGTTTGACGTCGTGTTTTAGTTCTCTTCAGTGGAGCTGTGTTGAGTTGTTGTGGTTTTGGTCATACGAGAGACCAGGGAGTGGAATGGGAGCTGAGAAACTCTCAGTCCCAGTGAGCTAGAGTGGGTGACGTAGCCTTGTGGAATTCTTAAGATGTCGATCCTAGATAGTAGGTAGGGGACGAGATTGATAAATATCGGTCATGTCCGAGATTGAGTTTGTAACGCCCAAAATAATTTAATTATTTAATTAATTAAGTTATTTAAGGCTTGCAACACTTAATTAAATTAATTCATTAAGTTGGGTTTATTTTACCTAAAAGGGGTCTAATTCATTTTAAATAAGTACTAAGTTGGATTTATTTTATTTACAGGAGGTGGGAGGAATTAATAAGTGGGAGTGGAGAATAAGGCCCAAGGGCCATTATTGGGCCCAATAGTAGTCATAAAGGGTAGGGGTCCTAAGCCAAAGTAACCAAACCCTCATTTGAAAGAAAGAAAGCAACGAAGGAAGTGGGGAGAGAGGAGGAACAGCTGCTGCGTGAAGGAGAGGGAGGAAAGGTGAGAGCTTTTTCTTGATTCTTGGTTGGTAAGTGAGATTTTGATCTCATTCTTCATCATTTCTTCTTCCCATTCCATTTCCTTAAGTTTCCTAAGCTCATTCCTTGCCTTTTTGATTTTTCATGGACACCCAAAAGAAGGAGACCCACGTTTCAGCTTGTAGAGGAGAAAGGAGGAAACTTTTCTCAAGTTTTGTGTTGGTAAGTGAAGGCTTTGGTCCTAGACACCCTCATTTTCATTCCATGTTCCATTTCCATGAGTTCCTTAAGCTCATCCTTGTTATTTTTGAATTCCATTTCCACCCAAGAGAGAGGGAGCATTCGGCCTAGCTGTACATTGGAGGAGGCTTGCTTCATTGGGTGACTTTGGTGCTTGCTTTGAGGGTTTTTAGCTCACCCAAGGTTAGGGGACTCTCCATTACATCTATGATAACTTGTAGGATGTGTGTTATAGTTGGATTAGCTCTAGGATTGATGTGTTGTGTGTTTTGTGTTGATTGTATGTTAATTGATGTTTGAGATGTTTGATGTTGGTCATAACATGTTGTTGTGGTTGAAAGAGCATGAGTTGTGAAATTGTGCATAATAGATATTTGATGAAATGATTCCATGAAATTGAGGGTGTGAATATAATGAATTAATGGTGTTAATTTAATGTTAGATGAATGATGGTTGAGGTGATGATTGAATTGTTGAAAGAAATTGGGTGTTGTAATATATTGAGTGTGGATGTTGGAAGGGGGCGCCAAATGCCTAGCATTCTGGCGCCAGGTTGCTGTTTGCCCCTTGTGCGTGCGTGTAGGTGAAGGAGGGGGCGCCAATTGCTGGGCAATTTGGCGCCAGGTCTTTGGGCGATGAGTTGAGCAGTGCGGGCGCCATTTCACCGAAAAGTGGCGCTGGTGGAGTGTCTAAGTGCTGGGATGGGGTTGTCTGGATAAGGGCGCCATTTGCTAGGCAAAGTGGCGCCCAGTAACCTGTGTTGTGTTTTGTTTCTCGGTTTGGCTGAGTGTGGCAGGGGGGGCGCCAGTTTGCTAGAAACTTGGCGCCCTGTGCTAGTGTGTGAGTGTGGGCTGTTGGTTTTGGTTATGGGGCGCCATTTTGGCTGCCCCTTGATGTCTAAGTACCCAAAATGTGTCTAAGTGATGGTTTAGTCCCTAAGAATTAATTTAATCCTTGGCGTGACAATTTAGTCCCTAAGAATTAAATTAATTCTTGGCGTGACAAAATAATCCCTTAGTGTCTAATTAGTCCCAAATGTCAAATAATTTCCTAAGTCCCTAAATTAATTTTGGTGTGTCAAAATGGTCCTTAAGTGAAGAAAAGGTCCTTAGGAGGTAGTTTGGTCCTTAGGTGGGATTTAATCTAATAAGTGTTAAGATGGTGATTAATCATTGATGAGGTGATGGTTAATAATTGAGAAGGTGGTGGTTAATAATTGAGGTGGTGGTGGTGAACAATTGATAATTATGATGAGTTAATAAATGACGTGGGCTTCGGCCAAAAAGGTGATGTAATATTTATTGTGATGGATTGTGTGTGATGCATTTGTCATAGTGTCACATGAATCATATGCATTACGTGACGGTGGTGGTGGTGATGTGGCTTCGGCCAAAATGAGGTGAGTGCCCGACGGGGTTTTGGTGATGATTATGGATCCACATGCATATTGCACACATGCATATACTCATACCTTCATAAAATATTGTTGATGGTTAATTCATCTATTATTGGGTGTTGTGATTGGCTAGATGCTTTCTAACATAATGCTTATCTTACTTGTTATGATTTTTGTAAAGAGACTCACCCTAGCATTTTTGTGTTGCCTGCTCTCGTGGCGACCAACAGGTGATTCCGAGTGAAGGTGCCATGCCTCTTGGGTCTGTTGAGTCAGCTCTGATAGTAACACCGGGGATGGGACCTTAGTATTATTTTATTATGGTTATGTATTAAACTGATTTTGAACTATGTATTGAGTATGTGAACTCAGTTTCATTTTCCGCTGTGCTGCAAACTATTTGATGGATTACTGTAAACACTAAAACAGGTTGTTTTGATGGTTTTAATTCCCGTGACTATGATATTCATTTTATGCGCTCGATGAGTTTGGATTTTTAAATATGTTTTGATGTTGTTTTATTGAAATGTACCACCCTCTTTGAGGTGCGTGGAAAAGTTTTCGAAAAACTCCGATTTTTATTAGCTTAATTAGTGTATAATATAAGGGGGTGTTACATTAGTGGTATCAGAGCAGTTCGGTCTGTCCGGCCAAGTGTGTCTGTCATAGCATCTATGACAACTAGGTAGTGCTAATTGTTTCTTAACGAATGTTAATCTTTGCAGTGTTAGGTTGAGAATGACCAGGAAGGGTGATCTTTGCTCTAGGCCGAGGCTCTGCAAGCCATAGCACGAAGCTATGGGGGAGCGGAGGGTGGTAGAAGAAGATCTTGAGGATCGCAAGTTGGCTACTTTTCAACGTGAGAACCCACCTACCTTCAAAGGTAGATATGATCCGAGATGGAGCAACCGACTGGTGAAGGAAATTGAGCGAATCTTCCATGTGATGGCGTGCACCCCAGCTGAAAAGGTGAAGTTTGGGACTCACATCTTGAAAGAGGAAGCGGATGATTGGTGGATGAGGAAGAAACAGAGACTAGAAGTGCGGATGAGGAAATTACTTGGGAGGTATTCAAAGAGGAGTTCACAAGGAAGTATTATCGGGGAGGGCGTGCGTGCTAAAAAGGAGGTGGAGTTTTGGAATCTGAAGCGGAAACAAGTCTGTAGCGGAATATGCAGCAAAGTTTGAAGAGTTGGTCAAGTTTTGCCCTTACTATGACAACCAAGCTGATTCAGAATTTTCCAAGTGTGTGAAATTTGAGAACGGTCTGCAGCCAGAGATTAAGAAAGCCATTGGATACCAGGAGATTCGAGATTTTGCCAAGCTGGTGGACAAGTGCAGAATTTATGAGGAAGACAGTGCTGCTGCCTACAAGATTGTGAGGGAAAAGAAGAATGCTCAGTTTCGGGGAAAACCTTATGATGTGAGTGGAGGAAAAGGGAAATGGAAGGCAAGTGGGGGAAAGAGTTCAAGTGGGGGAGGTGAATCAGCCGGTATTGTGTGTTTTGCTTGCAAGAAACCTGGCCATAAGAGTAGCGAGTGCCCTGAGGTTCGTTGCTACAAGTGTGGTCAGAGGGGCCACAAGTCCAATGCCTGTGAGAAGAAAGAAGTTGTTTGTTTTATCTGTCGTGAGGTGGGACATGTTAGCACTAAATGTCCTAAGTCCAAGAAGGAAGCGGTTAAAGGGAAGGTGTTTGCATTGGCGGGATCCGAGGGGGACAACGCAATTAGAGGTACTTGTTTTATTAATGGTACTCCTTTGATAGCTATAGTAGATACTGGTGCAACACATTCTTTCATTGCTTTGCATTGTGTCTGAGAATTTGGGTCTTGTTTTGTCTACTATGAGGAGGGACATGGTTATTGATACTCCAGACCAAAGGTTCAGTAACTACTTCCCTAATGTGTGCTAGATGTCCTCTGTCAGTTTTTGGCAGAGAGTTTCTTGTTGATCTTATTTGCTTGCCTTTAGGAGGTTTGGACATCATTCTTGGTATGGACTGGTTAGTTGATAACCAAGTGCATATTAATTGTGCTAGTAGATCCGTGAGCTTTCCTTCTTCTAAGGAGGAAGAATCCGCATTGTTACATTCTGGTCAACTGCATAGAGTTTTGAAAGAGGAAGCTAAGTTGTTTTCATTGATGGCATCATTGTCCGTGGAGAGCCAAGCTAAGATTGAAGAGTTGCCAATAGTTCGTGAATTTCCTGAAGTGTTTCTGTGAAATCTCGATGTGCTGAAAGAGAAGTAGAGTTTGGTATTGATCTTGTGCCTGGCACTAGACCCGTGTCCATGGCTCCATATAGGATGTTTGCATCCGAATTATCTGAGTTGAAGAGTCAGTTGGAGGATTTACTTGAGAAGAAGTTCATAAGACCTAGTGTGTCACCTTGGGGAGCGCCAGTACTTTTGGTGAAGAAGAAAGATGGAAGTATGCGGCTTTGCATTGATTATAGACAACAACAAAGTAACAATCAAGAACAAGTATCCACTTAGAGGATTGGCGATTTGATGGATCGGCTAGTTGGTGCTAAGGTGTTTAGAAAAATTGATTTGAGATCGGGCTATCATCAGTTAAAGTGAAAGATGAGGATATTGAAGACAAAGATTCGGGGCGAGATATGGGCATTATGAGTATTCTCAGTAATGCCGTTTGGTGTCACTAATGCACCAGGGGGTATTTATGGAGTACATGAGCCGTATTTTCCATAACTACTTGGATCGATTTGTGGTGGTTTTCATAGATGATATTTTGGTGTACTCCAAGTCCGAAGAGGATCATGCAGAGCATTTGAAGTTAGTGCTAGGAGTGTTGAAAGAGAAAAAGTTGTATGCTAAACTGTCAAAGTGTGACTTTTGGTTGAAGGAAGTGAGCTTTCTAGGTCATATTATTTCTGGTGATGGGATTGCGGTAGATCCATCCAAAGTTGATGCGGTGATGCGGTGGGAGGCTCCTAAGTCGATTCACGGAGATTAGAAGTTTCTTTGGATTGGCGGGATATTATAGAAGGTTTATTGAGGGGTTTTCAAAGTTGGCACTCCCGCTAACTCAATTGACTTGTAAAGGAAAGGCATTTGTGTGGGATTCCAAATGTGAAGAAAGTTTCCAAGAATTGAAAAGAAGGTTGACAACATCACTGTTTTGACATTGCCCAAATCTGGAGAACCTTTTGTTGTATCTTTGCGATGCGTCTAAAATGGGGCTAGGAGGTGTTTTGATGCGAGAATGGCAAGGTTGTGGCGTATGCCTCAAGACGATTGAGAACTCATGAAAAGAATTACCCCACTCACGATTTGGAGCTTGCGGCAATTGTTTTGCCTTGAAGATTTGGA
This sequence comes from Oxytropis ochrocephala, assembly GCA_020916435.1. Taxonomy (NCBI): domain Eukaryota; kingdom Viridiplantae; phylum Streptophyta; class Magnoliopsida; order Fabales; family Fabaceae; genus Oxytropis; species Oxytropis ochrocephala. The sequence continues at coordinate 63,827,832 of CM037093.1, read as the reverse complement.
GACATTATTTGTATGGTTCTAAGTTTGAGGTATTCGGTGATCATAAGGGATTGCGATGATCTGTTTGACCGAAAGAATTAAATATGAGACAAAGGAGATGGTTGGAATTGCTGAAAGACTATGACTTTAGCTTGAACTATCATCCGGGGAAAGCTAATGTGGTAGCTGATGCTTTGAGTAGAAAGTCCTTACATGTATCCGCAATGATGGTGAAGGAGCTTGAGCTAATTGAACAGTTTCGAGATTTGAGTCTAGTCTGCGAGGTGACACCTAAGAGTGTGAAATTGGGTGTGTTGAGGATTCACAATGAATTTGTGAATGTTATTCGGGAAGCTCAAAAGAAGGATATTAAGTTGGTTGAGATTGCAGTTGGAATTGACCACTCTCAGAGTGAAGATTATGTGATAGATGAGCATGATGTGTTAAGGTGCAGTGGGAGGATTTGCATTCTGATGATGATGAGATTAAGAAGGCAATTTTAGAAGAAGGGCATCGGAGTAAGTTGAGCATTCACCCGGGAGCTACGAAAATGTACCAAGATTTGAAGAAGCTGTTTTGGTGGCCTGGTATGAAGCGTGATGTGGCTCAGTTTGTGTATGCTTGCGACTTGTCGAAAATCGAAGATAGAGCATCAAAAGCCAGCGGGATTGATGCAACCATTGGATGTTCTGAATGGAAGTGGGATAGTATCTCCATGGATTTTGTGGACTGGTTTGGCAGGCTACAATGAGGGGTTTGATACCATATGGGTGGTTGTTGATAGGTTGACTAAATCTGCGCACTTTCTACCGATTAATATTACTTATCCAAATTCCAGGGTTAGCGGATATCTATGTCAAGACAATTGTGAAGTTGCATGGTGTGCCTCACGAGTATTGTGTCCGATAGGGATCCTAGGTTCACTTAGAGTTTTGGAGAAGTTTGCAAGAGGCTTTGGGTTCCAAATTGAGGTTGAGTTCGGCATATCATCCCCGCACGGATGGGCGCGGACGAAAGGACAATTCAATCACTTGAGGATTTGTTAAGAGCATGTGTTCTTGAGCAGGGAGGTTCATGGGATTCACATTTGCCACTGATCGAATTCACTTACAATAACAGTTTTCATTCGAGTATCGGTATGGCGCCTTTTGAGGCATTGTACGGGAGGAGATGTAGGACTCCATTATGTTGGTACGGCCCGGAGAGAGCGTGGTGCTAGGTTCGGAGTTGGTGCGTGAGACCACGGAGAAAGTGAAGATGATTAGAGAGAAGATGAAGGCTTCACGAGTGAGCGGAAGAGTTACCATGATAAGAGAAGGAAGGATCTAGAATTTGGTGGCGGGTGATCATGTATTTCTAAGAGTTACTCCGACAACAGGTGTGGGTCGTGCGTTGAAGTCCAAGAAGTTAACTCCGCGTTTTATTGGACCATATCAGATTTCAGAGAGAGTTGGGAAAGTTGCTTATCGGGTGGCCTTGCCACCTAATCTTACTAATCTGCATGATGTATTCCATGTGTCTCGATTCATGGAAGTATGTGCGGACCGTCTCATGTAGTGCGAGATGGATGATGTGGAGGTGAGAGAGAACCTTACAATGGAGACTATGCGATTAGGATTGCGGATCGTGAGGTGAAGGTCTTAAGAGGCAAAGAGATCAATTTGGTGAAGGTAGTTTGGTTAGGAGCGGTGGGAGAAAGCATGACTTGGGAGTTGGAAAGCAAGATGAAGGAGGCTTATCGAGTTGTTCGATTCGAGTAATTTGAGGACGAAATTCTTTAAGTGGGGGAGAGTTATAACGCCTAAAATAATTTAATTATTTAATTAATTAAGTTATTTAAGGCTTGCAACACTTAATTAAATTAATTCATTAAGTTGGGTTTATTTTACCTAAAAGGGGTCTAATTCATTTTAAATAAGTACTAAGTTGGATTTATTTTATTTACAGGAGGTGGGAGGAATTAATAAGTGGGAGTGGAGAATAAGGCCCAAGGGCCATTATTGGGCCCAATAGTAGTCATAAAGGGTAGGGTCCTAAGCCAAAGTAACCAAACCCTCATTTGAAAGAAAGAAAGCAACGAAGGAAGTGGGGAGAGAGGAGGAACAGCTGCTGCGTGAAGGAGAGGGAGGAAAGGTGAGAGCTTTTTCTTGATTCTTGGTTGGTAAGTGAGATTTTGATCTCATTCTTCATCATTTCTTCTTCCCATTCCATTTCCTTAAGTTTCCTAAGCTCATTCCTTGCCTTTTGATTTTCATGGACACCCAAAAGAAGGAGACCCACGTTTGACAGTTGTAGAGGAGAAAAGGAGGAAACTTTTCTCAAGTTTTGTGTTGGTAAGTGAAGGCTTTGGTCCTAGACACCCTCATTTTCATTCCATGTTCCATTTCCATGAGTTCCTTAAGCTCATCCTTGTTATTTTGAATTCCATTTCCACCCAAGAGAGGAGCATTCGGCCTAGTTGTACATTGGAGGAGGCTTGCTTCATTGGGTGACTTTGGTGCTTGCTTTGAGGTTTTTTAGCTCACCCAAGGTTGGGGACTCTCCATTACATCTATGATAACTTGTAGGATGTGTGTTATAGTTGGATTAGCTCTAGGATTGATGTGTTGTGTGTTTTGTGTTGATTGTATGTTAATTGATGTTTGAGATGTTTGATGTTGGTCATAACATGTTGTTGTGGTTGAAAGAGCATGAGTTGTGAAATTGTGCATAATAGATATTTGATGAAATGATTCCATGAAATTGAGGTGTGAATATAATGAATTAATGGTGTTAATTTAATGTTAGATGAATGATGGTTGAGGTGATGATTGAATTGTTGAAAGAAATTGGGTGTTGTAATATATTGAGTGTGGATGTTGGAAGGGGCGCCAAATGCCTAGCGTGCAGCGCCCGAGTTGCTTGTTGCCCTCAGTGCGTGCGTGTAGGTGAAGGAGGCGCCAATTCTTTGGGCAATTTGGCGCCAGTCTTTAGACAGTGAGTTGAGCAGTGCGGCGCCATTTCACCGAAAAGTGGCGCTGGTGGAGTGTCTAAGTCTTTGGGATGGGGTTGTCTTTGGATAAGGCGCCATTTGCTAGGCAAAGTGGCGCCCGAAGAACTGTGTTGTGTTTTGTTTCTCGGTTTGGTGAGTGTGGCGGGGGCCGGTTGCTAGAAACTTGGCGCCTGTGTAAATGTGTGAGTGTGGGTCATTGGTTTTGGTTATGGGGCGCCATTTTGGCTGCCCACTTGATGTCTAAGTACCCAAAATGTGTCTAAGTGATGGTTTAGTCCCTAAGAATTAATTTAATCCTTGGCGTGACAATTTAGTCCCTAAGAGTTAAATTAATTCTTGGCGTGACAAAATAATCCCTTAGTGTCTAATTAGTCCCAAATGTCAAATAATTTCCTAAGTCCCTAAATTAATTTTGGTGTGTCAAAATGGTCCTTAAGTGAAGAAAAGGTCCTTAGGAGGTAGTTTGGTCCTTAGGTGGGATTTAATCTAATAAGTGTTAAGATGGTGATTAATCATTGATGAGGTGATGGTTAATAATTGAGAAGGTGGTGGTTAATAATTGAGGTGGTGGTGGTGAACAATTGATAATTATGATGAGTTAATAAATGACGTGGGCTAAGTGAAAGTGATGTTTGTTGAGCGTAGCATTCCCTTGAGGATGTATCTTAGAAAAGAAAAACGATTTTTGAACTCTGATTTTATAAACTAAAGTATGAAGAGTAAGGGGGTGTTACAACTTAGGCTTAGCTGCTGAAGTGCCGTTGATAACGTATAGCGTGTAGTAACAGAGGTGAGATGTTACGTTTAAGTGCGGTGTGTTCAAGCGTAGAGTAACCCAAGTGGCCTTGTAGAGGAAGTGAAGTGACTATGAGTGGAGTAGAGTGTAGGCATGCCGAGGTGCCAAGCGTCTTGAGGTGCCGAGTGTCTTGAGGTGCTATAGGTGCCGAGGTGTTGTTTTAACGCTAGTGTAGCGCGGAGTTGTTCTTTGGGCCCTTGGCGCGTCGTTTTGAGTGTCAAATGCGTGAGGGGTTAAATGGTGTAGTCATTTTAGTCCCTAATGGACGTTTTAGTCCTACGTGACATGGTAGTCCTCGTAGTGACTGTTTGGTCCACTACTAGGCGCCGAGGTGGTTGGTGGTGAGGCGACAACCTTAAGCTCGGCTGTTGGCCGATGTAGAGACGTCGGCACCAACGAAAATGTCGTATGTGTGTTTGTTGGCATTATGGCTATGAGTAGCGGAGTAATAAATGATGAAGTCCCTGATAGGCATTAAAATAAATGAAAATGGTGAATGCAGAGGACTTCGGTCCTAGAGGTGAGTAGAGGACTTAGGTCCTATTTATGAACAGAAGGCTGCGGTCTAATTGGTGAGTTACTGAGAATGTGTTATGATTTAATTGAATGATGTATATGCTGTGTGTTATGCATTGTTCATGGTGTCGCATTGGCGTCATTTTGCTCTGGTAGTGTAACACTGGGGGCCGAGTAGCGTAGTGGTCTGTATGTAGGTTTATTTTGGGTTGTAAACCTATGTCTTCTTGGAACATGTATTATTTTGGCTGTATTGTAACTAATAACCTGTTACTTGTTGAGCTTGGTTCCTTCTTGGCCGAGGTACTGTATGTACATTACACTACCACTGTTTTAGCTGCGCAATTTGTTTTATTGTTTTGCTTGGTTAAATTCATGTAGAAAATGTAGCACTCCTTGAGTGGTTTTTGAAAACTCTGATTTAATTTGCTAAATAGTATTAAAAGTAAGGGGGTGTTACACTTAGCATCAAAGATGTTAAACTTTGCGACAATGTCACCAAATTCCATGGACATGGTTCCATCATCAACATCAATTTTTGTTTTCGCCGTTTTCATAAACGGTCTGCCTAAAATGATGGGAGCCCTGCTCGAGTTAGTTTCTCCTTCCATGTCCAGGATATAAAAATCTGCAGGAAAAATTAAATCGTTAACTTGAACAAGAACATCTTCCACTACCCCGGTGGGGCGGGCGTTGCTCCTGTTCGCCAGCTGGCGATCAAACCTGTATGCTGCAAAGGACCAAGATTAAGGTTATTATAAATGGAAGTAGGCATAACATTAATGCCCGCTCCTAAATCAAGCATGCAATTCTCAAATTTACTATCCCCGATGGTACAAGGAATAGCAAAAGTTCCCGGATCATTCCTTTTGTGGCAAGACACGAGTGATGGTGAAACATTTTGCTCTTTGTAGCCTTTTCGGATGAAGGCTTGGGCTGAATAAAGCGAGAGACATTTCTTCCCAAGTTGACTCTTTCACTTCCTTTCATCCTCCTCTTGTTGGTACACAAATCTTTCGAAACTTGGCGTGCCGGAACCTGTAATTACATCAAGAAGCGGAATGTTGACCGCAACTTTTACGAAAACATCCAAGATCTCCTTCTCTTTGTCTCCTCATCAATCCCTTTATTTTTTTGAGCACTCTATGTGGGAAAGGGACTGGTGGTGCATACTCTTCTGTTTATCTTTTCCAATTTCCACCCCAATGAAGAGGTTCAGTGAAAGAAGGTGTTACCTCAATAGTTCTTTTATTTTTTCTCGGGGCTGGTTCTACAACTTTTCCGGATCTCAAAGAAATTGCACTCACATTAGGGCCTCTTAGATTCTACAAATTGTTTGGGCGGGAAGTTGAGTCCGATCCTTGGGCTTCTTTGCATGGCATTCATTGAGGTAGCAAGTGTCCAATGCTGTGTCTGCAAGGTCCGAATGCTAGAATCAGTTCTTTGCTGGATCTGGAGATTGTTGACAGCCATTTGCTTGACAAGGTCCTCTAGTGAAGGTCCCGGAAGGTGCGAGGGTGTGTCACTTGGGAGGGTTTTGTTGTTGGGGACTGTTGGTTTCCATATCGAAGGTTTGGATGGTTCCTCCAATTGGGATGGTATTTGTTAGTGGACGGATCGAGAAGCGTTGTACCCTTTTCGATTGTTTCCTTGATTGTAAAGGTTTGCTGCATAAGCTTGAGGCACCTCAGTGATCGACTCATCTTTCAAGATAGGACATGTGTCGGTAGGGTGTTCAGAAGAAGTGCAAATACCACACAAACTTGTTGCTTGAGTCTTACCTACTGCCAACCGTTTCACTAAGGAAGTAAGCTCGTCAATTCTTGTTTCTAAAGCTTTGTTGGAAGAACCCTGGATCTCGTTCACACCCTTGGTTTGGGCAGATCATTTCTAGTGGTGAACTGTTGGGAGTTGAGAGACATGTTCTCAATCAAGGCTTTAGCAGCAGCTGGAGTTTTATCAACAAGTGCTCCACCGCTAGCAGTATCAAGAATGTTTCTATCCATTGGTAACAAACCTTCATAGAAGTACTGGATAAGTAACTGCTCGGTGATCTGGACACTAACTGCTTGAATCTCTCCCAGTACTCAGCTAATGACTCACCATCCTGTCTAATTCCACATATCTGTTTTCTGATTGATGCAGCTCTGGAGGCAGGAAAGTATTTTTCTAAGAACACTCTTTTCAGAGCATTCCAGCTTGTGATAGAATTCGGTTCAAGGTAATATATCCAATCCTTCGCCGCACCATGCAATGAGAATGGAAAGGCTCTGAGTTTGATGTGATCTTCAGTGATTCCTTCAGGCCTCAATGGTGTAGAGCACACAACCTGAAATTCTTTCAAATGCTTATGCGGATCCTCACCTGCAAGACCATTAAACTTTGGCAACAAGTGTATTAAACCAGATTTCAATTCAAATGGTGTATCAGCTTGAGGGTAATCAATACATGAACCATTATAGTTCACATCAGGGGCAGCAAGCTGCCTTAGTGTTCTTTGTTCAGCTATGTTATCAAAAGCAAGTTCAAAATCAAAATCGATAACGGGTGGTGAACTAGTGCTAGTCTGATTTGCTCTGCGGCGTGTGTGTAAGGTTCTCTCAACTTCAGGATCAAAAGAAAACAAGTTAGAACAAACAAACCTAGTAGCCAGGACTAATGCAGCAATGCAGCAACAAATCCGAAAATGCCAACAATGTCCCTAGTAGGCAGAAACAAAATGAACAAAGGGATATGATTAAAACAAATTCAGAAAAATACAAAAACACCAAATTTAATCTAATTAAGTGAAATAAGAATTGTGAGAATTTTTTTGGAATTTTTGAAAACTATGAAAACAGTAAAAAATTCATAAAAAATAGAAGGAAGAGGAATTTGGCAAGAAACAGATTTTGAAACGGACACAATTTTCCCGAAAACCGGATTTTTGACACTGAGCTGCGAAATTGCCAAAAACAGTGAGGAACTAGGGTTTAAACGCAAGAGCACTAAACCTATGACTCTAAAATCAGTTATTAACAACAAGAATCCCGACAAGAACGCGCCAATTTGATCATTGTCGCGCCGCAGATCAAAAGCGAGTATTTTGAAAGTATAGCATACGGTAGCGACAACTCGAGTATCGTCTCTCAAGGATTCTTGTATGATAATTAACCAACTGAAATCGAATTAGGGGGTGTTTGGTTTAAAGTCCGATTTAACAAATAGAGCAAATAAATGATTATCAAATACGTTAAAAATCAATTTGCTGATTCAGTTCCTGCCTATCATCGATTGTGGTAATTCCAACCGCAAATTATGCATTCTATTCGATTATAATATCAATCGACAAGCGCAATTGTGATATAAGTTGTATGTTCCTATTATCCGAATTAAGCAAACGGGATTAAGTTTCATGAATTAAGCAAACATGAATTAAACAAACATGATAGCGAATTAAGCAAACGATAACATGTCTATAGTTAGGATCATACAATCAATCGAATTAAACCAATATAACCTATGTAAATCGAATTAAGCAAACAAGAGACATAGATTTATATTGAAAAGAACGAAAACACAGAGTTATAATTCTCGTTCTGGGTGTATCGGCAAATATGAGAATCGCCAACAAAGAATCGGGCTGCGGTCGGCCATTTCGATCGACGCCCAACTACACGCGGCTTGGAGCGCAATTCGCCCGCGAAAACTTCGCGTGATAACGGTCGAACCTCGCGGTATATATCGCCATTCACACATGGCATCGTGCGTTCTCTAACCTTGTGCTATCCGCGAGCGACCTCTCACTAGATCGTCGGAGTGTCATTGCGAGTACCACCCGAGGTGCTCAACGCGTGAAGCGGGGCCGGTCCTCTCATTCACTCAACGGCCCGCCCCGTCGGCAAGCGGCAACAACTTCAACTCTTCATTGGTCGAGTGCGATCAATTGGCGACCACGATGGGAGGCGGAGCGCTATCCTACCCATTTCATGGCTCCATGCGGCCGGCCCCGAGCGAGGGCCTCATCTAGGCTCAACCCCTCGGCCAAAGCATCCTCGACAAAGCAAACGCCGAGGGCGTGGCGGCACAATCCATGAATCTCAAGGACATCCACGACAAGAGCCTTGATCCACAACGCGGTCGTGGACCGGTCATTCAACGGTTCTGCCGCCCGCTCCAAATGACCTACCGCCCGAGCCGATTGGGCGGGCATTCAAGAACTCTGCCGGAGCATGTTACTCGAGCCGTTCGCAAATCTGCGGAGAACAAAAATCGGTGATCGCCGACGAGAGATGCGCTCATCTCTCAATATGAAAGAGGGTCAATTCCGGGCCGCCCGCGTGCGGAAGACGGAGAACCTTCTACTCGCCGCCGACCGGCGCAAAGACACCGCTCCCCTCCTCGAAGGAGCATTTCTCGCCGGGAGAGCACTACTCATCGTTCTCGGCTAGAAGAGCGCGGCGCATAGGTCGCCCCTGCGGAAACGCGCGTGACGCGGCGGTTCGATGTCCTATGATGATGAAGATTCTAGCTACCGCGTCGACACGGTCGCCGCACCCACAGTACTCCTCCAATGAGTCGTCCGGGTCGCGTCGGTTGAGAAGCAGATCTTGGGATTCTCGAGAAGAGTTGGAAGATTACAGAGGTGGAAGAATCAGGGACGTTTCACATCGGCCAAGGAGAGGCCAAAGCGAGCGACCCAGAAGGCCTCCTCAACTTCCACCAACTGGCCCATCTGGAGGATTTTATGGAATGCCGGGCAACGAGGCATGCCTCGCAATGCAACCCTTTGGGTCGAACGGCATTCAGAATGAGCACGGCCCGTTCTCTAGGGAGATCAGGCGATACAAGATTCCGAGAGATCTGCGCAAGCCGCCCAATCTCAACAAGTTTGACGGCCGAGGAGATCCAGACAAACATCTCCGTTACTTCAATAATTCTCTTTGCTATAGGGGTTGGGACCGACCATGAAATGCGTGCTTTTTCCCAATCATTGGACCGGTAGAGCATTGGAATGGTGGGAGTCTCTGCGACCCAATTCCATCTCCTCATGGGGCGACGACTGATCGGGAATCTTCTTGTCTCACTACACCGCCAACCGGTGCCAATCCGATCTGAAGAATACTTGGACTCTGTTGTTCAAGGTGAGAATGAGACGTTGAGACAGTATATCGACCGGTTTAACTCTGAGGCCGAGTCTGTTCGTGACTTGTCAGACAAGGACAAGTTGAAATATCTGAAGCGTGGCATTCGACCGGACCACCGGTTCGTAGAAGAATTCACACTTAACCATTACCAAGATCTCAGCTACTTCTTAACGAGGACTAACGTCCACATGGCGTATGAAGAAACTCTGGCAGCAAGAAAGGTCGTCCGTGCACGACCTAAAGAAGACAACAGTAAGCCGTCCAGAGGACATGAAGGTCGCCGCGATAACCGGCCTGACTTTCGAGATAAGAAGTTCGACCAGCGCACTCGGCTCAACACCTCTATTGCACAGATCTATAGCGAGTGCCAGAATAATGAATTTGTGGGAGTAAAGCGGCCCGACCCACTCGTGCTCAAGAAGGGGGCACGGCCGACTAAAAGATACTACCGTTACCACAAGAGTAAGGGTCATGATACTAACGACTGTATGGCCCTCAAAGATGATATTGAAGAGCTCATTCAGAAAGGCAAGCTCGGAAAGTATGTGAGGTCGGAGGAAGGCGACCGACCTCAAGAGAAGCAGAAAGAAACTGATCCAGACAGAGGGAAGGGCCCTCTAGCCATAGAGAGCACCCATAATAAAGACCGATCTGAAGATCGTGACACTAGACAGTCTAAAGGCCGCAATGTAGCAATGGTTATTCACGGTGGAAACCCCCTGGATCGCAGGGAGTCTAACAAGGCCACCAAGAGAAAGTGGGACGAGTTGTTGATGGTCGCATCTACTTCAAAGACCACCGCGGTCTCGGCGCAGACCCCCGTCTCGTTCGGTGATAACGACCTATACGACGACAAGCCTAATAGTTATGTTCCATTGGTAATCAAAGTTGTGATGGTGAACACTGAGGTGCAAAGAATCCTGGTCGATCAGGGTAGCTCGGCCGATATTATGTTTGAAGATTTGATCGACAAAATAAAGGTCGATCGGAGCGAGATAATTCCCCAGGCCGAGCCTACTCCTCTAACGAGCTTCAATGGAGCGACCACCTACCACTACCGGGGACAATCGAGCTCTTAGAAACATTTGGTGGCGACAGGATAGCACTGCATGCAGGGCCAGTCGGGGCGGCGTTCCTCGTACTTCCCCTCAAATCCTGCTATCAGTGTATAATTGGTAGGCCGACTTTGGGAAAGCTAGGGGCCGTTACATCGACAGTGCATCTGAATATGAAATTCTACAGCAAAGATGATCAGGTGGTTACTCTGGCGGCCGACCTTGAATCAGCAAGAAGAAGCCACGCCCTATATCAGGAAATATGTGACGAGGTAGATCGTGGCCCGAACGCTCAGAGCATTAGTGAAGGCCATCAAATCAATGTCGCTGATTTGGACGCTCGATATGATCCAGACAGCGACCCAGAGCATAATGACGATGATTTGGCTCGAGAGCTGAAAAACAGGCTGAAAAGACCAGAACCTCATGGAGAATTAGTAGATGTTCAATTGGGTGACGACCCAGCCAAAACGGTGAAGCTCGGTAGCGACCTACCGGAGCAAGTAAGGCAAGACCATGTGCAATGTTTGAGAGACTATGCCGACCTGTTCGCATGGCAGGCATCTGATATGCCCGGTATTCCCGTGGAAATCGCTTGCCATCAACTCGCAGTTGATGAAAACTACAAGCCGGTCGCACAAAGAAGAAGAACTCAAGGCGAGGAAAAATCTCAAGCCGCTGCAAAGGCCGTTGAGGACCTCCTGAAGGCCGACTTTATAGAAGAGATCAAGTACACGACCTGGCTATCCAATGTCGTGTTGGTTAAAAAGAAAAATGGCAAATGGAGAATGTGTGTCGACTACACCGACCTCAACAGGGCATGCCCAAAGGATGCCTTCCCCGTACCCAACATTGACAAGCTGGTCGATGGGGCCTCGGGCTACAAGTTATTATCTTTTTTGGATGCCTATTCAGGATACAATCAGATTACGATGTATCCTCCAGACCGACACAAAACAGCCTTCATGACAGATAGAGGCAATTTTCAATACAAGGTGATGCCTTTCGGCCTAAAGAACGCTGGAGCGACCTACCAGCAGATGATGAATAAGATTTTCAAAAGGCAGATCGGTCGTATATCTGAGGTGTATTTGGACGACATGATCATCAAAGGCGAGACCGATCCAAATCACGTGAACGACCTGAGGGAAATCTTTGAGGAAGCAAGGAAAAATTCACTCAGACTGAATCCAGAGAAGTGTACCTTTGGGGTGAGGCGTGCCAAGTTCTTGGCTTTCACCTAATCGAAAGAGGATAGAAGCAAACCACGAGAAGTGCAGGTGATCGCCGAAATGAGGCCGCCCACTACTAAAAAAAGAAATACAACAAATTTGACGGCATGGTGGCCGCCTTATCTAGATTCATTCCAAAAGCGGCCTGCAAGTCGCTCCCGTTATTCAGACTCTTAAAGAAAGACGCAGATTTCGAGTGGACCGACCAGTGCCAGCAAGCATTGGACGAGCTGGAGGAGGCTTTGACTAGCCCCCCAATTATGACCAAGCCGCTGCCGGGCGAGACGTTGTACTTATACTTAGCCATTACAGAGGAAGTTCTAAGTGCGGTATTAGTCAGGGAAAGCGATCTAAAGCAGAATCCGGTCTACTTCATTAGCAAGGTGCTACAAGGGCCCGAGCTGAGGTACCAGAAGATAGGGAAGTTTGCTCTTGCACTCCTAATAGATGCTAGAAGATTGAGACCCTACTTTGCGGCCCATTAGGTCGTGGTAAGGACCGATCAGCCTATCAGGCAAGTCCTCCATCGGCCAGACCTGGCGGGACGCATGATAAAGTGGGCAGTGGAGCTCAGTGAGTTTGGGATTAAATTTGAATCGGATCGGCCGCAAAAAGCACGGTGTTGGCGACTTTATAAATTGAAATGACTCCTATCTCGGAAGATCAAGTCGAACGACACGGATCTTGCGTAGATGGGTCGTCCAATAGTAAGGAGTGGAGCAGGCCTAATATTAGAAAATTCGGAAGGCCTTCTTTGTGGAGGTCTCTTTAACCTTTGCGTTCCACACTTCAAACAACGGGCCGAATATGAGGCGTGCATAGTAGCCTCCACTTCGCCGAGAGATTTCAATGTCGGCCGGTGGAGCTCGGATCGATTCCTTACTTGTAGTCTCGCGGATCAAAAGAATTATACGATGCAAAGGGCGACGTCTTTGAAAAGTTATCTAGCCGCAGTGAGGAGCTACTCAGCGATTCGGCCAGAGCCGATGTGGTACACGTGCCTCGAACCGAAAATGTTCGAGTGACATTCTATCAAAGCTCGCAAGCACCAAGACTCGAGGAACCACGCGAAGTTTGATTCAAGAGACTTTAAATCGTAGAGTGTGTCGACCAAGCCTAGCCAGTCGTTGGCCGTTCTGTGTGTCAATCCGGATTCAGATTGGATCACCCCTATTCTAAGATACATTGTTGAAGGGGAAGAACCGAGCGATCAGAAGCAAGCAAAGTTGATCAGGCTCAGGGCGACCAAGTACTCGGTAATTGAAGGAAAGCTATACAGAAGAGGATTCTCATCCCCATTGTTAAGGTGTCTTACGTCGGTCGAAGCCGACCATGTGTTGAGGGACATTCATGAAGGTGTTTGTGGAAGTCACCAAGGCGCTCGTTCCATAGCCAAGAAGGCTCTCAGGGCCGGCTATTATTGGCCGACTATGGATGAGGACGCCAAGAAGCTCGTTCTGAAATGTAAGAAATGCCAAGTCCATGCAGATGTCCATATTGCACCTTCCACAGAGTTATAAAGTCTTGTCTCACCTTGGCCGTTCGCCTGGTGGGGCATGGATCTGCTAGGCCCGTTTCCACCTGCTCCAGGCCAGTTCAAGTTCTTGATCGTGGCAGTAGACTATTTTACAAAATGGATCGAGGCCGAGCCTCTCGCAACAATCACATCGGCCAAAGTCAGCAAGTTCTTCGGACGGTGGGTACTAGCCCGTTTCGGAGTCCCACAGCAATTGATAACTGACAACGGTACCCAGTTTGCAGATAAGAGATTTAGAGAAATGTTGGCCGGCTTAGGAGTTAAGCAGCGCTTTACCTCGATCGAGCATCCTCAGACAAACGGCCAAGCTGAAGCGGCCAACAGGGTTATCCTACGTGGTTTAAAGCGAAGACTTGATGAAGCGAAAGGAAACTGGGTTGAAGAGCTACAGTCCGTTCTGTGGGCCTATAGGACGACCCCTCACTCATCGACCGGGGAGTCGCCTTTCAGATTGGTGTATGGAACTGATGCTGTAATACCCATAGAAATGGGCGAGCTGAATTGGAGGACCTCAAATCCCCCTACAGTAGTTGACAACGACCGAGCTATTCGAGAAGAATTGGACCTAATTGAAGAGCTGCGCACCCAAGCGTCACTAAGAGAGCAGTTGATCAAACGAAGGTCGCAGCCAGATACAATACTCGCGTGCAAAAGAGAGACTTCACGATCGGTCAGCTTGTCCTGAGACGGGCCGACGTAGGGAATAAAAATGCACGCCAAGGAAAACTGGCACCAAATTGGGAAGGTCCGTATCGAGTCATCAAGAAGACTGGCAAGGGGGCATACGAGCTGGAAACCATGAATGGGGCGACTATCCCCAGAACATGGAATGCAGAGAAACTTAGAAGATATTACGTTTAAATGATTACGCTCAAATGTAATGAACGACCGACCAAAATTATTAATAAAAGACAGGCAGGCGCTCTTTTTCCCACTGGGTTTTTTACAGAGGCCTGACCTTTGAAATATGCTTTGTTCTTTACTTTCTCGCAATAATGAATGCCCGGTCGCTCACACATGCTCGTGGCAAAAGAGCGATCGAAGATTCGTCGAATGAAAGTGGGTCATCGAAATGACCCGAATCGAGCGACCATCGAAATGGTCCCAACCGAGCGCCATCGAAATGGCCCAAGGGTTAGAAAACCCGTAAACCTTAGATCGTCGAAACGATCTAAATCGAGCGACCATCGAAATGGTCCCAAGCGAACGCCACTGAAGTGGCCCAACCGAGTGCCATCGAAATGGCCCAAGGGTTAAGTAATAATCCACCACACTAGGCCGTCAAAACGACCTATATCGAGCGACCATCGAAATGGTCCCAATAGGTGCCATCGAAATGGCCCAATCGGAGGTCGCTGAGCGATCCAAAGCCCCGTTGGGATATCATAACATCATGAACGAATGCTTTCGAAATAAGCACAAACGATGGTCGAACGGCCTAAAAACTCGAAGACAGAAAAATAAACATACAAGGCGCGTAGACGAAAGGAAACGAATTCAAGTAAAATAGAATAAAAGATAAGTTGAATTGTCATTACAAAATAGAGACGCCCGGTCGAAACCGAGCGCCCCGAATATTCGACTGCTCAAAGGCAGCATTTAAATTGTCGTGCCTGAAGGCAAGTTAAGATGTCACAAAAATTTCTCCGCTCGCAGGCGGGCTTCAGAAGAGGACTGTGGCAGGACGAACAACATTACCCTGTTCATCACGTTTCTCGGGCAACATGATCTTGTTGTCCGCAACGTAATGAGCAGGGTTTATCATCTTTTCATCAAAATTAATGTTCAAGTCCGGATTGAGCCGCGCTGGGCAAGAGCATTGTAAATTGCTCGATTGCGGCCTCCCTCTACCGGCACAGGCTACCATTCGGATTTTTCCTCGGCTCGGCCTTCTCGGCCCCCGGTCGGCCTCTCTCTTCTCCATGGCCTCAAGATCGGTCTTGAGTTGTGACTGGCGGCCAAGCTCCTTGTTCCTTTTGGCAAGCTTAGCCCTGGCCGTCCTCTCCCGCTGAGAGCTTCTTTTTGCTTTGGCGGTGGTGGTATATACTTGCGCGCATCGCCCAAGGCCTTCTCCTTCTCGGCCGAGCACCGCAAACGAACATGGTCTAAGAATTAGTCGGTCGAGAAAACATAAAAGTACGACAGACAAAAGATAAAATACCTTGAAGTTCGCCCGCCATCTCGTCCATGATCTTGTCTATTCTCATGCATAGGGAAGCACAGACGGCCATGGGTTTCTTCTTGAACCACTCGAACTCGACCTGCCCCAAGTTCTCAAGAGAGAGGATAGGAAGATCATCCTTAGTAAGGACCAAGCTCCGTTCCTGGTGCTTGGCCCGCAGGGGAAGCGATCGGTGTGAGAGGCGGCGGCCGGGCTCTGTGGACCGGTTTCTTTCTTTGGCTTTTTGGGGTTGGAGTTGCCTTTGATGGCCCTTCCTGATCGGGCCCGGGCCGAGTGCCGTCATATTTCTTGGCCCCTGGAATCGCAGCAGGCTTCAGAACTGACTCGAGCACGTCCCAGTTTTTACCGGCCATTCTTTCTGCAAAATAACCAAGCATGAGTTAGAAGAAAAGTTTGACAGTAAAAATATAAAGGCAAAGTTCAAAAACAAACCGATCTCGGCCTCCAAATCCTGGCCCTCGTACAAGACAAAGGGACGACAAGGTATGTCGCCCTTAGGGTCCGGACGCATCATGCTCGCTAACGACTTAATCATCTCCAAAGATTCCAAGTCGGCCTCGCCCAAATCTTTAATGGAGTAGATGTAATCGCCCGGCCGTCTGCAGAAGTGAGCCTCATTCCACATGATTGGGAAGTAAGGGGGACCAAGCATTCCGTCCGGTTGGACCTCAGATATGGCCTTACCGGCCTCCATTGTGGGAGCGATCCAAAAATACTGGCCTCTCCAGGCCGCCCCCAATGATTCTTGGTATGCTTTGAAGAACCGATGATGAGTCTTCTGCATTTTAAAGGAGACCTGCTCCCTCTTCTCTTTGTTAGCCTTCTCCCTGAGCCAGCTCAGCTCAAAGAGAGTAAAGAACAGCATGATCGACACCGGTCGACCCAACTTAGTCAAAAGGACTTCAAAAGTCTTCAGAAACGCCCATGTGTTAGGGTGGAGTTGAGAAGGGGCGACCCCGATGTGACGCAGGACGTCACGTTGAAATTCGGTGAAAGGAGGGATGATGCCCATCTTCTCGAACACGAGCCGATACATCGTGAATTTGAGGTTGGGAGAGTAAGTTGCAATGTCTTCTCCTTCTTTCATACCTCTCACCCTCCAGCCCGGCAATTCGTCAAAGTGGCTCATGACGCCCTTAGCACCGTTCATGTCTTTGGGTTGTGTTTTGTCTTGAGAATGTCACTTTGCACAGGCGCCAAGTTCTTTGAGAAAATGGCGCCCAGATGTAATCGTTTGTGTCTTTGTGTGCGTGTGCTGCGATGTGAGGCGCCAAATGCGCCCAGGGTGCCCGAATGGCGCTGTGTCACCAGAGCGATGTCTGTGCGTGCGTGCTTGCTTTGCCGTCAGGCGCCACAATCGCTTGTTCATGTGCACATATGGGGTGGTTTGAGTAGAACTTAGAGTTCTGAGCATATTTTACCGTGCCATCTTTTGCAGTTGCTTGCCCAAATTCAATTTTAAACATTTTGGCTCGAGTAGTTTTATTTTGGCATGTGTCATTTGATAGATGTTCTGGTGGGTATTGCTGTGGCGCTATATGTGTGCGCCTATGGGTTGGTTTGAGTAGAACTTAGAGTTCTGAGCATATTTTACCGTGCCATCTTTTGCAGTTGCCTGCCCAAAATCAATTTTAAACATTTTGGCTCGAGTGGTTTTCTTTTTGTATGCGCTTGTGTGTCTTTGGGCCAAGTGCGAGCGCCAAAAGTCTTGCCAGGCGCCCAATGTGCACGTGTGCGAGGCGTGTCTCGCCAGTGTCTAAGTTTGTGTCCGGGTCTCAGTCTTGCTGCCCGAGCGCCAGATTGCTAGGAAAATGGCGCCAGTGTTTGTGTTTGCCACGAGCGCCAAGTTCTTGAGTTTTAGGCGCTAGTGTTGTGTTACTGAGGCGCCCGGTTTGTGGGGGGAAAATGGCGCCCAGTCTTTGCTGTGTTTAAGTGTGTGTTGTTTTGGTCCCTAGGTGACAGTTTGGTCCCTAGGTGACAGTTTAGTCCTAAGGGTGTGGTTTTGGTCCCTAGGTGTTGTTTTGGTCCCTAGGTGTCTGTTTGGTTCAAAAGGTGTCAATTTGGTCCCTAAGCGTTGAATTGGTCCTAAAGGGTGGTTTAGGTCCCTGAGTGAGGATTTAGTCCTCTGGTTGTGTTTAGTCCTTGGGACATGAATAGCGATGAGCTAGTGAATAAATGTAATAATGATGATGCCATGGGGGCATGGGCCATGAGGGCCAGGCCATGGGGCCAGAGTCATGGGGACTCAATCTGTTGGTGAAAATGATGAATGGTGGGCTGCGGTCTTGGTGTGCAAATGATTTTGATGATGTGTGTGTTCATGAGTCACATGCATACATTCGGCTGCGGTCGCGACGTTATATTGTAAAGGCCGCGGTCTGGTGTTTTGTTTAACCGCGGTCGTGGTGTATAATGAGTAATGATGAGGCTGCGGTCTGGTGATGATGGTACCACATGCATCTCTGCATTGCATTGCATCCATTCTCATACATGGTATTGAATTGTCTGTGATGGTTGTGATTGATTGACTCCTATAAACCTGATATACTACTTATTATAGTTTCTATTATATAGTTCGAGACTCACCCTTTCATTTGTTGTTTACCACGCAGTAGTCATGAGTGAGGGCTTGCTACCTCCACCATTCCCGAGTCGATGCGCTCGATCACGTAGCACCTGGGGATGGGATAGGATTCTGATTGTTCTGTCATTTCAACATTTAATCTGTTATACTTGATGATTTTATATTGTGGATTAGACTGTGTTTTGTCTCTTTGGAATTGTTTCTATTTTCCGCTGCGTAGTATATGCTGATTATTTCCTAGTGCGTGGATTTGCTTAATAAAGTTTTGAGAAATTCCATCCTATGATGGTGTTGCGTATTGTATTTGCTTAATAAAGCATTGGTGTTATAATTGTTGTTGTTTCGAGCTGAGTTGAGTGTAGCACTCCATGTGGAAAAGAATTTTTAGACTCTAATTTTTAATATAAATTGCCGGGTAGAAATGGGATGTTACATAAGTGGTATCAGAGCAAAAGTTCGGTATGTCCGACCAAGTGTGTTTGTCTGTCATATTGTGTATGACAATTAGGTGTCTTGAATTAGTTCTGAATGGTTGTTTATGTTGCAGTGTTAGGTTGATATGGCCAGGAGAGTTGATGCTGCCATTGCTGAGGCTTTGCAAGCCATAGCGCAGGTTATGGGGAACCTGCAGAATGTTGGTGAGAATGCTGGGACCCGTAGCCTGGCTACCTTTCAGAGGGAGAACCCTCCTACCTTCAAGGGGAGGTACAATCCAGATGGTGCTTTGGCATGGCTGAAGGAGATTGAGAGAATCTTCAGAGTGATGGACTGCAATGATGAGCAGAAAGTCAGGTATGGTACTCACACTCTAGCTGAGGAGGCTGATGACTGGTGGTTAGAGACCAGTGAGAGGTTAGGGGTTGCGCATGAGGAGGTTACTTGGGCTGTGTTCCGAAGGGAGTTCCTGAGGAAGTATTTTCCAGAGGATGTCAGGGGAAAGAAGGAGATGGAGTTTCTTGAGCTTAAGCAGGGTAGTATGACTGTCACAGAGTATGCTGCTAAGTTTACTGAGCTGGCTAAGTTCTATCCCCATTATGCTGAAGCTGGTGCTGAATTCTCAAAGTGCATTAAATTTGAGAATGGACTGAGAGCTGATATCAAGCAAGCCATTGGGTATCAGAAAATCAGGGTGTTCGCTGATTTGGTTGACTGCTGTAGGATCTATGAGGAGGACAGCAATGCCCGCTCTAGAGTCATGAGAGACTAGAGGGGTAAGTTCCAAAACAGGGGTAAGCCATATGAGGTGTCTGCTGATAGGGGAAAACAGAAATATGCTGGTGGTAACAGGTATGCTGGTGGTAGTAGGTCTGCTGAGGGCAAGAGGTCGGCTGAGGGCAAAAAGCTAAGTGGGGGAGATGCTCCTGCTGATATTGTGTGTTTCAAGTGTGGCAAGCCAGGTCACAAGAGTTTTGAGTGCAAGACTGGGGTAAAAGCATGTTTCCGTTGTGGGAAGGATGGTCACATGGCAGCCGATTGCGATCGCAAGGAAGCAGTGTGTTACAATTGTGGTGAAGCTGGTCACTTTAGTTCCAAATGCACTAAACCAAAGAAGGAGAGGTTCACTGGGAGAGTTTTTGCACTAGCAGGGTCAGAGGGACCTAATGAGATCAGAGGTACTTGCTTTATTTTTGGTACACCTTTAGTTGCTATTGTTGACACGGGTGCTACGCACTCTTTTATTGCTTCTGTCTGTGCTGAAAAGTTGAATTTAGTCTTGTCTACTATGGAGAGGGGAATGGTTATCGACACTCCAGCTAAGGGTTCGGTAACTACTTCTCTAATGTGTGCTAGGTGTCCTCTGTCAGTCTTCGGCAGAGATTTTCTGGTTGATCTTATCTGTTTGCCTTTGGGTGGGTTGGATGTGATTCTAGGTATGGTGTAACACCCCAAAATAATTCAATTAATTAACTTAGTTGAGTTATTAAGGGTTTGCAACATTTTACTTTTAAGTCAAGTAACTCATTAAGTGAGGGTTAAGCATATGTTACTTTTTAGGAAAATGTCTAAGTTAGGAGAGGGTGTGGGTAGAGGAAGCCCACGGCACTAATAAGGCCAAGGCCTCATTTAAGTCCCTTAGGACATGTTAAATGGTGCCTTCGTAGGAGACCAGCTCCATTGTTCCAAAAATAGTTAAGTTTCCAAATTGAGAAAGTAGAGAGAGAAGTGAGACTTAGAGAGAAGGAAGAGAACCAGAGAGGGAAGAAGAAGGAAGGAACCGAAATTTGAAAAAGTGAAGAGTGGGCTGATTCTTCAAGGATTCTTAGAAGTGCTAGTGAAGAGGGTGTGTCTACGGTTGTAATCAGGTTAGGGGGCTCTTTTAATCCTTGTAATGTTTTGTGTTTGATAGTGTTTTGGTGTGAGTGGTTCTGATCACTTTGCATGTGTGTTTTATGTGTTGTTCATACCATGTTTGCTGTGTTTTTGCTCTTTGTTGTGATTTGTGGAGAGGAACGATGGTGGATCGGTTGGAACAAGAGAGAGGAGTGTAACTCTCTCTCTGTTCTGTGTGGTACGAAGTGAGCATTGCATGGTGAGGCATTAGAGTGAGAATCGGTGTAGTGTGAAGAAATGAGCTTGCATGTAGAGTTAGGGAGGATCGGAGCAAATGGGGTGAGTATCAGAGTGTGCATGAGTGTGGTGAGCTGGAAATGTGTTGCATGTGGGGTTTAAGTGAAGAAACAAAGTAAACCGAGTACCCGTAAGCTCAGAGTGAGAGAAACCGAGTTGAGGGAAGTCAACGCTTAGAGTGTCTTAGTGTTGAGAGTCTGTTGGTGAGTTTGAGGGAGAGTATGAGCCTAAACACCAATTGCGAGGGGTAAGGGCGAATAAACCGAAGTGTAGGTGTTTCGCCTTAAGGTTACCGAGGTGTAGAGGGAGTGAACCGAGGTCCTCAGGCCGAGGTAGCGTCACCAAGGTGAAACGCCCAAGTGCCTAAGTGTAGGTAAACTGAACCAGGGAATACTGAGAAGTGAATTCCCATGACTTAGATGATTTTAGTGTAAGGGAGTGCGTAACTGTGAGCGCGCTACCGAATTGAAGGTTTGAGTGTAGTTAGCCGAGGTACACATGTAACACCCCAAAATAATTCAATTAACTAACTTAGTTGAGTTATTAAGGGTTTGCAACATTTTACTTTTAAGTCAAGTAATTCATTAAATAAAGGTTAAGCATGTGTTACTCTTTAGGAAAGTGTCTAAGTTAGGAGAGGGGGGTGAGTAGTAGAAGCCCACGGTCTAATAAGGCCAAGGCCCATTTAAGTCCCTTAGGACATGTTAAATGGTGCCTTCGAAGAGAACATTCCATTCATTTCCAAAAAGTAGTTAAGTTACCGAATTAAGAAAGTAGAGAGAGAGAAGTGAACCAGAAGAGAGAGGGAGAGAATGCAGCGTGGAGAGTTCAAGCTAGGAGAGGAGAGCTTGTTCTTTGTGGTTCTTTGGAGAGTGAGGATTCTCATCTTTCTCAAGTTATTAAGGTTAGGGGGCTCTTTTAATCCTTGTAATGTCGTGTGTTTGATAGTGTTTTGGTATGAGTAGTTCTGATCACCTTGCATGTGTGTTTTATGTGTTGATCATAACATGTCTTTGCTGTGTTTTGCTCTTCTTTGTGATTTATGGTGAATATCGACGGTGGATCGTTTGGAAAGAGAGAGAGTGTAACACTCTCTGCATTACGTGAAGTGTGAAGAGAGCATTGCATGGTGAGGTATCAAGAGTGTGATCGGTGTAGTGTGAAGAAAATGAGCTGCATGTAGAGTTAGGGAGAGGATCGGAGCAAATGGAGTGAGTATCCGAGTGTGCATGAGTGTGGTGAGCTGGAAATGGGTTTGCATGTTGAGTCTAAGTGAAGATACAGAGTAAAACGAAGTACCCTTAAGCTTAGAGTTAGAGAAACCGAGCTGAAGGAAGTCAACGCTTAGAGTGCCTTAGTGTTGAGAGTCTGTTGGTGAGTTTGAGGGAGAGTATGTGTCTAAACACCACTAGCGAGGGGTAGGGACGCATAAACCGAAGTGTAGGTGTTTCGCCTTAAGGTTACCGAGTTGTAGAGGTAGTGAACCGAGATCCTCAGGCCGAGGTGTGGATATCTTGTGTTCCAGGTTAAGTTTTGATGATGAAGCATTCTAAATAAAGTGACAAAAGGGAACTCCAAGAGACAACCAACTCAAGAAGAATGTTTGTGGTAAGGGTAGACGTTAGGAATTCCGGTCGTGTCTTAGGAATGAATGTAAACCGCTTTTGAGGATCGGCTCAAATCACACCACACACTAGCACTCACAATGAACCAAACATTTGTTTTCAATTGATAAAAGCATGTTAAATAGGTTAGGCACTTGTTTTTAAAGAAATAGATTAATGGCTTAATGTCTTACAAGAAATTGTTTTTAAACTAAAGAATATTCTTGATTTGGTATTTTAAAGCTAGCAATCGATTGTCTACTTGATTTGTTAAAGAACAAAATCGATTGTTTACTTGCTTCCATAAGCAAGCAATCGATTCCCTCAAGCAAGCAATCGATTTCCTCAAGCAAGCAATCGATTGTTCACTTACTTCCACAAGCAAGCAATCGATTGTTCACTTAGCTTCTTTAAAGCACAAAATCGATTCATGGCTTCTTGGTTTTAAAAGAAGAATCGATTCATGGCTTCTCATCTTAAAGGAAACAAGCGATTCTTCACTTACTTGTTTAAAGCACAAAATCGATTCTTCTCTTATATTTCTTAAAGCACACAATCGATTTTCAATCAAGTTGTTATAAGCAATCAATCGAATATCCACTTATAAAAACAACGTTAGAAATATTTCAACGGTCATATTTTTACAACCTCTATAAATAGAGATTTAGGGCTTCTCAAAAAAAACACAACCTACAATTCTCAAAAAGAGGAACGCACACCATCACACTGGTTCTTCACTATCTCCATCTTTTTGAGCTGATCTCTCTCAAGGGTTAGGTTGGGAAGCTTCAATTTGTTGTATTCACCTTCTTAGAGGTATTGCTATTTTTCTTGTAATTTGATTTTACTGTAATTGGTTTTTCTAGAGAGTGGGGAATCTCTCTAGGATTTTGACTATAACAAGGGTGGGGTATCTCTTGTATGTCAATTGGTTGTACTAGAGAGTGGGGTATCTCTCTAGGGTTTTTGATTGTAACAAGGGTGGGGTATCTCTTGTTGTAATTGTTATTAAGGGCTCTTGCACAAGGTGGGGTATCCTAGGTGAAGAGCGCCTGAGTCTGTAAGGGTTTTAAAGCACCCATTTTAAGCTTTGTTTTGATAGTGAAAATCTCACAAAGGGTTTGTGAGGACTGGAGTAGGTCACTAGGAGGTGGTGAACCATTATAAATCTCTTGTGTTCTTTATTGCTTTATATTTCTAATTCGTTCATTTCATAAACTGCGCGAAAATTAATCTAAGTCATTAAAAGGGGAAAAGTTTTTAAAGTCTCAATTCACCCCCCCTCTTGAGACTGAAGCCACTTGGTAACAAGTGGTATCAGAGCTAGACTCTTGTTTAAAGGGCCTAGCAGCTTCAAGAGAAATGGCTTCAGGTTGGTCTACACGCAGAGGTGCATCTCTTACCCGCCCTCCGGGATTCAACGGGAAAGATTATGCATATTGGAAAGAAAGAATGAGAATATTCATAGAAGGGGTTGATATCGATGTTTGGGATGCTGTGGAAAATGGACCCTATGTCCCCACACACTTGGTAAACGGTATGCTCACTGTCAAAGAAAGAGCTGAATGGACTGATGATGATAAGAAAAAGGTTCAACACAATCTCCGGGCCAAAAACATCATTACTTCCGCACTAAGCCCTGATGAGTTCTTTAGGGTGTCGAATTGCAAAACTGCTCAAGAAATGTGGGACAATCTTCAAGTCACTTATGAAGGTACTAGTGAGGTAAAAAGAGCAAGAACAAACACTCTTATCCGAGAATATGAATTATTTAGAATGAATCCAGGAGAAACTATACAACAAATGCAAAAGAGGTTCACTCACATAGTGAATCAATTGGGTTCTTTAGGAAAATCATTTCCTGCTGAAGACTTGATCAACAAAGTGCTAAGGTGTTTGAATAGAGAATGGCAACCGAAGGTAACTGCTATAGCTGAATCAAGGAATTTAGCTACCATGACACTCGCCACTCTTTTTGGCAAACTACAAGAGCACGAGTTAGAGCTCACTCGTCTAGCTGAACATGAAGAAAAAGACAAGAAAAAGAAAAGCTTAGCTCTCAAGGCTTCTAGTTCAAATCCACCTGATGATAGTGATGATTCGGAAAATGAAGATGATGAAGACGATGAGTACATGGATCTAATGGTTAGAAAATTCAAAAAGTTTATGAGAATGAAAAGCTTCCCCAAGAAGAACTCTTCACCCAAAAGAGTTTCAAGCAAGGAAAACTTCTCAACTCCACCAACTTGCTACGAATGTGGAAAATCCGGACACATGAAGATGGAGTGCCCGAACTTACAAAGAAAACGGTCAACGTCTAAGAAAAAGGTATCCAAAGGAAACAAGGGTAGAAAAGCCTACATAGCATGGGAAGAAAATGACATGGACTCATCAGATGATTCAAAAAGTGGAAAAGCTCAATTTGCTCTCATGGCCGACCACGACAGTGAAAATGAAACTGAGGTAGATTCTAACTCTGAAACTTCACAAAATGCATATGATGAATTACATGAAGCATTTCTTGAATTGCATAATGAATCTCTAAAATTAGCTAAAGCATTAACCCAATCAAAGAAAACTGTTGCTCATCTTCAAAACGAAGTTATTGCTTTAACTAAGGAAAGATTAGAACTTAGAAATGAAAATTATAGTCTTAGTTGCTTTAAAGAAAATTATGTATGTGATAAGTGTGCTGAATATGAAAAGAAAATTAATGAGCTTGAATGGACAATAGGAAAAATGTCCAACATACAACATGTGCATCCTAGGTCTCCAAGAAATAATTTTGTCAATAGACATGTGCATTATAGACCTAAGTTCACTACTAGTCCATATATTAGATGTTATTACTGTGCCAGACTAGGACATACTGCATCTGTGTGCATGGCTAGAAGAAAACAAGTTATGAAAAAGGTGTGGGTTCCCAAAGGGACTCTACCAAGTATTAACCCACAAGGACCCAAAGAAATTTGGGTACCAAAATTTGCAACTTGATCTTATTGCAGGTATGCTTCAAGGTATGGGGGAAAATCAATACCTTGATAGCAAATGCTCAAAGCACATGACTAAAGATATGACAAAGCTCTTAATACTCACCCCCAGAAAAAGCGGTCATGTGACTTGTGATAACAACAAAAGAGAAAGATCCTCGGTGAAGGTAAGATTGGTAAAAAGTTATCCACCTCTATTTGCATTGTGCTTTATGTAGAATATATTAAGCATAAGTTACTGAGCATTAGACAAATATGTGATTATCATTGTCTGATTTTGTTTTATGCACCATTGAGGACTAATCAATAAGCAAGTTAGAATAATGGGAAATAGAATAAATAACAACATCTCAACTATGGTGTCTATATATATCACATTCTGATTATTTGCGACAACACAAACAATTAATCTATCAAAGAACCCCGTTCAATACTCTAGAACTAAGCATATAGATTTTAGACATCATTTTCTAGAGATCATGTTGAAAAAGTTGATTATGTGATTGTTTAGTTGAGCATTCAAAACCGCTTAGTGATATTCTTACAAAACCATTGCAAAAAGAGAATTTATTTTTCATTCGAAGAAAACTTGAGTCATTAAGTTATCATTTAAATTGAATGAAATATGAACTATTGATTGAATTATGTTTGGCTATCTTGTGTTGAAACACGACTCTCGTGTCATTTTGTGGTTTATGCCTATTTTTTTAAAATGCAATGGACTCACTTGTTACTATTAGTCGCGTTTTCGACTCACCAACTAAGTTTTCGCATTAACCCTTTTGATCATTACAAAAAGGGGGAGAAATATAGGATTGTCACTTTGCATTTAGATAGGGGGAGCATCAAGTAAGGGGGAGTCTAGATACATATCATTAATATTAGTGCATTGTTTTGCTTGATGAACTAACCTCCCACCTAAGATGAATCAAAATTTTGTCATCATCAAAAAGGGGGAGAATGTGGATATCTTGTGTTGCAGGTTAAGTTTTGATGATGAAGCATTCTAAATAAAGTGACAAAAGGGAACTCCAAGACACAACCAACTCAAGAAGAATGTTTGTGGTAAGGGTAGACGTTAGGAATTCCGGTCGTGTCTTAGGATTGAATGTAAACCGCTTTTGAGGATCGGCTCAAATCACACCACACACTAGCACTCACAATGAACCAAACATTTGTTTTCAATTGATAAAAGCATGTTAATAGGTTAGGCACTTGTTTTTAAAGAAATAGATTAATGGCTTAATGTCTTACAAGAAATTGTTTTTAAACTAAAGAATATTCTTGATTTGGTATTTTAAAGCTAGCAATCGATTGTCTACTTGATTTGTTAAAGAACAAAATCGATTGTTTACTTGCTTCCATAAGCAAGCAATCGATTCCCTCAAGCAAGCAATCGATTTCCTCAAGCAAGCAATCGATTGTTCACTTACTTCCACAAGAAAGCAATCGATTGTTCACTTAGCTTCTTTAAAGCACAAATCGATTCATGGCTTCTTGGTTTTAAAAGAAGAATCGATTCATGGCTTCTCATCTTAAAGGAAACAATCGATTCTTCACTTACTTGTTTAAAGCACAAAATCGATTCTTCTCTTATATTTCTTAAAGCACACAATCGATTTTCAATCAAGTTGTTATAAGCAATCAATCGACTATCCACTTATAAAAACAACGTTAGAAATATTTCAACGGTCATATTTTTACAACCTCTATAAATAGAGATTTAGGGCTTCTCAAAATAAACACAACCTACAATTCTCAAAAAGAGGAACGCACACATCGCACACCATCACACTGGTTCTTCACTATCTCCATCTTTTTGAGCTGATCTCTCTCAAGGGTTAGGTTGGGAAGCTTCAATTTGTTGTATTCACCTTCTTAGAGGTATTGCTATTTTTCTTGTAATTTGATTTTCTCGGAATTGGTTTTTCTAGAGAGTGGGGAATCTCTCTAGGATTTTGACTATAACAAGGGTGGGGTATCTCTTGTATGTCAATTGGTTGTACTAGAGAGTGGGGTATCTCTCTAGGGTTTTTGATTGTAACAAGGGTGGGGTATCTCTTGTTGTAATTGTTGTTAAGGGCTCATGAACAAGGTGGGGTATCCTAGGTGAAGAGCGCCTGAGTCTGTAAGGGTTTTAAAGCACCCATTTTAAGCTTTGTTTTGATAGGGAAAATCTCACAAAGGGTTTGTGAGGACTGGAGTAGGTCACTAGGAGGTGGTGAACCAATTATAAATCTCTTGTGTTCTTTATCTTTGTTTATATTTCTAATTCGTTCATTTCATAAACTGCGCAAAAATTAATCTAAGTCATTAAAAAGGGGAAAAGTTTTTAAAGTCTCAATTCACACCCCCTCTTGAGACTGAAGCCACTTGGTAACACGAGGTAGCGTCACCAAGGTGAAACGCTCAAGTGCCTAAGTATAGGTGAACTGAACCAGGGAATACTGAGACGTGAATTCCATGACTTAGATGATTTTAGTGTAAGGGAGTGCGTAACTGTGAGCGCGCTACCGAATTGAGGGTTTGAGTGTGGTTAGCCGAGGTACACACATAGTGTACCGAGGTGATGTTGTGTGGTTAGCCGAGGTACACACATAGTGTGCCGAGGTGATGTTAGGCGCCAATGTTGCCTAGCACATTGTGGGACGCCACTGTGAGTGCTATTTCAGTACCAAGTATGTCAAGTATGGGAGCGATTAAGTCCATTTTGGTCCTTAGGTGACATTTTGGTCCCTAAGTGTCGTTGCGGTCCTCGGTGTGACAATTAGTCCACCATGGAGTGCCGAGGTGACTGAGAGGTCGGTTGTAGGTCCTAGGGTGATTCTACCGGTATAGTAGGGTCGACCTTAGCCCTGTGATGATGTCTAGATGGTGTAGACGTCAGTGTAAGCGACGGAGTAGAACGACGGAGTAACGACGGTGAACGACGGTGTAAGTATTCACATGCGTTATGATTGATTAGTGTGTGATTGCATTGTCATAAGTCACATGTTCATGTGCATATTACGACGGAGGAGTTTTCGACCTCGGATGTGGTATGACTTCGGTCTCCATATCAAATAACGACGGAGTTAACGACGGAGAGCCAATAGGCTAAAATAACGACGGTGGAGGTACCTCATTGGATAATGCCCTGTGGTTGGGTTGCATACATGCATACATTTCATAATTTACCGTGTTATGAGCTGATTGATACTTGTTGTGATTGTTGAACTATCGGTGAGTTTGTTTTAGCTGGACCGAGGTGCTTTAGTGCTATCTCAATCCTTAAGCTTTCTTCATATTATATTACTTGTTTTAAGAGACTCACTCTAGCTGCTTTATGTTGCCTGCTCTCATGGCAACTTGCAGGTACCCATGAGTGATGGTTGTGCTTAGCTCAAGTCGGTTGTGTCTGCTCTGGTCGTGTAACACTGGGTTGGGGCCGAGTAGATTATTTTGTGTTTTTATGCTGATCTTGTGTATATTCTGCTAGATAGTCTTTTGGACTAAAACTATCATATTTTGTTGTAACTTTTACTAAGTATTATGACTTGTTGTATTAATGGCCGAGGTGCCTTATGTTGTGGGCTTAGACCCTTTAGCCGATGTGATGCGCATGATTACATGTTTAGTAATATGCTGTGCAACTGTTTGACTTAATTGAATTCTGTTTCTTTTTAATCATCAAATGTAGCCCTCCTTTGAGTGGAATTTTGAAACTCTGATTTTAATTTAGTAGATCGAATTGATTTGATAAGGGGGTGTTACATTGTTGGTATCAGAGCATAAGTTCGGTCTTGTCCGACCAAGTAGATTGAGTCTAAGTGTCTTAAGCCTCGAGTCTTAGGCTCGTTCTAAACCAGTTCTTGATTTTGTAATTAAGTGAAGTAAGAATGGCTGGAAGAGCTGGAAGAGATGATGCTGCTATAGCTGCTGCGTTGGAGGCGGTGGCTAATGCTGTAGGGAATCGACCTCAGCAGAATGCCGATGATGCTGGAGCTCGTAGGCTCGCTACTTTCCAGAGGGAGAATCCTCCTACCTTCAAGGGGAGGTATGATCCTGATGGGGCTCTAGCATGGTTGAAAGAAATAGAGAGAATTTTCAGAGTGATGGATTGCACTGATGAGCAAAAAGTGAGGTTTGGGACTCATATGCTCGCTGAGGAAGCCGACGACTGGTGGCCTGAATCTCTTCAAAGGTTGGAGACTGCTGAGGAAGGGATCACGTGGGATATTTTCAAGAGGGAGTTTATGAGGAAGTACTACCCCGAAGACGTGAAAGGAAAGAAAGAGATGGAATTCTTGGAGCTCAAGCAAGGTAACATGACCGTGTCGGAGTATGCTGCCAAGTTTTCCAAGCTGGCGAAGTTCTACCCCCATTACACTGGAGCTACTGCTGAGTTCTCCAAGTGTATCAAGTTTGAGAACGGTTTGAAAGCCTGAGATCAAGCAGACAATTGGGGTATCAAAGGATAAGGGTGTATTCCGAGTTGGTAGACAGCTGCAGAATTTATGAGGAAGATAGTGTGGCTACTAGCCGAGCTGGGAAGGATAAGAAGACTTTTCAACCCCAGAACCGTTGGAAACCTTACGACCATTCTGGTGGTAGAGGAAAGGGAAATTCTGCAGGGAGAGGAAAGCCTAGTAGTGGAGACGCTCCTGCTATTCTGACTTGTTACAAGTGTGGATTGCCTGGGCACAAGGCAAAGAAGTGCAAGGCTGAGGTTAAGAGGTGTTATAGATGTGGCAAGGAGGGCCACCTATCTGCTGAGTGTGGGCGAAAGGAGATAGTCTGTTTCAATTGTGGAGAGATGGGGCACATCAGTCCCAAGTGTCCAAAGCCGAAGCAAGAGAAAGGCGTGGGGAAAGTGTTCGCACTAGCTGGGTCTGAGGTAGTGAATGAAATCAAAGGTACGTGTTATATCAATGGTGTTCCTCTAGTTGCAATTATAGATACTGGTGCAACTCATTCCTTCGTTTCTGCCATGTGTGCTAATAGACTGAGTTTAGTGTTGTCTTCATTGGGGAGAGAGATGGTCATTGACACTCCGGCTATGGGTTCAGTGACTACCTCTCTGGTATGTTCGAAGTGCCCACTGACTATATTCGGCAGGGACTTCTCTGTTAACTTAATTTGTTTACCACTGTAGGGAATGGACGCGTCATCCTTGGTATGGACTGGTTGGTAGACAACCATGTTCATATCCATTGCGCTGAGAGATCGGTTAGTTTTCCTGCTACCGAGATGAAAGAGTCGGCTTTACTTCCTGCTAGTCAAGTGCGCAAGTTGTTAGGAGAAGGGGTTACTCTGTTTGCATTATGGGCGTCATTATCAGTAGAGAATCAAGTCAAGATGGAAGATGTGCCAGTGGTTAGAGAGTTTGTCGAGGTGTTTCCTGAAGAAAATACCTGATGTGCCACCTGAGAGAGAGATTGAGTTCACCATAGAATTGATTCCTGGAACAAGACCGGTGTCTATGGCACCTTATAGGATGTCTGCATCCGAGCTGTCCGAGCTGAAGAAACAGTTGGAAGAATTGCTAGAAAGGAAATTCGTGAGACCAAATGTGTCACCGTGGGGAGCACCTGTGTTGCTAGTGAAGAAGAAAGATGGAAGCATGAGGTTGTGCGTGGACTACAGACAATTGAACAGTTTAGAGATTTGAGCCTAGTGTATGAAGTAACACCCCGGAGTGTTAAGTTGGGGATGTTGAAGATCACCAATGAGTTCATGTTTAGTATAAGGGAAGCACAGAAGGTTGATGTGAAGTTAGTTGATGTGTTTGAGAGAGTTGGCCGAGCTGATAACAAAGATTTTGAGCTAGATGCGCAAGGATTGTTGAGGTTCAGAGGTCGGATATGTATTCCTGATGATGAAGAGATCAAGAAGGCAATTCTGGAGGAGTGTCACAGAAGTCGGTTGAGTATCCATCCAGGAGCTACGAAGATGTATCAAGACTTGAAGAAATTATTCTGGTGGCAAGGAATGAAGAAGGATGTAGTAGCTCGTTTCGTCTATGCTTGTTTGACTTGCCAGAAGTCAAAGGTAGAGCACCAGAAGCCGGTAGGGTTGATGCAACCGTTGCACATTCCTGAATGGAAGTGGGACAGAATTTCCATGGACTTTGTAACCGGGTTGCCGAGGACAACAAGAAGGTTTGACACCATTTGGGTGATTGTTGATAGGCTGACAAAGTCATCACACTTTATTCCTATTAACATCACATACCCAGTGCCGAGGTTAGCAGAAATTTATATCAATGTCATTGTGAAGCTTCATGGAATCCCTTTGAGTATTGTATCAGACAGAGATCCAAGGTTTACTTCAGAATTTTGGAAGAGCTTGCAAGAGGCGTTGGGGTCCAAATTGCGTTTGAGCTCGGCATACCATCCTCAGGCTGATGGTCAATCCGAGAGGACTATCCAAATCCTTAGAAGACTTATTGAGAGCTTGTGTGCTTGAGCAAGGAGGTTCGTGGGATTCGTATCTACCGTTGATAGAATTCACTTACAACAACAGTCATCATTCAAGTATTGGTATGGCACCATTTGAAGCATTGTATGGCCGTAGGTGTGTGGGACTCCACTATGTTGGCATGAAGCAGGAGAGAGGTTGTGTTAGGACCCGAGTTGGTTAGAGAGACTCTTGAGAGAAGGTTAAGATGATCGGAGAGAAGATGAGGGCGTCACAAAGCGCATGGAAGAGTTACCATGACAAAAGGAGGAAAGACTTATAATTTCAAGCCGGTGACCATGTATTCCTTAGAGTCACCCCGTGGATCGAGTTGGGCGAGCTCGAGGTCCAAGAAAGCGTCACCTCGTTTCATTGGACCCTATCAAATCTTGGAGAGAGTTGGGAAGGTGGCATACCGAATTGCGTTGCCACCCAATCACAAATTTGCACGATGTGTTCCATGTATCTCAACTGAGGAAGTATGTTCTGACCCGTCCCATGTCATTCAAATGGATGATGTGCAAGTGAGAGACGACCTCACTGTGGAGACAATGCCAATCAGAATTGAAGACCGAGAAGTAAAGACTCTTAGAGGAAAATAAATCAAGTTAGTGAAGGTGGTTTGGGTAGAAGCTGCTGGTGAGCATGCTACTTGGCAGCTAGAGAGCAAGATGAAGGAAGCCTATTCCGAGCTGTTTGATTAAGGTAAGATTCCGTGGACGTAATCTCCTAAGTAGGGGAGGGTTGTAACACCCCAAAATAATTCAATTAACTAACTTAGTTGAGTTATTAAGGGTTTGCAACATTTTACTTTTAAGTCAAGTAATTCATTAAGTAAAGGTTAAGCATGTGTTACTCTTTAGGAAAGTGTCTAAGTTAGGAGAGGGGGGTGAGTAGTAGAAGCCCACGGCCTAATAAGGCCAAGGCCCATTTAAGTCCCTTAGGACATGTTAAATGGTGCCTTCGAAGGAGACATTCCATTCATTTCCAAAAAGTAGTTAAGTTACCGAATTAAGAAAGTAGAGAGAGAAGTGAACCGAAGAGAGAAGGGAGAGAATCTGGCGTGGAGAGTTCAAGCTAGGAGAGGAGAGCTTGTTGCTGTGGTTACTGGAGAGTGAGGGATTCTCATCTTTCTCAAGTTATTAAGGTTATGGGGCTCTTTTAATCCTTGTAATGTCGTGTGTTTGATAGTGTTTTGGTATGAGTAGTTCTGATCACCTTGCATGTGTGTTTTATGTGTTGATCATAACATGTCTTTGCTGTGTTTTGCTCTTGCTGTGATTTATGGTGAATATACGACGATGGATCGTTTGGAAAGAGAGAGGAGTGTAACACTCTCTCTGTTGTGTGAAGTGTGAAGAGAGCATTGCATGGTGAGGTATCAAGAGTGTGATCGGTGTAGTGTGAACAAAATGAGCTGCATGTAGAGTTAGGGAGAGGATCGGAGCAAATGGAGTGAGTATCCGAGTGTGCATGAGTGTGGTGAGCTGGAAATGGGTTTGCATGTTGAGTCTAAGTGAAGATCTGAGTAAAGCGAAGTACCACTTAAGCTTAGAGTGAGAGAAACCGAGCTGAAGGAAGTCAACGCTTAGAGTGCCTTAGTGTTGAGAGTCTGTTGGTGAGTTTGAGGGAGAGTATGTGTCTAAACACCATTAGCGAGGGGTAGGGACGCATAAACCGAAGTGTAGGTGTTTCGCCTTAAGGTTACCGAGTTGTAGAGGTAGTGAACCGAGATCCTCAGTACGAGGTAGCGTCACCAAGGTGAAACGCTCAAGTGCCTAAGTATAGGTGAATCAACCGTGGAATACCGAGACGTGAATTCCATGACTTAGATGATTTTAGTGTGCGGAGTGCGTGGCGTGTGCGCTACCGAATTGAGGGTTTGAGTGTGGTTAGCCGAGGTACACACATAGTGTCTTGAGGTGATGTTGTGTGGTTAGTCGAGGTACACACATAGTGTGCCGAGGTGATGTTAAGCGCCAATGTTGCCTAGCACATTGTGGGGCGCCACTTGTGAGTGCTATTTCAAAGACCAAGTATGTCAAGTATGGGAGCGATTAAGTCCATTTTGGTCCTTAGGTGACATTTTGGTCCCTAAGTGTCGTTGCGGTCCTCGGTGTGACAATTAGTCCACCATGGAGTGCCGAGGTGACTGAGAGGTCGGTTGTAGGTCCTAGGGTGATTCTACCGGTATAGTAGGGTCGACCTTAGCCCCGTGATGATGTCTAGATGGTGTAGACGCGTCGATTATGGCGGCGAGTAGAACGACGGAGTAACGACGGTGAACGACGGTGTAAGCATTCACATGTGTTATGATTGATTGGTGTGTGATTGCATTTGTCATGAAGTCACATGTTCATGTGCATATAACGACGGAGGAGGTTTCGACCTCGGATGTGGTATGACTTCGGTCTCCATATCAAATAACGACAGAGTTAACAACGGAGAGCCAATAGGCTAAAATAACGACGGTGGAGGTACCTCATTGCATAATGCCCTGTGGTTGGGTTGCATACATGCATACATTTCATAATTTACTGTGTTATGAGCTGATTGATACTTGTTGTGATTGTTGAACTATCGGTGAGTTTGTTTTAGCTGGACCGAGGTGCTTTAGTGCTATCTCAATCCTTAAGCTTTCTTCATATTATATTACTTGTGTTAAGAGACTCACCCTAGCTGCTTTATGTTGCCTGCTCTCGTGGCAACTTGCAGGTACCCATGAGTGATGGTTGTGCTTAGCTCAAGTCGGTTGTGTCTGCTCTGGTCGTGTAACACTGGGTTGGGGCCGAGTAGATTATTTTGTGTTTTTATGCTGATCTTGTGTATATTCTGCTAGATAGTCTTTTGGACTAAAACTATCATATTTTGTTGTAACTTTTACTAAGTATTATGACTTGTTGTATTAATGGCCGAGGTGCCTTATGTTGTGGGCTTAGACCCTTTAGCCGATGTGATGCGCATGATTACATGTTTAGTAATATGCTGTGCAACTGTTTGACTTAATTGAATTATGTTTCTTTTTAAATCATCAAATGTAGCCCTCCTTTGAGTGGAATTTTGAAACTCTGATTTTAATTTAGTAGATCGAATTGATTTGATAAGGGGGTGTTACAACACACATAGTGTGCCGAGGTGATGTTGAGTAGTTAGCCGAGGTGACACATAGTGTGCCGAGGTGATGTTAGGCGCCAATGTTGCCTAGCACATTGTGGGACGCCACTGTGAGTGCTATTTTTAGCACCAATGTGCATAAGTAAGGGAGCGATTAAGTCCATTTTGGTCCTTAGGTGACATTTTGGTCTCTAAGTGTCGTTGCGGTCCTCGGTGTGACAATTAGTCCACCATGGAGTGCCGAGGTGATTGAGAGGTCGGTTGTAGGTCCTAGGGTGATTCTACCGGTGTAGTAGGTCGATCTTAGCAATGTGATGATGTCTAGATGGTGTGGGCGTCGGTGTGAGCGGCGGAGTAGAGCGCAGCGAATAACGACGGTGAACGACGGTGTAAGCATTCACATGCGTTATGATTGATTGGTGTGTGATTGCATTTGTCATGAAGTCACATGTTCATGTGCATATAACGACGGAGGAGGTTTCGACCTCGGATGTGGTAGGACTTCAGTCTCCATATCAAATTAACGACGGAGTAACGACGGAGAGCCGATAGGCTAAATAACGACGGTGGAGGTACCTCATTGCATAATGCCCTTTGGTTGGGTTGTATTCATGCATACATTTCATAATTTATTGTGTTATGAGCTGATTGATAATTGTTGTGATTGTTTGAACTATCAGTGAGTGTTGTTTTAGTTGAACCGAGGTGCTTTAGTGCTATCTCTAACCTTAAGCTTTCTTCACATTATATTACTTGTGTTAAGAGACTCACCCTAGCTGCTTTATGTTGCTTCTCATGTCGGCAACTTGCAGGTACACATGAGTGATAGCTGTGCCTAGCTCAAGTCGGTTGTGTCTGCTCTGGTCGTGTAACACTAGGTTGGGGCCGAGTAGATTTTTAGTGCTTTTATGCCGATCTTGTGTATTTTTCTGCTAGATAGTCTTTTGAACTAAAACTATCATATTTTGTTGTAACTTTTACTATGTATCATGACTTGATGTCGTACTGGCCGAGGTGCCTTATGTTGTGGGCTTAGACCCTTTAGCCGATGTGATGCGCATGATTACATGTTAGTATAATCTTTGTGCAAGCTCATTTTGAACTTAATTGAATTTCTGTTTTCTTTTTAAATCATCAAATGTAGCCTCTCTTTGAGTGGAATTTTGAAACTCGATTTTAATTTAGTAGATCGAATTGATTAGATAAGGGGGTGTTACATTGTTGGTATCAGAGCATAAGTTCGGTCTTGTCCGACCAAGTATTGAGTCTAAGTGTCTTAAGCCTCGAGTCTTAGGCTCGTTCTAAACCGATTCTTGATTGTGTAATCGGTGAAGTGAGAATGGTGGAAGAGTGGAAGAGATGATCTTTGCTATAGGCTCGCTGCATTGGAGGCGATGGCAAATCTTTGTGGGAATCGACCTCGTGAGAATGCCGATGATCTTTGGAGCTCGTAGGCTCGATACTTTCGGAGGGAGAATCCTCCTACCTTGAGGAGGTATGATCCTGATGGGGCTCTAGCATGGTTGAAAGAAATAGAGAGAATTTTCAGAGTGATGGATTGCACCGATGAGCAAAAAGTGAGGTTTTGGACTCATATGCTCGCTGAAGAAGCCGACGACTGGTGGCTTGGAGTTCTTCCAAGATTGGAAGCTGCAGAGGAGGAGATCACATGGGAGAACTTTAAGAAAGAGTTCATGAGGAAGTACTACCCGAAGATGTGAGAGGAAAGAAAGAGATGGAATTCTTGGAGCTTAAGCAAGGTAACATGACCGTGTCGGAGTAAGCTGCCAAGTTTTCTGAGCTGATAAAGTTTTACCCCCATTACACTTTGGAGCTCTTCTTTGAGTTCTCCAAGTGTATCAAGTTTGAGAACGGTTTGAAGCTTTGAGATCAAGCGAGGCAATTGGGTATCAAAGGATAAGGGTGTATTCCGAAGTGGTGGATAGTTGTAGAATTTATGAAGAAGATAGTGTGGCTACTAGCCGAAATGGGAAAGATAAGAAGACTTTTCAACCTCGATGTCGTTGGAAGCCTTATGACCATTCTAGTGGTAGAGAAGGGATATTCTCGGGGAGAGGAAAGCCTAGTAGGGGAGGCGCTCTGCTATTCGACTTGTTACAAGTGTGGATTGCACAGGCACAAGGCGAAGGAGTGCAAGGTGTGAAGTGAAGAGGTGTTATAGATGTGGCAAGGAGGGCCACCTATCTGCCGAGTGTGGGCGAAAGGAGATAGTGCATTTCAATTGTGGAGAGATGGGGCACATCGGTCCCAAGTGTCCAAAGCCAAAGCAAGAGAGAGGCGTGGGAAAGTGTTTGCATTAGTCCGGGTCCGAGGTAGTGAATGAAATCAAAGGTATGTGTTATATCAATGGTGTTCCTCTAGTTGCAATTATAGATCTTTGGTGCAACTCATTCCTTCATTTCTCGCCATGTGTGCTAATAGGTGAGTTTAGTATTGTCTTCATTGGGGAGGAGATGGTCATTGACACTCTCGGCAATGGGTTCGATGACTACCTCTGCGGTATGTTCGAAGTGCCCACCGATTGTATTCGGCGGGGACTTCTCTCTTAACTTAATTTGTTTACCACTGTAGGGAATGGACGCCATCCTTGGTATGGGTGGTTGGTAGACAACCATGTTCATATCAATTCTTACCGAGAGATCGGTTAGTTTTCTATTTGAGGTGAAGGAGTCGGCTTTACTTCTGCTAGACAAGTGCGCAAGTTGTTAGGAGAAGGGGTTACTCTGTTTGCATTATGGGCGTCATTATCAGTAGAGAATCAAGTCAAGATTGAAGATGTGCAAGTGGTTAGAGAGTTTGCCGAGGTGTTTCCTGAAGAAATACCTGATGTGCCACCTGAGAGAGATTGAGTTCACCATAGAACCGATTCTGGAACAAGACCAGGTGTCTATGGCACCTTATAGGATGTCTGCATCCGAGTACGTCATTGAAGAAAGCAGTTGGAAGAATTGCTAGAAAGGAAATTCGTGAGACCAAGCGTGTCACCGTGGGGAGCACTGTGTTGCTAGTGAAGAAGAAAGATGGAAGCATGAGGTTGTGCGTGGACTACAAGACAATTGAACAAGGTTACAATTAAGAACAAGTATCCACTACCAAGAATTGCCGATTTGATGGATCAATTAGTGGGTGCGCGGTATTTTCCAAGATTGATTTGAGGTCGGGCTACCATCAAATCAAAGTGAAGAACGAAGACGTACCAAAGGCGGCTTTTAGAACTCCGGTATGGACACTACGAGTACTTAGTAATGCCATTCGGTGTCACTAATGCTCCAGGAGTATTCATGGAGTATATGAATCGTATTTTCCATGAGTACTTAGATCGGTTTGTGGTAGTGTTCATAGACGATATCTTGGTCTACTCCAAGTCGGCAGAAGAGCATGCCGAGCACTTAAGGGTAGTGCTGAAGGTTCTGAAGGAGAAGAAGCTGTATGCGAAGCTATCAAAGTGTGAGTTTTCGTTGAGGGAAGTGAGTTTCCTAGGCCATGTGGCAGTGGACCCTTCAAAGATTGAAGCTGTGTTGAAGTGGGAGGCACCCAAGTCGGCCACCGAAGTGAGGAGCTTCTTGGGATTAGCCGGTTACTACAGAAGATTCATTGAGGGTGTCTCCAAATTGGCGTTGCCATTAACCCAATTGACATGTAAAGATAGGGCTTTCATATGGGATGACCGTTGTGAAGAGAGTTTCCAAGAGTTGAAGAGGAGATTGACAACGTCGCCGATCTTGACGTTGCCTAATCCAGGGGAGCCTTTTGTGATTTATTGTGATGCATCTAAGTTGGGTTTGGGCTGTGTGCTGATGCAAGAAGGTAAAGTAGTGGCGTACGCTTCAAGGCAACTGAAGACTCATGAGAAGAATTACCCCACTCATGATTTAGAGCTAGCTGCGGTAGTGTTTGCATTGAAGATATGGAGGCATTACCTTTATGGTTCGAGGTGTTTAGTGATCACAAGAGTTTGCAGTACTTGTTTGATCAGAAGGAATTGAACATGAGGCAGAGGAGATGGTTGGAGTTATTGAAGGACTATGACTTCGATCTGAACTATCACCCAGGGAAGGCCAATGTTGTAGCTGATGCACTGAGTAGGAAATCTCTACATATGTCATCGATGATGGTAAAGGAGCTAGAATTAATTGAACAGTTTAGAGATTTGAGCCTAGTATGTGAAGTAACACCTCAGAGTGTTAAGTTGGGGATGCTGAAGATCACCAATGAGTTCAT
Source organism: Oxytropis ochrocephala (assembly GCA_020916435.1). Classification (NCBI taxonomy): domain Eukaryota; kingdom Viridiplantae; phylum Streptophyta; class Magnoliopsida; order Fabales; family Fabaceae; genus Oxytropis; species Oxytropis ochrocephala. The sequence goes on along the minus strand of CM037093.1, from coordinate 63,788,877 downwards.
GTTTAGTATAAAGGAAGCCTGTAAGGTTGATGTGAAGTTGGTGGATGTGTTTGTGAGTGTTAGTAGAGTGATAACAAAGATTTTGAAATGGATGCGCAAGGATTGTTGAGGATCGGAGGTCGGATATGTATTCCTCGATGATGAAAAGATCAAGAAGGCAGTGCGGAGGAGTGTCACGAGAAGTCGGTTGAGTATCCATCCGAGGGCTACGAAGATGTATCAAGACTTGAAGAAATTATTCGTGGCAAGGAATGAAGAAGGATGTAGCTCGCGTTTAAATCTATGCTTGTTTGACTTGCCGAAGTCAAAGGTGGAGCACCGAGCCGCGGGGTTGATGCAACCGCTGCATATTCTGAATGGAAGTGGGGCCAAGATTTCCATGGACTTTGTAACAGGGTTGCCGAGGACAACAAGAGGTTTGACACCATTTGGGTGATTGTTGATAGGTGACAAAGTCATCACACTTTATTCCTATTAACATCACATACCCAATCCGAGGTTAGCGTAAATTTATATTAATGTCATTGTGAAGCTTCATGGAATCCCTTTGAGTATTGTATCGCATGCAGATCCAAGGTTTACTTGAATTTTGGAAGAGCTTGCAAGAGGCGTTGGGTTCCAAATTGCGTTTGAGCTCGGCATACCATCCTCAGACTGATGGTCAATCCGAGAGGACTATCCAATCCTTAGAAGACTTATTGAGAGCTTGTGTGCTTGAGCAAGGAGGTGCGTGGGATTCGTATCTACCATTGATAGAATTCACTTACAACAACAGTCATCATTCAAGTATTGGAATGACACCATTTGAAGCATTGTTTGGTCGTAGGTGTAGGACTCCACTATGTTGGCATGAAACAGGAGAGAGGGTTGTGTTAGGACCCGAGTTGGTTAGAGAGACTACCGAGAAGGTTAAGATGATCATAGAGAAGATGAGGGCGTCACAAAGCAGACAGAAGAGTTACCATGACAAAAGGAGGAAAGACTTAGAATTTCAAGCCGGCGACCATGTATTCCTTAGCTCTAAGAAACTGTCACCTCGTTTCATTGGACCCTATCAAATCTTGGAGAGAGTTGGGAAGGTGGCATACCGAATTGCATTGCCACCCAATCTGTCAAATTTGCACGATGTGTTCCATGTATCTCAACTGAGGAAGTATGTTCCCGACCCGTCCCATGTCATTCAAATGGATGATGTGCAAGTGAGAGACGACCTCACTGTGGAGACAATGCCAATCAGAATTGAAGACCGAGAGGTAAAGACTCTTAGGGGAAAAGAAATCAAGTTGGTGAAGGTGGTTTGGGTAGGAGCTGCTGGTGAGCATGCTACTTGGGAGCTGGAGAGCAAGATGAAGGAAGCCTATTCCGAGCTGTTTGATTAAGGTAAGATTCCGAGGACGTAATCTCCTAAGTAGGGGAGGGTTGTAACACCCCAAAATAATTCAATTAATTAACTTAGTTGAGTTATTAAGGGTTTGCAACATTTTACTTTTAAGTCAAGTAATTTATTAAGTGAGGGTTAAGCATATGTTACTTTTTAGGAAAATGTCTAAGTTAGGAGAGGGTGTGGGTAGAGGAAGCCCACGGCACTAATAAGGCCAAGGCCTCATTTAAGTCCCTTAGGACATGTTAAATGGTGCCTTCGTAGGAGACCAGCTCCATTGTTCCAAAAATAGTTAAGTTTCCAAATTGAGAAAGTAGAGAGAGAAGTGAGACTTAGAGAGAAGGAAGAGAACCGAAGGGAAGAAGGAAGGGAACCGAGCTGAAAAAGTGAAGAGTGAGCTGATTCTTCAAGGATTCTTAGAAGTGCTAGTGAAGAGGGTGTGTCTACGGTTGTAATCAGGTTAGGGGGCTCTTTTAATCCTTGTAATGTTTTGTGTTTGATAGTGTTTTGGTGTGAGTAGTTCTGATCACTTTGCATGTGTGTTTTATGTGTTGTTCATACCATGTTTGCTGTGTTTTTGCTCTTTGTTGTGATTTGTGGAGAGGAACGATGGTGGATCGGTTGGAACAAGAGAGAGGAGTGTAACTCTCTCTCTGTTCTGTGTGGTACGAAGTGAGCATTGCATGGTGAGGCATTAGAGTGAGAATCGGTGTAGTGTGAAGAAATGAGCTTGCATGTAGAGTTAGGGAGAGGATCGGAGCAAATGGGGTGAGTATCAGAGTGTGCATGAGTGTGGTGAGCTGGAAATGTGTTGCATGTGGGGTTTAAGTGAAGAAACAGAGTAAACCGAAAATTCGTGGCTCAGAGTGTGAGAGAAACCGAGTTGAGGGAAGTCAACGCTTAGAGTGTCTTAGTGTTGAGAGTCTGTTGGTGAGTTTGAGGGAGAGTATGAGTCTAAACACCAATTGCGAGGGGTAAGGGCGCATAAACCGAAGTGTAGGTGTTTCGCCTTAAGGTTAACGAGGTGTAGAGGGAGTGAACAGAGGTCCTCAGGCCGAGGTAGCGTCACCAAGGTGAAACGCCCAAGTGCCTAAGTGTAGGTAAACTGAACCAGGGAATACCGAGAAGTGAATTCCCATGACTTAGATGATTTTAGTGTAAGGAGTGCGTGGCGTGTGCGCGCTACCGAATTGAAGGTTTGAGTGTAGTTAGCCGAGGTACACACATAGTATGCCGAGGTGATGTTGAGTAGTTAGCCGAGGTGACACATAGTGTGCCGAGGTGATGTTAGGCGCCAATGTTGCCTAGCACATTGTGGGACGCCACTGTGAGTGCTATTTTTAGCACCAATGTGCATAAGTAAGGGAGCGATTAAGTCCATTTTGGTCCTTAGGTGACATTTTGGTCCCTAACTGTCGTTGCGGTCCTCGGTGTGACAATTAGTCCACCATGGAGTGCCGAGGTGATTGAGAGGTCGGTTGTAGGTCCTAGGGTGATTCTACCGGTGTAGTAGGGTCGATCTTAGCACTGTGATGATGTCTAGATGGTGTGGACGTCGGTGTGGCGGCGGAGTAGAACGACGGAGTAGAGCAGCGAGTAACGACGGTGAGCAGCGGTGTAAGCATTCACATGCGTTATGATTGATTGGTGTGTGATTGCATTTGTCATGAAGTCACATGTTCATGTGCATATAACGACGAAGGAGGTTTCGACCTCGGATGTGGTAGGACTTCAGTCTCCATATCAAATTAACGACGGAGTAACGACGGAGAGCCGATAGGCTAAATAACGACGGTGGAGGTGCCTCATTGCATAATGCCATTTGGCTGGGTTGTATTCATGGATACATTTCATAATTTATTGTGTTATGAGCTGATTGATAATTGTTGTGATTGTTTGAACTATCGGTGAGTGTTGTTTTAGCTGAACCGAGGTGCTTTAGTGCTATCTCTAACCTTAAGCTTTCTTCACATTATATTACTTGTGTTAAGAGACTCACCCTAGCTGCTTTATGTTGCTTCTCATGTCGGCAACTTGCAGGTACACATGAGTGATAGCTGTGCCTAGCTCAAGTCGGTTGTGTCTGCTCTGGTCGTGTAACACTGGGTTGGGGCCGAGTAGATTTTTAGTGCTTTTATGCCGATCTTGTGTATTTTTCTGCTAGATAGTCTTTTGAACTAAAACTATCATATTTTGTTGTAACTTTTTACTATGTATCATGACTTGATGTCGTACTGGCCGAGGTGCCTTATGTTGTGGGCTTAGACCCTTTAGCCGATGTGATGCGCATGATTACATGTTAGTATAATGCTGTGCAACTGTTTGAACTTAATTGAATTTCTATTTTCCTTTTTAAATCATCAAATGTAGCCCTCCTTTGAGTGGAATTTTGAAACTCTGATTTTAATTTAGTAGATCGAATTGATTAGATAAGGGGGTGTTACATATGGACTGGTTAGTAGATAACCATGTACACATCAATTGTTTCAACAAGTCTGTTAGTTTCCTCCCTCCAGCAAAGGAAGCGTCTGTTTTGTTGTCTGTCGGTCAATTGCACGAGGTGATGAAAGAGGGTGGTCAGCTGTTTGCTTTGATGGCGTCTATGTCTGCGGAGAACCGGGCTGTAGTTGATGGGTTGCAGGTGGTGTGTGAGTTCCCGGAAGTATTCCCTGATGAGATTCCTAGTGTTCCACCAGAGAGGGAAGTTGAATTCGGGATTGAGCTTGTTCTTCGTTCTAGGCCTGTGTCTATGGCACCGTATCGGATGTCAGCTTCCGAGTTGTCTGAACTAAAGAAGCAGTTGCAAGAGTTACTTGAGAAGAAGTTTGTGAGGCCTAGTGTGTCACCATGGGGAGCTCTAGTTCTGTTAGTGAAAAAGAAGGATGGAAGTATGCGTCTGTGTGTGGATTACAGGCAACTGAACAAGGTAAGTATTGTCATACCCCAATTTTGTCCGGCTTAGGTCAAAACCCTAATTTTCCCCAAAAATAATCAAATTAAAAAGTAAAAAAGCATCATGCATTGCATTTAGGTTTCTAAAGTCATTCCAAAGTTTCTAAAATCATTTTTGGAGTTGGAATGCACTTTTTAGACAAATTAGGGTTTTTCAGTACAAAAGGGTATTTTGGTCATTTCACAAATAAGGGACAATTCCTCAAAACAAGTCATCCAACATGCATTTCAAGGTACTAGAGGTCACTCCTAGGGAGAAAAATCATTTTTGAAGTGGAAATGTGTTTCAGGCAAAAACTAGGGTTTTTTTGAGTGAAAGGGCATTTTGGTCATTTCACAATAAAAACGGTCTTTTGTCCCAAAGCCTTGAATAATCATCAATGATTTATTTGAGAGGTATTTGTGCTCCATTGTGATTATTTTTGTGCATAAATATTAAACCTTTTGGCCTAAAAACCTAGTTTTTGGATAGAAGGGTAAAATGGTCTTTTTTTGGGGTAAATAAATCAATTTTGAGATTGGTGAGATCATAAAATTCAGAGCCCAATCATTGAATCATGGGATATGGCCCAAAATGGCATGAATTAGGAAGAATGATCTAGAAGGGAATATTCTACACTTTTTTGAATTGTGAAAGGATAAGGATAGTACAAAAGTACAATTTGCAATTCCACTCACTCTCCCACTCCCTTGCTGCGCACATCAGCCCCATTTCACCCCATTTTGATTTATTTTTATTGTTTGCAAATTGTACTAAATCATAGCCTTCCATTTAAGTGTGAAAATCAATCCTCACCCTTCATTTGAATCAAAATGGCATTTGTGTAATAAGCTTTGTAGAAAAATACAATTTTGTAATTGAGCTTATCCTTCACCACCCTTCCTAAGCTGCGCCCTCAGCCCTCTCTCTCCCCCCATTTTATGCTTTTAATTACCCTCAATCCATGTGACATTGCATCTTGACCATTGATTCAAAATTTATCTCAAATCCTATTGGTTTGCAAGAAGCATATTGTCCTAATTACCCTTTAAGTTTTCACTTCATATAAAAGCCCAAAAATAGGAGACCTCACACACACACTCTCATTTTACCCTAGCTAGCATTCTCTCCTCTCCTTCTCTTCTCTAGGCCAAACCCTCTCCTTCATTCCCCTCCATAGTTTTTTCAATATCCACCAAATCACCTTAAACCTACTCCACATTCACATATCTTCTTCTCTTCACCTTTGATTCCATTTTTACACCATAAAGGAGCTTACTTTCTTCAAGTTTGCGTGACATTGTTGGTGATTTGTGAAGATTATTGTTGACTTGTTCTTGATCTTCATTCTTCTATTCTTGTGTAGCTTAGATCTTGAGGTAAATATCCCATCTCTTGCATTTTTAACTATTAGCATGTGAATCTCCCTTCTACTCCTCTTTCCTCTCTAAGAGGCTTAGAGGGTTCATTTCAAACACTATGTCAAGGACTTTGGGAGCCTTGGGTGTTTGAAATGGACCCTTGGCCTTGAAGAGAGGTTTCTTGTGTTTTCATCATAATGTTCTTGCATTTTTCATACTCATTTTGTCACCTTTTTATGAATAAGTGATTTTCACATGATATATGCATCTTATTGTTCATGTCATAACTTGCAAGCTTGAATTTTGTTTTGATCTTGAGGGGTAAGAAGTTCGGTTTTAGGCTCCCAAAATTAGGGTTTGTTTGCCTTCTTTTTACTCTTTGATTTATGTAAATAAAATCTTTGATTTGTATATTTTGTTTCATGTGTTGATCATAAATTTAGGCATGAAATAACTTGATGCTTTGATCATGTAAGGTTTCGGCCTTAGAGTTGTTTTTTAGGGTTCATTTCAATGCTTAAAATGTGTGTTTGATTTTGTGTAGAAATGTGTTTTTAACCTTTTTTACCACTCATTTTCATGTTTACTTCACTACTCATTTGCATTTTACTAAAAAAGGTAAAAAAAATATTTTTAACTTTTTACTTTTACCATTTCATTAAATAATCACCCTTCACTTCATGCACATTCATTTACTCTTTACTAACTTTTCACTAAAAGTTTTTACCACTTGTCTATTTGCAAAAATACCCAAAAGTGATTCTATATCTTGCATTTCATCATTTGTGTTCACATGCTCATGCATTTATCTATGCCTATACCTCTTGCATTCGCATACTCTATCATATGTCCATGCATCCCTCAATATTATGTCTTGTATCCATTGTTGCATAATCATGCATTCATTAATGTTGTATCTTGCATTCTTCTTCACATGTTCATGCATTCACTAGCACTATGTCTTACTTGTTTACACATGCAATAATGATGTGCCTTGCATATTATAATTGTATATTCATGCACCCACATGTTAGCTCAATCATGTATTCAATTGGTTCATAACAATTTGTGAATATTCTTTATGATTGCTATGCTTGTGTTCTTATTGTTGCCTTGGTTTGGACTTGAAAAGATTTGAAATGTTCTATTTCTTTTTCAAACTTAAAATCACATGTTTTCAAATAAAAACCCTAAGGTGTTTTCCTAAACAAATCATTAGCCATCACTCGAAGTCATTGCTTGTTTGATCGTTAATGAGGAGTTATTAGTGATAGTCACTCGAAGCCTTTGCTTGTTTGACTATTATGAAAGCTCCCACACATTAATTAAACAACAAAAACCCAATTCAAATTTCCTAAAAAAACAATATGAGCCATTAGTGGTAATTATCACTAAGACTCATCCTTTTCCAAAACAATTTCAAAAAGATAATAAAACGCGTTGCAACTAGTAATCACTTGAGTAATTGCTCGACTGATTACCGGTTCCAACACTTTTCTTTCAAGTTAGTAATGAACGCCACTCGAAGTCATTGCTTGTTTGGTATTCATGAACGCTTGAGTCATATTTCCAAAACCCAAAAGATAAGATAAAGACAAAACACGATTTTCTCAAGATTAAGAACCAAGAACTACGTGAGCTTTGATCCTCATCTCATTGAGGGTGCGTAGGAGCGGGTCACATCCCGTCAAGCACTCTTTTAAAAAAATCTTAGTTTAGTTTCGCTTTTCCAAGATCCCAAAAAGATTTCTTTCTCCCTTGTTTTCTAAAAACTCTTTCAAATAAAAAGGAAAAGAAGAGAAGTAGAACAAAAATCATTTCAAATCAAACATTTCAAAACCACACATCAAATTAATGGTTCCCTTTCGGTAGAAAGGAGGTGTGAGGTGCTAATACCTTCCCACACCTAACCGAATTTCCGAACCTACATCTCCGAGTTTTCGAAAGACCAGTTGCTTTCCAAAAGGTTTTCCTAATATTTTCCTTAATAAATATTAGTGGCGGCTTCATTGATCGATTTCTTTTAGAAAAGTTGTAAACGAGGAAGGTTCTCCTTCGGGGACTTTTTCGGGCGCAACAGCTGGCGACTTCACTGGGGACAAATTTTTTTTAAAAAAAAATAAGTGGGTCAAACCTAATTAATCCGATGTGTGGTTCAAAATGTTTGATTTGAATTATTTTCGTTTTACTTCTTCATTTCCTTACCTTTTTCCTTTTCTTTCTATGCTTATAATAATGCATGCTTTCCCCCATCTATTATAATCCCTTCTTCTCTGCTCCCTTTCTTGAGGTAAGCTATATATGGTTGTTGATGACACTTTAGGTTAGTTCATTTGTTTTGTGATACTAAACCTTAGGGTAGACGACATGTTACTTGTTGCTTTCTCATGCAGGTGGTCCGGCTTTTTCCTTGCAGGTGGGGAGGGTAGATTTTAGAAAGTATGTCCTCAATCACACACTTTCACACCTTACATTTTGTATGTTATGAGTGGGCTCCTATACCCGGATCCAACAAATACCTAGGAGAGTGGAGACGAGTAGTGATCGTCATTCGAGACCTTTGTGCATCTCGACACTCATGAAAGTCTCAACCAGTACGCTTTCTCATGACGCTTCACACTTGGTAGTTCTCACATTTGTGGATGTCGGCATGAGGATTCTATAGCTCTGGTAGCCATTGTGAGGGTGTGAATTAGAACTACATGGGAGGAACATTTGAAGTTGCCCTAGAACTTAGGATTCCCACCTTTGTAGGACACGAGGACATACAAATTGTGTGTTGCATTGTAGTTTAGACATGTCTTTCCTAAAAAAAAAATTTTCAAAAAAAAAAAAAAAAAAAAAAAAAAGAAAGAAGAAAGGGTTGCTGTTGTAGCCTTTTCTTTTGTCGTTCCGCATAAAGCGACATATGACCCACTTTATTTCAAAAAGGGAAGAAAGAGTTACTTGATGTAGCTTTCCTCCTACTGGTCTATATGAAGCGATTATACGGTCCGTACTTTCAAAAAAGGGAAACTCGAGTTATCGCATGAAATAAAGTTTTTTCTCTAACCTTGCATTTGCATAAAGCATCATCGTCATTTGCATACATCCCCGCATTGCATAAAACTTAAGATTCTGCAACTCATGCATTCATAGTGCATCTCATTTGCATTTGCTTGTCAAGGACCACTGAATAATGCATCATCTTGTCATAGGTGTGTCAAAATGGAATCAAGTGAAGAAGGTGGATGTATGCAAATGACATATGGGTCCAATTGTGAAGAAGGTGGATGTTGGTAGCCTGAGGCAATGTGCAGCCCTTATGGGTCCAATTGAGAGGGATTCCTTCGACTTAACATATGGGAATATCCGCAGGCTCTTGCAGTTGAATGTCCAAGAAGATGCTCTTGTGGCTTTAAGCCAATTCTATGATTCTGATATGAGGTGCTTCTTCTTCAAAAACTTTCAGCTTTCGCCCACACTAGAAGAGTACTAGCAGCTTTTGGGATTCTCCAGATCTCATGCTAGGCCATATCAATTCCAGGGACTGTATTACACTGATGAGAGGTTAGCAACATTGTTGAGGATTGGTAAGGACCAGTTGAAGTTACAGAAACTAAAAAGAAATGGTGTAGCTGGGTATCCACAAGAGTACTTCGAAGATCTGATGCAATCTTATGCCCTGGCCATGAATTGGGGTCCATTCAAGTTAGTATTAGCCCTTACCATATTTGGGGTCGTCCTTTTTCCTCAAATAGAGAGGTATATTGATGAAGATGCAATTGGTGCGTTCTTAGCCTTCAAAGACGCCAAAAACCCTATTAATCCCGTGCCTGCTGTTCTTGCTAACACATATCATGCCTTCACTCGCCACAGTCAGTTCCATACAAAAAAGATATGCCTTTCTGTTCACGTCCTCTATGCCTGGCTTATTCTTCATGTGGTCCATAACCGTCTAGATGTCAAAGAGTTAATTTCCTATGCTCTAAGTTGTGAAGTGAAGGTCAGAACTTCTCTAGAATGGGTTGAGTTTCTAAAAAACCTTAATGATCTCCAAATCCGATGGTACACCGCTGCATGTTGGAATGACAGACCTATGGTGGTTTTCAGCTGCGGAAGCTTTCAAAATGTGCCTCTCATGGGGACTCAAGGGTGTGTCAACTATAACCCTTCATTGACTCTAAGGCAACTCGGTTACCCGATGAAGAACTCACCCTCCGAAAGCATGTTGTCCCGTGTTTACCTCTGTAAGGGGATGCCTAAATGCGGTGATGTGCTTCGAAGAGTTCAACAGTCATGGGAATCCGTAGTGCGAAAAGGGAGTGAGGAATTGTCAAAAAGAACTAGTGACGTCACCTTCAATCAATGGCTTAAAGACAAGCTTCAAAGGGTAAGATCACCAAGTCAAGGAATGCTTACCCTTGAGGAGGAGATACCAGAACCCTATGTCCCTACCTATGAGGAGTTGAACGAAGCCAAACTCGCTTTAGCAAAGGTAGAAGAAGAGAAGAAAGCATTGCAGGCCAAGTTAGAAGAGATGGTTCTAGAGAAGGAAAGGCTAGAGGAAGAAAATGTTATTAAGATGATGGTCGTGGAGGAAAGTGTTAAGCAATTCAAGAATGAAGAGCAAGGCAAGATAGAGGCCTGTGGATTTCTCGAAAGAGCCGCAGAAGAACTCCAGAGGTACAAAGCGAAGCAAGGAAGGCGCTTGAGGAGGCCCAAGAGTGGAAGACACTAGCCCACCAGTCAGACCAAGAATCACAGCTGGTGAGGGAGTTGAAAGGTCAGCTGAGGAACCTTGAGAAGGAGAAAAATGCCGTTGAGGAGATCCTCAAGGAATATCAGCAAGCCTTGAGTTTTGAAAGAGAAATATTTGGTGAATTAAAAGGTAACCTTCGCAGTCTGGAGGAGGCCTACAGGCAGGTTCGAGTTGAGAGTCAGTATTGGGAAAGCGCTTCCTGGAATTGATAGGGAAAATTGAGGAGCAAGAGATCATTAAGGAGCTTAGAGAGAGATCCGGATGTGGAAGGGTAAATTCTCAAAGTTATCCGAAATGGCTAGTCAAGCTATGGCAGAGTTCCCAGAAATCTAAGAGGCGTAATAGAGGCCGAAATGTGTTTCTTCAACACCTCCGGATGTGTACAAGTTTGTGAAGTATTGTCGGGCATTGGTCATGGAGTTCAAGGAACAATCTCGGGAGCAAGAGTCAACAAGAAGAGGAAGAGAGAAAAAAGAGTTTAAAGCCATTTGTAATTGAGTTGATTAGATGTACTTCTTTATCTAAAACATTTACTCCGAATATTGTATTCGAAATATTGTACTCTTTTACTTTATTTCGATATGAATATGGTATCACCTTTTCCTCGGCAAAAGTTGTTAAAGCTCTTTGTCCTTGATGAATGAAGTGTTTGGTTTGCTACCTTGATTCCTCGTTCATTTCACTTTCTAAAAAAAAAAAAAAAAGAAAAAGAAAAAAAAAAAAAAAATAAATAAAAATAATAATAAAAGGAAGGGAAGGAAAGTTGACGCGCTAAGACAAGACAAGATGAGGCATTACGTGGTTCTTGGCGTCGAGCAAGCATTATGCATACATTCATACATTCATTCATGCATTTTTCTTTTTCACTCTTTTGTAATAAAAGTCTAAATAAGCGAAAAAGGCAAGCTGGTGCGACAACATCGGTATTGGACGCGTTCACGAGCGGAGGAATGGCAATCTTAGCAGATATCGATCCGCCTCAGCCAGCAGCAGAGAATCAGAATCCTCCTATTCCAGACTCAGCAAATGGAAATGGAGCAAACCCGACCCTCACGGTGCATGAATCGAAACGATCGGCTCACCGGTAGCTCCAATCGAGTGATCCCGAAATGAGGAATGAGATGAATGCTTTAAAAGCGCGGATGAGCGAGGTGATGAGGCTTCGTTGTCCTTGAAAGATGGGAATGACTTTCAGATCGCCCGATGGCCCACTTATGGCCTTCCTTTGGGATACACTCCCCCAGTCAAGAAGAAAATCGGAGGTCGGTCTTGTGTCGACGATCGAGAATGTGCAACCAACGTCTGTTGGACGGTAGAAGAATGCTTCTTGAACCCCGGTTCAGTTCCCCATCCAATTGTTATACCTCGGTCCCACTCCTCGAGAATCTCACTACACCGCCACCGTTTGTTTTCCGCGGACTCGGGGCTTCGTGTCCGCAACTCGCTTATCCCCGTGTTCAATACTCAAAGTTTGCCACCGCAATATGTTGTAAGCAATTCTCCCAGTTATTCTGTGAGCACCAGCAGACCAAGGAACGATTCCAAATGTTAGAAGAAAGGTTAAGGATGGTTGAAGGTTTTGGCTTGAGCTAAAGAGGCCGTAGATTTGTGCCTTATCCCCGATGTAGTGCTGCCCCCAAAGTTCAAGGTCCCCGACTTTGACAAATATAGAGGTCTTGCTTGCCCAAAGAGTCATCCGACGATGTACTGCAGAAAATGTCTACGTACTCCGTGATGACAAACTGTTAATCCATTGCTTCCAAGACGACCTGGCCGGCATCTCTTAATTGGTACATGAAGTTAGAGCCATCCCAAATCCATTTCTTTGGAAGGATTTGGCGGATGCTTTTCTCAAACAAATATCAATACAATGCGATATGGCGCGGATCGGACACGATTGCGAGAACATGAGTAAGAAAGACGTTGAATCATTCAAGGAGTATGCCCAGAGATGGAGGGTTTTGGCTGCGCAAGTTACACCCCCTCTGCTGGACAAAGAGTTGGTTTCTATGTTCATGGAAACCTTGCCGTCGTTGTATTATGACCGCCTGATCAGTAGTGTCTCGTCCAACTTTTCAGATTTGGTGATTGTGGGAGAGAGGTTGGAAAGCGGATTGAGAAGTGGAAAGATTACACAAGGATTCACCAGTAATGCAAACCCCCAGAAAAAGTCATTCTCCGGCTTTCCCAAAAAGAAGGAAGGAGAAACCAATGCCATCACCATCAACCCACCATATCAGCCACCTAATATTCCAGTCCCCGCTCCCGCACAAACAGCCCGTCCATTCCAAAACAACAGTCAAAGCAACTACCAAAAGACCTACCAAAACAGAACAACCTTTGACCCAATCCCCATGTCCTACACAGACCTCTTTAACTACCTCATCACCAACAAGCTCATCAACACCAGGCCCATGAAACCTGTCCAACCACCTTACTTCAAGGGGTACAATCCCAATAGCACCTGTGCTTTCCATGAAGGAGCAGTGGGGCATGTTGTGGAAGACTGCAGAGCCTTCAAGATAGTGGTACAAGATTTGATAGATGCAAAAGGCATAACTTTCAAGCAAGAGGATCCAAATGTTACCACTAACCCATTGCTTAGGTCACGAGAGACCACTACCAACGCTATAGAAAGTTACGGTGGGCGATTGATAAAGAAATTGCACGAGATCAAGACTCCTCTAAGTGTCATTTACGCTGAGTTGTGTCGGGTGAGGTTGTTAAAAAGGGTGTTGCCATGAAGAAGGGTGTCTTGACTCTTTATGTGTGGGAGATTGTGAGAGCTTCACAATGATCCTGCGAGGATTTGATGGATCGCCACATTATCCGAGATAGGTACACAAAAGAGAGAAGAGGATGTTCTTACTTTCCAATCGGAAGGAAGTAGAGGAGGCGAGACCTATTGAAGTGCCATACGATCGAATTTGGTCAGAGACATACCAAGAACCATTGTGGTTCCAGTTCCAGCTCTTAGTCGGAAGAACAATGATGTTTCAGTTCCTAATCAGAAGAACAATGAGGTTTCATGGAGTTACAGTGTGCCTTCTCCGTCTCTGAAATCTCAAGCTGCTCCTGACATCACCAATATTGCAGGGAGTAGTGGGGTAACCAGAAGTGGGCGTGTGTATGTTCCCCAAGTTCAGGAGGAGAACCCTTCTAAGGCGACGGAGGAGGGAATCCGAAAGGGAAAGGATGTGGAGGCAGAGCCTGCGAAAAGTAGGAAAGTGTCAGACTCAGAGGTTGCGGAATTCTTGAAGATAATGCGGCAAAGTGACTACAAGGTGGTGGACCAGCTACACCACACTCCAGCCAAAATTTCCATCATGTCCTTATTGTTGAATTCAGAAGCTCACCGTGACGCTTTGGTTAAAGTACTGAATGAGGCTCATGTAGCTCAAGATATCACTGTCAATCAACTGGACGGCATAGTCGGGAACATTGTTGCATCTAACTACATTACTTTCCCAGATGATGAGCTCACCCCAGAAGGAAAGGGACACAATAAAGCATTGCACATCTCAGTGAAGTGCGGTGAATATACGCTCTCCAGGGTTCTTATAGACAATGGATCCTCATTGAATGTTATGCCCAGATCAACAATGAACAAGTTAGAGGTAGATTGCTCCTGTAACACCTAAATAATTTAATTAAGTAATTGATTAAATTATTTCAAGTGTTGCACTAATTTTAATCATATTGAGTTATAATGTGGTAACTATTTTGTTGTGTTAGGGAGTGGTGGAAGCGATGGAAGGAGGGTGTAAAAAGGGCCCAAACCTTTTGAGCCCAAAATATAAATAGACTAGGTTTAGTTGCATAGGAAGGAAAAGAAAAGAAAAACAACAGAAGAGGAAAAGAAGAGAGTTTGCGCCGTGTGAGAGGAAAGGAAGGAGAAGAGAGAAACTTCTCAAAGTCGCTCAAGGTAAGGGTTTTGGTCCTTTCTTTCTCAAATTTTTTCCTTTTCCTATTGTGGTGATTTTCAATCCCTCATTGCTTGTTGTTGTTGGTGCGAAAGATTGCTCAAGTTGCTCAAGGAGGGACATCCATCGTTAATTGCGAAGTAGAGGAAGGGAAAGCTTGCTATTTTGGGTGATTTTGGTGTTATTGGAGTCCTACGGTTTAAATTAAGGTAAGGGTGAGCGTTTCATTTAACATAATTGGGTATGTGATGTGGTTTGTGGAGTTTCTTGATGTTGTTTAATGATTTCTGATGTTGTTTGATAATTTTGATGATGTTGATGATTTTGATGAGGTTTGATGATTTCTGATGTTGCTTGATAATTTTGATGTTGTTGATGAATTTGGATGATGTTGATGAATTTTGATGATGTTAAATTGATGATATTGATTGTGTTTGAGATGACTGAGAATTGTATCATTTGGGTGTATTGATCGTGTGAGAAGGAGAGAACTCAAGGAAAGCCATGAATCGATTCCTTCTTGTGGTGTTAAGAGTGATCAGTGCATTTTGATGCACGTTCTTCCATGTTTTTACTTAAGCATTTTTATGTTTTGCTTTGTTTATTTTTATGTTTTATAATGTTTTTCTAATTTAGTTTATTTTTGGCTTAATTTGATTTTCGTGTTTTATTTTCAGCTTTAGCAGCTTTCACGGAAAAATTCATAACTGGAGCTGCGAGTATCGGATCGACGCGCTCTAATATGCGTTGAAAAGCCAAGAGAAAGAGCTACAACTTTCATGTTTCAGCAAAAAGCTAATTCGGAGCGCAAGAGTCTCAAATAATTCGTTGAAGTTCCAGACTTAATAAATATTTAGTTTTGGGCGGGTTTTTATGTTTTTTGACCCGTTGGGTTAGAACCCTAATCCTTGTTTTTTCCTTTATACCTAGCAGCCGCGGTACTGTTCACTGTCACTTTTGCACTGTTCACGAAAATACTTTGAGAAGTTTTGGATACGAATTCTCATGGAGAACTAGAGGATCCAAACAATTTGTTTGTATTCGAGTTCCAACACCTTGAGATTTTAGTAATTATAATCCGTGTTTTCTATTCCTTTCAATATAAATCTATGTCTCTTGTTTGCTTAATTCGACTTACATAGGTTATATTGGTTTAATTCGATTGATTGTATGATCCTAACCATAGACATGTTATCGTTTGCTTAATTCGCTATCATGTTTGTTTAATTCATGTTTGCTTAATTCATGAAACTTGATCCCGTTTGCTTAATTCGGATAATAGGAACATACAACTTATAATCACAATTGCGCTTGTCAAAGATATTATAATCGAATAGGAATAGACAATTTGCGGTTGGAATTACGATAATCGATGATAGGCGAGAACCGAATCAAGAAATTGGTTTTTAACGTGTTTGATAATCACTTAATTGCTCTATTTGTTAATTCATTTTAAACCAAACTCCCCTAATTCGATTTGACTCGGTTAATAATTATACAAGAATCCTTGAGAGACGATACTCGAGTTGTCGCTACCGTATACTATATTTTCAAAATACTCGTTTTTGATCCGTGCGCGCGACAATGAATCAAATTGGCGCCGTTGTCGGGATTCTTGTTGTTAATAAGCGATCTTAGAGTCACGTGTCTAGTGCTCTTGCGTTTAGACCCTACTTCCTCACTTGTTTTGGCAATTTCGCATTTCGATGTCAAAAATCCGATTTTCGGGAAAATCGTGTCCGTTTCAAAATCTGTTTCTTGCAACCTGAGCAGAAAAATCGTGCGATCATTAGTCCCGTACTCATGGAATGAGTTACGGGACTACAGCCTCAAATTGCCAAATTCCTCTTCCTTCTATTTTTATGAATTTTTACTGTTTTCATAGTTTTAAAAATTCCAAAAAATTCTCATAATTCTTATTTCACTTAATTAGATTAAATTTGGTGTTTTTGTATTTTTCTGAATTTGTTTTAGTCTTATCCCTTTGTTTATTTTGTTTCTGCCTACTAGGGACATTGTTGGCATTTTCGGATTTGTTCTGCATTAGTTCTGGCTACTAGGTCTGTTTGTTCTGACTTGTTTTCTTTTGATCCTGAAGTTGAGAGAACCTTACACACACGCCGCAGAGCAAATCACACTAGCACTAGTTCACCACCCGTTATCGATTCTGATTCTGAACTTGTTTTTGATAACATGGTCGAACAAAGAACACTAAAGCGACTTCTTTGCCTGATGTGAACTATAATGGTTTATGTATTGATTACCCTCAAGGTGATACACCATTTGAATTGAAATCGGTTTAATACACTTGTTGCCAAAGTTTCATGGTCTTGCAGTGAGGATCGCATAAGCATTTGAAGGAATTTCAGGTTGTGTGTTCTACACCATTGAGGCCTGAAGGAATCACTCAAGATCACATCAAACTCGAGCCTTTCCATTCTCATTGCAAGGTGCGCGAAGGATTGGATATATTACCTTGAACCGAATTCCATCACAAGCCGGAATGCTCAAAAAAGTGTTCTTAGAAAAATACTTTCACCGCCTCCGAGAGTGCATCAATCGTAAAGCAGATATGTGGAATTAGACAGATGGTGAGTCATTAGTGAGTCTTGGGAGAGATTCAAGCGGTTAGTGTCCATTGTCCCCAACACCGGATCACCGAAAGCGATTATTTATCCAAAGACTTCTATGAAGGTGCATTCTATCGATGGATAGAAACATTCTTGATCTTTGCTAGCGGTGGAGCACTTGTTGATAAAACTCCAGCTGTGCTAAAGCCTTGATTGAGAACATGTCTCTCAACTCCCAACAGGTTCACCACTAGAAACAGTACTATCCAAACCAAGGGTGTGAACGAGATCCAGGGTTCTTCCAACAAAGCTTTAGAAACAAGAATTGACGAGCTTACTTCTTTAGTGAAACGGTTGGCAACAGGTAAGACCCAAGCAGCAAACTTGTGTGGTATTTGTACTTCGTCTGAGCACCCGACCGATACTTGTCCTATTTTGAAAGATGAGTCAATCACCGAGTTGCCTCAAGCTTATGCAGCAAACCTTTACAATCAAGGAAACAATCAAGAAGGGGTTCCTGATCACAACTAACAAATACCATCCCAATTGGAGGAACCATCCAAACCTTCGATATGAAACCAACAATCCGACCAACAACAAAACCCTCCCCAAGTGACCACCCCCGCACCTTCCTGACCTTCACTAGAGGACCTTGTCAAGCAAATGGTCATCAACAATCTCGATTCAAAGAAAGAACCGATTCTAGCATTCGAGACCTTGCGATACACAAATTGGGCGACTTGCTACTTCAATGAATGCCATGCAGCAAGCCCAAGGATCGAACCAACTTCCCCCCCCAAACAGTTGTGAATCCTAGAGCGCTAATGTGAGTGCAATTTCCTTGAGATCCGGAAAAGTTGTAGACCACCAAATTTCACCCAGAAAAAAAAAAAAAGAACTAATGAGGTAACACCTTCTTCACCAACCCTCTACATTGTGGTGGAAAGTGGAAAAGATAAACAGAAAGAGTATGCACCACCAGTCCCTTTCCCACATAGAGTGCTGAAAAATAAAGGGATTGATGAGGGAGACAAAGAGAGGGAGATCTTGGATGTTTTCAGAAAAGTTGCGGTCAACATTCCGCTTCTTGATGTAATTAAACAGGTTCCAAAGTACGCCAAGTTTCTAAAAGATTTGTGTACCAACAAGAGGAAGATGAAAGGAAGTGAAAGAGTCAACTTGGGAAGAAATATCTCTGCCTTTATTCAGCCCAAGCCTTCATCCGAAAAGGCTACAAAGCGAGCACAATGTTTCACCATCACTCGAGTCTTGCCACAAAAGCAAAAGGATCCAGAACTTTTGCTATTCCTTCTACCATCGGGGATAGTAAATTTGAGAATTGCATGCTTGATTTAGGAGCGGGCATTAATGTTATGCCTACTTCTATTTATAATAACCTTAATCTTGGTCCTTTGCAAAGATACTGGTTTGATCGTCGTCCGGTGGCGAGCAGAGCAACGCCCGCTTGCCGGGGTGGTGGAAGATGTTCTGGTTCAAGTTAACGATTTAATTTTTCCCCGCAGATTTTTATATCCTAGACATGGAAGGAGAAACTAAGTCGAAGCGGGGCTCCCATCATTTTAAATGCGCACTGCTTCATGAAAACGCGAAAACAAAAATTGATGTTGATGATGGAACCATGTCCATGGAATTTGGTGACATTGTTGCAAAGTTTAACATTTTTGATGCTATGAAATACCCTTTAGAAGAGCATTCATTTTTCATATTGAACCGATCTCGAGTTGGTTGAGGACACTTGTTCTCGAATTGTTATCACCGGATTTTCCATCCTTATCCGGGTTTGATGATATTTATTCATGTGTTGATTGTACCGACACCGACCTTTGTGTTGTATGTCTTTGAGATTGATCTTTGCCTTGCGGTGACATGTTTCCTACAGGTGAAGCCGTTGTCAATGAAGTTGTTAATGAAGTTGTTTATGCGGTTGATGCTCTCGACATCCCAAATGCCCCAAACACGCCATCCATCGAGCAATCCCGTCGCCCTTAGAGTCAAACAACTCCCGGATAATCAAAATACGCTTATTTGGGAAGTGATGAGAAACTCCTGTTATTATCTCTTCTAACCTTGATTTCGATCAGAAAACAAACTTTTGCGAGTTTTGAAGAAGCACAAGAAGGCAATTGGTTGGACATTAGCCGACATCCTGTATTAGTCCTTCCTTGTGTATGCACAGATTTTACTTGAGGATGGTGCGAAAGCAGAAAGGCAGCCCCAAAGGCGGCTTAATCCGTTAATCCTCGATGTCGTGAAGAAAGAGGTAACCAAACTCTTGCAAGGTGTATTATTTACCCTATCTCTGATGAAAGAAATGGGTAAGCCCGATGCAGGTTGTACCTAAGAAATCTGGACTCACAAAGTGGTCAAAAATGAAAAGAATGAACTTGTCCCTACTAGAGTTCGAAATAATTTGAGGGTTTGTATTGATTACGGGAGATTGAACCAGTTACTAGGAAGGATCACTTCCTTTACCGTTCATTGACCAAATGCTTGAACGGCTTCTTTGGTAAATCACATTATTGCTTTCTTGATGGCTTTTCGAGGTTACTTTCAAATTCATATTGCACACGAAGATCAAGAAAAGACTACTTTTACGTGCCCATTCGGTACATTTGCTTACGAGGAGGATGCCTTTTGGTCTTTGCAATGCTCCCGGCACTTTCCAAATGATGCATGATTAGCATTTTTGCCTTGATTTTATTGAAAATTGCATGGAAGTGTTTATGGATGATTTCACTTGCTTATGGTTCTTCATTTGATGCATGCTTGAAGCGGTTTAAATATGGTTTTGGAGAGATGCATCGAAACTAACCTTGTTCTAAATTATGAAAAATGCCATTTTATGGTTGAACAGGAATTGTTTTGGGTCACATAATTTACGAAAAAGGAATTTCACGTAGAC
Organism: Oxytropis ochrocephala; assembly: GCA_020916435.1. Lineage (NCBI taxonomy): Eukaryota > Viridiplantae > Streptophyta > Magnoliopsida > Fabales > Fabaceae > Oxytropis > Oxytropis ochrocephala. The sequence continues at coordinate 63,769,046 of CM037093.1, read as the reverse complement.
CTGCTAAGATTGATGTGATTTCTACACTTTGCCTTATCCATCTTGCATTCGCGAGATTCGTTCTTTTCTTGGTCATGCGGTTTTTACAGCGCTTCATTAAGGATTTCAAAGAAGATAGCTCTTCCATTGTCCCAACTTGTCAAGAATGACGTTACTTTCAACTTCGATGACAAATGCAAAGCAGCGTTTGACGTCTTGAAGAAAGCATTGACCTCTGCTCCCGTCATCCAAATTTCGATCGACCCTCCCTTTTGAGATCATGTGTGATGCTTCTAACTATCTTTGTTGGGGCGGTCCTTGCACAAAGAGTTGACAAGGCTGCCCATGTTATTTATTATGCTTCTAGGACTTTAGATTCTCGCATACCTAATTACACCACCACCGAAAAGGAACTTCTCGCTATTGTTTTTGCTCTTGATAAATTCGGATCATATTTGCTAGGTTCCAAGGTTGTTGTTTTTATTGACCATGCAACTTTAAAATATTTGTTGAAGAAGCGGAGCGAAACGAGATTGATTCGGTGGATGTTGTTACTTCAAGAGTTTAATGTGGAGATTAAAGATAAAAGTGGAGCCGAGAACTTGGTGGTGATCACTTGAGCGAGGATAGAAAGGGATGAAGATCCTTATCCCATTCGGGATGACTTTCCGATGGCGCACTTTTACTTATGCATGGAGTTACTCCTTGGTATGCTGATATTGTTAATTATCTTGTTGCTGGTATTTTTCCTACAGGTGCATCCAGGCCACAAATTCAAAAACTCAAGAGCGATGCCAAATATTATGTTTGGGATGATCCATACCTTTGGAAGTTTGGCAGTGATCAAGTAATTAGGAGATGTGTTCCCGACTATGAGATTGAATCAATTTTGCATTTTTCTCATGCATCTCAAGTCGGGGGACACTTTGGTCCTCAAAGGACTACAAGAAAAGTCCTAGACTCGTGGGTCTATTGGCCCACTGTTTTTAAGGATGCTTATGAGACTTACCGCACTTGTAAGGAGTGTCAGATAGCAGGTACTGCCATCACTCGCAAGAGTGAAATGCCTCAGCAACCCATGCTTTTCTGTGAGGTATTTGATGTATGGGGAATCGACTTCATGGGTCCCTTTCCTATATCATTTGGTTTCCTCTACATTTTACTTGCTGTTGATTATGTTTCAAAGTGGGTAGAAGCTATTCCCACTAGGACTAATGATTCTAGAGTTGTTGCAGATTTTGTCAGGTCTAATATCTTTTGCAGGTTTGGAATACCGCGAGCTATCATAAGTGACCAAGGCACTCATTTCTGTAACCGCACCATGGAAGCTTTGCTCCGGAAGTATGGAGTTGTGCATAGAGTGTCAACTGCATATCACCCACAAACTAATGGGCAGCGAGAGATCTCAAATAGGGAGATCAAACAGGTTTTAGAGAAAATGGTGCAACCAAACAGAAGGGCTCGAGCCGCCGTCTAGAAGACGCACTTTGGGCTCAAAGAACGACTTTCAAGACACCAATAGGGATGTCTCCTATCGACTTGTTTTTGGTAAGGCATGCCACCTTCCTGTAGAGATAGAACACCGTGCTTATTGGGCGGTAAGAGTTGTAATTTGGAGCTACAACAAGCAGGTATTGAAAGAAAACTCCAGTTACAACAGCTTGAAGAGCTTCGGCTAGAGGCTTATGAAAGCTCTAGAATCTATAAAGAGAAAACTAAGCACTTCCATGATAAAATGATTTCTAGGAAGGAATTCTCTGTGGGCCAACAGGTTTCTTCATTTAATTCCCGCCTTAAGCTTATGGTCAGGAAACTTCGATCCAAATGGATTGGCCCTTTTGTTGTTACTAATGTTTTCCCTCATGGTGCGATAGAGATTAAAAGTGCAGGTACTGACAAAGTTTTCAAGGTCAATGGGCAGCGCCTCAAGCTATTCCATGAAAGTTCAGCGCCTGAAGATGCCAACATAGAGGAGCTTTCTTTGGAAGCACCCAACTACACTGCTACTTGATCAGGGAGTGCTTCTGTCCTACTCTCTACTTTAATAGTTATGCCCTTTCATTGAGGACAATGCTTGTTTCAAGTGTGGGGGAGGGAATCATTTGTTTTCTTTGCTTTTATTCGTTGTTTTTGTTTTGTTTTCAGTTAAAAAAAAAAAAATGCATCTTTTTGAAAGTTTTGGGCTATAGATTAATCTGAGTTTTAGGTTGTGGAGATTTGGGAAAAGTTCACAAGATCGGTATCGTCTTAACACCGTGAATCTCCTGCTTATGGAAATCAATTTGAATCCTTATTATGACATAGCCTTGAACTCTCACCCTCTGACAGCTCTTGAGTAGTTTATCTTTGCAGTCAGCACCATCTCACACATGCTCTATGTAAGGAAGCCGATGAAAATAAGTGAGTGATCCTTTCAAAAAAAAAAAAAAAAAAAAAAAAAAAAAAAAAGGGGAATGCTCCTTCTAATTTTGGTGACCCTCACCCGATCACTTAACCCAACGGACGTAGAACCTACACAAAAAAAAAAAAAAAAAAAAAAGAGAGAGATTCCCATTGTTAGTTGGTTCAGAGGCTTCTGGTGCTGGAACTTGGTAGGTTGGATTACGGTCCAATCCCCGCAACTACAATTGGGTAAACAAGGGGTATGCCATTTAATTCCAGAACCCCATGCAAAAAGGATCAGAGTCACTAACCGGCGATAGCCTTACTATAGGTGTGTGGAGATAACGGGCTTAATGTGATTGCGCCAGAATGAAAAAGAGGAAAAATGAGGATGGGTAAGTTAGACTTAGGCATAATAACATGGTTCAGATTGGTTTGTGTTTTCAGGAGGCTTATGATTGCACAATTGTGGATTAGTGTTCATACGATGCCCTTAGTGTGCAAGATTAGTACCTATCAACACAATCCTAGCCGAAGAAAAGTCTGTGGCTTAATGAGTAACTCATGGTGCTTGTGTGTTTGCTGAGTTTTTATTTTTATTTTTATTTTGCTCGGAGTGCAAAAGTTCAAGTGTGGGGGAATTTGATCAGTGCATTTTGATGCACGTTCTTCCATGTTTTTACTTAAGCATTTTTATGTTTTGCTTTGTTTATTTTTATGTTTTATAATGTTTTTCTAATTTAGTTTATTTTTGGCTTAATTTGATTTTCGTGTTTTATTTTCAGCTTTAGCAGCTTTCACGGAAAAATTCATAACTGGAGCTGCGAGTATCGGATCGACGCGCTCTAATATGCGTTGAAAAGCCAAGAGAAAGAGCTACAACTTTCATGTTTCAGCAAAAGCTAATTCGGAGCGCAAGAGTCTCAAATAATTCGTTGAAGTTCCAGACTTAATAAATATTTAGTTTTGGGCCGGGTTTTTTATGTTTTTTTGACCCGTTGGGTTAGAACCCGAATCCTTGTTTTTTCCTTTATACCTAGCAGCCGCGGTACTGTTCACTGTCACTTTTTGCACTGTTCACGAAAATACTTTGAGAAGTTTTGGATCACGAATTCTCATGGAGAACTAGAGGATCCAAACAATTTGTCAGTATTCGAGTTCCAACACCTTGAGATTTTAGTAATTATAATCCAGGTTTTCTATTCCTTTCAATATAAATCTATGTCTCTTGTTTGCTTAATTCGACTTACATAGGTTATATTGGTTTAATTCGATTGATTGTATGATCCTAACCATAGACATGTTATCGTTTGCTTAATTCGCTATCATGTTTGTTTAATTCATGTTTGCTTAATTCATGAAACTTGATCCCGTTTGCTTAATTCGGATAATAGGAACATACAACTTATACTGTCAATTGCGCTTGTCAAAGATATTATAATCGAATAGGAATAGACAATTTGCGGTTGGAATTACGATAATCGATGATAGGCAGGAACCGAATCAGCAAATTGGTTTTTAACGTATTTGATAATCACTTAATTGCTCTATTTGTTAATTCAGATTTTAAACCAAACTCCCCCTAATTCGATTTCAGTCGGTTAATAATTATACAAGAATCCTTGAGAGACGATACTCGAGTTGTCGCTACCGTATACTATATTTTCAAAATACTCGTTTTTGATCCGTGCGCGACAGCGGATCAAAGAGTCATGAATCGATTTCTTCTTGTAGTGTTAAGAGTCATGAATCGATTCCTCAATTGTATTGTCAAGCCAAGAATCGATTATTCTTGTTAAAAAGGAAGCAAGGAATCGATTGTTCTCTTCAAAATTCAAGGCAACAATCGATTGTTCTCTTCAAAATTCAAGGCAACAATCGATTGTCCTCTTTAAAACTCAAGGCAATAATCGATTTCTGTCTTCAAAAGAAAATAAGGCCAAAATTGATTGTTTTCTTTTCAAAACAACTTCGTTCAAAATAATCAAGTCGTGAATCAATATTGTTCACCTGTGTCTTAAGTTGTGTCATGCTGTTTTATGAATATATCGTGTTGTTTTTCAAAAATATAAGTTGCTGTTTTGTTACTAAATTTGATGCTGTTTTGCGAAACTATAGTGCAGTTTTTTTAAAATATAAGTTGCTGTTTTGTCACTAAAATTGATGCTGTTTTGCGAAACTATAGTGCAGTTTTTTTTAAAATATAAGTTGCTGTTTTTGTCACTAAATTGATGTTGTTTTATGAATATATAGTGCGGTTTTTTCAAAAATATAAGTGGTTGTTTTTGTTACTAAATTGATACTGTTTTCTCAAGTTTTGTTGCTGGACGAGGATTGAATTTTCTGAGTTTATTTTATGATTGAATTGCTATAAGAGGTTATACTACTAGTGTACTCCTTGACTATGGCTAGACTGTGGTTTACCACTAAGGCCAGAATTTCTTTCACTGGTGTATTTACAAGGGCATCACTGAGAGCCTTGCAAATGTGGCCAATGCCTCTTGCGAGTAGTACCAGTTACCTGAGTAATCCCATAGTCAATCGGTTTACTATTTTATAACCCACAAAACTAAAAGATAACCGTAATATATATATATACATGCTTATGATGACGTGACTATATGATGTTGATGTGTTATTTAATGATTGTGATGTGAATGACGAATGCACTCTACGAGTGTTTTATGATGATGTGTTATTTAATGATTGTGATGTGAATGACGAATACACTCTACGAGTGTTTTATGATGACATACCTTGAGTGGTTATTTATTTTATGATGATGACGATGAGTACTCCGAGTGAGTGTTGGTTGAATTGCACATGTGTTATAGGATCTCATGGCATGTGCATACTATGACTTACTGAGTATGCTGCAAAATTTACTGAATTGTCCAAGTTTTATCCACACTATGATGGAGATGGTGCTGAGTTCTCCATATGCATCAAGTTTGAGAACGGGTTGCGTGCTGACATTAAGAGAGCCATAGGGTATCAGCAGATCCGTGTATTCCCATTGTTGGTTAATAGTGCCAGAATTTTTGAAGAGGACAATAATGCTTTCTCTAGGGTTATGAAGGAAAGGCAAAAGAATTTTTCGGGTCGGGGAAAGCCATATGAGGTGCCTGCTGGTAAGGGCAAAGGGAAGTTTGTTGGTAAATTGGTTGGTGGGTCTAAGCGAAGTGGGGAGATCTTTGCGGCCGGTGTTACTTGTTACACGTGTGGAAAGGCAGCCATAAGAGTCCGTGATTGTCCAAATAATGAGAAAAGAGATGTTACAAGTGTGGAAAAGAGGGACACATGGCTTCCAACTGTGATAGGAAGGAGGTGCTGTGCTTTAATTGTGGGGAGGGTGGTCACATCAGAACACAATGTCTGTAACACCCCCTTTCTAGACAACCGTTAATCACTGTATTCTATCAGAGTTTTTAAATTTAAAATCACGAAAGGGAATGTCGCATTTCAACGCTTATAAAAACAATCAGCTCATAGTCAAATCATAAGAAGTTTATAAAATATTAAAACGATATGCAGCACATAGTTTAGGGTCGGGCCCTCAAACACCTGTTTTAGTTTACAGTACCGAAATAAAGGACGCTTCCAACACAGCGGAAGAATTACTAGTTTTTAACAAATCACTTAGTACATCATCAATAAATGTCTAAAGCATCAAATAATAAAATAAAGACGACTACGCCCCTCACGTGCTACATATCGTAGAAATGAGACACGACTACTAGTAGGCAGGCATAAGGATGCCCTCACTCGCGAGTACCTGCAGCGTTGCCACATAAGAGCAACATTCCAAGCAGAATGGGTGAGTCTTTCATACAAATAATAATAGTTAGGATAGGCATTATATATTGGCAAGGCAACAAACACTACAATCAGGTCACCACATTATCAACACGTCATCACTAAGTTCATTAACATATGTATGAGAGTATGCATGTATGCAACATGCATGAGGATCCTTCATCACCACTATTTGCCTTGAGGGCACTCATCGCTTTGGACCGGAGTCCCACGTCGCTTTGGCCGAAGCCTACACATCGCTTTATGCATATGCATCATGAGGCTCTATGTCAATGCACCACAAATATATTAGGCTCACCATTTCTTTTAATTATTTATTCACCTCCATCTCACCAACAAATTAGCCTTGAGGGCTCTCATCACTTTTTGGACCAAAGTCCCACTTCGCTTTCACACTCCGCTTAATTACAACTTAATTTATACTCTTACGTTAATATTTTAGCTCACAATCACTTCACAACACAAGAGTTGCACCAACTAACACCCTAGGGACCATAAGACACCTAGGAACCACACTAGGCGCCACTTGGCGCCACGGGGCAGCCACTTTGGCGCCCCACAGCAACACACTCACACACCCACATGCACAACCAGCCCAACCAACCGGCGCACTAGGGCCGCCATATTTGGCGCCCGCACCGAGACACCCACGCACACGCACAGGCCTGCACTGGCCAAGGCGCACATGCACACGCAGGCAGGCAGCCACATTTGGCGCCCGCTCGACACACACGCCGAGAAGTCGGACACGGGCGCACGAGGCTGCCAGGTTGGCGCCACGTGGCTCGCACAACGCACACAGCCGATTGCATCAGACAACTCTGGCGCCATTTGCCCTGCAATTTGGCGCCCCCCCCCCTTCACTGCACACTTCACGCAAAGAACAAGCGACATACGGCGCCAACTTCCCCAGCACTTGGCGCCTCCCCTTCACCTACACACACTAAACCGAACACACACACACAGCACGTCTAAGCCAAACCCAGGCGCATCAGGGCTGCCCATTTGGCGCCCTGTGCCCTGCAACACGCATTCCACACTCACACACACACACATCATGCGCGCGATTGCTAGGCAATTGGCGCCAGGCCGTAGCCAACTCCTCTCACTTGCTTAATTCCTTCAACACTTCAACAACACCAATTGCCCAACAGTTTTTATAATTAATCTACACCATACTACCAACAATCATCAACCATCTCTTTGATTACTCTACAACTAACATATTCACACACTTCACTCTATTGGGGAGTTCTCACAAACAATTTATATGCACAGTTTCAATCACACACCACTTCCAATCATCAGCAACATATAACATTTCAATAGGCATCAAACACAACAACAAGAATAGGTTTCACAGACATTAATCAATCATCCAACACCTAGACCACATACAACACAAATCCTAAAGAGTATTATATGCATAGAAAGAGTCCCCATACCTGGAAAAAGCCCACAAATTCGAACCTAACACCAAGCAAATCAACGTGAGCAAGCTTCCCCTATTTCTCCTTCAAAACCGTGGCTCTTCTCTCTTCTTGAACGCAAGGAACAATGAGAACAACAGGGGAGGAATTGGAATCACGTTCTGGAATTCAAAAGGAAGAAGAATGGAGAAAAGGAAGAGATTCAGTGCGTTACCTATGAAGTTGGAGAAGAAGAAATCCTTGTTTTCCCCCTCCTAGCTCGCGACGCCGTTCCTCCTCTTCTTCTCCCTTGAGAAGCTTCGGCCACTCTCTCTCTCTCTCTTCACCGTCGCGAGCTCCCCTTCTCTCTTCTCTCTCACCGTCGCGCTCCCCTTCTCGCTTCTCCGTCACCGCCGCGTTCCTTCTCTTCACTTCCTCTCTCACCGTCGCGCTTCTTTCTCTCTTTCTCACTATTCTGTTTCTTTCCTTCTCTTAGCTGCGCTACACCCTTCTCTCACTCTCTCTATTCCTTTTCCTTTTAATTCTATTAACCCTAAGCCCAATCCCTAGCCTACTTGCACCCCCCTTATTTACTTTCACACACCATCAATTAAAGCCCATAATGCTATTCACACCTCCCATTTCAATTAATTCCACCACTCCCTAATTACTTAAACACCTCTCAATAAAGCTCCAATTAATAAATTCTAATATAATATCTACCTACTTAATTAAATAATCCGCCAATTATTTTTGGGGCGTTACAACTCTCCCCCACTTAGAATATTTTCGTCCTCGAAAATTTGACGTCAAAACCATGAACACAATATCGAGCTTAAGTTCTCATTCCTAACTTGATCCAAACCATGCACTCCTCTTACATCGTTACTCTTGTACCAAAACGCTAATCTTCACGTCTCACTACCATCTTCTCCCAATCTAACGTCAAGACACTACCAAGGGTTCATTATGGACATAGTCTCGAAATAAGGTTCGAGATAAATTCCTACTACACCTAGACGGATACAACTATTGCAAGTCAAGATCATGAAATCCGAGTTCACGCATCGCATCGCGAGGACCATTAGGCACATAGGATAAAACATAGTGAAATGCACATCATAAAATACACTCGACGTTTAGAATCATTCTCATAGAAATCAAGGCATTAAAGACATGACAACACCTCAAAATAATTGACATGACCATCCTATAAAGTTCCCAATAACGGCATGATTTTGGTATTCCTTGGCCCTTACGTTTGCACAACATTCTACTTAGTAAACAGCACATTAAAATTTGAAGGCAAACAGCACCTTTAACTCAAGAAAACAACACTTTTAAATCTTGGGAAACAGCAACATAAAGTTGAGAACACAGCAACATTTATTTTTAAAACGGCAAACAACAACAATTTTTACGAAAACAGTAGACAACCAACTTTTGAAGACGACACCATTTTACCCAACCCCCTCGCTAACCTCCAATTTATCTATGCAATGCACAACACGTAACCTCCTCAGTATCATTATTACCACATCTCTCAATTTCATCATAACCCTCTTATTTAAATCGCAACATCATCATTTAGTCACTTAGCACGATTAACACGTCATTATCTTTAATCATTAGTTATACACATGGGACGCCACAACATAAAAACAGCAGCAATTATTGTGACTACAACAACTTGAAAGATAGAGAAAACGACACTTTAGAATATGATGAACAGCACACTTAAATTGAAGAAATAGCTCACTTAAACTTGAGAAAACAGCCGCATTTCATTTAAGTAAATCGCACACTTAATTATAAAGAAAGAAAGAAAACAAAGAAAGCAGCCTACTTGGTTGTAAACCGCACTATTAATTTTATATAAAAAGGACAAAAGAACCTAGCCTTACAAAAATAGCGACATCGGCTTAAAAATCTGCGGCATTAGCTTCAGAAAAACAATCCACGATGGTTTTTATAAACAAAATACAGCAACATCACCTTTTATAAAAAAATACAGCAACCGCATTTAAATGAAAACAAAGAATAAAGAAAAAAAAAAGCAATTTAACAACATGAAAAAATGTACTTTTTAATTCACAAAAACAAATGACTTGATTATGGAAAAATAGCAACCTTGATTTTAATTATGCAATCACGACAACACCTAACTCATTCTCATCCTATTTAAATTTGAGTAACAATACATCTAAATTGAAGGGACAACACATTTGAATGATTTGGGTACCAATACCTTTTGCACTTTAGAAAAATATCACATGTAAATTAAGGAAACAACACATTTTGAAAGTGGGAACATCTCATTCAAGAATTGGAGTAACAACATCTTCAAAACCTAGTAACAACACATTCCAAGTTTTAGTAACAATGCCTTTAAATTTGGAAAACAACGCATTCAAATCTTAAATTCGGGTAACAATATATTGGAAATTTTGGAAAACATCTCCTTTTTAAAATCACCAAACAATAGTAAAACCCCCACCATTTTATTTATAAAGACAGTCACGTTACACCCCTCTTCATTTTAAAAGAAACACAGGAAAACAGTGTGGATAAACAGTAGGAAATGGCGCCTCATTTGTTGTGAAACAATGAGATTTTTATTAAGAGAAAAAGCAAGAAGACAAAGAAAACAAACAATTGATCACCTCTCACCACATTCCTCATCAAATCACCCAATCACTCACAACAACATATTTTTATTTTTTTCTTTTTTTTTTTTTTTTTTTTTTTTTTTTTTAAACATATGACAACATACAGTTGCCCTTTATATATATTCGTGGGTTATAAAATAGTAAACTATTTGACTATGGGATTTCTCGGATATCCGTGCTGCTCGCACAATGAACATTTGTGAGGCTCTCAGAGATGTCCTTGAAAATACACCAAGAACTGCTTTGAACAAAGGCTAGCCATAGTCAAAAGGTACACTAGTAGTATAACACTTAGAGTGAAATTCTTTGAATTAATGTCCATATAAGTATCACAGTTAATATAATAGAACATTTTCGCATACCAAAACCTACAATACCCGAACCCCACATACAAGTCCCTCATATATACCATTATAAGGTCAGAACCCCACCCTTACAAAATCCAACAAGAACAAGAGCACTTAAACGAGGTTAAGATCAATTATCATCCTAGAAAACACGTAAAGCGACCCAAGCATCCTTTAAACACATAACTTTTTGGAATTTGAGAGTCAACAAACACGACATCATAGTAAAGCGAGAAAACTACTTTCAGATAGCACACCATAATTAAATCAGTAGTTCTTGCTATTTAAACTCTAGTTTTATAACTTAATGATCGAAGCCTATGCAACTCACGACACTATAGACATGCAAAGATGGCAGTTTGAACACCAACGCATTTTCTCTAACTTTATCTAGTTCTATGTATCAAGTGGATTAATTAACCAATTTCAATCACCTCATTAACTACAATTACTTAATTAAATGCAACATGTTGGTAAGACTATCACCTAACATTTAAAATATTGCAACATATGGTAAGAAGTAGTAGCTAAACAGAAAACTAACATAGCAGATTACACAAGGTACTCGTGGCAAACACATACATAGCGAGAATAAGACAATAAGCGAAGACCAAAGATCAACAATAGCAATCCTACCGTTTGGCCAATTCAACTAATCACTGCAACACAAATCATGGTTAGAACGAGTACCAAGACTCGAGGGATAACTAGACTCGACACTGGACAACTTGGCCGGACAGACCAAACTTCACTCACGATACCACTATGTAACACCCCTTTCTAGACAACCGTTAATCATCAGATTCTATCGAGTTTTTAAATTTAAAATCACGAAAGGGAATGTCGCATTTCAACGCTTATAAAAACAATCAGCTCATAGTCAAATCATAAGAAGTTTATAAAATATTAAAACGATATGCAAGACATAGTTTAGTGGTCGGGCCTCAAACACCCGCTTTAGTTTACTGATCTGCACGAAATAAAGGACGCTTCCAACACAAATGGAAGAATTACTAGTTTTTAACAAATCACTTAGTACATCATCAATAAATGTCTAAAGCATCAAATAATAAAATAAAAGACGACTACGCCTCCCCGTGCTACATATCGAGTGAGACACGACTACTAGTAGGCGGGGCATAAGGATGCCCTCACTCGCGAGTACCGCAGCGTTGCCACATAAGAGCAACATTCCAAGCGTAATGGGTGAGTCTTTCATACAAATAATAATAGTTAGGATAGGCATTATATATTGGCAAGGCAACAAACACTACAATCAGTTCACCACATTATCAACACGTCATCACTAAGTTCATTAACATATGTATGAGAGTATGCATGTATGCAACATGCATGAGGATCCTTCATCACCACTATTTGCCTTGAGGGCACTCATCGCTTTGGACCGGAGTCCCACGTCGCTTTGGCCGAAGCCTACACATCGCTTTATGCATATGCATCATGAGGCTCTATGTCAATGCACCACAAATATATTAGGCTCACCATTTCTTTTAATTATTTATTCACCTCCATCTCACCAACAAATTAGCCTTGAGGGCTCTCATCACTTTTTGGACCAAAGTCCCACTTCGCTTTCACACTCCGCTTAATTACAACTTAATTTATACTCTTACGTTAATATTTTAGCTCACAATCACTTCACAACACAAGAGTTGCACCAACTAACACCCTAGGGACCATAAGACACCTAGGAACCACACTAGGCGCCACTTGGCGCCACGAGGCAGCCACTTTGGCGCCCCACAGCAACACACTCACACCCCCCCATGCACAACCAGCCCAACCGGGCGCACTAGGCTGCCATATTTGGCGCCTCCACCCGAGACACCCACGCACACGCACAGGCCCTGCACAACCGGGCGCACACAGACACGCAGGGCAGCCACATTTGGCGCCCTGCTCAGACACACACGCCCAGAAGTCAGACACGGGCGCACTGTGTGCGCCCGCTTGGCGCCCGTGGCTCGCACAACGCACACAGCGAGCTTGCATCACAAGAACTGGGGCGCCATTTGCCCTGCAATTTGGCGCCCCTTCACTGCACACTTCACGCAAAGAACCAAGAAGATACCAGCGCCAACTTCCTCAAAGACTTGGCGCCCCTTCACCTACACACACTAAACCGAACACACACACACAAGACGCGTCTAAGCCAAACCCAGCGCATCGTGGCTGCCCATTTGGCGCCTCGTGCCTCGCAACACGCATTCCACACTCACACACACATGTCACGGGCGCCGGATTGCTAGGCAATTGGCGCCTAGGCCGTAGCCAACTCCTCTCACTTGCTTAATTCCTTCAACACTTCAACAACACCAATTGCCCAACAGTTTTTATAATTAATCTACACCATACTACCAACAATCATCAACCATCTCTTTGATTACTCTACAACTAACATATTCACACACTTCACTCTATCGGGGGAGTTCTCACAAACAATTTATATGCACAGCTTCAATCACACACCACTTCCAATCATCAAAGAACATATAACATTTCAATAGGCATCAAACACAACAACAAGAATAGGTTTCACAGATTACAATCAATCATCCAACACCTAGACCACATACAACACAAATCCTAAAGAGTATTATATGCATAGAAAGAGTCCCCATACCTGGAAAAAGCCCACAAATTCGAACCTAACACCAAGCAAATCAACGTGAGCAAGCTTCCCCTATTTCTCCTTCAAAACCGTGGCTCTTCTCTCTTCTTGAACGCAAGGAACAGCAGAACAACAGGGAAGAGGAATTGGAATCACGTTCTGGAATTCAAAAGGAAGAAGAATGGAGAAAAGGAAGAGATTCAGTGCGTTACCTATGAAGTTGGAGAAGAAGAAATCCTTGTTTTCCCCCTCCTAGCTCGCGACGCCGTTCCTCCTCTTCTTCTCCCTTGAGAAGCTTCGGCCACTCTCTCTCTCTCTCTTCACCGTCGCGAGCTCCCCTTCTCTCTTCTCTCTCACCGTCGCGCTTCCCTTCTCGCTTCTCACACCGCGCTCCTTCCTTCTTTCACTTCCTCTCTCACCGTCGCGCTTTCTTTCTCTCTTTCTCACTATTCTGCTTTCTTTCCTTCTCTTAGTTGCGCTTACACCCTTCTCTCTCTCTCTCTCTATTCCTTTTCCTTTTAATTCTATTAACCCTAAGCCCAATCCCTAGCCTACTTGCACCCCCTTATTTACTTTCACACACCATCAATTAAAGCCCATAATGCTATTCACACCTCCCATTTCAATTAATTCCACCACTCCTAATTACTTAAACACCTCTCAATAAAGCTCCAATTAATAAATTCTAATATAATATCTACCTACTTAATTAAATAATCCGCCAATTATTTTTGGGCGCGTACGATGTCCAAAGCCAAAGAAAGAGAAGTCCACTTTGGGAGAGTTTTTGCACCGGCAGTGTTCGAGAGGACCCAATGCGATTAGAGGTACATGCTTCATCTATGGTACACCTTTAATTGCTATTGTTGACACGGTGCTACGCACTCTTTTATTGCTTCGCTTTGTCTTTGAAAAGTTGAATTTAGTGTTATGCATTATGGAGAGAGGGATGGTTATCGACACTCCACTAAGGGTTCGGTAACTACTTCTCTAATGTGTGCTAGGTGTCCTCTCCGCTATCGGTCTAGTGAGATTTTCTCGTTGATCGATTTGTTTGCCTTTGGGTGGGTTGGATGTGATTACGGGCATGGATCGTTAGTAGATAACCATGTGCACATCAACCGCCCTAGTAAGTCTCATTAGTTTTCTTCTTCCCGAAGAGGAAGAGTCGCTTTCTTTGTCTCACGAGCAATTGCGCGGGGTAATGAAAGAGGGTGGTCGGTTGTTTGCTTTGATGGCGTCCATGTCTGCCGAGAACCAAGCCGTGATTGATGGGTTGCGGTGGTGTGTGAGTTCCCCAAGTGTTTCTCGATGAGATTCCTAGTGTGCCACCGAGAGGGAAGTTGAGTTTGGGATTGAGCTTGTGCTCGGCACTAGGCACGTGTCTATGGCACCGCATCGAATGTCGCGCCTCAGGAAGCAGGTTCGAATCAAGAAGAAGCGATTAGAGGAGCTTCTTGAGAAGAAGTTTGTGAGGCCTAGTGTGTCACCATGGGGGCTCGGTTTTGTTGGTTAAGAAGAAGGATGGGAGTATGCGTCATGCGTGGATTACGAACAAATCCGAACAAGGTAACTATTAAAAATAAATATCCTCTTCCGAGGATTGATGATCTGATGGATCAGCTGGTGGGTGCTAAGGTTTTTAGCAAGATTGACTTGAGGTCGGGTTATCATCAGATCAAGGTGAAGGATGAAGACATCCAGAAGACCGCGTTCAGGACGAGGTATGGGCATTATGAGTACTCTGTAATGTCGTTTGGTGTCACCAATGCACCAGGGGTGTTTATGGAGTACATGAACCGAATCTTCCATAGCTATTTGGATCGGTTTGTGGTTGTGTTTATCGATGATATACTGGTGTACTCTAAGTCTGAGGAGGAACACGCAGAGCACTTGAGGTTAGTGCTAGAAGTACTGAAAGAAAGGAAGCTTTATGCTAAGTTATCAAAGTGTGAGTTCTGGCTGAAAGAGGTAACCTTCTTGGGTCACATTATCTCTGGTGATGGTATAGCTGTGGACCCAGCTAAGGTTGATGCAGTGTTGCAGTGGGAGAGCCCAAAGTCTGTGACTGAGATTAGGAGTTTCTTGGGGTTAGCTGGTTACTACAGGAGGTTTATTGAGGGGTTCTCTAAGCTAGCCCCTCCGTTGACCCAATTGACCTGTAAGGGAAGAGCTTTTGTGTGGGACGCCAAGTGTGAAGAGAGCTTCCAAGAGTTGAAAAGGAGGTTGACAACATCTCCGGTGCTAGTGTTGCCTGTGCCGGATCAACCTTTTGTTGTATACTGTGATGCGTCCAAGATGGGTTTGGGAGGTGTATTGATGCAGGATGGGAAGGTAGTTGCTTATGCGTCCAGACAGTTGAGGATACATGAGAAGAACTATCCTACTCATGATTTGGAACTAGCTGCTATTGTGTTTGCGCTAAAGATTTGGAGGCACTATCTCTATGGTACCAGTTTGAGGTGTTCGGTGATCACAAGATTTTGAGGTACTTGTTTGACCGTAAGGAGCTGAATATGAGACAGGCGTTGGTTAGAGTTCTTTGAAAGATTACGATTTCGGCTTGAACTATCATCCCGCAAAGCTAATGTCGTGGTGATGCTTTAAGTCGGAAAACTTTACATATGTCGCTGAATGATGGTGAAGGAATTGGAGTTGATTGAGAAATTCCATGATTTGAGTCTGGTTTGTGAGGTGACACCGCAGAGTGTCGTCGGGTATCTTGAGGATTGATAATGACTTCTTGATTAATATCGAGACGCCCGTAAACCGGATGTGAAACCGTGGATTTGTTGGTTGCGGGTGATCGAGCAAAGGATGGGGATTTCGTGTTGGATTCCCGGAGTATTGAGATTCGGGACGGGATATGTGTTCCCGATGATGCCGATATGAAGAGAATGATACTTGAGGAGAGCCATAGGAGCAAGTTAAGTATTCATCCAGTGCCACGAAAATGTACCATGATTTGAAGAGACTGCTTTTGGTGGCACGGTATGAAGAAGGATGTAGCACAATTTGTATACGCATGTTTGACTTGCCGGAAGTCAAAGATTGAGCACCGTGGCTTTGGCGGGGTTGATGCAACCGTTGGAGATTCCGGAATGGAAGTGGGACAGCATTTCCATGGACTTTGTGATAGGGTTGCCAAACACTGTGAGAGGGTTTGATTCTATTTGGGTGATTGTGGATAGGTTGACCAAGTCCGCTCACTTTATTCCTATCAACATCACCTATCCGGTGCCAAAGTTGGCTAGAATATACATTCAGGTGATTGTGAAGCTTCATGGGGTTCCGAAGAGTATTGTGTCGGATAGAGACCCGCGGTTTACATCAGAGTTTTGGGGAAGCTTACAGGAGGCTTTGGGGTCCAAGCTGAGGTTGAGTTCAGCTTATCATCCTCAGACTGATGGTCAGACAGAGAGAACCATCCAGTCTTTGGAGGATCTTCTGAGAGCTTGTGTGCTGGAGCAGGGAGGTGCGTGGGATACACACCTTCCACTGATTGAGTTCACTTATAATAACAGCTACCATTCGAGTATAGGGATGGCTCCTTTTGAGGCACTGTATGGGCGGAGGTGTAGGACTCCGTTGTGTTGGCATGAGTCCGGTGAGAGTGTCGTTCTTGGACCGGAATTGGTTAGGGAGACTACAGAGAAGGTTAAGATGATCAGGGAGAAAATGAAAGAGTCCCAGAATCGGCAGAAAAGTTATCATGATAGGAGGAGAAAGGACTTGGAATTTCAGGCTGGTGAGCATGTATTCTCGAGGTCACGCCTATGACAGTGTTGGGCGTGCCAAAGCTAAGTTGACTCCTAGATTTATTGGACCGTACCAAATCACCGAGAGGGTAGGAAAAGTTGCTTATAGGGTGGCTCGCCACCTAATCTTTCGAACTTGCACGATGTATTCCACGTGTCGCACTTCTAAGTATATTCCGAACTGCCTCATGTGATTCACATGGATGATGTAGAGGTGCGTGAGAATCTCACGGTGGAGACTATGCCAAAGGTGAGGATTGATGATAGAGAGGTGAAGGTGTTGAGAGGAAAAGACATTGCATTGGTCAAGGTAGTGTGGTTGGGAGGCTCTTTGGTGAGAGCATGACTTGGGAGCTAGAGAGCGAGGATGAGGAGTCCTATCCAGAGCTATTCGACTGGTATGAATTTCGAGGACGAAATTTCCTAAGTGGGGAGAGTTGTAACACCTAAATAATTTAATTAAGTAATTGATTAAATTATTTCAAGTGTTGCACTAATTTTAATCATATTGAGTTATAATGTGGTAACTATTTTGTTGTGTTAGGGAGTGGTGGAAGCGATGGAAGGAGGGTGTAAAAAGGGCCCAAACCTTTTGAGCCCAAAATATCAATAGACTAGGTTTAGTTGCATAGGAAGGAAAAGAAAAGAAAAACAACAGAAGAGGAAAAGAAGAGAGTTTGCGCCGTGTGAGAGGAAAGGAAGGAGAAGAGAGAAACTTCTCAAAGTCGCTCAAGGTAAGGGTTTTGGTCCTTTCTTTCTCAAAATTTTTCCTTTTCCTATTGTGGTGATTTTCAATCCCTCATTGCTTGTTGTTGTTGGTGCGAAAGATTGCTCAAGTTGCTCAAGGAGGGACATCCAACGTTAATTGCGAAGTAGAGGAAGGGAAAGCTTGCTATTTTGGGTGATTTTGGTGTTATTGGAGTCCTACGGTTTAAATTAAGGTAAGGGTGAGCGTTTCATTTAACATAATTGGGTATGTGATGTGGTTTGTGGAGTTTCTTGATGTTGTTTAATGATTTCTGATGTTGTTTGATAATTTTGATGATGTTGATGATTTTGATGAGGTTTGATGATTTCTGATGTTGCTTGATAATTTTGATGTTGTTAATGAATTTGGATGATGTTGATGAATTTTGATGATGTTAAATTGATGATATTGATTGTGTTTGAGATGACTGAGAATTGTATCATTTGGGTGTATTGATCGTGTGAGAAGGAGAGAACTCAAGGAAAGCCATGAATCGATTCCTTCTTGTGGTGTTAAGAGTCATGAATCGATTTCTTCTTGTAGTGTTAAGAGTCATGAATCGATTCCTCAATTGTATTGTCAAGCCAAGAATCGATTATTCTTGTTAAAAAGGAAGCAAGGAATCGATTGTTCTCTTCAAAATTCAAGGCAACAATCGATTGTTCTCTTCAAAATTCAAGGCAACAATCGATTGTCCTCTTTAAAACTCAAGGCAATAATCGATTTCTGTCTTCAAAAGAAAATAAGGCCAAAATTGATTGTTTTCTTTTCAAAACAACTTCATTCAAAATAATCAAGTCGTGAATCAATATTGTTCACCTGTGTCTTAAGTTGTGTCATCTTCGTTTTATGAATATATCGTGTCGCTTTTTCAAAAATATAAGTTCTTTGCTTTGTTACTAAATTTGATCTTTGTTTTATGAAACTATAGTGCGCTTTTTTTAAAATATAAGTTGCTGTTTTGTCACTAAAATTGATGCTGTTTTGCGAAACTATAGTGCAGTTTTTTTTAAAATATAAGTTGCTGTTTTTGTCACTAAATTGATGCTGTTTTATGAATATATAGTGCGGTTTTTTCAAAAATATAAGTGGCTGTTTTTGTTACTAAATTGATACTGTTTTCTCAAGTTTTGTTGCTGGACGAGGATTGAATTTTCTGAGTTTATTTTATGATTGAATTGCTGTAAGAGGTTATACTACTAGTGTACTCCTTGACTATGGCTAGACTGTGGTTTACCACTAAGGCCAGAATTTCTTTCACTGGTGTATTTACAAGGGCATCACTGAGAGCCTTGCAAATGTGGCCAATGCCTCTTGCGAGTAGTACCAGTTACCTGAGTAATCCCATAGTCAATCGGTTTACTATTTTATAACCCACAAAACTAAAAGATAACCGTAATATATATATATACATGCTTATGATGACGTGACTATATGATGTTGATGTGTTATTTAATGATTGTGATGTGAATGATTTAATGCACTCTACGAGTGTTTTATGATGATGTGTTATTTAATGATTGTGATGTGAATGATTTAATACACTCTACGAGTGTTTTATGATGACATACCTTGAGTGGTTATTTATTTTATGATGATGACGATGAGTACTCCGAGTGAGTGTTGGTTGAATTGCACATGTGTTATAGGATCTCATGGCATGTGCATACTATGACTTATATTGATGATGTTATGCCTTGAGTGGTTTTCTTCTATAATGAAGATATGCCTTGAGTGGTTTTAAAGATGATATGGTACCATCATGCATATGCCCGCGTGTGGTTGCATTTTCATACATAAACATAACTGTGAGTGGTCTCTGTTGTGATTTGAGCTGGAGTTGTGTATTTATGATGTGGTGATGATACCTTGTGATTGTCCCTTCTCATTCCTCTCTATTGTGTATCTGATTATGTTACTTTGAAATTCTCACCCCTTCTGCTTGGAATGTTGCTCTATTGTGGCAACGCTGCAGGTACCCGCGAGTGAAGGACTTGCTGCCTTATTCTTTTAATTTTTGGGATGTATTGTTGTGTCGCTCTCTGATACTGTAACACCTAGGGGCGTGGAGTGAGATAATTTGTTTAATAGTTGTATACTGATTTTTATTTGTTACATTGAGACGTGTTTGAGAGTTTTTGGTGAGTCGGTGTGTATGCCGCTGCGATTATGTGTTTTATGAGAATGGGATTTTCCATAGCTGATGTTTGATTGCACGAATTTGAAGAGTGCATATTTGATGAGTTTTTAAGGAAGCTGTAGCATTCCTTTTCTATCAATTAAAGAAATTTTTATTTTTGAAAAAGAATTACTCTGATAAATGACGCGTAATATAAGGGTAGAAAAGGGGTGTTACAGCTCCTACATGAAACCTAGCTCAACCCTGGTCAGGGCCTTTGATGGGTCGAAGAAAGAATTCATAGGGGAAATGGAGTTTCCAATGCAAATAGGGCCTGAGGTGTTCTATGTGACTTTTCAGATTATGGATATTGAATCCTCATACAGCTGTCTCTTGGGAAGACCTTGGATCCATGCGGCAGGCGCTGTTCCCTCTACACTTCACCAGAAACTCAAGTTTATAGATTTATAAGCTTGTAGTTGTCTTTGGAGAGGAAGAGTTCACAGTCAGCAAGCCCGTTCCCTCTCATTATATTGAAGCTGCAGAAGAATCCCTTGAATTTGCTTTCCAATCCCTAGAAATTGCGAACGCAGTGTTTGTATGCGAAGAATCCCCACCACCTGTGCCCAGGTTGTCCAATCTTGATATTATGGTAGCAAAAGTTATCTTTGAAAAATGGCTATCGATCGGGAAGGGGCTAGGGAGATCCGAACAAGGAATTTTGTCACCGTACACTTGCGAGAATATAAAGACAGGCGTGGTCGATATTGGCCCACTCAGCCGATAAGATAAGAATGGTCGAGAAAAGCGTGAGAAGAGGTTGGCTAAACTTCGGGGAAGAGAACCAGTTGCTTGATGGGTCCCATAGGTAATCTTAAGCGAGATTTTCGTGAAGTCTTTGGCATCTTTGAATCCTAATCGGATAAATTTTGCCATCATGGATAGTTCTCGAGTCTAAAGAGGGTCGGGATATGGTTTGTCGCAGTTGTTGCGGGAGAAAAGTTAGCAACCGGAAGATCGTCGATTTCCTGTTGTTTTCATTTCAAAGTAATGATTTTTGTAATGCAAATCCTTTGGCTCTGCCCAAGGCCTTAGGACATTTTCATAAGGGCATGCATGTTTTCTTTTAAAATACCATCTATCAATAAAATGTAGTTTTGAATTCTCAAATGAATAAAAATTGCTTTTTGTGTCTTCATTTTGTGTCTCTATTTTTGCTTGTTCATTGCTTTTCTATTCCCGCAAATGCAGATCTAAAATGAATGTCTCTGGAAATAATAGTGCCAATGGTTCATATGTTAATTTTGATTACCCGTTAATCAAGCTGAGGAGGATGTTGAGGATGACCGGAGACTCTCCGCAATTGATGAGAATGGTTGAGCAAGAAGAAAAGGTTATTCTACCATGTGAGGAAACTGTTGAGACCGTCAATTTAGGCACAGAGGGTGAAAAGAAAGAAGTCAAGGTTGGCACTTCAATGAAAAAGGGGGAATATGAGAGGTTGGTCCAACTCCTGCGTGATTATGTTGACGTCTTTGCATGGTCGTACGAGGATATGCCCGGATTAGATACTGATATAGTGGTGCACAAGTTGCCAGTTAAACCTGAATGTCCTCCGGTTAAACAGAAGTTAAGGAGGATGAAGCCTGAGATGTCTTTAAAGATCAGAGATGAAGTGAAGAAACAGTTTGACGCTGGCTTCCTAGCCGTAGCTAAATACCCACAGTGGGTTGCTAACATTGTGCCAGTACCCAAAAAGGAAGGACAAGTTAGAATGTGCGTTGACTACAGAGATCTGAATCGGGCCAGTCCCAAAGATGACTTTCCCTTGCCTCATATTGATGTCCTAGTAGATAGCACAAAGACAAAGACTCCCTTTTCTCCTTCATGGACGGGTATTCGGGTTATAATCGATTAAAATGGCTCCCGAGGATATGGAGAAGACGACTTTCACGACCCTTTGGGGCGTTACATTACAAAGTCATGCCGCTCGGTTTGAAGAACGCCGGTGCTACCTATCAAAGGGCTATGGTCACATTGTTTCATGACATGATGCACAAAGAAATAGAGGTCTATGTGGACGATATGATTGCAAAGTCCAAAACCGATGAGGAACATATTGTTAACTTGCGTAAGCTCTTTGAGCGGTTGAGAAAATTCAAGCTCGAGTTAAACCCGCCAAGTGCACCTTCGGGGTGAGGTCGAAAACTGGTTGGGGTTTATCGTCACCAAAAGGGATAGAGGTGGACCTGCACAAAGTACGCGCAATTCTCGAAATGCCTGCTCCTAGAACAGAGAAAGAAGTTCGGGGTTTTCTTGGAAGATTGAATTATATTTCCAGGTTTATCTTCCAGTTAACTGCCACATGTGAGCCGATTTTCAAACTGCTGTGCAAGAATCAAGAGACTAAGTGGAATGATGATTGCCAAGAAGCTTTTGAGAAGATTAAGAAATACTTGCGTAATCCACCTATTTTAATGCCTCCAAGCAGGTGGTAGACCTTTGATCCTCAGATTCGATTGTGTTAGAAAATTCGATGGGTTGTGTGCTAGGGCAACATGACGAAACTGGCAAGAAAGAGCATGCAATTTATTATCTGAGCAAGAAGTTCACTGACTGTGAGACGAGGTACTCACTACTAGAAAAGACTTGTTGTGCCTTGGTTTGGGCTGCTCACCGTTTAAGGCAGTACATGTTAAGTCATACCATTTGGTTAGTGTCAAAGATGGATCCTATCAAGTATATCTTCGAGAAGCCTGCGCTCACAGGAAGAATCGCCAGGTGGCAGATGCAGTTGTCAGAATATGATCTTCTTTATGTCACTCAAAAGGCCATAAAAGGTAGTGCGTTGGTGAATACCTGGCACATCAGCCTATTGAAGATTATCAGTCAATGCAGTGTGATTTCCACGATGAGGACATTATGGCTCTGTTTGAAGAAGGAAAGTCCCAGAGAATGAAAGATGGAGAGTAGTGTTTGACTGGTGCTTCCAATAGTTATGGGCATGGAGTCAGGCGGTGTTGATTTCCCCGACAATCGTTTCATACCACCACCACCGGACTAAGTTTCTATGTCACAAACAATATTGCAGTAGTACGAGGCATGTATTCTCGGGTATTCAGCACTCTAGATTGGAAGGTCAAAAGACTAGATGTGTACGGAGACTCAAATTCTAGTCATTCATCAAATGAACGGAGATTGGGAGGCCGTGAGATCCCGAGTTGATACTCTATAGGGATTATATCCGAGAATTGGTTGAACCCTTTGAAGAAATCACATTTCAGCATCTGCCTCGCAGAGAGAATCAGCTGGCCGATGCACTAGCTACGTTGTCTTCAATGTTTAACGTCAGCTGTGATAAGAACTTGACCCAGATCAGAATTCAGCATTGAAGTTTGCCAACACATTATCACCACTCCTGCACAGCAATTGAAGATGAAGAAGATGATAAGCCTTGGTATCATGACATCAAGCAGTACTCCTTAGAAGGTTATCGATGAATTTCCTTTTGAACGGTGAAGTGCTCTACAAAAGGAACCATGATAAAGTACTCCTTAGGTGTGTGGCAAAGGAGGAAGCAGAAAGAATCATGAGGGAGGTGCATGAAGGCACATTCGGGACTCATTCCAGTGCCACAAATGTCAGATTTATGCTGATCATATTCACGTTCCGCCGGCTTCGTTAAATGTCTTGACCGCATCTTGGCCATTTTCAATGTGGGGCATGGATGTCATTGGTCCCATAGAGCCCAAGGCGTCAAACGGGCACCGCTTCATCCTAGTTGCAATTGATTACTTCACTAAATGGGTTGAAGCTGCCTCATATTCGAGCATAAATAGTTCCGTGGTTGCCAAGTTTGTAAAGAAAGACCTGGTGTGTCGCTATGGTCTCCCAGATAAAATCATCACGCATAATGGTAGCAATGAATAGTAAAATGATGAAAGAGTTGTGCACGAGTTTAAGATTAAGCATCACAATTCCTCTCCCTACCGCCCAAAGATGAATGGGGCGATGAAGCGGCCAATAAGAATATCAAGAGAATTGTGCGAAGATGGTAGTGACCTACAAGGACCGGCACGAAATGCTTCCTTTGCTTTGCACGGTATCGTGATTGATGCGCGCACTTCGACCGGGCAACCCCTTTCTCTCTAGTGTATGGGTCGGCGCTTCTTCCCATTGAGGTTGAGATACCATCTCTCCGAGTGCTCATGGAAGCCAAGTTAGAAGAGGTGAATGGGTTCAAACTCGTCTAGATCGGTTGAATCTCATTGAAGAGAAGAGAGTTGCGGCTCGTGTCATGGTCGGTTGTACCAAAGAAAGGATGAAAACAACATTTGACAAGAAAGTTCGTCACCGAGAATTCAGCGAAGGAGACCTTGTGCTCAAAAAGATTCTGCCTATTCAAAGTGACCCCCGTGGGAAATGGACTCCTACCTATGACGGACCATATGTGGTAAAGAAAGCCTTTTCTGGAGGAGCATTAATACTCACCAAATGGATGGTGAAGAACTCGAAAACCCACTAATTGATTCACCAAGAAATATTACGCTGAGAAAAATAAAAGAAAAAGAGAAAGATGAGCCAAGCAAGAATTAGCTCGCTAGGTTGAAAACCCGAGAGGGCGGCCTAGGCAAAATTGAGCGACCCGGTGGATTGAAAACCCAAAAGGGCGATCCAGGCAAAAATTAGGGTCAGAAAATTGGACATAAAAAAGAAAAAGAAAAGGGGCAAGCAGCACCTCCAAAAGCTTGGATAAAAAGGTGATCAAAGCTGCAAGTATGAGTTGTTGGCATCAATGCTCCAGAGGCAAAGAATATTCATAAGATCTATCAAGTCCCATTTCTTTTGTTTTTTTTAGTTTCAGAAAAGTTTCCAATGTACTCCTTTCAGTCAGCGTGACATTCTGCATGTCTGACTTCCATATGAATAAAAGTCCAAATTTTTCACTCTTTTAGTTTGTTGTATTGTCATTGCCTTCTTTCATTTCTGCTTTAAAACTACGTTTTATGGTAGATGATAGATAAATCATGGAAATGTGCATAAGTCAGAGCATTAAGATCATTGCGAAATTATTGAAAATAACAGCAAAAAGAGACGATCCTTCAGTCAAGTAAACTCACAGGAATCAAATAAGAAGCGCTGATTGCGTTAGAACAAGAGGACGGAGCTCGGCTCTCGAATCGTATCATAGATGGTTATGGTGTCCCATGATACAAATTCCGATTTGGTCGGGCCAGCAAAAGAAAAGCCAAAAGAGAAAAAGAGCAAAAATATATATATAAAAAAAAAAAGGACAATGAACAAACAAAGTCATGCATTGCATCCATTAAGCATAAAATCATGCACTCATCAGTCATACACCATGAAGTAAGTTTAGGCATTTGCATTACATTCACCATAAGGAAAAGAAAAAGAAAATAGCGATCATGGCATTTGCATTGCATGCGTTTGTTTATCTTACTTGCAGGTACAAGGATGGATAGGTACTTCGGTGTTAATGTTCGACTTCAGGTTCCAGAAGGAACTCCCTCAGTGGAGAGATCGGAAAGAAAGAAAGAGAAAAGAGAAAAAGAAAAGAGAGCGCCCAAGCGCGCAAAAGAGGAAAAGAGAGCGCCCAAGCGCGCAAAAGAGGAAAAGAGAGCGCCCAAGCGCGCAAAAGAGGAAAAGAGAGCGCCCAAGTGTGCAAAAGAGAGGTCTCACATCGTATACGAGCAACGCGATGGACCGCAGCCCCATGCGAGCGCAAATGTAATAGTTGTATCGGCCTAGAGATACAATGGGCGCCGTGAGATTGATCCGTATATCGATTCCGAGTGATAACGATCCCCTGGCCGCCGAAAGACCAAAGATTTCAGAAAACGTGCTCCTCCAAGCCGCGCGCAAACTCCTGATTCGCCAAGAGTTCGCCTAAGGATTACGTGTTTTAGGCAACCCGGGCATTTTACCGCTTTTTGCACGCCAAGTGCCCATTTATCGCTTTCAAAGACGCGCGTACCCCTTTTATCGTTTCTGTCAGCACGCCAAGTTTTCATTTACTGCTTTTTCAAAAATATAAAAGGCTAAGTAGTCATCACAGTAGGACGCTTGAATTGATCACTCAAGAATCCAAAAAAAAAAAAAAAAAAGGGACAAAATCGTGTTTTTTCCTAAGTGGACAAAATCGGTATATTTTCTGAATTCTTTATCTCTATTTTGCCTCGGAATATGTTTTGGCCAATTCATATTCCTTGTTAAAATCTAGATAAAGAGGGCAGCTGTCATACCCCAATTTTGTCTTTATCCCTAATTTTCCCCAAAAATAATCAAATTAAAAAGTAAAAAAGCATCATGCATTGCATTTAGGTTTCTAAAGTCATTCCAAAGTTTCTAAAATCATTTTTGGAGTTGGAATGCACTTTTTAGACAAATTAGGGTTTTACAGTACAAAAGGGCATTTTGGTCATTTCACAAATAAGGGACAATTCCTCAAAACAAGTCATCCAACATGCATTTCAAGGTACTAGAGGTCACTCCTAGGGAGAAAAATCATTTTTGAAGTGGAAATGTGTTTCAGGCAAAAACTGGGGTTTTTTTGAGTGAAAGGGCATTTTGGTCATTTCACAATAAAAACGGTCTTTTGTCCCAAAGCCTTGAATAATCATCAATGATTTATTTGAGAGGTATTTGTGCTCCATTGTGATTATTTTTGTGCATAAATATTAAACCTTTTGGCCTAAAAACCTAGTTTTTGGATAGAAGGGTAAAGTGGTCTTTTCCTTTGAGGTGGGGTAAATAAATCAATTTTGGGATTGGTGAGATCATAAAATTCAGAGCCCAATCATTGAATCATGGGATATGGCCCAAAATGGCATGAATTAGGAAGAATGATCTAGAAGGGAATATTCTACACTTTTTTGAATTGTGATAGGATAAGGATAGTACAAAAGTACAATTTGCAATTCCACTCACTCTCCCACTCCCTTGCTGCGCACATCAGCCCCATTTCACCCCATTTTGATTTATTTTTATTGTTTGCAAATTGTACTACATCATAGCCTTCCATTTAAGTGTGAAAATCAATCCTCACCCTTCATTTGAATCAAAATGGCATTTGTGTAATAAGCTTTGTAGAAAAATACAATTTTGTAGTTGAGCTTATCCTTCACCACCCTTCCTAAGCTGCGCCCTCAGCCCTCTCTCTCCCCCCATTTTATGCTTTTAATTACCCTCAATCCATGTGACATTGCATCTTGACCATTGATTCAAAATTTATCTCAAATCCTATTGGTTTGCAAGAAGCATATTGTCCTAATTACCCTTTAAGTTTTCACTTCATATAAAAGCCCAAAAATAGGAGACCTCACACACACACTCTCATTTTACCCTAGCTAGCATTCTCTCCTCTCCTTCTCCTCTCTAGGCCGAACCCTCTCCTTCATTCCCCTCCATAGTTTTTTCAAGTTTCATCCACCCAATCACCTTAAACCTACTCCACATTCACATATCTTCTTCTCTTCACCTTTGATTCCATTTTTACACCATAAAGGAGCTTACTTTCTTCAAGTTTGCGTGACATTGTTGGTGATTTGTGAAGATTATTGTTGACTTGTTCTTGATCTTCATTCTTCTATTCTTGTGTAGCTTAGATCTTGAGGTAAATATCCCATCTCTTGCATTTTTAACTATTAGCATGTGAATCTCCCTTCTACTCCTCTTTCCTCTCTAAGAGGCTTAGAGGGTTCATTTCAAACACTATGTCAAGGACTTTGGGAGCCTTGGGTGTTTGAAATGGACCATTGGCCTTGAAGAGAGGTTTCTTGTGTTTTCATCATAATGTTCTTGCATTTTTCATACTCATTTTGTCACCTTTTTATGAATAAGTGATTTTCACATGATATATGCATCTTATTGTTCATGTCATAACTTGCAAGCTTGAATTTTGTTTTGATCTTGAGGGGTTAGGAGTTTCGGTTTTAGGCTCCCAAAATTAGGGTTTGTTTGCCTTCTTTTTACTCTTTGATTTATGTAAATAAAATCTTTGATTTGTATATTTTGTTTCATGTGTTGATCATAAATTTAGGCATGAAATAACTTGATGCTTTGATCATGTAAGGTTTCGGCCTTAGAGTTGTTTTTTAGGGTTCATTTCAATGCTTAAAATGTGTGTTTGATTTTGTGTAGAAATGTGTAAGAGTGTGAATGTGTTTTTAACCTTTTTTACCACTCATTTTCATGTTTACTTCACTACTCATTTGCATTTTACTAAAAAAGGTAAAAAAAATATTTTTAACTTTTTACTTTTACCATTTCATTAAATAATCACCCTTCACTTCATGCACATTCATTTACTCTTTACTAACTTTTCACTAAAAGTTTTTACCACTTGTCTATTTGCAAAAATACCCAAAAGTGATTCTATATCTTGCATTTCATCATTTGTGTTCACATGCTCATGCATTTATCTATGCCTATACCTCTTGCATTCGCATACTCTATCATATGTCCATGCATCCCTCAATATTATGTCTTGTATCCATTGTTGCATAATCATGCATTCATTAATGTTGTATCTTGCATTCTTCTTCACATGTTCATGCATTCACTAGCACTATGTCTTACTTGTTTACACATGCAATAATGATGTGCCTTGCATATTATAATTGTATATTCATGCACCCACATGTTAGCTCAATCATGTATTCAATTGGTTCATAACAATTTGTGAATATTCTTTATGATTGCTATGCTTGTGTTCTTATTGTTGCCTTGGTTTGGACTTGAAAAGATTTGAAATGTTCTATTTCTTTTTCAAACTTAAAATCACATGTTTTCAAATAAAAACCCTAAGGTGTTTTCCTAAACAAATCATTAGCCATCACTCGAAGCCATTGCTTGTTTGATCGTTAATGAGGAGTTATTAGTGATAGTCACTCGAAGCCTTTGCTTGTTTGACTATTATGAAAGCTCCCACACATTAATTAAACAACAAAAACCCAATTCAAATTTCCTAAAAAAAAACAATATGAGCCATTAGTGGTAATTATCACTAAGACTCATCCTTTTCCAAAACAATTTCAAAAAAGATAATAAAACGTTGCAACTAGTAATCACTTGAGTAATTGCTCGACTGATTACCAGTTCCAACACTTTTCTTTCAAGTTAGTAATGAACGCCACTCGAAGCCATTGCTTGTTTGGTATTCATGAACGCTTGAGTCATATTTCCAAAACCCAAAAGATAAGATAAAGACAAAACACAGATTTTCTCAAGATTAAGAACCAAGAACTACGTAGCTTTGATCCCTCATCTCATTGAGGGTACGTAGGAGCGGGTCACATCCCGTCAAGCACTCTTTTAAAAAAATCTTAGTTTAGTTTCGCTTTTCCAAGATCCCAAAAAGATTTCTTTCTCCCTTGTTGTTAAGAATCATAGGATCATAGGATCATACATCCATAGATCAAACTCATAAGAGAGGAATTGAGCATAGGTATACTCATGAGGTAAAAGAGGTAGATACTCTTCATAAGGAATCATATTGAAAAAAGATACTAAATGAGAGTACAATGTGCTCTATATATAGAGCTTTAGGAAATACTAATTAACTACCAAATTACTAATAAGTCCCTAAGAGAATGTAACACCTCCTAAGTCACTATTATTTTTAATAGCCTCCCTCAAGCTGATATCGGGATCACCGTATCAGCTTGAAATACAAGAGTTATCCCAGTTAAAAACAACAAAAGGTCATAGCAAAAAAAGCGATGAAGAGATAGCGATCTCGCTAAAGTGGTCCAATGAGCATTGGGCCATACACAAGGTTGGACCCAACCAGGAACACATGATAGGCAAGCGTAAAAGAGGCCCAAGCGGAACACATGATAGGCTGAAATGGGCTGGACCCAAGGTTGGCCCAATAGAAAAACAACGAACACAACCCGGTGATTAGCAACGATCGAGACCGTAAGCTTCTCGGCGGTGTGTTCGATCTTGCCGCTGTCATGTGGTTGAGTTCCATGGCGGAGGAGCTCCCACGGTGGTTCCGGCGAGGAAATCATGTTACACAGATCAACAAAGAAACATCAACTCGACTTCCTCTCTCATCTTCCATGGCGGTGCAAAGATCGTCTTCCATTTCCTTCACCTTTACTTCAAGAACCGAAAGATCAAGAAATGATTTCGCATAAACAAAATCATCGGCAGCAGCAAGCAATGCAATAGAGCTTTGATTGAAGAAAGAAGAGGAATGAAAGTGATCATCAACGTAGTGAAAAAATTTATTGGAACTCATGAGAGAACTTTGTTTCGATTCAGTTCTTTTCCCATGGATTGTTGAGTAGTTAAATTCCTACAAACATAATCAAGAACAACTTGGCGATCTGATTGAAAAGAACGTAAAGTCGTGAGTCGTTCACTTCATCGCCGACGTCTAACGACGTCGGAGACAAATGGTTTGCAACCGAGTCGCCGCCGCTGCGAAACGAAATCAATCCGTGAAAAACGAATCGAAATTGATATGTATCTTAGAGCGTAATCATTGTTGAGGATCGAGGTTGAAGGAATGCTTTGAGAAAACGCCGCGTGCTTCTCGTAATTGGTGCGCGGATCTAGATCTATGTTATCATTGTTGCAATTAGAGAAATCGGAGGCATAATCAATTTCATTATGCTCGTGGTGTTGGATTCAAAATCCACAAAATGTGATGCGACGTCAACGTGTCCTTCATCACCGCTACGCTTGAAGGAAGTAAGGAGGCAATGGATTTCTCCAATCTTGATGGTGGATCCATCAAATTCTCGTTTAATTGAAACTAGTGGAGAAAGCAGAATTTGTTTTAAGATCTGGATCTTTACCGAGACTACCGAAAACGATCTCTAGATGGTTGCCTTCTTGTTGGAGCAAATAAGACTCTTCTTCTTCTTGATCCAAGAACGACCACGGTGGAACAACAACACATTGTGAATCACCGCAATCAGAATCATAGTCTTCACTAGTAACTGAATCGGAATCGGAAGCATCATCCTCATCTCTAGGGTATCGCTCTGATACCATGTTAAGAATCATAGGATCATACATCCATAGATCAAACTCATAAGAGAGGAATTGAGCATAGGTATACTCATGAGGTAAAAGAGGTAGATACTCTTCATAAGGAATCATATTGAAAAAAGATACTAAATGAGAGTACAATGTGCTCTATATATAGAGCTTTAGGAAATACTAATTAACTACCAAATTACTAATAAGTCCCTAAGAGAATGTAACACCTCCTAAGTCACTATTATTTTTAATACTTGTTTTCTAAAAACACTTTCAAATAAAAAGGAAAAGAAGAGAAGTAGAACAAAAATCATTTCAAATCAAACATTTCAAAACCACACATCAAATTAATGGTTCCCTTTCGGTAGAAAGGAGGTGTGAGGTGCTAATACCTTCCCCACACCTAACTGACCCCCGAACCTACATCTCCGAGTTTTCGAAAGACCAGTTGCTTTCCAAAAGGTTTTCCTAATATTTTCCTTAATAAATATTAGTGGCGGCTTCATTGATCGATTTCTTTTAGAAAAGTTGTAAACGAGGAAGGTTCTCCTTCGGGGACTTTTTCGGGCGCAACAAGTATTAAAAATAAGTATCCTCTCCCGAGGATTAATGATCTGATGGACCAGCTGGTGGGTGCTAAGGTTTTTAGCAAGATTGATTTGAGGTCAGGTTATCATCAGATAAAGGTGAAAGATGAAGACATCCAGAATGAGCTAAATATGAGGCAGAGGCGTTGGTTAGAGCTGCTGAAGGATTACGATTTCGGCTTGAACTATCACCCCGGCAAAGCTAATGTCGTGGCTGATGCTTTAAGTCGGAACACTTTACATATGTCAGCTATGATGGTGAAGGAATTGGAGCTAATTGAGCAGTTCCGTGATTTGAGTCTGATTTGTGAGGTGACACCCCAGAGTGTCAGACTGGGTATGCTGAGGATTGGGAATGACTTCTTGGTTAGTATCAGAGACGCCCAGAAGCTAGACGTGAAACTGGTTGATTTGTTGGTAGCTGGTGATCAGGCTGTGGATGGGGACTACAGGTTGGATTCCCAGTGTGTGTTGAGATTCAGGGACAAAATTTGTGTTCTTGATGATGCTGAGCTGAAGAAGATGATACTTGAGGAGAGCCATAGGAGTAAGCTGAGTATTCATCCAGGTGCTACGAAGATGTATCATGACTTGAAGAAACTGTTTTGGTGGCCTGGTATGAAGAAGGAGGTAGCACAGTTTGTGTATGCTTGTTTGACTTGCCAGAAGTCAAAGATTGAGCACCAGAAGCCTGCAGGGCTGATGCAACCTTTAGAGATTCCAGAACGGAAGTGGGACAGCATTTCCATGGACTTTGTGACGGGGTTGCCGAACACTGTGAGAGCGTTTGACACTATTTGGGTGATTGTGGATAGGTTGACCAAGTCTGCTCATTTTATTCCTATCAACATCACCTATCCTGTGCCGAAGTTGGCTAAGATTTATATTCAGGTGGTAGTTAAACTGCATGGGGTTCCGAAGAGTATTGTGTCAGATAGAGACCCGAGGTTTACATCTGAGTTCTGGAGCTTGCAGAAGGCATTGGGGTCTAAATTGAGGTTGAGTTCAGCTTATCATCCTCAGACTGATGGGCAGACTGAGAGAACCATTCAGTCCTTAGAGGATTTATTGAGAGCTTGTGTGCTAGAGCAGGGAGGTGCGTGGGATACACATCTCCCACTGATTGAATTTACTTACAATAACAGCTACCATTCGAGTATAGGGATGGCTCCATTTGAGGCATTGTATGGTCGGAAATGTAGGACTCCTTTGTGTTGGCATGAGTCGGGTGAGAGCGTTGTGCTTGGACCGGAATTGGTTAGGGAGACTACAGAAAAGGTAAAGATGATCAGAGAGAAAATGAAAGAGTCCCAGAGTCGGTAGAAAAGTTATCATGATAGGAGGAGAAAGGACTTGGAATTTCATGCTGGGGAGCATGTTTTCCTGAGGGTCACGTGTAACACCCCCTTCTAATATCTACCTTATTAGTAATTAAAAATCAGAGTTTCAAAATTTTTCGCACATAAGGAAGAAAGTGTCACATTTACTTCATAAATAACAACAACAGTTCATGCTCATATATACATATATTTACAATACATAGCACGTAACTCAAGCGATACAAACAACATCCACTGTCTCAATACAAAGACAACATAAACATAACTCACACGGAATACATCAAAATATTAGCAACAACTCTTTTTACAACACCAAGAGAGTAATACAACAAAGACAAAGAAAAATACAACATAATACTACGCCCCCCAGGTGCTACGTATCAGAGCATGACTCAAAACAACCCATCAGTAGGTTGAACAATCTCAATCTTCAGTACCTACAGCGTTGCCACAATAGAGCAACATTCCAAGCAGTCTAGGGTGAGTCTCTTTACACAAATAATAGCCAATAAGATGAATATTATATTCAGAGCAAACACCCTACCAACATCAACTTACCACAACCTCAAAGATATATTTTATTTCACAGATTCACCATATCGGGTATCACACGATAAAACACATCAACAACTCATCACATATCACACCAATGAACAACACCAAATTCATGAGTGAAATGCATGAATGCAACCCCTTCACACCTAGGGCACATGCATGTGGTACCAATAATCATCATATTCCATTGCCATATAGGCAACAACGTCCCTTACCATTGCCATAAAGACAACAACGTCACTTTTGATGCATATGAATCATGAGACTCGATAAACAATGCATCAATCATCATCATCACCTCATACCGGAATTATCATCATCATTAATTCCAACGTCATAATTTATATCACACGGATACATCATACATGAATCTCAAACACCATAGATTCATCATCAATTTAATCACCATCATCAAATTCAACATCATAAGAATCAACATCATCATTATTGCCATCACCAAAAATAGCCTTGTGGGCCAACAATAATTTTTACACATCACAGTCAATGGATTAAATCACACCAAGGACTAAATTCCCACACCGGGACCAAAAACACGCCCCAGGGACCAAACTGTCACATAGGGACCAAAACAGCATATTTCAGGACCAACAGAACAATTAGGGACCAAAACAGCGTCTTAGGTTTCCAGGGCACACCTAGGCGCCAAGTGCCTAGCAAAATGGCGCCCTTGCCATGCAAACACAGCTACCAGGCGCCAATGGGCGCCCAGGGGCGGCCAAAATGGCGCCCCTGCACCACACACACACCCAAGCGCACACACAGGCGCCAAAACGCAGGCAATCCGCGCCCCTGCCAGACACGCACAACACACCGGCGCCAAAAACACGCAACACTGGCGCCCTGTTGCACGCCACACCCACACACGCACACACTAGCACGCAGGCGCCTCACCAGGCGCCCTGTGCTAGGCGCCAATGGGCGCCAGGGGCAGCCTGAATTGGCGCCCCCCTTAGCACACCAACCACCAAAAATTCAGTTTTCAAAATAACTTTTCCAACACAATTTCAATACTCAACTCAACACCAAACCACTTCAAATAACTCATTAACACATCAAATAATAAAATCTCATTTTTCAATCACCATTTCCATCAAAACCCTAAGCACACATAAACCTCAAAAATTTGATTTTTGAGCACCACCTTCAAACAACTCACCAAATCAATTCAAGCAACTCAATACTCAATCAAAGGCATCAAAACAACATTTAATCCATCAAGACACAATCCAATATCACATAATCTATCCAATCTCAATTCTAAAACCCTACCCTTCATATAATAAAAATCCTATAAACTATTATAGGTATAAAAAGAGCCCCCTAACCTTAGGAATTGTAGATCAACTAACTCTTCACTCTTCAAAACTCCAACAAGCCAAAACTTCACTTCTTTGAGCTTGAAACCCCTTTTATGGTAGATTCCAAAATAGTGGGATTCATAGGTTAATACTTATACCAAAAGAAAGAGAATGAAAAACTAGTGAGATTGGCATCAAAATCACTTACCAAAATTGCTAGATGAAGAAATTCCCAATCTCCAAACTCTAAGAACACCCACGGTTCCTCTTCTTCTTCTTCTTCCTTCCTTTTCTTCTCCTCCTTTCTCTTTTGTCTTTTCCTTCCTCCCTTTGTTGACTTTTCTCACTTACTTGTATGACTTTACTTCCTACTTCTTATCCTTCCTTCTTCTTAAAAAATATCACGAAGGCAATTAAGTCCAATTCTAACTAGTTGGATATGGGCCCAAACCATCAACAATGGGCCTCTAATAGCACTCCCCCTCCCTTACTCATACACCTCCTGAACATAAATCAACTCTAATTAATTCTTTGATTTAGTAAAAATGTTGTAATCCTTAAGCAACTTAATTAAATAAATAACTAAATTACTTAGGGTGTTACATCACGCCTATGACAGGTGTTGGGCGTGCACTGAAGGCAAAGAAGTTGACTCCTAGGTTCATTGGACCGTACCAAATCACTGAGAGGGTGGGAAAGGTTGCTTATAGGGTGGCTCTGCCACCTAATCTTTCGAACTTGCACGATGTATTCCACGTGTCACGGCTTTCCTAAGTATATTCCGCACTGTCTCATGTGATTCACATGGATGATGTGGAGGTACGTGAGAATCTCACTGTGAAGACTATGCCAGTGAGGATTGATGATAGAGAAGTGAAGGTGCTGAGAGGGAAAGACATTGCCTTGATCAAGGTAGTGTGGTTGGGAGCTGCTGGTGAGAGCATGACTTGGGAGCTGGAGAGCAGGATGCGGGAGTCTTATCCAGAGCTCTTTGACTCAGGTATGGATTTCGAGGACGAAATTTCCTAAGTGTGGGAGAGTTGTAACACCCTAAATGATTTAATTAAGCAATTGACTAAATTATTTAAAGCGTTGCACTATTTTAATTATATTAAGTTATAATATGGTATTTTGTAAATAGTAATTTGTTTTATTGAAGGGAGTGGTATTGGAAATCACGAATCGCAGGATTAGCCAGAGGCCCAAGCCCAATGACTTAGGCTTCCTGGAGTGGTGCAATTCGCACCATTGAGCAAAGAAAGAAAGGAGAGAATAGAGAGAAAGAAAGGAGAAGAGAAAACGGCGCTAGAACCCTAAGGAGAAGAGAGAAGAGCTTCGCACAAGGGAGAAGGAGGAAAGGAAGGAGCTGTTGCTGTGGTTTTTGGTGGTGACTCGGAGAAAGGGACGTTTCTACGGTTAAATTAAGGTAAGGGGAGTCTCACTCTATAATAGAGAGTATAATAGGGTGTAGGTCAATTATAGAGTCTCTAGTGTTTTTAATTGAGATTGAATTTGAGTGTTGTATGTTTTGATTTGATGGATTGAATTGAATTGAGTATGAAAATCGATTTAGGGCTTTAATTTAGGGTTTTATGTTCTTGACTTGGCTTTGATGCATGATTGAGTGTTATAATATGAAATTGACGTTGTTGGTATGATTATAGAGTGTAATTGCATTGTGTATGATGATTGGAATTGAGAAAATTTGGGAATTTGGGATTTTTGGGGATCCTAGGAGTATAGGGCGCCAAATGGCTAGGATTCAGCGCCTGCGTGTCTTCGCTCATATGCGAAATGTGTTGGTCTTTGGGTTATCACTTGCCAGAGCGCCACATTCTTTGGAAATCGGCGCGCCTTGGCACTTATTCATGTCTTTGGGTTGTGTTTTGTGCGAGAATGTCACTTTGCTGGCGCCAAGTTTTGGGAAAATGGCGCCCAGTGCTTGTTTGTGTCTTTGTGTGCGTGTGTGCGATGTGAGGCGCCAAATGCTGCCCTAGGGTGCCCAGAATGGCGCCTGTGTCACCTTTAGCGATGTCAATGTGCGTGCGTGCTTCTTTGTGCAGGCGCCAATCTGCTTGAATATGGCTCCTCGCATTACACCGCTCATGTGCACATATGGGGTGGTTTGAGTAGAACTTAGAGTTACGAGCATATTTTACCGTGCCATCTTTTGCGCTTTGCTCGCCCAAATTCAATTTTAAACATTTTGGCTCGAGTAGTTTTATTTTGGCATGTGTCATTTGATAGATGTTCTGGTGGGTATTGCTTTGTGGCGCTATATGTGTGCGCCTATGGGCTGGTTTGAGTAGAACTTAGAGTTCTGAGCATATTTTACCGTGCCATCTTTTGCAGTTGCCTGCCCAAAATAAATTTTAAACATTTTGGCTCGAGTGGTTTTCTTTTTGCATGCGCCAGTGTGTGTCTTTGGGCCAAGTGGCGCGCCAAAAGTGCGCCAGTGGCGCCAGAATGTGCACGTGTGCAGGACCGTGTCTCGCCAGGTCTAAGTTTGTGTCAGGTCATGCTGCCTGCGCGCGCGGTTGCTAGGAAAATGGCGCCCGGTGGGTTGTGTTGCCACGAGCGCCAAGTTCTTGAGTTTTTGGCGCTAGTCTTTGTGTTACACAAGGCGCCAGGTTGTGGGGGAAAATGGCGCCAAGGTCTTCTGTGTTTAAGTGTGTGTTGTTTTGGTCCCTAGGTGACAGTTTAGTCCTAAGGGTGTGGTTTTGGTCCCTATGTGTTGTTTTGGTCCCTAGGTGTCTGTTTGGACCAAAAGGTGTCAATTTGGTCTCTAAGCGTTGAATTGGTCCTAAAGGGTGGTTTAGGTCCCTGAGTGAGGATTTAGTCCTCTGGTTGTGTTTAGTCCTTGGGACATGAATAGCGATGAGCTAGTGAATAAATGTAATAATGATGATGCCATGGGGGCATGGGCCATGGGGGCCAAGCCATGGGGCCAGAATCATAGGGACTCAATCTGTTGGTGAAAATGATGAATGGTGGGCTGCGGTCTTGGTGTGCAAATGATTTTGATGATGTGTGTGTTCATGAGTCACATGCATACATTCGGCTGCGGTCGCGACGTTATATTGTAAAGGCTGCGGTCTGGTGTTTTGTTTCGGCTGCGGTCGTGGTGTATAATGAGTAATGATGAGGCTGCGGTCTGGTGATGATGGTACCACATGCATCTCTGCATTGCATTGCATCCATTCTCATACATGGTATTGAATTGTCTTTGATGGTTGTGATTGATTGACTCCAATAAACCCGATATACTACTTATTATAGTTTCTATTATATAGTTCGAGACTCACCCTTTCTGTTGTTGTTTACCACAGGTAGTCATGAGTGAGGGCTTGCTACCTCCACCATTCCCCGAGTCGGTCTGCTCTGATACGTAGCACCTAGGGGATGGGATAGGATTACAGTTGTTCTGTCATTTCACTATTTAACTGTTATACTTGATGATTTTATATTGTGGATGAGACTGTGTTTTGTCTCTTTGGAATTGTTTCTATTTTCCGCTGCGTAGTATATGCTGATTATTTCCTAGTGCGTGGATTTGCTTAATAAAGTTTTGAGAAATTCCATCATATGATGGTGTTGCGTATTGTATTTGCTTAATAAAGCATTGGTGTTATAATTGTTGTTGTTTCGAGCTGAGTTGAGTGTAGCACTCCATGTGGAAAAGAATTTTTAGACTCTGATTTTTAATATAAATTGCCGGGTAGAAATGGGGTGTTACAAGTGGCTTTGGAAATACCGGAACTGCTATTATTGGCCCAGGAGCCCAAGCCCAATGACTTAGGCTCCTAGGGATTGTGCATTTCGCACCAAAGGAGAGAAAGAAAGAAAAAAACGAAAAGAGAGAAGAGAGAAAGGGAGAGAAACGGCGCAACCTAGAGGAGAAGAGTGAAGAGTGGATCGCACCAAGCAAGGAAGGGAGAAGAAGGCTCTAGTTGCTGTGGTTTTTGCACGTGAGTCAGAGAGAAGGAAATTCTACGGTTAAAATAAGGTAAGGGGAGTCTCACTCTATAATAGAGAGGATAATGGGTTATATGTAGATCATAGGTCGTGTTTGATGTTAATTGATGATTGTTTGATGATTTGAACCATTGAATTTGATGAATTACATGTTGAAATCGATTTAGGGCTTAAATTAGGGTTTATAACATGTGATTTCGTGATTTGTGATGTAATTGATAATTGAACATCATGCAATTGATTGTTAGAATATGAAATTAGGAGGATTAGAATGATTATGGAGTGAATTGATTTAAGGGAATTTGGGGAATTTGGGATTTTTGGGGTTTGGGGCGCCAAATTGCTAGGAATAAGGCGCCATGTGTACTTGCTTCATGTCTTTGGTTATGTGTGCGTGTGCAGTGTGTTCTCGCCAGTAGCGCCAAGTTCTTTGGGAAAATGGCGCCACATGCCTTCGCTTGTGTGGTCGTGGTGTGTGCGCGTGGCGGGCGCCAAATGCTGCCCCAGGATGCCCAAAATGGCGCTGTGTCCACCATGCTTGATGGCTGGAGTGCGTGTGTGTCTTTGTCTGGCGCCCGATTTCTTTGAAATATAGCGCCACAATGCACTATTCATGTGCACATATGGGGTGGTTTGAGTGAAACTTAGAGTTCTGAGCATATTTTACCGTGCCATCTTTTGCGATTTCTTGAAAATCAATTTTAAACATTTTGGCTCGAGTAGTTTTATTTTAGCATGTGTCATTTGAGAGATGTTACTGGTGGGTATTCTTTGTGGCGCTATATGTGTGCGCCTATGGGGTGGTTTCGAGTGAAACTTAGAGTTACGAGCATATTTTACCGTGCCATCTTTTGCGATTGCTCACCCAAAATCAATTTTAAACATTTTGGCTCGAGTAGTTTTCTTTTGCATGTCTTGTGTGTCTTTGGGCCAAGTGCGGGCGCCAAAAGTCTTGCCCAGAGGCGCCGCCATGTGCACATGTGTTCGAGCTGTGTCTCGCTTTGTGTCTAAGTTTGTGTGCAGGTCTCATGGCCGCCTGCGGGCGCCAGATTGCTAGGAAAATGGCGCCCGATGTGGTCAGGTTGCCACGGGCGCCAAGTTTCTAAGTTTTTGGCACCTAGTCTTTGTGTTACCTGAGCGCCGCCGGGCCAGGGGAAAATGGCGCCCAGTCTTTGCTGTCTAAGTGTGTCTTTATTTTGGTCCCTAGGTGAGTGATTTGGTCCCTATGTGACAGTTTAGTCCTAAGGGTGTGGTTTTGGTCCCTAGGTGTTGTTTTGGTCCCTAGGTGCCAGTTTGGTCCAAAAGGTGTTAATTTGGTCCCTAAGTGTTGATTTGGTCCTAAATGATGGTTTAGGTCCCTGAGTGAGGTTGAGTCCTCCAGTTGTGATTAGTCCTGG
The DNA here is from genome assembly GCA_020916435.1 of Oxytropis ochrocephala. Classification (NCBI taxonomy): domain Eukaryota; kingdom Viridiplantae; phylum Streptophyta; class Magnoliopsida; order Fabales; family Fabaceae; genus Oxytropis; species Oxytropis ochrocephala. The sequence continues at coordinate 63,728,998 of CM037093.1, read as the reverse complement.
GACTTGATTGTGTTGAGTAGTGACTGAGGTGATTGATGATGCCATGGGGGCATGAGCCATGGGGGCTAAAGACATGGGGGTTGTAAAAGAGATTAATAATGAGTTGAGAAATGATGTATTAACTGTGATATTGTGAAGTGTGATTGTGGCATGTTCATAGAGTCTCATGCATACATTCGGTACAGCGATCGCGACGTTATCTCATGATTGATGAGGCCATGGGGGCCAGGCCAGAGTCATGAGGACTCCTTTTGTTGATGATGATGCCATGAGGGCAATTGGTACCACATGCATGACTGCATTCACATTGCATTCATTCTCCTACATTAATATTAAAGTGAATGTGATTGTTGTGTATCGACTTGTGATTGATTGACTTCTATGAAGCTATTATACTGCTTATTATCACTTTTATTATATAGTTCGAGACTCACCCTTTCTGTTGTTGTTTACCACAGGTAGTCATGAGTGAGGGTTTGCTACCTTCACTATTCCCCGAGTCGGTCTGCTCTGATACGTAACACATAGGGGATGGGATATAGACTATAATTTGATTTGTTTTGCTCACTGTTGAGCTTTCATACTGTTATACTATGTAGCATTGAGACTTGACGATTGTTCCTTTGACATGTAGTTATTATTTCCGCTGCGTGATATGAGACATTATTACACGTGTTTTATGGTGTTACGTATTTGATTATATTTATGAGTTGAATTGACTGTTTGAGAAATTTTAAGAGATAAGTGTAGCATTCCATTTGAGAAATAAATTTTCATATACTCTGGTTTTGATTTAAATTACCGGGTAGAAATGGGGTGTTACATTAGTGGTATCAAAGCAAAAGTTCGGTCTGTCTGGCCAAGTGTGTCTGTCTGTCATATTGTGTATGACCATTAGGTGTCTTAAATTAGTTCTGAATGGTTGTTTATGCTGCAATGCTAGGTTGAGATGGCCTGAAGAGTTGATGTTGCTCTTGCTGAGGCTTTGCAAGCCATAGCGCAGGTTATGGGGACTCAGCAGAATACTGAGACTTGTAGTCTAGCAACATTCCAGAGGGAGAACCCTCCTACCTTCAAGGGGAGGTACAACCCAGATGGTGCACTGGCTTGGCTGAAGGAGATTGAGAGGATCTTGAGGTGATTATTAGTCGCAATGATGAGCAGAAAGTCAGGTATGGTACTCATACTTTAGCTGAGGAGGCTGATGACTGGTGGTTGGAGACCAGTGAGAGGGTAGGGGCTGCGCATGAGGAGGTCACTTGGGCTGTGTTCAGGAGGGAATTCCTGAGGAAGTATTTTCCGGAGGATGTCAGGGGAAAGAAAGAGATGGAGTTTCTTGAGCTTAAGCAGGGTAGTATGACCGTCACAGACTATGTTGCTAAGTTCACTGAGCTGGCTAAGTTCTATCCCCATTATCTTTGAAAAGTAGTCTTTGAATTCTCAAAGTGCATTAAATTTGAGAATGGACTGAGAGCTGATATCAAACAGGCTATAGGGTATCAAAAGATTAGAGTATTTCTTGATTTGGTAGATCAGAGGATTTATGAGGAGGATAAAGAATGCCCGCTCTAGGGTCATGAGAGACCAGAGGGGTAAATTTCATAACAGGGGTAAGCCATATGAGACATCCGCTGATAGGGGTAAACAGAGGTATGCTGGTGGTAGCAAGTATCTTTGGTGGTAGCAGTCTCCTTGAGGTAAGAGGTCTGCTGAGGGCAAGAAGCCCAGTGGGGGAGATGCTCCTGCTGATATTGTGTGCTTCAAGTGTGGCAAGCCGGGTCACAAGAGTTTTGATTGTAAGTCTGGGGGAAAGATATGCTTCAAGTTTGGGAAGGATGGTCACATGGCATCCGAGTGTGATCGCAAGGAAGCAGTGTGTTTCAATTGTGGAGAAGCCGGTCACTTTAGCTCCAAGTGCACTAAACCAAAGAAGGAGATGTCCACTGGGAGAGTTTTTGCATTGGCAGGTTCAGAGGGACCCAATGAGATTAGAGGTACTTGCTTTATTTATGGTACTCCTTTAGTTGCTATTGTTGACACGGGTGCTACGCACTCTTTTATTGCTTCTGTCTGTGCTGAAAAGTTGAATTTAGTCTTGTCTACTATGGAGAGGGGGATGGTTATCGACACTCCAGCTAAGGGTTCGGTAACCACTTCTCTAATGTGTGCTAGGTGTCCTCTGTCAGTCTTCGGCAGAGATTTTCTGGTTGATCTTATCTGTTTGCCTTTGGGTGAGTTGGATGTGATTCTGGGTATGGACTGGTTAGTAGATAACCATGTACACATCAAATGTTTCAACAAGTCTGTTAGTTTCCTTCCTCCAGCAGAGGAAGAGTCTGTTTTGTTGTCTGCCGGTCAATTGCATGAGGTGATGAAAGAGGGTGGTCAGCTGTTTGCTTTGATGGCGTCTATGTCTGCGGAGAACCAGGCTGTAGTTGATGGGTTGCAGGTGGTGTGTGAGTTCCCTGAAGTATTCCCTGATGAGATTCCTAGTGTTGAGTTCGGGATTGAGCTTGGGAAGTTGAGTTCGGGATTGAGCTTGTTCATGGTACTAGGCCTGTGTCTATGGCACCGTACCGGATGTCAGCTTCTGAGTTGTCTGAACTAAAGAAGCAGTTGGAAGAGTTACTTGAGAAGAAGTTTGTGAGGCCTAGTGTGTCACCATGGGGAGCTCCAGTTCTGTTAGTGAAGAAGAAGGATGGGAGTATGCGTCTGTGTGTGGATTACAGGCAACTGAACAAGGTAACTATCAAGAATAAGTATCCTCTCCCGAGGATTGATGATCTGATGGATCAGCTGGTGGGTGCTAAGGTTTTTAGCAAAATTGATTTGAGGTCAGGGTATCACCAGATTAAGGTAAGAGATGAAGACATTCAGAAGACAGCATTCAGAACGAGGTATGGGCACTATGAGTACTCTGTAATGCCTTTTGGTGTCACTAATGCACCAGGAGTGTTTATGGAGTACATGAACCGAATCTTCCATAGCTACTTGGATCGGTTTGTGGTTGTTTTTATTGATGATATTCTGGTGTACTCTAAGTCGAGGAGGAGCATGCAGAGCACTTGAGATTGGTGCTAGAGGTGGCTGAAAGAGAAGAAGCTTTATGCTAAGTTATCCAAATGTGAGTTCTGGTTGCGTGAGGTGAGCTTCTTGGGACACATTATTTCTGGTAATGGTATAGCTGTAGACCCAGCCAAGGTTGATGCAGTGTTGCAGTGGGAGAGCCCAAAGTCTGTAACTGAGATCAGAAGTTTCTTGGGGTTGGCTGGTTACTACAGAAGGTTTATTGAAGGGTTCTCTAAGCTAGCCCTTCCGTTGACTCAATTGACTTGTAAGGGAAGAGCTTTTGTGTGGGATGAAAAATGTGAAAAGAGTTTCCAAGAGTTGAAGAGGAGGTTGACAACATCTCCAGTGTTAGTGTTGCCTGTTCCGGATCAACCTTTTGTTGTATACTGTCATGAATCCAAGATGGGTTTGGGAGGTGTACTGATGCAGGATGGGAAGGTAGTTGCTTATGCGTCCAGGCAGTTGAGGACACATGAGAAGAACTATCCTACTCATGACTTGGAGTTGGCTGCTATTGTATTTGTGCTGAAAATTTGGAGGCACTATCTCTATGGTACTAGATTCGAGGAGTTCAGTGATCACAAGAGTTTGAGGTACTTGTTTGACCAGAAGGAGCTGAATATGAGGCAGAGGCGTTGGTTAGAGCTGCTGAAAGATTATGATTTTGGCTTGAACTATCACCCCGGCAAAGCTAATGTCGTGGCTGATGCTTTAAGTCGGAAAACTTTACACATGTCAGCTATGATGGTGAGGGAATTGGAGTTGATTGAGCAATTCCGCGATTTGAGTCTAGTTTGTGAAGTGACACCACAGAGTGTGAGATTGGGTATGCTGAGGATTGGGAATGACTTCTTGGTTAGTATCAGAGACGCCCAGAAGCTAGACGTGAAACTGGTTGATTTGTTGGTAGCTGGTGATCAGGCTGTGGATGGGGATTACAGGTTGGATTCCTGTGGTGTGTTGAGATTCGGGGGACGTAATTTGTGTTCCTGATGATGCAGAGCTGAAGAAGATGATACTTGAGGAGAGCCATAGGAGTAAGCTGAGTATTCATCCAGGTGCTACGAAGATGTATCATGACTTGAAGAAGCTGTTATGGTGGCCTGGTATGAAGAGGGATGTTGCGCAGTATGTATATGCCTGTTTGACTTGTCAGAAGTCAAAGATTGAGCACCAGAAGCCTGCAGGGCTGATGCAACCTTTAGAGATTCCAGAATGGAAGTGGGACAGCATTTCCATGGACTTTGTGACGGGGTTGCCGAACACTGTGAGAGGGTTTGACACTATTTGGGTGATTGTGGATAGGTTGACCAAGTCTGCTCATTTTATCCCTATAAACATCACCTATCCTGTGCCGAGGTTGGCTAAGATTTACATTCAGGTGATTGTGAAGCTGCATGGGGTCTCGAAGAGCATTGTGTCAAATAGAGACCCGAGGTTTACATCTGAGTTTTGGGGGAGCTTGCAGGAGGCATTGGGGCCTAGATTGAGGTTGAGTTCAGCTTATCATCCTCAGACTGATGGGCAGACGGAGAGAACCATCCAGTCCTTGGAGGATCTTCTGAGAGCTTGTGTGCTAGAGCAGGGAGGTGCGTGGGATACACATCTTCCATTGATTGAGTTCACTTACAACAACAGCTACCATTCGAGTATTGGGATGGCTCCTTTTGAGGCACTGTATGGGCGGAGGTGTGGGACTCCTTTGTGTTGGCATGAGTCCGGCGAGAGCGTTGTGCTTGGACCGAAATTGGTTAGGGAGACTACAGAGAAGGTAAAGATGATCAGAGAGAAAATGAAAGAGTCCCAGAGTCGGCAGAAAAGTTACCATGATAGGAGGAGAAAGGACTTGGAGTTTCAGGCTGGTGAGCATGTGTTCTTGAGGTCACGCCTATGACTGTGTTGGGCGTGCCACGAAAGCAAAGAAGTTGACTCCGAGGTTTATTGGACCGTACCAAATCACTGAGAGGGTTGGGAAGGTTGCTTATAGGGTGGCCTTGCCACCTAATCTTTCGAACTTGCACGATGTATTCCACGTGTCACAGCTTCGGAAGTATATTCCAGACCCGTCTCATGTGATTCACATGGATGATGTGGAGGTGCGTGAGAACCTTACTGTGGAGACTATGCCAGTGAGGATTGATGATAGAGAGGTGAAGGTGCTGAGAGGGAAAGACATTGCCTTAGTCAAGGTGGTGTGGTTGGGAGCTACCGGTGAGAGCATGACTTGGGAGCTGGAGAGCAGGATGCGGGAGTCTTATCCAGAGTTATTTGACTCATGTATGAATTTCGAGGACGAAATTTCCTAAGTGGGGGAGAGTTGTAACACCCTAAATGATTTAATTAAGCAATTGATTAAATTACTTAAAGTGTTGCACTTATTTTAATTATATTAAGTTAGAATATAGTATTTATAATAAAGTATTTTATTTAATTGAGGACTCCTTTTGTTGATGATGATGCCATGAGGGCAATTGGTACCACATGCATGACTGCATTCACATTGCATTCATTCTCATACATTAATATTAAAGTGAATGTGATTGTTGTGTATTGTAACACCTGTAACACCCCAAAAATTGATTAGGTTAGTATTTAACTAATTTAATTAGGCAATGATTTAATTAATTTAATTAAGCGATTATTTAGTTAAATTAATTAAGTGATTATTTTAGTTATCTATATTAAAATAAATATAGTGTGATTAATTAAATTAAGGAGTGATGTGTGGTAAATAAATGGTGAGTACTTTAGTTAAATGAAAAGTATTTGAATTAGATTGGGAGGATGTGAGAAAGTACCTAGAGGGTGTAAATAAGGGGCCTAAGCCTACTAAATGGGCCCAAATACATGACTTAAACTAGGGTAAGGGTTTCTATCTCCTTAGAGAGAAAGAAAAACAGAAAAATAAGAAAGGGAGAGTGGGTAGGAGGTGCGCAGAAATGTTCATCTAAGGGGAGGAGAGAAAATTCATCTCCTAGCTTTGGGTAAGTGTTTTTGGTACCAAACAACTCCTTTTTCCTTCCTCTATCATTTAGTGTAAATTTCCTACACTAATTCCTTCCCATTTTCCTTTCACCATGGATGGGGGTTGGAGCTCAAAATATTGGAGAAACTAGTTTTGATGGTTCTTGAGGTTGTGGAGGAGGGAACACTAGAGTTCTTCAATCTTGAGGTTAGGGGATTCTCATTTATGTCTATAATAATTTGTATGATATGTATTGTGTGTGGAGTAGCACTAGGTTACTTGATTGTGTGAATTTTATGTTAATTATATGTTGGTTGTTGTATTTGATGTTCAACTTGATGATATTATAGTGTTTGTTGTTGGAATTAAATGTATGTGGAATATGCATGCTAGGTGTTTGAATAAATGCTTCAATGTGAATAAATGTGAGAATGTGTGGATTTAATGATGGTGATTAATTGTCTAGATGATGTGTTGTTAAATTGGGTATTGAATTGTTGAATAAAAATGTTGTTGAATTAAATTGATGATGAGTTTTACTTGTTTATAGTCTTTGTGTGGTTTTCTGGACACTGTTTCAGTAATTTCAAAACTGGTACTGTTTGATTGAGTCAAAAATTATGTGGCTGAGTGTTTTCGAAAATAGACTTAAAGCCGGTCGTTTTGGCACTAGTTTCGTCAAATTCGGAGTTGTGTAGCTCCAGTTATGAGTCTCCAAAGTCGAGTCAAATTTCTAGAGTCAATCTGTGGGTAGGTGCGGTTTTTGCAAGTTTTATGCCTTCAAGTGAACTCTGTTTTGAACGATTCTTATTTCATTGAAAAATAGACTTAATTCTCTACGAAATAGACACTGATTTCACTGAATTTCACTAAGAAATGAGAAAGAAAATTTGGTTGTAAGTTGGGTAAAGCGTTCTGTCCGATTTGGGCACCTCAGCGTAGTGTTTTGAAAAACTGTACCAACTGGACACTGATTTTGAGAAACTAAAATCATAGGTAGAAACTACACTCAGAGGGTTTTCCAATGAGTGGTCTTTTGTAATTTTTCGATGTCGTTTGCTATTTTAAATAAATCGCCAAGTAGAGTACTGCTTGTAGGAATCCAGCACTTGTTGCCAATGTTGCCCAAATTGTCAAAAATACTGTTTGGTCCCCTCTGAACTTTTTAGTCCTTAAAAATACTATCTTGGTCCCTATGCACTATTGGTCCTTCAAAAATGTTGTTTTGGTCCCTATGTGACTGTTTAGTACCTTAGGTGACTGTTTAGTCCTTGTGGGTGTCGGTTTAATAATTGATGTGGGCTTCGGCCAAAGAGGTGGGTTAATACTTGATGTGATGAATTAATAATTGATAAAGTGGTGGTTAGTAATTGATAAAGTGGTGGTTAATAATTGATGAAGTGGTGGGTTAATAAATGATGTGGGCCTCGGCCAAAGCGAAGGGTTAATAAGCGAAGGGGGCTTCGGCCAAAGCGAAGGGTTGTGTTGTGGTGATATTTTAAGTGATGTGACAATGAATGTGGTAGTGATGTGTTGTGTTGTGATGCATTTGTCATAGTGTCACATAAATCATATGCATTACGCGGTGGGTGGCTTCGGCCAATTTGCGGTGGGAGGCTTCGGCCACATGCGGTGGGTACCCGACGGGGTTTTTGAGGTGATTATGGATCCACATGCATATTGCACACATGCATACCATCATGCATTCCTTGAATTCTCATAGATTGCTTGTTGATACTTAATTAATTTGTGATTGTTGTTCCTAGTATGATACTTGAGTGGTAAATGTCTTAATTGTGAGGGGTTATTGTTGCTAGATGCTTTCTGCTTATAATGCTTATCCTACTTGTTATTATTTATGTAAAGAGACTCACCCTAGCATTTTTATGTTGCCTGCTCTCGTGGCGACAAACAGGTGATTCCGAGTGAAGGCGCCATGCCTTCTTGGGATATTTGTGTCGGCTCTGATTTAGTAACACCGGGGATGGGGTTTTAGTGTCACTATTTTATGTTATGTAGTAAACTGATTTAAACTATGTATTGAGTATGTTGAACTCAATTTTTATTCTCCGCTGCTGTAGACTGCTTTCTGGATTATTGTAAACACTAAACAGGTTTGAGGGTTTTAACCCACGTGACTATGATGTGTATGTTCCGCACTTGATGCGGTTGAATTTTTAAACATGTTTTGACGATGTTTTTATTAAATGTATCACCCTCTTTGAGGTGCGTGGGAAAGATTTTGAAAAACTCTGATTTTATTAATTGAATTAGTATTAAATAGAAGGGGGTGTTACATTAGTGGTATCAGAGCAGTTCGTTCCGTCCGGCCAAGTTGTTGAGTCTGTTAACCCTCGAGTCTTAGTACTCGTTCTAGAATCATAATTATGTAGTTGTTTATTATTGTTATCTTGGTTGGTTTGTTCTTTCACTGACATGCCTTGCAATTTATTTGATGGATAGCGATTGAAAATTTTATTGATTGATTAAGGTATGTGTGACTGAAATATGTGACTGTTGATTGTATCATTGATTTTAATTATTGCGACTGTTGTTGTATCATTTAGATAAGTGTGATTAAAAGAGCTTTAACGACGTCAAAGGAGTGAAAGTCGTGACGACGTCTTCGCACTCCGGACTACGTTAAAAATCTTTTAATGTGGTAGTTATAAATTGAAAGACAGTAGTTTTGTTACCTTAATTAGTTGGTTGAATGAGTAGGAGGGACTGATCACCCCAATCACTCATCCCCAATGAAAGAGGCGACCATAACTCATGGTTATTATTAAATTCGGATGCCTACGCTAATTTTAATTTGATTGATTGCTTGATTAGCTTGCTAGAATATAGGAAGTAACTTTTACATGACCTAACCGTGGTAGGTATACACTGAACAATATTTGAAGACTGCTTGTTGAAAATTGTTGCACTTGATTGACGTCTCTGTTATAGGTTGATTGTTACTGTGATGTATATGAGTTTAAGTTGACTTGTGCTAAATTGTTTTGAAGCTAGTATGCTAAAATGAAATGCTTTGTAACACTAAATTTTCATTTTCTCAGAGTAAGGTTGCATAATTTGAAGTTTTGACATTTTGATGTTTCGATTTGGCTTGTTTCGGGAGCATGATGGGTTTTGTCAAAAAAAATTAAATGATTAATTTCCTTACCTTTTTAGTGAATGTCGGAAGTTAAATTTTGAACTAATAGGTAGTTGTTGCATGCTCGAGTGATTGTAAGGTTGAGTTCTCGTGTAGTTCCTTTTCGACAAAACTGTGGATTCTGTGATTTTCGAAAAAGCGGTACTCGGAAAATTTTTGTGCTATTAGGAATGAACGTAATGTAAGGGTTAGTGTTGAATTCTGTTTCCGAGTTGTTTTCTGACTCTTATTTCAAAAAGTGTCATGACTTAGGTCTTTGGATCGATTAAGCTATAATTTGATGTTGTTTGAAAATGAGGAAGTTTTACACTAATTGCATAGTTAGAAAAAGTAGAATTTTTATGATACGGGTGAGTCCAATAATGACTCTCAAAGTGTTAGAAACAAGCATGTACAATTTTGGGTACCTTCTAACTATGAATTCCAATTGTGAAAATTTTGTTCGATGTACGATTTAACTTTGGCATTGCTGTTGCTATCACTAGCATTAATTGCCACTTCTTGAAAATTGTTTACGTGGACTATAAATCTAATGATAAAAACCATGCAACTCGATTGTTGTGCACTTGTCTTACTTGATTAGTTTTCTTTGCTAAATGTTGACAAGGATATGTAATTTCATTAGTTAAACTAATATCAAGTCTTGAATCAAAACAATTGTATTATAAAACATGTGTTGGTTGTATTATTTGTGATATGAATTCAATTCAATTTGGTAGAATTATGTACCCGTGATCTTTTTAGGGAAGTTGTAAAAAAATAAAAAATAAAAAAAAAATAAAAAAAAATTTGCATGCTAGCCAATCCCTAGGAATAGAGGAATTGCGTGTGTAAATTAGTTGCATGATTGGTTATGCTTGTTTGGCGTTTGATGAAGTGCAAAGGTATGTGATGATTATAAATGGTTTTGGTAATTGACCATGATGAGTTTTACTTGCTTAATGGTTTTGTGCTTAGAATGAAAGCATGATTGTTATACAACCTAGGAGTAGTAATGGTGTCAGAATCAATGTCTTAGGTTGGGAGTCATGGGGACCGGTAAAGCTATGCATACTTTTGCGAACTTTCTGAAAATGCTGTTTTTATAAAGCTCGGTGTAGGATTATTAGTAATGGTGGCTGAATTATGATGTTTGATTGTGTTGTTGAGTTCATCGCTTTGAGATGTTCGACATGAGTCCAGTGAGTTCAAATGACTGAGAACGTTTTACTAATTGAAAAAAAAAAAATATGTGGTTTGTCATTTTGAAAACTTGATTGAATGCTTGTTAATTTGCCACTGATTTGGTTGCATTTGGAGTTGTAGAACTTGAGTTATAGGTGAAACAAGTTAGGTTAAAATTCGAAACAATGCGGACATAGGGTCGGTGTTTTGGTTATCTGCGCGTTTTCAAAAGAGCTCATTTTCGAACGAATCCAATTTCTTTGAAAACTTGACAGAATTTGCCTCATTTTATGCACAAGTTTCATGCAAATTAATTGAGTTTTGGTCATTATAGGACTGCTTGAATTTGAAAGACAAAAACTACATCTTTTGAAACTAGTATGTGCATTTTTGAAAATTGTACCTATTGGACACTACCCTTTAAAGAACTGAACTTAGGGATAAGAAATAGACCCATAGGGCTTTCCAACAAGTATTTATTTGTCGAAATCCGAGGTCGTTTACTATTTTAATTAATTCGCCGAAGTAGGCGCAAAGTTGCAGAATTTTTCTGCACCTGAGTTTAGAAAGAATAATTTGAACGTTGAATAAAATGATTAATTGTGGAATAGGTTGAACTTGAATTCTGTTGTTATGATTGTGTTAATTGTTGATGTGAATAATATTGGATATATGATAATTGTTGAGACTGATATTCTTGTGTTAACTACGGTTGTTAGGTTGTTGGGCCTCTGGCCACAATCGTTGTCTCTTGTGTTGGGTAGTCGGATAGGATTTTGACAACCTACAGGTTAGAATACCTAATTGGAGAGAAAAAGTGTAGGGAGGAGTGATTGATCTGTTGTGTGTACAATGGGACTTGGATGAGAATGATTAGAGGAGATAAGAAGAGTGGATGTTGATTCCATGAGTTTAGCGTAGATTGTCGAATAAGATAGCAATCGTTCAAACAAGATAGTGATAAGCGGAGAAGTTCTCAGTTTCGTGGGGAGCCGTATGATGTTTCAGGTGTTGAGGGCAAGGGAGAGGAGAGTTGGACAAGAAGCCAAGTGGGGGAGACGCCACTGCGGGGATTGTGTATCACAAGTGTGGTAAGGAAGGTCAGGTAGCTGTTAGGTGTGAGGAGAAGGATGTGGTCTGCTACAACTGTGGGGAATTGGGATACATTAGTGCCAAGTGTCCAAAACCGAATGAGGAGAAGTCTATCGGAGTAATGATGGTTACCTTTAGAGGTACGAGTTCCATTTAGGATGTTTTGCTAGAGATTAATGTTTGTTGTAGCGAGTGTTTAAGTTGGCATGTCCATGACAGTTAGATTTTCGAGGACGAAAATATTCTAAGTGGGGGAGAGTTGTAACACCCCAAAAATTGATTAGGTGAGTATTTAACTAATTTAATTAGGCAATAATTTAATTAATTTAATTAAGCGATTATTTAGTTAAATTAATTAAGTGATTATTTTAGTTATCTATATTAAAATAAATATAGTGTGATTAATTAAATTAAGGAGTGATGTGTGGTAAATAAATGGTGAGTACTTTAGTTAAATGAAAAGTATTTTAATTAGATTGGGAGGATGTGAGAAAGTACCTAGAGGGTGTAAATAAGGGGCCCAAGCCCACTAAATGGGCCCAAATACATGACTTAAACTAGGGTAAGGGTTTCTATCTCCTTAGAGAGAAAGAAAAACAGAAAAATAAGAAAGGGAGAGTGGGTAGGAGGTGCGCAGCAGCTGTTCATCTAAGGGGGAGGAGAGAAAATTCATCTCCTAGCTTTGGGTAAGTGTTTTTGGTACCAAACAACTCCTTTTTCCTTCCTCTATCATTTAGTGTAAATTTCCTACACTAATTCCTTCCCATTTTCCTTTCACCATGGATGGGGGTTGGAGCTCAAAATATTGGAGAAGCTAGTTTTGATGGTTCTTGAGGTTGTGGAGGAGGGAACACTAGAGTTCTTCAATCTTGAGGTTAGGGGATTCTCATTTATGTCTATAATAATTTGTATGATATGTATTGTGTGTGGAGTAGCACTAGGTTACTTGATTGTGTGAATTTTATGTTAATTATATGTTGGTTGTTGTATTTGATGTTCAACTTGATGATATTATAGTGTTTGTTGTTGGAATTAAATGTATGTGGAATATGCATGCTAGGTGTTTGAATAAATGCTTCAATGTGAATAAATGTGAGAATGTGTGGATTTAATGATGGTGATTAATTGTCTAGATGATGTGTTGTTAAATTGGGTATTGAATTGTTGAATAAAAATGTTGTTGAATTAAATTGATGATGAGTTTTACTTGTTTATGGTCTTTGTGTGGTTTTCTGGACACTGTTTCAGTAATTTCAAAACTGGTACTGTTTGATTGAGTCAAAAATTATGTGGCTGAGTGTTTTCGAAAATAGACTTAAAGCCGGTCGTTTTGGCACTAGTTTCACAAATTCGGAGTTGTGTAGCTCCAGTTATGAGTCTCCAAAGTCGAGTCAAATTTCTAGAGTCAATCTGTGGGTAGGTGCGGTTTTTGCAAGTTTTATGCCTTCAAGTGAACTCTGTTTTGAACGATTCTTATTTCATTGAAAAATAGACTTAATTCTCTACGAAATAGACACTGATTTCACTGAATTTCACTAAGAAATGAGAAAGAAAATTTGGTTGTAAGTTGGGTAAAGCGTTCTGTCCGATTTGGGCACCTCAGCGTAGTGTTTTGAAAAACTGTACCAACTGGACACTGATTTTGAGAAACTAAAATCATAGGTAGAAACTACACTCAGAGGGCTTTCCAATGAGTGGTCTTTTGTAATTTTTCGATGTCGTTTGCTATTTTAAATAAATCGCCGAAGTAGGAGTACTGCTGTAGGAATCCAGCACTTGTTGCCAATGTTGCCCAAATTGTCAAAAATACTGTTTGGTCCCCTCTGAACTTTTTAGTCCTTAAAAATACTATCTTGGTCCCTATGCACTATTGGTCCTTCAAAAATGTTGTTTTGGTCCCTATGTGACTGTTTAGTACCTTAGGTGACTGTTTAGTCCTTGTGGGTGTCGGTTTAATAATTGATGTGGGCTTCGGCCAAAGAGGTGGGTTAATACTTGATGTGATGAATTAATAATTGATAAAGTGGTGGTTAGTAATTGATAAAGTGGTGGTTAATAATTGATGAAGTGGTGGGTTAATAAATGATGTGGGCCTCGGCCAAAGCGAAGGGTTAATAAGCGAAGGGGGCTTCGGCCAAAGCGAAGGGTTGTGTTGTGGTGATATTTTAAGTGATGTGACAATGAATGTGGTAGTGATGTGTTGTGTTGTGATGCATTTGTCATAGTGTCACATAAATCATATGCATTACGCGGTGGGTGGCTTCGGCCAATTTGCGGTGGGAGGCTTCGCCACATGCGGTGGGTACCAGACGGGGTTTTGAGGTGATTATGGATCCACATGCATATCGCACACATGCATACCATCATGCATTCCTTGAATTCTCATAGATTGCTTGTTGATACTTAATTAATTTGTGATTGTTGTTCCTAGTATGATACTTGAGTGGTAAATGTCTTAATTGTGAGGGGTTATTGTTGCTAGATGCTTTCTGCTTATAATGCTTATCCTACTTGTTATTATTTATGTAAAGAGACTCACCCTAGCATTTTTATGTTGCTGCTCTCGTGGCGACAAACAGTGATTCCGAGTGAAGCGCCATGCCTTCTTGGGATATTTGTGTCGGCTCTGATTTAGTAACACCGGGGATGGGGTTTTAGTGTCACTATTTTATGTTATGTAGTAAACTGATTTAAACTATGTATTGAGTATGTTGAACTCAATTTTTATTCTCCATTCTTGTGTCGCTACGGATTATTGTAAACACTAAACAGGTTTGAGGGTTTTAACCCACGTGACTATGATGTGTATGTTCCGCACTTGATGCGGTTGAATTTTTAAACATGTTTTGACGATGTTTTTATTAAATGTATCACCCTCTTTGAGGTGCGTGGGAAAGATTTTGAAAAACTCTGATTTTATTAATTGAATTAGTATTAAATAGAAGGGGGTGTTACAACACCCCCTTATCTAACCAATTCGAATCTACTAAGTTAAAATCAGAGTTTCAAAATCCACTCAAATGAGTGCTACATTTGGTGATTAAAAAGGAAAACAGAAATTCAATTAAGTTCAAAAACAGTTTCACAGCATTTACAAAGCATGCAGTCATGCGCATCACCACGGCAAAAGGGTCTCAGCCCAACATATAAGGCACCTCGGTCAGTAACACAACAAGTCATATTACATAGTAATAGTTACACAAATATGATAGTTTTAGTTCCAAAAGACTATCTAGCAAAATATACACAAGATCAGTATAAAGAGTACAAAATAATCTACTCGCTGAACCCGGTGTTACACGACGGCAGCGAGACTCAACCAACATCAACTAGGCACACGGCTATCACTCATGAGTACGCAAGTTGCCACGAGCGAGCAACAATAAGCAGCTAGGGTGAGTCTCTTAACACAAGTAATATAATGTGAAGAAAGCTTAAGGATAGAGATAGCACTAAAACACCTCGGTTCAGCAATTACAGTCACTCACCGATAGCCCATATAAACATAACGATTATCAACCAGCTCAAACACAACAATTCATGTAATGTATGCATGTATGCAACCCATCCACAGGGCATTATGCAATGAGGTACCTCCACCGTCGTTATTTAGCCCGTCGGCATCTCCGTCGTTAACTCCGTCGTTATTTGATATGGAGACCGAAGTCCTACCATATCCGAGGCCGAGACCTCCTCCGTCGTAATATGCACATGAACATGTGACTTCATGACAAATACAATCACACACAAATCAATCATAACGTATGTGAATGTTTACACCGTCGTTCACCGTCGTTACTCCGTCGTTCTACTCCGTCGCTCACACTGACGTCTACACCACCTAGACATCATCACAGTGCTAAGGTCGACCCTACAACACCGGTAGAATCACCTTAGGACCTACAACCGACCTCTCAGTCACCTCGGCAATCCATGGTGGACTACTTGTCACACCGAGGACCACAACGACACTTAGGGACCAAAATGTCACCTAAGGACCAAAATGGACTTAATCGCTCCCTTACTTATGCACATTGGTGCTAAAGTAGCACTCCCAGTAGCGTCCCACAATGTGTTAGACAACATTGGCGCCTAACCTCACCTCGGCACACTATATGTGTACCTCGGCTAACCACGCAACATTACCTCGGCGCACTATGTGTGTACCTCGGCTAACCACACTCACATCCTCAATTCGGCAACGCGCTCACTGTTACGCACTCCCTTACACCAAAATCATCTAAGTCATGGAAAAATCACTTCTCAGTATTCCCTGGTTCAGTTCACCTATTCTTAGGCACTTGGGCGTTTCACCTTGGTGACGCTACCTCGGCCTGAGGACCTCTACACCTCGGTAACCTAAGGCGAGACACCTACACTTCGGTTTATGCGTCCCTACTTCTCGTTAATGGTGTTTAGACACGTACTCTCCCTCAAACTCACCAACAGACTCTCAACACTAAGACACTCTAGGCGTTGACAACCCTCAACTCGGTTTCCCTCACTCTAAGTCAAGGGAATTCGGTTCTGTAGCGTAATAAAGCGCTTAACCCCCGTTTTACTTCTTTTACTCTGTTTCTCTACTTAGACTCAACATGCAACTCGTTTCTCAGCTCACCACACTCATGCATACTCGGATTACTCACTCCTTCGCTCCGATCCTCTCCTTAACTCTACATGCAAGCTCATTTTCTTCACACTACACCGATCACACTCTTGATACCTCACCATGCAATGCTCTCCTCGTACCACACGAATGCAGAGAGTTACACTCCTCTCTTTCCAAGCGATCCACCGTCAGTATCTCACCAACAATCACGACCAAAAAGAGCAAAACACAAAGAAAAACATGTCATGTACTGAAGACATAAAACACACATGCAAAGTGATCAGAACTACTCACACCGAAACGCGATCAAACACAAGACATTACAAGTATTAAAAGGACCCCCTAACCTTAACAACTTGAGAAGATTGAGAACCCTTCACTCTCCAAGTAACTACAGCAACAAGCTCTCCTCTCCACTTGGACTCTCCACACTCAGTTCTCTTCCTTCTCTCTTCGGTTCTCTGCCTTCTCTCTAAGTTTCACTTCTCTCTCTTTCTAAATTTGGTAACTTAACTGATTTTGGAACATGAATGGGAATGTTCCCTACGGAGGTACCATTTAACATGTCCTTAAAGGAATTAAATGGGGCCTTGGCCTTATTAGGCCGTGGGCTTTCTACTACCCACACACCCTTTCCCTATTTAGACATTTTCATAAAATAGCAACATATGCTTAACACTCACTTAATGAATTACTTGACTTAAAATTAAAATGTTGTAAACCCTTAATAACTCAACTAAGTTAATTAATTGAATTATTTTGGGGCGTTACAACTCTCCCCTACTTAGGAGATTACGTCCTCGGAATCTTACCTCAATCAAACAGCTCGGAATAGGCTTCCTTCATCTTGCTCTCTAGCTCCCAAGTAGCATGCTCACCAGCAGCTCTTCACTAACTTGATTTCTTTTCCCCTAAGAGTCTTTACTTCTCGGTCTTCAATTCTAATTGGCATTGTCTCCACAGTGAGGTCGTCTCTCACTTGCACATCATCCATTTGAATGACATGGGACGGGTCAGGAACATACTTCCTCAGCTGAGATACATGGAACACATCGTGCAAATTTGACAGATTGGGTGGCAATGCAATTCGATATGCTACCTTCCCAACTCTCTCCAAGATTTGATAGGGTCCAATGAAACGAGGTGGCGATTTCTTGGACCTCGAGCTCGTCCGACTCGATCCACGGGGTGACTCTAAGAATACATGGTCACCGGCTTGAAATTCTAAGTCCTTCCTTCTCTTGTCATGGTAACTCTTCTCATGCGCTTTGTGACGCCCTCATCTTCTCTCTGATCATCTTAACCTTCTCGGTAGTCTCCCTAACCAACTCGGGTCCCAACACAACCCTCTCTCCTGTCTCATACCAACATAGTGGAGTCCTACACCTACGGCCATACAATGCTTCAAATGGTGCCATTCCAATACTTGAATGATGATGTTGTTGTAAGTGAATTCTATCAATGGTAGATCTGAATCCCACGCACCTCCTTGCTCAAGCACACAAGCTCTCAATAAGTCTTCTAAAGATTGGATAGTCCTCTCGGATTGACCATCGGTCTGCGAGGATGGTATCTTGAGCTCAAACGCAACTTGGAACCCAACGCCTCTTGCAAGCTCTTCCAAAATTACGAGGTAAACCTTGGATCTCTGTGCGAAACAATACTCAAAGGGATTCCATGAAGCTTCACAATGACATTGATATAAATTTCGCTAACCTAAGACTGGGTATGTGATGTTAATAGGAATAAAGTGTGATGACTTTGTCGACCTATCAACAATCACCCAAATGGTGTCAAACCCTCTTGTTGTCCTCGAACCCGGCTACAAAGTCCATGGAAATGTTGTCCCACTTCCATTCGGGAATATGCAGCGGTTGCATCAACCTGCTGCGACCCGGTGCTCCACCTTTGACTTCGGCAAGTCAAACAAGCATAAACGAAGCGAGCTACATCCTTCTTCATTCCTTGCCACGAATAATTTCTTCAAGTCTTGGTACATCTTCGTAGCTTCTGGATGGATACTCAACCGACTTCTGTGACACTCTTCCAGAATAGCCTTCTTGATCTCTTCATCATCGGTACACATATCCGTCCTCGAACCTCAACAAACCTTGCGCATCCAACTCAAAATCTTTATTATCAGCTCGGCCAACACTTACAAACACATCAACCAACTTCACATCAACCTTCTGTGCTTCCCTTATACTAACCATGAAATCATTGGTGATCTTCAGCATTCCCAACTTAACACTCCGAGGTGTTACTTCACATACTAGGCCCAAATCTCTAAACTGTTCAATCAGTTCGGCTCCTTTACCATCATTGATGACACATGCGAGAGATTCTACTCGTGCATCATCAGCTACAACATTGGCCTTCCACGGGTGATAGTTGATCAAGTCATAGTCCTTCAATAACTCCAACCATCTCCTCTGCCTCATATTCAGTTCCTTCTGATCAAACAAGTACTGCAAACTTTTGTGATCACTAAACACCTCGAACCTTGATCCATAAAGGTAATGCCTCCATATCTTCAATGCAAACACTACGACTAGCTCTAAATCATGAGTGGGGTAATTCTTCTCATGAGTCTTGATTTGCCTTGAAGCATACGCCACTACTTTACCTTCTTGCATCAAGACACAGCCCAAACCTAACTTAGATGCATCACAAGAAATCACAAAAGGATCCTCCGGATTAGGCAACGTCAAGATTGGCGGCGTTGTCAATCTCCTCTTCAACTCTTGAAACTCTCTTCACATCGGCCATCCCATACAAAAGCCCTATCTTTACATGTCAATTGGGTTAATGGCAACGCCAATTTGGAGAAACCCTCAATGAATCTTCAGTAGTAACCGGCTAGCCCCAGAAGCTCCTCACTTGGTGGCCGACTTGGGTGCCTCCCACTTCAACACGCTTTCAATCTTTGAAGGGTCCACTGCAATCCCCTTTGGAAATCACATGGCCTAGGAAACTCACTTACCTCAACCAAAACTCACACTTGGATAACCGCGCATATAACTTCTTCTCCTTGGAACCTCCAAAGACTATCCTTAAGTGCTCGGCATGCTCTTCTGCAGACTTGGAGTAGACCAAAATATCGTCTATGAACACTACCACAAACCGATCTAAGTACTCATGGAAAATCGATTCATATACTCCATGAATACCCCACGGAGCATTAGTGACACCGAATGGCATTACTAAGTACTCGTAGTGTCCATACCGAGTTATAAAAGCCGTCTTTGAGTGCGTCTTAGTCCTTCACCTTGATTTGATGGTAGCGACCTCAAATCAATCTTTGAAAATACTTGAGCACCCACTAATAGATCCATCAAGTCGTCAATTCTTGGTAGTGGATACTTGTTCTTAATTGTAACCTTGTTCAACTGTATGCAGTAGTCCACGCCTGACCTCATGCTTCCATCTTTCTTCTTCACTAGCAACACAGTGCTCCCATGTGGTGACATACTTGGTCTTACGAATTTCCTTTCTAGCAATTCTTCCAACTGTTTCTTGACTCGGACGGCTCGGATGCGGACATCCTATAAGGTGCCATAGACACCTGGTCTTGTTCCGAGAATCAACTCTATGGTGAACTCGATCTCTCTCGGGTGGAACATCGGGAATTTCTCTGAGAAACACCTCGACAAACTCTCAACCAGCGGCGGATCTTCAATCTTAACTTGATTCTCTCACATCAATGGCGCCCATAATGCAAACAGAGTAACCTCTTCTCCCAACAACTTGCGCACTTGCCTGGCGGAAGTAGAGCGATTCCTTCACCTCGGTAGTAGGAAAACTAACCGATCTCTCAATATGATGGATATGAACATGGTTGTCTACTAACCGATCCATACCAAGGATGACGTCCATTCCCTCTAGTGGTAAACAAATTAAATTAACAGAGAAGTCCCTGCCGAATACAGTTAGTGGGCACTTCGAACATACCAGAGAGGTAGTCACTGAACCCATGGCCGGAGTGTCAATGACCATCTCCATTCCCAATGAAGACAACACTAAACTCAGTCTATTAGCACACATGGTAGAAATGAATGAATGAGTTGCACCAGTATCTATAATTGCAACTAGAGGAACACCGTTGATATAACACGTACCTTTGATTTCGTTCACCACCTCGGACCCAGCTAGTGCAAACACTTTCCCCACGTCTTTCACTTGCTTTGGCTTAAGACACTTGGGACTGATGTGCCCCATCTCTCCACAATTGAAACAGACTATCTCCTTTCTCCCACACTCAGCAGATAGGTGGCCCTCCTTGCCACATCTATAACACCTCTTCACCTCAGCCTTGCACTCCTTCGCTTTGTGCCCAGGCAATCCACACTTGTAACAAGTCAGAATAGCGAGGCGTCTCCCTACTAGGCTTTCCTCTCCTGCAGAGTTCCCTTTTCCTCTACCACGGAATGGTCATAAGGCTTCCAACGGTTACGAGGTTGGAAGGTCTTCTTATCCTTCCCACTCGGCTAGTAGCCATACTATCTTCTTCATAAATTCTGCAGCGATCCACCAACTCGAGAATACACCACTTATCCTTTGATACCCAATGGCCCGCTTGATCTCGGGCTTCAAACCGTTCTCAAACTTGATACACTTGGAGAACTCAAAGCGGTAGCTCCAGTGTAATGGGGGTAGAACTTAGCAATTTCGGATAACTTGGCGAAGATACTCCGACCACGGTCATGTTACCTTGCTTGAGCTCCAAGAATTCCATCTCCTTCTTTCCTTTCACATCTTCGGGGTAGTACTTCCTCATAAACTCCCTCTTGAAAATATCCCATGTGATCCCTTCCTCTGCAGCTTCCAACCTTTGAAGAGATTCAAGCCACCAGTCGTCGGCTTCCTCAGCGAGCATGTGAGTCCCAAACCTCACCTTTTGCTCATCGGTGGCATCCCATCACTCTGAAAATTCTCTCTATCTCTTTCAACCATACTAGAGCCCCATCAGGATCATACCTCCCCTTGAAGGTAGGAGGATTCTCCCTCTGGAAGGTAGCAAGTCTACGAGCTCCAGCATCCTCGGCATTCTGCTGAGGTCGATTCCCCATAGCATTTGCCATCGCCTCCAACGCAGCAGCTATAGCAGCATCATTTCTTCCAGCTCTTCCAGCCATTTCTACTTCACTGATCACACAATCAAGAACTGGTTTAGAACGAGCCTAAGACTCGAGGCTTAAGACACTTAGACTCAACTACTTGGTCGGACAAGACCGAACTTATGCTCTGATACCAACAATGTAACACCCCCTTATCTAACCAATTCGAATCTACTAAGTTAAAATCAGAGTTTCAAAATCCACTCAAAGGAGTGCTACATTTGGTGATTAAAAAGGAAAACAGAAATTCAATTAAGTTCAAAAACAGTTTCACAGCATTTACAAAGCATGCGATCATGCATCACCACTGCAAAAGGGTCTCAAACATTGACATATAAGGCACCTCGGTCAGTAACACAACAAGTCATATTACATAGTAATAGTTACACAAATATGACAGTTTTAGTTCCAAAAGACTATCTAGATATACACAAGATCAGTATAAAGAGTACAAAATAATCTACTCGGCCCAACCTGGGTTACACGACTGAGGCGGACTCAACCAACATCAACTAGGCACGGTATCACTCATGAGTACCTGCAAGTTGCCACGAGAGCAGGCAACAATAAGAAACTAGGGTGAGTCTCTTAACACAAGTAATATAATGTGAAGAACGCTTAAGGATAGAGATAGCACTAAAACACCTCGGTTCAGCAATTACAGTCACTCACCGATAGCCCAGATAAACACAACGATTATCAACCAGCTCAAATGTAACACCCCAAAATAATTCAATTAATTAACTTAGTTGAGTTATTAAGGGTTTGCAACATTTTACTTTTAAGTCAAGTAATTAAGTGAGTGTTAAGCATGTGTTACTCTTTAGGAAAGTGTCTAAATTAGGAAGGGTGTGTGGGTAGTGGAAGCCCACGGCCTAATAAGGCCAAGGCCCCATTTAAGTCCTTTAAGGACATGTTAAATGGTACCTCCGTAGAGAACATTCCCATTCATGTTCCAAAATCAGTTAAG
The DNA here is from genome assembly GCA_020916435.1 of Oxytropis ochrocephala. Taxonomy (NCBI): domain Eukaryota; kingdom Viridiplantae; phylum Streptophyta; class Magnoliopsida; order Fabales; family Fabaceae; genus Oxytropis; species Oxytropis ochrocephala. Next base: position 63,706,852 of record CM037093.1, on the reverse strand, counting down.
TTGCTAAATTGAGAAAGTAGAGAGAGAAGTGAGAACCGAAGAGAGAAGGAAGAGAACTGAGCGTGGAGAGTTCAAGTGGAGAGGAGAGCTTGTTGCTGTAGTTACTTGGAGAGTGAAGGGTTCTCAATCTTCTCAAGTTGTTAAGGTTAGGGGGTCCTTTTAATACTTGTAATGTCTTGTGTTTGATCGCGTTTCGGTGTGAGTAGTTCTGATCACTTTGCATGTGTGTTTTATGTCTTTGTACATGACATGTTTCTTTGTGTTTTGCTCCTTGCTTTGTGATTGTTGGTGAGATCGACGGTGGATCGTTTGGAAAGAGAGGAGTGTAACTCTCTGCGTTACGTGTGGTACGATGAGAGCATTGCATGGTGAGGTATCAAGAGTGTGATCGATCGGTGTAGTGTGAAGAAAATGAGCTTGCATGTAGAGTTAAGGAGAGGATCGGAGCGAAGAAGTGAGTAATCCGAGTATGCATGAGTGTGGTGAGCTGAGAAACGAGTTGCATGTTGAGTCTAAGTAGAAAACAGAGTAAAAGAAGTAAAAGGGGGTTAAACGCTTTATTACGCAGCACACAGAACCGAATTCCCTTGACTTAGAGTGAGGGAAACCGAAGGTTGAGGGTTGTCAACGCCTAGAGTGTCTTAGTGTTGAGAGTCTGTTGGTGAGTTTGAGGAGAGTACGTGTCTAAACACCATTAACGAGAGTAGGGACGCATAAACCCGAAGTGTAGGTGTCTCGCCTTGGGTTACCGAGGTGTAGAGGTCCTCGGGCCGAGGTAGCGTCACCAAGGTGAAACGCCCAAGTGCCTAAGAATAGGTGAACCAACCGGGAATGCCGAGAAGTGATTTTTCCATGACTTAGATGATTTTGGTGTAAGGAGTGCGTGGCGTGAGCGCGTTGCGAATTGAGGGTGTGAGTGTGGTTAGCCGAGGTACACACATAGTGTCTTGAGGTAATGTTGCGTGGTTAGCCGAGGTACACATATAGTGTGCCGAGGTGAGGTTAAGCGCCAATGTTGTCTAACACATTGTGGGGCGCTCTCGGGAGTGCTACTTTAGCACCAATGTGCATAAGTAAGGGAGCGATTAAGTCCATTTTGGTCCTTAGGTGACATTTTGGTCCCTAAGTGTCGTTGTGGTCCTCGGTGTGACAAGTAGTCCACCATGGATTGCCGAGGTGGCCGAGAGGGTCGGTTGTAGGTCCTAAGGTGATTCTACCGGGTGTTGTAGGGTCGACCTTAGCACCGTGATGATGTCTAGGTGGTGTAGGCGTCGGTGTGAGCGATCGAGTAGCAACGAGTAGTAGCGTAGCGACGAGTAACGACGGTGAACGGCGGTGTAAACATTCACATACGTTATGATTGATTTGTGTGTGATTGTATTTGTCATGAAGTCACATGTTCATGTGCATATTACGACGGAGGAGGTCTCGGCCTCGGATATGGTAGGACTTCGGTCTCCATATCAAATAACGACGAGTTAACGACGGAGATGCCGCGGGCTAAATAACGACGGTGGAGGTACCTCATTGCATAATGCCCGTGGATGGGTTGCATACATGCATACATTACATGAATTGTTGTGTTTGAGCGAGTTGATAATCGTTGTGTTTATCCGGGCTATCGCGGTGTGACTGTAATTCTTTGAACCGAGGTGTTTTAGTGCTATCTCTATCCTTAAGCTTTCTTCACATTATATTACTTGTGTTAAGAGACTCACCCTAGGCGCTTATTGTTGCTCTCTCGTGGAAACTTGCAGTACTCATGAGTGATAGTCGTGCTAGTTGATGTTGGTTGAGTCTGCTGCGGTCGTGTAACACCGGGTTGGGGCCGAGTAGATTATTTTGTACTCTTTATCTTGATATTGTGTATATTTTGCTAGATAGTCTTTTGTAACTAAAACTATCATATTTGTGTAACTATTACTATGTAATATGACTTGTTGTGTTCTTGGCCACAGGAGTGCCTTATATGTTGAAATTTGAGACCACTTTGCCGTGGTGATGCGCATGACTCGCATGCTTTGTAAATCTTTGTGGAAACTGCTTTTGAACTTAATTGAATTTTTGTTTTCCTTTTTAATCACCAAATGTAGCACTCCTTTGAGTGGATTTTGAAACTCGATTTTAACTTAGTAGATTCGAATTGGTTAGATAAGGGGTGTTACATTGTTGGTATCGAGCATAAGTTCGGTCTTGTCAGACCAAGTAGTTGAGTCTAAGTGTCTTAAGCCTCGAGTCTTAGGCTCGTTCTAAACCAGTTCTTGATTGTGTGATAAGTGAAGTAGAGAAATGGTCGGAAGAGTTTGGAAGAAATGATCTTTGCTATAGGCTGCTGCGTTGGAGGCGATGGCAAATGCTATGGGAATCGACCTCGCCAGAATCCGAGGATCTTTGAGCTCGTAGACTTGCTACTTTCGGAGGAGAATCCTCCTACCTTCAGGGGAGGTATGATCCTGATGGGGCTCTAGTATGGTTGAAAGAGATAGAGAGTTTTTTGAGTGATGGATTGCACCGATGAGCAAAAGGTGAGGTTTGGGACTCACATGCTCGCCGAGGAAGCCGACGACCGTGGCTTGAATCTCTTCAAAGGTTGGAAACTACAGAGGAAGGGATCACATGGGATATTTTCAAGAGGGAGTTTATGAGGAAGTACTACCCCAAGATGTGAAAGGAAAGAAGGAGATGGAATTCTTGGAGCTCAAGCAAGGTAACATGACCGTGTCGGAGTATCTTGCCAAGTTTTCCGAAATGGGGCGAAGTTCTATCCCCATTACACTGGAGCTCTTCGCTTTGAGTTCTCCAAGTGTATCAAGTTTGAGAACGGTTTGAAGCTTTGAGATCAAGCGGGCCATTGGGTATCAAAGGATAAGGGTGTATTCGAGTTGGTGGACTGCTGCGGAATTTATGAAGAAGATAGTATGGCTACTAGCCGAGCCGGAAGGATAAGAAGACCTTCCAACCTCGTAACCGTTGGAAGCCTTATGACCATTCTGGTGGTAGAGGAAAAGGGAACTCTGCACGGAGAGGAAAGCCTAGTAGGGGAGACGCTCCTGCTATTCTGACTTGTTACAAGTGTGGATTGCCTGGGCACAAGGCGAAGGAGTGCAAGGCTGAGGTGAAGAGGTGTTATAGATGTGGCAAGGAGGGGGACCTATCTGCTGAGTGTGGGAGAAAGGAGATAGTCTGTTTCAATTGTGGAGAGATGGGGCACATTAGTCCCAAGTGTCCTAAGCCAAAGCAAGAGAAAGGCGTGGGGAAAGTGTTTGCACTAGCTGGGTCCGAGGTGGTGAACGAAATCAAAGTGTTGTCTTCATTGGGAAGGGAGATGTTCATTGACACTCCGGCCATGGGTTCAGTGACTACCTCTCTGGTATGTTCGAAGTGCCCACCGATTTGTATTCGGCGGGGACTTCTCTGTTAATTTAATTTGTTTACCACTGCAGGAATGGACGTCATCCTTGGTATAGACGGTTAGTAGACAACCATGTTCATATCCATTCTTACCGAGAGATCGGTTAGTTTTCCTACTACCGAGGTGAAGGAATCGGCTCTACTTCCTGCTAGGCAAGTGCGCAAGTTGTTGGGAGAAGGGGTTACTCTGTTTGCATTATGGGCGTCATTGACAGTAGAGAATCAAGTTAAGATTGAAGATCTGCCAGTGGTTAGAGAGTTTGTCGAGGTGTTTCCTGAAGAAATTCATGATGTTCCACCTGAGAGAGAGATCGAGTTCACCATAGAGTTGATTCCTGGAACAAGACCGGTGTCTATGGCACCTTATAGGATGTCTGCATCCGAGCTGTCCGAGCTGAAGAAACAGTTGGAAGAATTGCTAGAAAGGAAATTCGTAAGACCAAGTGTGTCACCATGGGGAGAACCTGTGTTGCAAGTAAAGAAGAAAGATGGAAGCATGAGGTTGTGCGTGGACTACAGACAGTTGAACAAGGTTACAATTAAGAACAAGTATCCACTACCAAGAATTGACGACTTGATGGATCAATTAGTAGGTGCTCAAGTATTTTCAAAGATTGATTTGAGGTCGAGCTACCATCAAATCAAGGTGAAGGACGAAGACGTACCAAAGACGGCTTTTTAGAACTCGGTATGGACATTACGAGTACTTAGTAATGCCATTCGGTGTCACTAATGCTCCGTGGGTATTCATGGAGTATATGAATCGTATTTTCCATGAGTACTTAGATCGGTTTGTGGTAGTGTTCATAGGCGATATTTTGGTCTACTCCAAGTAGGCGAGAAGAGAGCATGCCGAGCACTTAAGGATAGTCTTTGGAGGTTACGAAAGGAGAAGAAGTTATATGCGAAGCTATCCAAGTGTGAGTTTTGGTTGAGGAAGTGAGTTTCCTAGGCCATGTGATTTCCGGCAAGGGGATTGCGGTGGACCCTTCAAAGATTGAAGGCATGTTGAAGTGGGAGGCACCCAAGTCGGCCACCGGAAGTGAGGAGCTTCTTGGGGCTAGCCGGTTACTACGTAAGATTCATTGAGGGTTTCTCGACTTGGCGTTGCCATTAACCCAATTGACATGTAAAGATAGGGCTTTCGTATGGGATGGCCGATGTGAAGAGAGTTTCAAGAGTTGAAGAGGAGATTGACAACGTCGCCAATCTTGACGTTGCCTAATCCGAGGATCCTTTTGTGATTTCTTGTGATGCATCTAAGTTAGGTTTGGGCTGTGTCTTTGATGCAAGAAGGTAAAGTAGTGGCGTATGCTTCAAGGCAATCAAGACTCATGAGAAGAATTACCCCACTCATGATTTAGAGCTAGTTTAGTAGTAGTGTTTGCATTGAAGATATGGAGGCATTACCTTTATGGATCAAGGTTCGAGGTGTTTAGTGATCACAAGAGTTTGCGAGTACTTGTTTGATCGAAGGAACTGAATATGAGGCGAGAGGAGATGGTTGGAGTTATTGAAGGACTATGACTTGATGCGAACTATCACCCAAGGAAGGCCAATGTTGTAGGCGATGCGCAATGAGTAGGAAATCTCTGCATGTGTCATCAATGATGGTAAAGGAGCTGGAACCCGATTGAACAGTTTAGAGATTTGGGCCTAGTATGTGAAGTAACACCTCGGAGTGTTAAGTTGGGAATCTTTGAAGATCACCAATGAGTTCATGGTTAGTATAAGGGAAGCACGTAAGGTTGATGTGAAGTTGGTTGATGTGTTTGTAAGTGTTGGTAGAAATGATAATAAAGATTTTGAGTTGGATGCGGAAGGTTTGTTGAGGTTCGGAGGGACGGATATATGTGTACGATGATGAAGAGATCAAGAAGGCTATTCGGAAGAGTGTCACGTAAGTCGGTTGAGTATCCATCCGGGAGCTACGAAGATGTACCAAGACTTGAAGAAATTATTACGTGGCAAGGAATGAAGAAGGATGTAGCTCGTTTCGTTTATGCTTGTTTGACTTGCGAGAAGTCAAAGGTGGAGCACCGGCCAAGAGGTTCATGCAACCGCTGCATATTCTGAATGGAAGTGGGACAAACATTTCCATGGACTTTGTAACCGGGTTGCGAGGACAACAAGAGGGTTTGACACCATTTGGGTGATTGTTGATAGGTGACAAAGTCATCACACTTTATTCCTATTAACATCACATACCCAATCTTAGGGTTAGCGAGAAATTTATATCAATGTCATTGTGAAGCTTCATGGAATCCCTTTGAGTATTGTTTTGATGCAGAGATCCAAGGTTTACCTCGGAATTTTGGAAGAGCTTGCAAGAGGCGTTGGGTTCCAAGTTGCGTTTGAGCTCGGCATACCATCCTCAGACCGATGGTCAATCCGAGAGGACTATCCAATCTTTAGAAGACTTATTGAGAGCTTGTGTGCTTGAGCAAGGAGGTGCGTGGGACTCGTATCTACCATTGATAGAATTCACTTACAACAACAGTCATCATTCAAGTATTGGAATGGCACCATTTGAAGCATTGTATGGCCGTAGGTGTAGGACTCCACTATGTTTGTATGAGACAGGAGAGAGGGTTGTGTTGGGACCCGAGTTGGTTAGGGAGACTACCGAGAAGGTTAAGATGATCAGAGAGAAGATGAGGGCATCACAAAGCAGACAGAAGAGTTACCATGACAATAGAAGGAAGGACTTATAATTTCAAGCCGGTGACCATGTATTCCTTAGAGTCACCCCTGTGACTGGAGTTGGACGAGCTCTGTGGTCCAAGAAACTGTCACCTCGTTTCATTGGACCCTATCAAATCTTGGAGAGAGTTGGGAAGGTGGCATATCGAATTGCATTGCCACCAAATCTGTCAAATTTGCACGATGTGTTCCATGTATCTCAGCTGAGGAAGTATGTTCTGACCGTCCCATGTCATTCAAATGGATGATGTGCAAGTGAGAGACGACCTCACTGTGGAGACAATGCCAATCAGAATTGAAGACCGAGAAGTAAAGACTCTTAGGGAAAAGAAATCAAGTTAGTGAAGGTGGTTTGGGTAGGAGTGTGGTGAGCATGCTACTTGGGAGCTAGAGAGCAAGATGAAGGAGGCCTATTCCGAAATTTGTTTGATTAAGGTAAGATTCCGAGGACGTAATCTCCTAAGTAGGGAGGTTGTAACACCCCAAAATAATTCAATTAATTAACTTAGTTGAGTTATTAAGGGTTTGCAACATTTTACTTTTAAGTCAAGTAATTAAGTGAGTGTTAAGCATGTGTTACTCTTTAGGAAAGTGTCTAAATTAGGAAGGGTGTGGGGTAGTGGAAGCCCACGGCCTAATAAGGCCAAGGCCCCATTTAAGTCCTTTAAGGACATGTTAAATGGTACCTCCAGTAGAGAACATTCCCATTCATGTTCCAAAATCGGTTAAGTTGCTAAATTGAGAAAGTAGAGAGAAGTGAGAACCAGAAGAGAAGGAAGAGAACGGCGTGGAGAGTTCAAGTGGAGAGGAGAGCTTGTTCTTTGTAGTTACTTGGAGAGTGAAGGGTTCTCAATCTTCTCAAGTTGTTAAGGTTAGGGGGTCCTTTTAATACTTGTAATGTCTTGTGTTTGATCCGTTTTGGGTGTGAGTAGTTCGATCACTTTGCATGTGTGTTTTATGTCTTTGTACATGACATGTTTCTTTGTGTTTGCTCCTTCTTTGTGATTGTTGGTGAGATACGACGGTGGATCGTTTGGAAAGAGAGGAGTGTAACTCTCTGCATTACTGTGTGGTCTGATGAGAGCATTGCATGGTGAGGTATCAAGAGTGTGATCGGTGTAGTGTGAAGAAAATGAGCTTGCATGTAGAGTTAAGGAGAGGATCGGAGCGAAGGAGTGAGTAATCCGAGTATGCATGAGTGTGGTGGTGAGAGCGAGTTGCATGTTGAGTCTAAGTAGAAAACAGAGTAAAAGAAGTAAAAGGGGTTTAGCGCTTTATTACGCGTGTGAACCGAATTCCCTTCGACAGAGTGAGGGAAACCGAGTTGAGGTTGTCAACGCCTAGAGTGTCTTAGTGTTGAGAGTCCATTTGGTGAGTTTGAGGGAGAGTACGTGTCTAAACACCATTAACGAGAAGTAGGGACGCATAAACCGAAGTGTAGGTGTCTCGCCTTAGGTTACCGAGGTGTGAGGTCCTCGGTAGCCGAGGTAGCGTCACCAAGGTGAAACGCCCAGTGCCTAAGAATAGGTGGCCCAACCAGGGAATACCGAGAAGTGATTTTTCCATGACTTAGATGATTTTGGTGTAAGGAGTGCATAAGCGTGAGCGCGTTGCCGAATTGAGGGTGTGAGTGTGGTTAGCCGAGGTACACACATAGTGTCTTAGAGGTAATGTTGCGTGGTTAGCCGAGGTACACATATAGTGTGCCGAGGTGAGGTTAAGCGCCAATGTTGTCTAACACATTGTGGGGCGCTCTTCGAGTGCTACTTTAGCACCAATGTGCATAAGTAAGGAGCGATTAAGTCCATTTTGGTCCTTAGGTGACATTTTGGTCCCTAAGTGTCGTTGTGGTCCTCGGTGTGACAAGTAGTCCACCATGGATTGCCGAGGTGACCGAGAGGTCGGTTGTAGGTCCTAAGGTGATTCTCTACAGGTGTTGTAGGGTCGACGCAGCACTTGTGATGATGTCTAGGTGGTGTAGGCGTCGGTGTGAGCGACGAGTAGAGCGACGGAGTAACGACGGTGAACGACGGTGTAAACATTCACATACGTTATAATTGATTTGTGTGTGATTGTATTTGTCATGAAGTCACATGTTCATGTGCATATTACGACGGAGGAGGTCTCGGCCTCGGATATGGTAGGACTTCGGTCTCCATATCAAATAACGATGGAGTTAACGACGGAGATGCATGCCGACGGGCTAAATAACGACGGTGGAGGTACCTCATTGCATAATGCCCTGTGGATGGGTTGCATACATGCATACATTACATGAATTGTTGTGTTTGAGCTGGTTGATAATCGTTGTGTTTATCTGGGCTATCGGTGAGTGACTGTAATTGCTGAACCGAGGTGTTTTAGTGCTATCTCTATCCTTAAGCTTTCTTCACATTATATTACTTGTGTTAAGAGACTCACCCTAGCTGCTTATTGTTGCCTGCTCTCGTGGCAACTTGCAGGTACTCATGAGTGATAGCTGTGCCTAGTTGATGTTGGTTGAGTCTACTCTGGTCGTGTAACAATGGGTTGGGGCCGAGTAGATTATTTTGTACTCTTTATACTGATCTTGTGTATATTTTGCTAGATAGTCTTTTGGAACTAAAACTATCACATTTGTGTAACTATTACTATGTAATATGACTTGTTGTGTTACTGACCGAGGTGCCTTATATGTTGGGCTGAGACCCTTTTGCCGTGGTGATGCGCATGACTGCATGCTTTGTAAATGCTGTGAAACTGTTTTGAACTTAATTGAATTTATGTTTTCCTTTTTAATCACCAAATGTAGCACTCCTTTGAGTGGATTTTGAAACTCTGATTTTAATCACCAAATGTAGGACCTACAACCGACCTCTCAGTCACCTCGGCAATCCATGGTGGACTACTTGTCACACCGAGGACCACAATGACACTTAGGGACCAAAATGTCACCTAAGGAACAAAATGGACTTAATCGCTCCCTTACTTATGCACCGTCGTATCTCACCAACAATCACAGCAAAGAGCAAAACACAGCAAAACATGTCATGTACAGCACATAAAACACACATGCAAAGTGATCAGAACTACTCACACCGAAACGCAATCAAACACAAGACATTACAAGTATTAAAAGGACCCCCTAACCTTAACAACTTGAGAAGATTGAGAACCCTTCACTCTCCAAGTAACTACAGCAACAAGCTCTCCTCTCCACTTGGACTCTCCACGCTCAGTTCTCTTCCTTCTCTCTTCGGTTCTCTGCCTTCTCTCTAAGTTTCACTTCTCTCTCTTTCTAAATTTGGTAACTTAACTGATTTTGGAACATGAATGGGAATGTTCCCTACGGAGGTACCATTTAACATGTCCTTAAAGGACTTAAATGGGGCATTGGCCTTATTAGGCCGTGGGCTTTCTACTACCCACACACCCTTTCCCTATTTTGACATTTTCATAAAATAGCAACATATGCTTAACACTCACTTAATGAATTACTTGACTTAAAATTAAAATGTTGTAAACCCTTAATAACTCAACTAAGTTAATTAATTGAATTATTTTGGGGTGTTACAAAAATTAACCAAGTATGTTAGAGAGGAAGGTGCGGATTGACTTGAAGAAAGAGCAGATGGGCAGGTCGTTCATTCAAGAGGAAAGGACGTAGCCACTCAAGCGATCGAAGCAGTAGGTGATAAAGACGCATCAGAAGAGGACGCCAGGCAGTCCAGGGGCCGCAAGGTCATTATGGTTATCCACGGAGGGAACCCCCTTGATCGCTTAGATTCCAAAAAGGCCACTAAAAGAAAGTGGAATGATATCCTCATGGTCGGTTCGTCTTCAGCAGAACGCCCGACCTCAAACAGGCCGCCAATCTCTTTTGGGGACGAGGATCTACTCGATGGGAGAGTGAATAGTTATGTTCCGTTGGTCGTATCCGCTGTGATGGGGAATTCTGAGGTTAGAAGAATCTTAATTGACCAGGGAAGCTCGGCCGATATCATGTTCGAGGAGTTAGTTGATAAACTGAGCATCGACCATAGCGAGATCATTCCTCAAAGCGACCCAACCCATTTGACTGGTTTCAATGGAGCGATCACTTACCCATTAGGAACCCTAGAGCTGCTGGTCACCTTTGGCAATGACACAGACGGGAGCACCTCCTACAGAACGGTCAGGACGACGTTCTTAGTTTTGCCAATCAAATCTTGCTATCACTGTATTATAGGAAGACCGACTCTGGGTAAGCTTGAGGCAGTCGTGTCCACTGTCCACTTAAAAATGAAGTTTTATGACAAAAATGGTCAAGTCGCCACACTAGCAGCAGACATGGAGGCGGCCAAGAAGAGCCACTACATTTATCAAGACATTTGTGATACTCAAGTCGTGAGTTCCAACCCTCAGAATTTGGGGGAAGGACACCAAGTCAATCTTGCTGATTTGGATGCACGCTACGACCCACAAGCTAAAGAACATACTTAAACGACCAGAACCCCATGGGCAGTTCACTGACGTTCAGCTAGGGGAGGACCCAGCCAAGACAAGATTAAAATCGGGCGACACGCCCGAAAGCGGATCAAGCGAGAACTAATCACTTGTCTGAAAGAATATGCTGACTTGTTCGCTTGGCAAGCATCTGATATGCCCCGAGTACCCATGGAGGTCGCTTGCCACAAACTCTCGGTCAACGAGATGGCAAGGCTGGTCGCACAGAGAAGAAGAGTTCAGAATGAAGAGAAAGCTAGGGCAGCGACCCAAGCAGTTGACGACTGATTAAAGCAAATTTTGTGGAAGAAATTAAGTATACGACACAGCTCTCAAGCGTCGTCTTTGGTCAAGAAGAAGAACAGAAAGTGGCGAATGTGCGTTGATTATACCGACCTGAATAGGGCGTGCCCGAAGGACGCTTTTCCAGTGCCGAGTATTGACAAATTGGTGGACGGCGCTTCAGGCTATAAGCTACTGTCTTTCTTGGACGCATATTCAGGCTACAACCAAATTGCCATGCACCCTCCGGATCGTCATAAGATCGCTTTTGGCCACCGACCGGGTAACTTCTGTTACAAAGTGATGCCTTTTGGATTGAAGAACGCTGGGGCGACTTACCAGCGCATGATGAGCAAAATATTTGAGAAGCAGATCGGTCGGGTGGCCGAAGTCTATCTTGATGACATGATTATAAAAAGCAAGTCGGACGATTAGCACATCGACGACTTAAAAGAAGTCTTTGAGGAAGCAAGAAAAAACTCTCTTAGACTGAATCCAGAGAAGTGCACATTTGGGGTACGAGCTGGAAAGTTCCTAGGTTTTCACTTAACGGAGAGGGGAATTGAAGCCAATCCTGACAAGTGCAGGGCGGTCGCCGAAATGAGGCCGCCGACTACAAAGAAAGAAATACAGCAATTGAACGGCATGGTCGCCGCCCTTTCTAGGTTCATACCGCAGTCAGCCTACAAGTCGCTTCCCTTGTTTAAGCTTCTGAAGAAGAACGTGGATTTTGAATGGACTGATCAGTGTCAGCAAGCGTTGGACGATTTGAAAACAGCCTTGACCAATCCGCCCGTCATTACCAAGCCGCTCCCAGGAGATACTCTTTATCTTTATCTAGCGATCACGGAGGAAGCCTTGAGTGCCGTCCTGGTTAAGGAAAGCGACACGAAACAGAATCCTGTATACTTCATTAGCAAAGTCTTGCAGGGGCGAGCTTGGGTGCAAAGAATCGAAAAATTGACGCCCGCTCTATTGGTGGCCGCTCGCAGGCTGAGGCCGTATTTTGTGGCACACCAAATAGTGGTAAGAACTGACCAACCTATACGACAGATTCTCCACAGGCCAGACTTGGCAGGCCGCATGATCAAATGGGCGGTGGAACTAAGTGAGTTCGGAATCAAGTTCGAACCCAGGTCGGCAGCCAAGGCGCAAGTATTGGCCGACATCATAGCCGAGATGACCCCAGTCCCTGACGACCGTCCTGTCGCCACCAGGACGTTACACGTTGATGGCTCTTCAAACTCCAAGGGAAGTGGGGCCGGTTTGATTTTGGAAAATTCTTCAGGATTGGTTGTAGAAGTGTCACTTACGTTTGCTTTTCACACTTCAAACAACCAGGCAGAGTATGAGGCTTGTATAGCAGGATTATTGCTCGCCAAGGAGTTCAACGTTGGACAGGTTGAACTACACTCTGACTCTCTTTTGGTCGTTTCCCAAATCAAGGAACTGTATGATACCAAAGATGAAGTGTTGAAAGATTACCTGGCCAAAGTAAGGGAATTGCTCAGTAAGTTCGACCGAGCAGAAGTGAAGCACGTGCGAGAACGAGAACGCGTGCGGTGACATACTTTCAAATCGGCGGCAAAGCAAAGCGCTTGGGAACCACCGAAGTTTAATTCAGGAGACACTCACTCGGCCGAGCATAGCGACCAAGGCTGATAGATCCTTTGCCATCATCTGCATCGACTCAAAGAAAGACTGGATCGCTCCTATACTGCAATATATCCTGAACGGTGAGGAACCAGACGACCAGAAAGAAGCAAAGCTCTTAAGGCAACGGGCGACCAAGTACTCAGTCATCGAGGGAAAGCTTTATAGAAGGGGTTTTTCTTCTCCACTTTTGAGATGCTTAACGCCCGCAGAGGCAGATCACGTACTAAGGGACATCCACGAAGGTTTATGTGCCAGTCATTAGGGGGGCCGTTCTATAGCAAAGCGAGCTTTGAGAGCCGGTTTTTATTGGCCGACCATGGAAGAGGACGCCAGAAACCTAGTCCAGAAATGCAGCAAGTGCCAAATACATGCGGACATCCACATTGCCCCTGCCTCTGAACTGTAGAGTCTCACCTCACCTTGGCCGTTTGCCTGGTGGGGAATGGATCTTCTAGGGCCGTTTCCACCTGCCCCAAGACAGTTCAAGTTTTTGATTGTAGCAGTCGACTACTTCACCAAATGGATAGAGGCCGAGCCACTGGCGACCATCACTGCGGCCAAGGTAAGCAAGTTCTTTAGCCGAAGTGTGCTAGCCCGTTTTGGCATTCCCCTGCAGTTGATAACGGACAATGGGACTCAATTCGCGGACAGGAAGTTCGGAGAGATGTTGGCCGATCTGGGGGTGAAACAGCGTTTCACTTTAGTTGAGCATCCGCAGACGAACGGCCAAGCAGAGGCGGCCAACAGGGTCATCTTGCGAGGATTGAAGAGAAGGTTAGACGAGGCCAAAGGAAACTGGGTTGAAGAACTACAATCAGTCCTCTGGGCATATCGAACGACCCCTCATTCAACAACGGGCGAGTCACCTTTCAGGTTGGTCTATGGGATGGACGCAGTAATTCCGGTCGAGATAAGCGAGCTAAGTTGGAGGGCGACCAATCCTACAACAGCAGTAGGAAACGAGTGGGCTACCAGAGAAGAGCTCGACCTAGTAGACGAGTTGCGAACAAAGGCTTCTCTCAAGGAACAACTTGTCAAACAGAAGGTCGCCGCAAGATACAACTCTCGCGTTCAGAAAAGGGAATTCTCGATCGGCCAGTTAGTTCTCAGACAGGCAGACGTTGGAAACAAGAACGCTCGACAGGGTAAACTTGCACCAAACTGGGAAGGACCGTATCGCGTCATCAATAAGACGGGCAAAGGTGCTTACGAACTCGAAACCATGGATGGCGCGACCATACCAAGCTGTATTGAACGACCATGGATGGCCGAGAAATTAAGGAAGTATTATGTGTAAACACAAAGCTGTATTGAACGACCAATGAATTAATGAAAAACCAGGCGGGCGCTCTTTTTCCCCACTGGGGTTTTTTACAGAGGCCCGACCTTAAAAAAGACTTGTGTTGTTTTATTTTCATGCACGAATGTATGACCGGTGGCTCTTCATGCGAGTAGCAATAGAGCGACCGAGGTTTCACCGAGAATACCAATGGAATGCCATTGTATGGCAAAAAGGCAAGCCGCTCCGAGTAGCGGCCTGCAAATTAAAACGAACGCCATCGTATGGCAAAAAGTGAGCCGCTCCGAGTAGCGGCCTGCAAATTAAAACGAACGCCATCGTATGGCAAAAAGTGAGCTGCTCCGAGTAGCGGCCTGCAAATTAAACGAGCGCCATCGAATGGCACAATCGAACGCCATCGTATGGCAAAAAGCGAGCCGCTCCGAGTAGCGGCCTGCAAATTAAACGAGCGCCATCGAATGGCACAATCGAACGCCATCGTATGGCAAAAAGTGAGCCGCTCCGAGTAGCGGCCTGCAAATTAAACGAGCTTGGAAGAAAGTTGAAATTAAAAGTAAGCCGCTCTGCGTAGCGGCCTGCGATAGTTATAACCTATATGCGAAAAGCGAGTTGCAGGAAAGTTAAACATTCATTAAGAATCTAAGGACTTACAACCGCTAACCGTTGATTACAAAATAGACCGCTTGAAGGCGGACAAGAAGTTCAAAATAAACAAAGCCGCTCGCAGGCGGATACATAGTTCAAAAGAAATTAAGAGCGCCCGCAGGCGGACAGGAACTGTTCAAAATAAGGCAAGTAATGATTAAGAATCAGCACGATAAACGACGGTCCGCTCGTGGACGACCTTCCCCTTCTCGACCTTCCGGGGACGGATGATTTCTCGGTCAACCACGCAATGGTCGAAGTTTACCACAGCCTCGTCAACGACCAGAGCAGGGTTGGAAAGCTTAATTTGGTCGACCGCATTGTTGAATTGGTACTTAGCCGCCCCCACAGCTTTGGTGACGGCCTCCTTAAAAAGGATTTTGTACCTGTCTCTATCTTGCTCAACGGCACTCATGCCGGTCTTCAAAGTGGTGACCTGATCGAAGAGTTCTTGCTTCTTCTCGTTCAAACGGTCGATCTCTTTTTCAATGAATGACCTTCTCGCTCTTTGTCCCTTTGTCACTGCTCAACAGCGGCTGGTCGAGCAATTACCAAGGCAGCCATTTGAGTCTCAGCCTCTTGATGTTTCTGCTCATAGGTAGCGACCTGCTGGGCTTTTGGTTCGAGCTCTTCAATCTTCTTGAGCAGCTTGACTCGCTCTTCGGCCAAATCTATCAATTTGGACAAAGCAGATTGTAGTTTAAAATTTTTGTCTGACAGGTCGTCTTTGAGATAAGAAATTTTATAAAAGGCTCGCCTACTTGCCAGACGATCGGCCTCTCCTTCTTGATATTTGGTGAAAAGTTGGTCGGCAGCCTTCATCGCATCAGCCATCACCTTAAACGGCTCTTCTTTGAAACGTGCACAGTCTTCATCCCCAAGGTCGAGCAAGTCAATGTTGGATGACCGTCCAGAGTGACCCTTGCTCTTATGGCCCTTATGTCTCTTCTTCTCAGAAAGATCGTCGTCAGCTGGGCGTCCCCTTTTGTTAGTCTTTTCAATTGAAAGCGGGCTGGGGGGGGAACGCTTCTGTCAACATTGGCCCCTGGGTTGTCCAGATCAATCAACAGTGGCTCGTTAGCAACGACCTGTTGAGGGGCGTCTCCCTCAACATTTTTTGCGGTCGTCCCTTGAGGAGGAGAATTGTTCCCTTCTTCCGCCACCCACTGAGCAAAAAAGTCAAAATCTTGAACACCCGCCATGTCAGCTGCAAGAGACAGATTAAGAGTTAGAACTGACAAAATATCAAACATAAATAGTAAAATTCTCAGCGGTCACCCACCAAGGGCAGCTTTGACGGCCTGAATATCTCGGGCATCTACGATTTTGTTGATTTTAATGCGGCCCCCAGGGACGCGGGAAACGACCCTCCTGAGCCTACGAATCGTTTCAAGATCCGCGATGTTGAGCTCCACTTCTTTGTTGGAATACGCCCCCGGTTTCTTCAAGAAATGGTCGTATGACCAAATGGTCGGCACAAGGGGGTCCCGGCATTGTGCCCTTTTTCCAGTTGGGCTATCCCCTTCATCGCCTCCCTGGTGAAGGGAACGACCCAGAAAAAGTCGTTCTTCCACCCGGTAGGTAACGACTCCATGTAGGGTTTGAAAAAGTTATACTGCGACTTGTTCTTCAAAGAGACGTCCTCCTTGCGAGCTCCTTTCGACCCCGGCTCATAGAGATAACTCATTTCCATCAAGGTGAAAAACAGCCTAAAAGAGACCGGTCGCTCCAGAGCTGTCAAGATATCTTCATAGCCCTGCAGGAACGCCCAAGCGTTCGGGTTCAATTGCGAAGGAGCGACCTTGAGGTAGCGTAGAACTTGTCTTTGAAAGCGGGTGAAAGGAGGGACGATTCCCATGCGTTCAAAGACGACCTGATACATTGTGAACTTCAACTCGTCACTCCAAGTCGAGATGTTCTCGTCTTTTTCCATGCCTTCAACTCGCCAGCCCTCGACGTAAAACTGAGCGGCCAAATCACGCTCATCCAAAGTATGACGGTGGACCTTGCTCCTATGATTCCTAAGAATTGCAGAAACCCATGACATGTCTTGCTCGGCCGCTTTATCAATATCATCTTGCATCGGCCCAAAAGCCGCGTCCTGGGGCGCATTTGGCACGCTTTGCAAACGCACTGGGTCCTCAACGGCCTGAACATCGGTGGCTTGAACCTCATGAAGAGAGGGGGTCGAATCTATTGCGACCTCCTCAGAGTTTATGTCCCTTTCAGTTCGGTCAGACCGTCGAGAAGAGTCAGAGGATGATAGAGAAGTCGAACTCGAGGTTTTGGGCGACCCATCTTGGGAGTTCGAAGACGACCTATCCGAGCTGGAAGCTTTGGGCGACTCGTTCCTAGGGGGGAAGGCAACCTCACTGGAACAGAACTCGGTTGAGCCATTTCTTGGGCTATAGAGACGGTCGGGCTGCCGGAGATGCGGCGAGTCTGCTTCGTTCGTGCCAGAATAAACCTGTAGAGAGGGAAGCGGTCAAGTTCGAGTTCAAACCATGAGAGGAGGCGACTGGGTCGTCCCCCGACCTACTACCCCCCTCCACTGGTTGGAATTTCAAAAGCATAAAGCAAAATAAAAGAAAGGCGTGCGTGTTACCTGAGAGGCCGGTAGTTGAGTCCGGCGCGGGGGGCACGGGCGAGCTAGTATTGGAGCGAGCGACAAATGGCAGACAGCGAGCCAGCAAGAACGCTTAACAATTCAGAATAAAGAAGTGAATGAGGAGTGGGTTCCTCTTACCCCACTACCACCTTATATAGTGGGCCAACCGTCACCTCAGGCCCAAGAACGAAAAGGCGCACCCTTCCACATTCCATCATTACTCAGTCAGAGGGAAACGAAAAGACACGCCTCGGAGAAGCCAAGCGTCACCTTGAAATACGTGAAATCACATCATTAAATCAGTTGTCCCCTCAGCATTTATGACACACTTTAAAAGTAGTCAGAGCGGCCGCAACGGTGTAGCGACCCCAGCATAGACCTGGTCCTGAGCGACTCATCTTGCCGGTAAATTAGCCGGTCGCGAATCGGTGTGGCAGCGCTCACATTTTTCGCAGAGTTGAGGTCGCTCGTTTTTGGCAACCTGGCAATTCTCAGCACCATTCGGGGGCAGCAAATCAAGCCTTAGCCCGCCCGTCGACGACCTAGGCTTGGGGGGCAACTGTTCTGGAGTGGGCTCAAGGCCCAATGCAGTCTAATAGGCCCAATACTGTAGCTATAAATGTGGCACGAATCTCAAGGAATTAGGTACGTCATTTATTACTAGTGGTCCTATTCACTATTCATTGCTGACTTGGGCGTCGGAGTGCTTTCGCAGGTACCACCCAGGCGCGACCGAGACTCTAATACCAAGACACCCAGCGACCGAGCTAAAGACTACGTAAGCACTACATCTATTGGTCTTGAACGATCAGGTTCTAATGTAGATGATGGGCTTCAGGCGGAGATAGTAGAGGGGGAAGGTAAGGAAGAGGTAAAGGTTTTTGATGCGAAGGCTGAGTTAAAGGGTGGTTCTAAGGAGTATGCCTCTGGGGATAACAGTGGTTGTTGGAGGAAACCTAAGCTTATCATTGAGCTGATATGTAGGAAGATAAGAAGGACAACAAAGTCCCTAAGGTTTGTGCAGCAAGTGTAGATTTAAAGGAATGTTAGTTTAGAGTTAGGTTTGGACCAGCACGCATTGGCTTGTTGGGGTTAGTTAAAGAAGATATTGGATAACATGGGCCTTGTATAACCACGGACTACCCTAGTCCCACTTGAAATGAGGATACTCATTTTGGAGCTAATCTATCTATGTAGGAAGTGGGTAAAGTGGGGAAAGCTATTTGTTCTGGAGTGGGCTCAAGGCCCAATGCTGTCCAACAAGGCCCAATAACTATCACTATAAAGATGGCACGAATCTCAAGAGTTAGGTACGTCATTTATTACTATTCACTATTCACCATTGATTGCTGACTTGGGCGTCGGAGTGTACTCGCAGGTACCACCCAGGTGCGACCCAGACTTTGACACCAAGACGTTCAGCGACTGAGCTACAAAACTACAGCATCATACCTAGAGATCAGGAACGATCATTGGCGACCACAGTGGGAGGAACTGAACACTTCCACCATGCAACCAAGGAGGCACGCCACGCGAGCCTCGTCGAGAGCCGACCCTTCCGGACGGAATGCAATCCCTCAGCAAACTCCGGAGGGCGTCCCACTAACCATTCACGAATCGCAGGACAACCCCCGTCAGGAACCTTCCGTGCAAGGCGGCCGGGGGCCAGTCCTGGAGCAAATACTGCAGCCAGCCCAACAGCAGCTACCGACCGAGCTGGTTGATGCAGGGATTGATGCTTCTTTACCCGAGCACGTAACACAGGCTTTCCTACAAATCCTGCAGAACAAGAATCAGATTATTGCTGACCGCGAAGCGCGCCTTTCTCACTACGAAAGGGGATCCATCCCGCCTCGCCCGCGTGCAGACGGCGAAGGACCCTCTAGACAAGTGCGCCCTTCTCATAAACAGGTAACCCCTCCTGGAAGGAACGACCGACCTTTTCGGGCAAGAAGGTCCCCGGCGCGCAGAATCAGGACAAGAAGGTCCCCCACCCACAGGGGCGTGCGCAGTCGCCGCTCCCAATCCCACGAGCAAGATTACGCTGACTCCAGTTACCACCCAGAGTCAGACCGCTCGCCGACAAGGTATTCTTCTGCCGAGTCATCCGACTCTCGTAAATCAAGAAGCCGTTCTTGGGATTCGTATGACGATCTGGACAACTACGACAGAGATGAGGTTAGAGATGTTACCCGTCGGCCGAAGAAACATACGACCGGGAGGAATAGGGGGCAGTCTTCCCAGGTCCCCCCAGTCTTTGGTCACGTGATGGGTGGTTATGGAATACCCACAAATGAAGTACACGCACTACAGCCTTATGGGACGGGAGAGTTGGCGACCGGGCATGGGCCGTTCTCAAGAGAGATCGACGCGTTACGCATTCCCGAGACTTGAGAAAGCCGCCCAACATGAATAAGTTCGACGGTCGCGGCGACCTAGATAAACACGTCCGTTATTTCAACAATTACTGCAGCTATAGAGAGCTAAGCCCGACGATGAAGTGCAGACTTTTTCCACAGTCGCTCGATGGGAGAGCGCTCGAATGGTGGGAATCATTGCGGCCCAACACCATCTCCTCTTGGGAAGGTTTGGTCGCAACCTTCTTGGCAAATTACACAAATAATCGCCACGGTACAAGTATGAAGAACACTGACACGATCACTCGGGGAGAATGAATCATTGAGGCATTATATTAACCGCTTCAACACGGAGGCGGAGGCCATCCGCGACCTGACTGACAAGGATAAACTGAAGTATCTCAAGCGGGGAATACGACCGGATCATAGATTTGCAGAGGAGTTCATTCTCAACCGTTACATGGATCTTGGGGTATTTTTAAGAAGGGCCAACGACCACATGGGCTATGAAGAGACGCTCGCAGCTAGACAGGGCGCCCGTGTGCGACCCAAGGAAGAGCATGGTAGGTCGGCGAAAGAGCCAGAAGGACGCAGGGAAGGTCGTTCGGATTTTCGTCAAAAGAAGTTCGAGCACCGCACCAGGCTGAATACACCCATCGCACAAATCTATATGGACTGCCAGAATAACGAATTCGCTGATGTCAAGCGTCCTGACCCACTCGTTCTCAAGAAAGGCGGCCGGTTCACGAAAAAGTATTGCAGGTACCACAAGAGCAAGGGCCACGATACTAACGAATGCATGGCCCTAAAGGATGACATAGAAAACCTCATTCAGAAGGGAAAGTTAACAAAGTATGTCAGGGAGGAAGGAAACGACCGATCGGAAGAAAAGACTGAGGGCCGAGATGGTCGGTCAAAAGAAAAAGTAACCACTCAAGCTATTGAGGTCGCTGGCAGAAAAGAAACTTCGGAGGAGGACGGCAGGTAGTCCAGGGGTCGTAGGGTCGTAATGGTCATCCACGGAGGGAACCCTTTAGATCGCTTGGATTCAAAGAAGGCGACCAAGAGAAAGTGGAACGAAATTCTCATGGTCGGGTCTTCTTCAGCACCACGACCAATCTCTAACAGACCGCCGATTTCATTTGGAGACGAGGATTTGCTCGATGGGCGGGTCAACGCTTATGTTCCTCCAGTGTCGATTCTGCGGTCATGGGAAACTCCGGTCGGAGAATATTGGTCGATCGGGGAAGCTCGGCGGATATCATGTTCAAGAATTGGTGGACAAATTGAGCATCGATCGTGGCGAAATCATCCTCGTAACGACCCAACCCCTTTAAACCGGGTTTTAACGAGCAATCACTTACCCGCTGGGCACCTTGGAGTTGTTGGTCACTTTCGGCGACGATGCCAATGGGAGTACGTCTTACAGGACGGTCAGAACGACGTTCTTAGTATTGCCCATCAAGTCATGCTATCACTGCATTATCGGCCGGCCGACGTTGGGGAAACTTGAAGCAGTCGTGTCAACGATCACTTAAAGATGAAGTTTTACGATAAAAATGGCCGTGTCGCTACCTTAGCGGATATGGATGGAAGCCGCCAAGAAGAGTCACTACATTTATCGGGACATATGTGACGCCGGACGTTGGACCGCACGCTCCCACTGCGGGAAGGACACCAAGTAAACCTAGGCGATCCGGATGCCCGCTATAACTCGAGATAGCGACCCTAAGAGGGGATGATGATTTAGCCCGTGAGCTAAAAAGAAACTCAAACGACCCGAACCCCCGTGGCGGTTTCTTGACGTTCGGTTGGGCGATGACCCAGCCAAAAACCGTAAAGATTGGAAGCGACCTTCCGAGCGTGTCAAGCGAGGACTAATCACTTGTCTCGGAAAATATGCCGATTTGTTAAGCTTAGCGGGCATCGATATGCCCGAGTTCCTATGGAGGTCGCTTGTCACCAACTATCGGTCGATAAATGGGCAAGGCGGTCAATCGTGAAGAAGAGTTCGAGAATGAAGAAAGGCGGGCGCAAATGCCCAGCGATGAAACGACTTGATTAAAGCGAATTTCGTTGAGGAGATTAAGTATCTGACGTGGCTTTCGAACGTCGTGCTAGTAAAAAGAAGAACGGAGATGGCGAATGTGTGTTGATTACATCGACTGAATAGGGCGTGCCCTAAGGATGCTTTCCTGTGCACTCCAGATTGACAAGTTGGTTGACGGCGCTTCAGGTTACAAGTTGCTTTCTTTCTTGGACGCGTATTCGGGCTACAACCAAATCGCTATGCACCCGCCGGATCGTCACAAGACTGCTTTCATGACCGACCAGGGTAATTTTTGTTACAAAGTGATGCCTTTTGGATTAAAGAACGCTGGGGCGACTTACCAGCGTATGATGAGCAAGATATTTGATAAGCAGATCGGCCGGGTGGCAGAGGTGTATCTTGATGACATGATCATAAAGAGCAGATCAGATGATGAGCACGTTAGCGACCTTAACGAAGTTTTTGAGGAAGCAAGGAAGAATTCTCTTAGGCTGAACCCTGAGAAGTGCACGTTTGGGGTGCGGTGGAAATTCTTAGGTTTCCATCTAACGGAGAGAGGAATCAAGCAAACCACGACAAATGTAGGGCGGTCGCTGAAATGAGGCCGCCAACCACTAAGAAGGAAATCCAACAATTGAACGGCATGGTCGCCGCCCTCTCCAGATTCATACCCCACTCTGCATGCAAGTCGCTCCCTTTGTTCAAACTTTTGAAAAAGGACGTTGATTTTGAATGGACTGATCAGTGCCAGCAGGCGTTGGACGATCTAAAAGCTACCTTAACCAATCCGCCCGTCATGACCAAGCCGCTCCCGGGAGATACATCAGATTCAGCATTTCTTAGCAATTACGGAGGAAGTTTTAAGTGCCGTCCTGGTCAAAGAAAGCGACACAAAGCAAAGTCCTATATACTTCATTAGCAAAGTCCTACAGGACCAGAAGCCCGTTATCAGAGGATCGAAAAGTTGACGCCGCGACTCATCGGTAGCCGCCCGCAGTTAAGGCCGTATTTTGTTGCACATCAAATAGTGGTGAGAACGATCAACCAATACGATGCATTTCTCCACAGACCGGACTTGGCGGGCGCGCATGATTAAATGGGCAATAGAACTAAGTGAGTTCGAATAAAGTTTGAGCTAAGGTCGGCTAAAGCTAAGCGCAGATTTTGGCCGATTTCATAGCCGAGATGACCCAGGCCCGGCGACCGCCCAATCACTACCGGACGTTACACGCCGATGGCTCGCCAAACTCCAAAGGAAGTGGGGCGGGATTAATATTGGAAAATTCGCAGCTTGGTCGTAGAAGTGTCGCTTACTTTCGCTTTCCACACTTCAAATAATCAGCAGAGTATGAGGCTTGCATAGCGGGGTTATTGCTCGCCAAGGAATTCAACGTCGAATGGTGGAATTGCACTCGACTCTCTCTGGTCGCTTCCCGGATCAAGGAGTTATATGATACCAAAGATGAAATATTGAAGCACTACACTGCTAAGGTAAGGGAGTTGCTCGAAGAAATTCGACCGAAATTTGGTGAAGCACGCCCCAAGAATGTAAAACGTCCGAAAGCGGACATTCTCTCGGTCGCTAGCACCAAAGTGCCCGGGAACCACCGGCTTGATACAAGAAACCCTCACTCGACCGTCTGCGGGCGACCAAGATCGACAAGCTCGCTTCATGTCTATGCATTGACCCTACAAAAGATTGGATCACTCCCATATTACAATATATCTTGAACGGTGCGGGCCGACGACCAAAAGGAGGCAAAACTTTTAAGGCAATGGGCAACAAAGTATTCCGTCGCTCAAGGAAACTTTATAGAAGAGGTTTCGTCCCCACCGTTGAGGTGCTTGACGTCGCCGGCGCGACCATGTTTTAAGAGACATCCATGAAGGGTTATGTGCCGATCACGTGGAGGTCGCTCCATAGCAAAACGGGCTTTGAGAGCGGGTTTCTATTGGCCAACCATGGAGGAGGACGCTAGAAACTTGGTTCTGCAAGTGCAACAAGTGTCAAATTCACGCCGACGCCCACATCGCCCCAGCCCGAACTACAGAGCCTCACGCCCCTTGGCCGCTTGCACGTGGGGATGGATCTCTCGGGCCATTCCCACCGCCCCGTGCCAATTTAAATTTCTCGATCGTAGCGCTGATTATTTCACCAAATGGATCGAGGCCGAGCCTCTTGCATCGATCACAAGCAATGCAAAGTGAGCAAATTTTTAGCCGCAACGTGTTAGCCCGGTTTGGCGCTCCCAACAATTGATAACGGACAATGGGACGCAATTTGCGAGACAGAAATTTGGAGAGATGTTAGCCGACACAGGGAGTGAAACAGTAGCTTCACTTCGTGGGAACATCCACAAACCAACGGCCAGCAGCGGCGCCAACGTGGTCATCTTGCGAGGGGTGAAGAGAAGGTTAGACGAGGCCAAAGGTAATTGGGTAGAAGAGTTACGATCGGTCCTTTGGGCGCACTCGAACGACTTCATTCGGACGACGGGTGAGTCGCCTTTCGAGATTAGTCTATGGTATGGACGCCGTAATTCCAATCGAGATGGGCGAATTGAGTTGGAGGCGACCACCAACCCACCTACGCAGAAGAAAATGAGCAAGCCACGAGAAGAGCTCGATCTAGTAGGCGAGCTACGAACCAAAGCTTCTCTCAAAGAACAACTAGTCAAGCGGAGGTGTCGCCGCAAGATATAATTCTCGCGTGCAGAAAAGGGAATTCTCAATTGGTCAGCTCGTCCTCAGGCGGGCGGACGTGGGAAACAAGAACGCTCGGCAAGGGAAGCTCGCACCAAATTGGGAAGGACCTTACCGCATAATCAACAAAACAGGCAAAGGAGCTTATGAGTTAGAGACCATGAATGGGGCGACCATCCCTAGGACATGGAACGCAGAAAAACTGAGGAAATACTATGTATAAATGCCAAGCGTGTTTCAAACGATCAGAAATTAATGAAAAGCAGACGGGCGCTCTTTTTCCCCACAGGGGTTTTTTACAGAGGCCCGACCTTTTAAAAACTTGTTGTTTATCTCATGCACGATTGTATGACCGGTCGCTCATCATGCAAGTAGCAATAGAGCGACCGAGATGTCACCGAGTTGACTAATACCATCGAATGGTAAAATGCGAGCCGCTCCGAGTAGCGGCCCATAAATTGTAAAGTGCCATCAAATGGCAATATGCGAGCCGCTCCGAGTAGCGGCCCATAAATTGTAAAGTGCCATCGAATGGCAATATGCGAGCCGCTCCGAGTAGCGGCCCATAAATTATAAACTGCCATCGAATGGCAATATGCGAGCCGCTCCGAGTAGCGGCCCATAAATTATAAAGTGCCATCGAATGGCAATATGCGAGCCACTCCGAGTAGCGGCCCGTAAATTATAAAGTGCCACCGCGTGGCCTAGAACGAGCCGCTGCGAATAGCGGCCTGCAACGTCGAATGGAAATATGCGAGCCACTCCGAGTAGCGGCCCGTAAATTATAAAGTGCCATCGAATGGTAATATGCGAGCCACCCCGAGTAGCGACCCATAAACTTACAAAGGTGCCACCGCGTGGCCTAGAACGAGCCGCTGCGAATAGCGGCCTGCAAATTCGCAAACTTTAAAAGGCGAGTAACAACTTGCAAATATTGAAGGTCGTAGAATGGCCGACAATTTGAACAAAGGAACCGTGGACATTCATTAAACTAAGGTTTCCAATCGAAAGATACAAGTTAAAATCAACCGCTCATCGGCGGGCAAAGTGGTTCAAAATGATTCAAAATATTTAAAAGCCGCTCGCAGGCGGGCGAAAGTTCTACATACTAAAAACCGCTCGCAGGCGGGCTAAACAAAAGGAAGTAAAGCTAAGGCTGATCGGCAGGAAAAACAACGACCTGGTCGCGGACGACTTTTCCTTTCTCGACCTTCTGAGGAATAACGATCTCTTGACCCACCACGCAGTGTTCGTAGCTAACCACGGTGTCATCGACGACCAGAGACGGGTTTACGAGCTTTAGTTGATCAACCGCATTGGTGAATTGGTATTTGGCCGCTCCCAAAGCCCTAGTACGGGCCTCCTTGAAGAGATCCCTATACTTGTCTCTGTCCTTCTCCACAGCGGTCAGACTGGTCTTCAAAAAAGTGACCTGATCGAACAATTCCTTTTTCTTCTCACTCAAGCGCCCGACCTCTGTTTCGGCCTCGGTCTTTCAACCCGCCTTATCCTCGGCAATAAGCTCACACGCCCTTTTCACTCGATTTTTGTAAGTGTTAAGGCCGCCATTTGAGTTTCTGCATCTTGAAGCTTTTGCTCGTAAGTGGCGACCTGTTGGGCTTTCGGCTCGAGCTCTTCGATCTTCTTAAGCAGCTCCAACCGCTCTTCGGCCAGAACTATCAATTTAGATAAAGCAGAAGATAGTTTAAAATTTTTGTCTGACAGGTCGTCTTCAAGATAAGAAATTTTATAAATAGCTCGCCTACCTGCCAGGCGTTCAGACTCTCCCTCTTGATACTTTGCAAAGAGTTGGTCGGCCGCTTTCATCACGTCAGCCATCACTTTGAAGGGCTCTTCTTTAAAGCGGGCGCAATCATCATCACCAAGACCGAGCAGGTCGATATTGACGACACGAGACTTGAATGACCTTTACTCTTATGGTGTTTGTGCTTTTTCTTCTCATGCGGGCCACCGCCCTCTTGACGTCCCTTTTGTTTCGTTTCTCAAGCAGTAAATCGGGCCGAGATTGAGGATTCGCCTGTCAGCACTGGGAGTTTGGGCCGCTGGGTTTTCCAAATCGATAAGCAACGCCTCGTTAACGACCTCCTGTTGTGGGCGTCTCCTCGGCGATCGCGGCCGCCCCTCGGAGGAGAGTCGTCGCCGCCGCTTCACCGTCCCATTTGTTAAAGAAATCAAAATCTTGAACGCCCGCCATGTCAATCGCAAAAAGAAAAAAAGCGACTTAGAAATAATACAAAATATATTTGCGCAAAAAGCAAGATCTTAGCAAACATCTACCAATAGCAGCTTTGACGGCCTCCATGCCTCGGGCGTCAACGATCTTGTTGATTTTGATGCGACCCCCTGGAACGCGAGAGGCAAACCGCCTGAGTTTGTGGATCGTCTCAATATCCCCAATATTGAGCTCAATTTCCTTATAAGAGTACGCCCCCGGTTTCTTTAAAAAGTGGTCGGACGACTGCATTTGTCGGCACAAGCGCGCGTCCGGCATTCTTCTCGGGTATCAAGTTGGCTATCCCTTTTATTGCCTCCTTCGTATAAGGAACGGTCCAGAAGAAATCGTTTTTCCACCCGCTTGGCAGAGACTCCATGTACGGCTTGAAAAAGTTGTATTACGACTTGTTCTTCAAAGAAACGGCCTCCTCGCGAGCCCTCGGTACCGTGCTCGTAAGGTAACTCATCTCCATCGGCGTAAAAAATAGCCTCAAGGAGACCGGCGCGAGCGCGCGGTCAAAACATCTTCGAACCCTTGCGAGAACGCCCAAGCATTCTGGATTTAATCGAGAGGCGACCTTAAGGTATCGAAGGACTTGCCTTTGAAACTTCGTAAAAGGAGGGGCGATCCCCATCCGCTCAAAGACGACCCGATACATCGTGAATTTCACCTCGTCATGCCAGTCGCTATATTTTCGTCTTTCTCCATGCCTTCGACTCGCCACCATTCAACATAAAATCAAGCGGTCAAGTCTTGTTCATCATCTCAAGAGTGGCGGCGGACCTTGCTCCTATGGTTCCTTAGAATCTCTGAAACCCAAGACATGTCTGCTCGGCGGCTTGCGTCGATATCGGCAATCCGGCCCTAAGACAAGACTCGGGCCACTTCGCACACGATTTGTAAGGGGACCGGTTTTCGATGGATTGATTACTAGCGGCTGAACCTCGGAGCGAGCGGTGGTCGAATCTTCGGCACCTCCCATAGAATGTTGATCCGTCCCAGGTCGGTCCGATCGCTGAGAATCAGAAGACGACGATGAGGTCGAACTCGAAGTTTCAGGCGACCGGTTTTGATCATTGGAAGGCGACTGGCCAGGGCTAGAAATCATGGGCGACTCGTTATTAGACGTCGAAGGCGGTCTCTCAGGAGCTGAACTTGGTTGAGCCATCGCTTTGGCTATCGAAACGGCCGGGCCACCGGAGATACGGCGAGTTTGTTTCGTCCGGGCCAGGGTAAACCTGCAGAGGGGGAGGCGGTCAAAATTGAACGTTGACGCGAGAGGGGGCGACTTGGTCGACCCCCGACCTGCTACCCCCTCCACCAATGGGAATTTCAAGGGAAATAATGAGTTAAAAGAAGGACGGTCGTGTTACCTGAAAGGCCGATAGATGAATCTGGCACAGGGGGCACGGGCGATTTGTTCCTGGAACGAGCGACGAACGGGATGCAGCGAGCCAGCAAGGTCGTTCTCCTCTTTCAGAGCACAGAAGAAATGAAGAGCGAAGGATAACTTCCTGCAATACCCCACCACCTTATATAGTGGGCCAATGGACACTTCAGGCCCAAAAACGAAAAGGCACACCTTGAGGAGGCCAAACGTCACCTCGAGAGATGTGAAATCACAGCACTGAACCAACTGTCGCCTCAGCACTAATGTCACTTGCAGAGAAGTCGAGGCGACCGCGACAAGACAGCAACCATCGGACATTTGGTCCCGCGCGACCCATCGGTCAGATCGCATCAAGGTCACCATCATATGGGGGCAGCAAATCAAGCCTTAGCCCGCCTACCAGCGACCCAGGCTTGGGGGGCAACTGTTCTGGAGTGGGCTCAAGGCCCAATGCTGTCCAACAAGGCCCAATAACTATCACTATAAAGATGGCACGAATCTCAAGAGTTAGGTACGTCATTTATTACTATTCACTATTCACCATTGATTCTTGACTTGGCGTGAGTGTACTCGCGGTACCACCCAAAGCGACCGCACTTTGACACCAAGACGTCAAATGATCGAGCTACAAAACTATAGCATCATACCTAGAGATCAGGAACGATCACTATTCAAGAGGGTAATATTCACAATGGTAAAGAAAGAAACGGAAAGAGGCTCTGGATATATAGTGGAATTCTCAGATAAGGTGGAGTCACCTTTTAATTAGTAAGAGTTACTGAGGGTACATTGGTGAAACTAGCCCTTCAATTACAACACAATGTGCCTTTAAAGAGAGCTCCAGAATGGAGTGACAAGGAAACTAGCAAAAACTTTCAAGAGACCAACGAACGGGGTAAGATGATTGAAGGTCTTGTAAATGTGATGACAAATTCAGAGGCTGAGGAGGCGGCCAGACTATGCCCCTAATGTCATTATGACTTGTGTAAGTTGGAATTGTCGAGGTTTAGCTGGGACCTCGGCAATTAATGAGATGAATGACTTGTGAAAGTCTCCCCAGTTGGATCCTCTGTTCCTTATGGAGACTATAGATTCAGAAAGAAAATTGGAAAGAGTGAAGAGGCATTTGGGTTCTCCATTTTGCTTTTGTGTTCTGCCTAGAGGTCAATTTGGTGGTTTAAGTTTGCTTTGGAATTCCCAATTTAATATTCATGTGTTGAGTTGCTGTCATAAATTTATTCACGCTGCTATCAAAGATAGGGATTCTGTTGTGCCTTTTAATTCTTGTTTATCTGTGGTAATCCTATATACAAAGACATGAGATAGTTATGGATGGAGTTAAGTAACTTGGACCGTGATGACAACATCACTTGGTGTTGTATTGGGAATTTTAACTAGATGTTGTATCGGCGTGAGAAGGAGGGGTTACAACTTGCTTCAGCAGTGGATACTACCTTTTTAAGAGAGTTTGTTAACACTAAAGGGCTTATGGATTTGGACCTTAAAGGTTTCAAATTCACTTGGGTCAGAAACTCTAGAGATGGTTTTATCACGAGGGATAAGATTGATAGAGTCTTGGTTAATTGGAATTAGAGACGTTTGTTTCCTCATGCTAGTACAATTGCTTTCCCTCTGGTGATTTCAGACCATTCCCCTATTGTTCTGATCCTTTGTCCTAGAGAGAGAAGGGAAAGAGTTTTAGTATTTGAAACCTTTTGGGATGAACCATAATAAATGTGAGGATGTCATTTGGTATGGGTGATTGATGGGTGGACAAGTTAATCTTGATAACCCGTCGGACGCCTTTCGTTTTAGAGCTTTCAAGTGTAAAACTTCACTGCAATATTGGCACAAAAAGACATTTAGGAGGGCTGATTTTGAGATTAATAGAAAGAAGCAAAGGTTGAGCTTATCCTTAATTTTGATCATGTTGTCTAGTATGTTGTTAAGTATTTGAGGAATGACATTACTATTCTATGGAAGCCAGAGGAGTCCTTTTGGGCTCAGAGGTCTAGGCAGAAGTTGCTTCAAGGGGGTGTCAAGAATTCTAAATTTTTTCATGCGTCCACGGTTCATTGGAGAGACATGAGTAGTTTGCAGCGGTTCAATGGAGAGATAAAAATAGGTTGCAGTAGATAAAAGATGAATCGGGAAATTGGATTATTGGCCAACAAGCTATCCTTGATTCAGTTGAGTTTCATTGTAGTCATTTTTATCACTCTAGTAGTCCTCAAAATGTTCTTGGGTTCACTGCTAGAGTCCCCAAGTTAGTGAGTGAAGTTATGAACATAATGCTTTTGTGCCTCGTAACTAATGAGGAGATCAAAGAGCCTCAAAGCCCATGGTCCGGATGGTTTTTACAGTTTATTTTTCATAAAAAATGGGATACTATTAAAGAAGAGGTGTGTAGAGTTCTTAACTCGTTTTTCCTTGAGGGGAGTTTGGCGGATGAGGTGAATGAGACAATTGTTATTTTTTCCCCCAAAATTGTTTTGCCTGAGACTATTCATCATCTGCATCCAATTAATTGCTGTAATTTCATGTAAAAATTACTTCCAAGATCATGGTGAAGAGACTAAAACCTTTTACGGATGGGCTTATATCTCCAAACAAGAGTGCTTTTGTTGGGAGTCAATTAAGTCAAGATAATTTTGTCATTAAAAATAAATTTGGTAATATCCTCATATTTAATTGTCATTAAAAATAAAAGACATTGATCAAAAGGTAAACAAAAATATTTAAACTAAATTTGGTATGAGTGAAATTAACTTCAACTCTAATTAACTCCAAAAGTTGAAATTTAAAATAACAATCCCCATATACTGAATTCATTCTTAGCATACTACTAGAGTCTTACTCCCAAATTTAAGGTACATAGACATTGTCAAATAAGTTGATACATAACATGATCTGGAATCCCATATCCAAATTAACTTAAGTACCACTTGATACAAGACAAAAGAACAACATAACAAAGGAACATAATCCTCCAAATACGTGTTTATAACATAGAAGTTCTAAGAACCAGTCTCTTTATCTTCTGGCGCATTCCGTTTAATCTGCTAATCTAAAAATACACAACTTGATAGAATGAGATGTAGGAAAATCTCAGTGAGTTCCTCAACGACACCTCACTGTAACTCATATGAAGTCTTTTAAGTCTTTATATACCATTGACGCATCCCCAAATGAAACTATTCAAGATCAAGGAGGGAACCTATTTACTTATAACTAAACGAAGCATACCAGGTCTTAGCATTGAGTATGTACGCCTCTTATAATTTATTAGTTCATTTATATTAAGTGTAATATATATATATATATATATATGGCTCTAAAGGTTGATCACAATCACACAATAAACATGTTATAACAATGAACAATTGAATCTAAACATATACACAAACATAGTGGGGAATGAAGTTACGAAGAACTTAAAGAATAACTGTAAAAGCAAAAAACTATTCATTTATGTATAAATATAGATATTTTGGTTAGCTATCAAAAGAATTCGAGAACACCTCAATCGGATTCCTAGATCAAAAGTTGTAGTTAAAACAATTAGAAAGCTGTAGAAAATCTGGCCACCAGAAATTTACTGGGTGGCAGTGTAAATTTATCATGGCTGTGTTCTTCATGACAATACCCATTTTTCAACCATTTTTCAGTTTTCACTACTACCCAAGTTTTCTCTACTTCATCCCAATTGTTTCCAACATCATTACACATATAAAAGTCACATATATCACTGAAAACAAACACTCATGCTCAATCTTTAGCGTCAGCTAAACAATCAATAAAATTTAACACTTCAATCATGCCTGCAATTCAAGAATCTATTCAAGTACAAGCATTACCATCAAACATGTATTATTCAACAACAATCACAATTTAATCATCACATTCATTTAGACATTCGTGTTTCTGCCCATGAAATCAAATAGGATGTACAATTTGTACCAAAACTCGAAAGTTACTAAGGGGGGAGATAGGAAACAGATAACTCTATTTTATATAGAGTTATTTATGTTTCTAAACTTAAGTTATTGTAAGATTATCCGTAATAATAGTATCTAAATATATAAATATATATTAAAATACAATATTAAGGGATAAGAGCCATTTTATTAAACAATTGGATTCTTGGATAGATTGTGGTGTTATTATGAGTTTGTTCAATGTCGCAGCATTATGCTACATCGGATGCCGCAACATTGCCCTACAACTTGATGTCGTAGCATTGCTCACAACTTGAAATGCCACTGGATTTCCTTGCTGATGTCACGATGCGCTAAAAATTTGCAAGTGGCACAAGTGGATAGACTCAAAAAACCTTATGGAACATCATAGCTTGGACTTTGCACCTTTATAGGAACACTTGTCTTTACACCATTTGACCTCTTTTCTTTTGTAAAGAAAACCTCAAATCAAACCTTTTCGAGGAACATGGGAGGCACATGGATGTATCTAGCCCTATCTTCATCCCCAAACAAACCCCAACATGAAGGAAACCTTCCCCAAGGAGTCTATAAATACCATCCACTCTCGCATTCAAAGATATACAAGATTCCACTCACTAAAATCATCTCTCTAATAAACTTGTTCAAAGGCGGGGAAAAACTTGACAACTTTTGCCTCTACTCAACGTAAGTCCTAGGTGCGAAGGGAATGTTGTGAGGCAATGCCACGACATTACTAGACAGATTGAAGCAAAGGAACTCCAATCGTGTAATTTCCACTTTGTTTTTTTCCCTTTTGTGTTAACAATATGAACATGGTTGTTATCTATGTTTTTATGTCTTTTGTAATGCTCAACATGAGCTAAATCTTTCTTAGTTGGGATGCTAAAAACTATGTAATGATCTTTTGATTAGTTATAGTGTTATGTATTGATGTGTGCATTTTTAGTTCTTGTGTTATACTTCTTTCAAACTTATTTTGGGATTGATCACTTAGAATAGGTATAGTCATAAATACAGACATGGTTTATGATTAGAACTCAAGAACTAATATGGGTACGTGTTTAATAAAAGAAACTTTGTTATTCCATGCTAAAACCTAGACATAGGATAGCATAGTCCATAGGGTGATACTATGGGAACTTCATATACAAGGGTGGACTTATTTAAGAGCTTAGACATAAGACTTGTAACGAAACCCTGACAAAAGTAACTGCAAGGCACGTAATAATTGCAACAGCATCCAAGGCACTTTTTCCATATTCCTTTAAAGATTGTTAAACTCCTTAGAGCCTAACTCTATCACTAATTGGAATGATTTAGCTGAAAAGTTCTTGGTAAAATATTTTCCACCTATAAAAAATGCTAGGATGAGAAATGACATTACTTCCTTTAGACAAAAAGAATTTGAATCACTATTTGAAGCATGGGAAAGATGGAAAGAACTTTTGAGAAATTGTCCTCATCATGGCATACCTATTATAATTAAAATGGAAACATTTTACAATAGTTTGGAATCTCAAACCAGAGTCATGTTAGATGCATCATCTAGGGGTGTGTTACAGAATTCATCGTATAATCCTTCTCAGAGAACTTCATCTTCGTGGGATCAGTGGAGCAACGGCCTCCAGCTTCCCAAGTGTCGGTCGACCGATGATGCATTGGTAGCAAGACTTGATGGGGAGGACCAGGAATGTCGTCCTGACCGTCCTGTATAGGGTGTTTCCTCCTGTGTCATATCCGAAAGTGATAAGAGCTCTATCGTCCCCAAGGGGTAAGTGATCGCCCTGTTGAAACCTGTCAATGGAGTTGGGTCGGCCTGTGGGATGATCTCACTCCGATCTACGTTCAACTTGTCGATTAATTCTTCAAACATGATGGCGGCCGAACTTCCTTGGTCGACCAAAATTCTGCGGACTCCCACTGTGGTCGCCAATTGATCGTACCTGACCAAGAGATAGTTGTTGTCCTTTCCTCGCTGCCCGGTCGCTGTGAGTGAGCTTGGACCAGTCTTGAGAATGCCTCGGGTGGTACCTGCAAAGACACTCTGACGCTCGAGTCAGAGGTGTGCTAACGGACAGGAGTCACAAGGGGTAGATAACGCACTGAGCATCAGAGCCGAGGGTGGTATTTATACTCTTTGGGCGCGCCCGCGTTGCGTGAGATTCGCCGGTCCCGAGCTCGCGATCGCCAAGCGCTTGGGCTGTTTTGTCGAATTGGGCTGCTGACCCATTTCTGATGGCACCTCCTCGTATTGCTAATACACCCCGGAACAACTCTGATCTCCGAGGTCACTACTGAATAGCCCACAGCGGCTCTAATAGCTCCGATCTTCAAACTCACTGCTGAATAGCCCACAGTGGCTCCAACAGCTATCTGATCTCCGAGCTTCTTGCTCCATCAGAGAGTCCAATAAAGAAGTCCACAACGACTTCATCCCAATTTCGCCTCGTGCAAGCTGCGCTTCTCTCTGATCCCCGAGCTGACAAGCTCCATCAGAGATCGAAGGTTTCCCAATTTCGCTTTTTGCGAGCATGCCATCCCTCTGATTTCTGAGCTTAACGCTCCATTAGAGGTCAAAGGAAGGGGGCCCACAGCGGCCTCAGCTTGAAGACCGGGGGCCCACAGCGGCCTCCGTTTGAAGATCGGTGGAGAAGGGGGCCCACAGCGGCTTTCCCATCTTTGAAGTGCAGAGGGCCCGCAGCGGCCTTCCTATTTATGAGCCTGGGGGCCCGCAGCGGCCTTTCCATCATTGAATTCGGCTCGGAATTTCGGCGATCATCTATGTCTTTCAACACTTGTACTAAATCAAGGATGAATTATTAATACCATCAACCTCGACTGTCTAAGGAGATCAGCTATCTAATATATTATCTCGGCATTCAAGCAAGATGATGAGAGCACGAGTTCGCTAAGCATGTGGAAGGAATTCTACAAAGAAAAATACTCAGCTTCAACATTTTAGAAGCCAAAACACATCAATAAGAAGCAATCATGGAATAACTAGTATTTCGTATTTTATTTTAATTTTCGTATTTAATTTTAATTAAATAATTTTTGGTGTCTTTTGATCTTTCCTAAGTTAGTTTGTGGGTTTAAAGGCTTGTTAAGTCATTATGATGACTAGTGGAGTTTTATTTTTATAATTATGTTTATTTACTAGGTATTGAATAATGTAAATGCACTTATCAATTTATTTGATAAATGCATGATAGTGGAAATTTATTTAGTTTATTTCAAGAGTCACTTTAGGTTTCCAAAGGTTGTGAGTTTAGCTTATAAATAGGGATCTTTTGTACTAAACAAATCAGATTATGAATATGAATGAAAATTGAGTTTCCTCCATTTGTGAGAGCTTCCCTTGTGTTCTTGGGTTAAAGAACAAATTGATCTTATCAAGGCAACTTGTGGCGATCAAAACCCATGACTTATCACTCACCTTCGCATCTATTTCTTGAGTGTGGCGTCAATATCTTTCTTTTTAAATCTCAACCTCAACATTGTCCTTCCTAGCTTGCCATCACAAGACAAGTTTTAACAAGTTAAAAACGCTCAAAAAGGCATTCAAGGCGTGAACAAACAAGAATCAATTAAAGTACAATTTGTCAGCCGGAAAAAGGACAGTGCCATTGTCTTTACAAACCGAGGTTGGCCTCGGACATGCTTGAGGCCAACCGCAAACATTGTTCAAAAAATGATTTGAAACAGGTAAAATCTAATCTACAGTCTTCTCGCCATCTGCGCCATTGACCTCTTCGCCCTCGGGGGAACTATTGTCTTTAGCATCAGGACTGGCATTGAACTTGGTCGTAGGAGTCTCATTCCCGACTTCAACAACCTCATCATTTCCTGCAACATCAAGGGAGGAGTGGGAGGTCGGCACGTAGATGACCTTGTTACCCTTTCATAATTTGGCCATCTACGACCTTGTGGCCGAGTTTCAGCAACTCAACTCGAGCTTTGGGGTCTAGCAAGACCACCATCTCTAAGCAGCACTGAAAACCAACATTGGTCATGGAAGCAGCTTTGTTTTTCAGATTAATCTGCTCCTTCTTCAGCTCTTCCACCTCAGCAGTCTTCTTTGCCACTTCGGCCTTGCTCTCCTCTTTGGTTTTCTGCAACTCTTCCCTCAATTTCTTGAGGTCGGCCTCCAGCTTTGGCATCTTCTCAAGCTTCTAGGCCTGCTCTTGGACTTTATTGGGTTTCGACAAGTTTTTTCTGAACGCCGAATAATTTCTCCACCTTCGCCTTCAAGCGTCGGTTCTCTTCAGATATTTCTAAAAAATTATGATCTCTGTGAGTTTTCAGTTTGTGAGCTATGCGAATCAACTCGCCCTCTAAAAATCTATCACGAGCTTTAAACTCGAAAATCTTACCTCTTAGCAACCTTGTCATGGCCTCGCTTCTTGTCGTCTTTGGGAGCAGACTTTTCTGGAGCAGACTTCGGATTCCTCTCAGAGGAAGCCTTCTCTTTGGAGGTTTGGGTTTGATCAGCATTGACGTTGGGGGAGGCACCAAACGCCGACCCCATGTCCTTTTTCTTTTTCTTCTCAGCACCCTTCTCTGGCATACTCACTTGCATGGTCATATCAATGTCGACACCATCCAGAATGTCATCAAGGAAGTCCATTTTCACTGCAAGTAACAAACATTATTAGAATTCAACATCAGAAGGTTCCAAGGCCAACTCAGATCGTAATAAAGCAGTATCAAAAGTTAATTCAAAAGAAAATTCTAAATAAGCCAAGTACAAGTATGAAAGTAGTCTTTCAGCTTGGCCTCGGACTCAGCCAAGGCCTCAAACATTGAGCCGCAATGAAATTTCAAGCCTTTCTTGGCCAACTTCTTCCCCCATTGGTTAATCAACTTGTAAGAGACCACCTCCTCTCCAACCAATTTTTTGGGCTTCACTGCATAGGATTTATTCTCAATTGTCTCTCCGCCTCGAACAAAGTGATCCCGGCTCCAGAACAGAGGGAAGTGTTCCTTGGTCAACTTTTCGTCCTCAAAGTTGGCAATCGACCGCTTCGCCGCACCATTCAAAGTTTGTACGAAGAAGAATACCGGCTTGAAATCTTTATTTGAGCTATTGGCCAGCGTAAAGTAAGAACGCTCTGTGTGGCAACAGAAACCAATGTGCCCCTGTCTCGTCCTGTCTGACCCTGGCTCCGGTAAATGGAACACATTGAAAAGGCAGAAGAAGACTTTAGCAGAAGGCACTCTCCCTAGGTACTCCATGGTGAGTTTGAAACCTCGGAGTAATCACCAGCTGTTCGGCAACAATTGTGATGGGGCCACACGCAGAAAACGTAAGACTTCCTTCTGGAACTCATTGAGAGGAAGTCGGACATTCATAGTCTCTAATGCAACCCCTTAAAAGAAGAAGCCGATACCCTCATGTATAGTGCACACCGGAATCCCGGTAACGAGCACCAACCTCCAGTTCTACTCTGGAGGGGCGACAAGTTAAAGTAATAAACGAGCATATCCGACCTCAGCCTCGGGTAAATCTTGAAGATTTTGGTAGAACCCAATCATAAACTTTCTCTACTGGTTCCTCGTACTCTTCCATCGTAATTGCGCCTTGTCGAGCTCGAGAGCTTACTTCGACATTGCCTCCCTCCGTATTTTCTGACATCTGTTTGGCAATCTCTCAAACCAAAGCCGAAACGCCCGACTTCACGGATGAATTAGCGTATGTAGAAGAAAACAGCGACGGATCTCCCTTTGGGGCCGACACCGGATGGCCTTCGGCCGACCTCTTCAAGATTGGGTTACCCGGAGGAACAAAGTTCTGCGTCTCCTCACTCTTAGTTCGAACCATTTATATGCAAGGGGAGGACGCCGCTATCACTATCTTAACTAATCGCTTAATCTCGGCTTCGAAAAGGTCGAGGCAGATCTATCTTCTCCCCATGAGGCACAAGCAGCGACAACCGTCGAGAGACGACATCGGTCGCAGTCAAAAACATCAAAGGTAAAAATAAACTTCTAAGTTAAGCAACATATAAAAACTAACCTCGTTGTAGGAATCTTCTGCGCTCGGCTTAAATGTCGTACTCGAAATGATGAACGATGAACTCGCTCACCCAAAAATTCCAGGCGGAGATGATCTCGGCACGGTGGTCGGAGAAATCCAAATTATCAGAACTCTAAGGAGACAATTTTCAAAAATGACGCGAAGTGAAGAATGAAATCTTCAACTCGCCTTATATAGGCACCAAGAGGCGAGAGGCGAAACGACACCCTTCTTCAATGCGTCCCATTAATGCAGTACGACAAGACAGCTTCAACTCTTCAAAGAGTCACCTCGATCTCTCCAAACGTCACATCTCTGTTCCTCGATCCACTAGCAAGTTGACACGTGGCACAACAATCATTACTTCATCTCCAGCAAAGGCAACAGACTAATCAAGCCGAGACCAACCTCACACTGCGTCCGACCTCGACTTGGGGGGGCCACTGTTCCGGACTGGGCCAAAACCCAACAATGCTTGGGGCCGTCCTAATTCCGCGCTTGAAACGGCCCAATGCGCACTCCATCACCAAGCGTCCACATCCAACGGTCAGGATCTGAGCGCTCGTATTCAACGCCTCAGATACAACACTTTCGTCTATAAATGGAGGTGCAACCCTCCAATTCCAAGTACATTCTCTTTATCTTCTTATTCATTATTTACCTCTTTACTTCCCGTTACTGGCTTAAGCATTGAAGTGTTTGCAGGTACCCCCACCCGACGTGCTCATGCAAGTTACCTCAGACCACCCGAGGTTAATCTTCAACCATCCAGACTCAATCTTTAATCATCTGAAGCTTATCACCATTATCTCGAAGCACATCAACATGTACCCCGAATTCAGTCATCTTCCGAGGTCCAGACACCGAACAATTTCCAAAAGATTTGTGAATTGTTTTTTCACACTTATTTATTCAAAAAAGATTCAAAAAATGAGAAATTGAGAGGGCTTAACTCATGAGTTCTTTGCTCCTAATTAATGTGATGATGTACAGAACAATAATTTTCTTTTGCGTGTTATAATGTCTCAATATTTAAAAAAAGAAAAGGAGAGAGAGAAATAGAGGTCAGTTGGTGAGAGTAGTAAGATTTGGTGGGGGAGATAGGAGGCCCCATTAGGTTCAAAAACGACACCAGAACGTAAATAAATCACTTTCAATTTCATTTTTCAATTCTCAAATGGAATAGTCTTTGCATGAAGCGGTCGAATCCACGTGCCTTCTTCCCCCTTTGCATTTTTCCTCTCCTCCTTCTCCACCGCCGTTTCCGTCACTTTCCCGGGAAATAAAATGTAACCGCACGCGCTGCATTCAACTTCACTCTCTGCCACTCTACCGTTAGTTTCAACTTAACTGATTTCATTATTCTATTTCACAATTTCCCTTCTCATTGCAGCCGAGATAGAGAGAGAGAGAGAGAGAGAGTTTCTGCGTTTGTGACTTTGTGTGATAGGGTGAATACTGCGAACACAGCCAGCGAATGATCCTTCCAAAACCCTGATTCTCTGTGGATAAACGCGGATTCGTTTTGTCCTCTTTCGAATTCAAGATTCCACTGACTTCAGCATTCTCACACTGCACCGTCACCTTTCGGTACTTCATATCTGAATTTCTCTTTTTTTGTTCTTCTCGATTTCACTAGGGTTTGAGTCGTGCTTTCGGTTTTTAGGAATTATGCTTCTACTTCAATGTTCGATTTCATTGTTCCTTTAACCCTAAGTATTTGTCTTTGATTCCGGTTCTACTTTGATTGATTTACTGTTTTCTTTGTGTAATTTCGAATTTTTCAATAGCTTTTGGTGGTGTCCATGGCGTTTGATCAAAACAACGGCCCCAACGAATTGAGGCCACCGCCGCCTAGCGTAGCACGAACGGAAGAGCCACTTGTTATGCCTGTGAGTGCGGGGGTTCGGGACAATGGAGTCTCCAATGCGGTGCCCCTTTTCTACCCTGCGTCTGTTTCCGAGGCTGGGTTGGTTGGAGTGGGATATGGAAATGTGGCTTCGGGTGCTGGTTCTACCACCTGGTGTGTCCGTCCTGCTGTGCCGTCGATTCGCCAACCCACTGTGAACCCTGCTGTTGGGTTTAGTTTTCCCAATGGGGTTGCTGGTGGCAATGCAGTTGATTTTTCAGGTAGCTTTGTTGCAACAGCTAATGGGTATCCTTTGAATTTGGGTAACTGGGTTCCTGGTAATGCCTTGGATAATAATAATAATAATAACAATAATAGTAGTAATACTCTTCCGGGAAATGGCAGAGTCGTTGGCAATGCAAGTGATCTTACGTGCGGTGTTGGGTTGGTTGGGACTGGTTCCAATCCCCCTGCTAAACAACGGGCTGATCAGGCCAGTGAAGACGGCGGGGGTGGGAATGATTCTGTTTCAGGGCGGAAATTGAAGTTCATGTGCAGTTATGGTGGGAAGATTTTGCCTAGGCCAAGTGATGGAATGTTGAGGTATGTTGGAGGGCAGACAAGGATTATAAGTGTTAAGAGAGATGTGAGTTTTAATGATTTGGTGCAAAAAATGGGTGACACTTTTGGACAGCCTGTGGTTATTAAATATCAACTTCCTGATGAGGATCTTGATGCATTGGTTTCTGTTTCCTGTCCTGATGATCTGGAGAATATGATTGAGGAGTATGAGAGGTTGATTGAGAGGTCTCCTGATGGTTCTCCTAAACTAAGGGTCTTTCTGTTCTCTGCTTCAGAACTCGAGCCTTTTGGGGTGCTTCAGTTTGTAAATTTACATGATGGTGGGAAGAAATATGTTGAGGCTGTGAATGGAATTAATGATGGGAATAGTGGTAAACTCAAAAGGAAAGGGAGTATTACAAGTGCAGCTTCTACTCAAAATTCTGATTTGAGTGGGATGGAGGCTTCTGATGGCACAAACGCTGCTCAAGTTGATGTTAGTCGGCCACCTATGTCCAGCGCTTTATCACCTGAGGGGAATGTTGCTGATTCACATGATGCTGCTAGTGCAAATTTTGTGGCTTCTGAGCCTGTTGCATTGGTATGCTCAGATGTTTCTGCAATTACATTGGGTACACCTGTGGCTAATTTTGGTCCAACTCACATTCCACCTTTCCAGAATGAGGTTGAGATAGAAAAGTCTGTGCCTGTTACTTTGTCCCAGCAGCAATTTGGGTTGCAGCAGTCTGGAATGGAGATTCCACCATCTGCACCTTTGCAGGCTTTCATTGATCCCCGACAGGAAGTTATGAACCATGCCGATTATGTCCAGCTGCCTCCCCATCTAGGATTCCCAAATCCTCAGCTTTTAGGCAGTCCTGGGACTATCTACCCTCAACATCATTTTCATGACAATGCTCCTCGTCTAGCATCCCATCAGGTAATCCCGGCAGTACAAATGACAATGACTCAGCCATCTTCTCTTGTCGGTGTAAGATCAAGTTTTATTCAACCACAACCATTCATGCAAGCGCAGCAAAACCGTTATGACCAATATAATGACGAAAAGACTTCAGGGATAAGGATACACCAGCTTCCTTCTGAGCAAAGTTACAAAGCATATCCAATTCAAGTCCCTTTTGGAGGTAATTATGGTTGGGTTCAGGTTTCTCCACCACATCATGTTCTTTATTCTGATGCATTATTACCTCAACAACAGGTAATGATCCCTGAGAATATCCAAAGAGTGGAGGACTGTTATATGTGTCAGAAAAAACTGCCTCATGCACATTCAGATCCAGTGGTTCATGATCAGCGTAATAGCTGTGCAGGTCGAATTCCTGATTCGATGCCAAGTTACAATAGTCTTCCTGTGGAGGACAATTCAAGAGCTCAAGCGACAAATAGGGTCTTTGTGACTGCACCAATGAAGGAAGGCATTGCTGAGCAAACAGGTGGGACCAGACCAATGGTTATTAGCAAATTGGAACCTCCGAGTTTAGCATCGTGTAGTGATGCAATTTGTCTTTCTCTAGAGCCTGACTGTGAGAGGAACTTCATTGTGGACAGGTCTGATCATCACAGAAATGCAATGGTTATCCCGGAAGTAGTTGGAAGAACTGATGGTAAACAGTCACCAAGAGATGGGCTGACAGGAACGACACCACTATCTTATCTTGATGATGTTGCCGGCCAGCATGTGGTGCCAGTTGAAAATTGGGCCAAAGAGGACGTGGTTGTGAATAAACCTAATAATAATGATATACCCTTAGTTGGTGGCACATCTGTTGAAACTTCTGAGTGTATGATTAAAGAATCTCCAACAGAATATGGTACTGCCCTTGCTAGCACTATGTCAAAAGCAGATGCGGTGGAGAACTGGACAGCACAGGACTTTGTCAAACCTATTGATGGAAGGATGGACACGCTCAAGTTAGGCAATCCTGAATTTTTTGTAAATAATGATACATTTGCTTACAATACTCAGCATGCTTTAGAGAAGAAAGGGGTCGTTTTGGATAACAGTCTTGGCAGATCAAAATCGATTGCTGATGGAAATCAAGTTAAGATGATGGATGTTCTTCCTAGTTCTACTATAGAAATTTCATATGGAAATAATTCCAAGCCAGTGGAATATAATGAGGTTGCACACCCACCTGTTTGGGGCATTCCTGGATCAAATCCTCAATTAAAGAACGGAATTCACCAGAAGGAGGATGCAATTTTATCTTCAATGTCGCCATCTGTTAGGTTTGAAGATGTGCAGGATTCTTCAAACTCGCTATTCAGCAATCAGGATCCCTGGAATATACATGGAACCTACTGTCCACCACCTAGACCAAACAGAGTCACCTTAAACAAAGAAACATATTCCTATAAGGATCAATTAGTTGAGAATCCAGGCAACAGTGGGGAACACAATTTTGAATCTCAATTGGATGGTGGTGTCTACCAGACATTCAAACCGAATTCAACATTAGAAGAGGCTCGATCTGCCAAAGGTATGTAATTTTTTAAGTCTTGCATATAGGCCATCTTTATGAATCATAATTAGTTTTGATCTCAATGCACATACTCATTTTTTGTGTTTTCTTCATTTAAGGCTCACTTGTAAGAGCAACAACTTCAAGCTGTTGCTGAAGGTATAGCCGCATCTGTTCTGCACTCAAGCACTTCAAATC
This sequence comes from Oxytropis ochrocephala, assembly GCA_020916435.1. Taxonomy (NCBI): domain Eukaryota; kingdom Viridiplantae; phylum Streptophyta; class Magnoliopsida; order Fabales; family Fabaceae; genus Oxytropis; species Oxytropis ochrocephala. The sequence goes on along the minus strand of CM037093.1, from coordinate 63,663,978 downwards.
CCGACTTACATGCCAGAGATGTGTCCCATCATGAAGATATTGACGGTGGAGTTGTTCAAAATAATCTACTAGATATACAGTGTAAAGAAAAAACTCAGGTGATTTCTTGCGCATTCCTTGTATTTATATTACCTTCTTTTTCTTTCAATTGCGGGAACTGTCTCCAAAATAGAATGTTTTCTGTTCCTCCTCCTTAGGTGTGTATTATAATCATTTTTAACAATTATTTTTCCCTTTCGTAGGATGTCAAAAGCAAGCTCCCGGAGAAGGCAAATTTTGGCTTTCCAGCATCAGATGTTGGAGCATTGCAGGTTGAATATTTTCTATTGTGTGTTTGCTCCTTTATAAAAAGATTTGCTTCTCAGCTAAACTTAAACATTGCTGTGGAAATGTGACTAGGTTATTAAGAACTGTGACCTTGAAGAGCTGATAGAACTGGGTTCTGGGACCTTTGGAACTGTATATCATGGAAAATGGAGGGGTACTGATGTTGCAATAAAGCGAATTAATGATAGGTGTTTTGCTGGAAAGCCTTCAGAGCAGGAGCGCTTGGTCTGTGTCTCACTAATAATTATTAATGATTCTGCTTTCTAATTTCTATTGTGTTCTACTTTTTCGTTAACTGAAAACTACCTTACATTGCTCATGATTCATGCATCTAGCAGAGAGCTGATTTTTGGAATGAGGCAATCAAGCTTGCTGATTTGCACCACCCAAATGTTGTTGCTTTCTATGGTGTTGTGCTTGATGGCCCAGGAGGTTCTGTGGCAACAGTAACAGAGTATATGGTTAATGGTTCTTTAAGAAATGCCATACAGAAGAATGGGAGGTAGTGTGTTTATATTTGTTTGCGTGCATTTATGCTCACACACCCACCTGCTGGTTATTTTGTATTACCTTGATTTCATATTGAGGAATGCTATTTGTTACGACGAATTAGTTTTGCACGAAAAGCAAGAGACGGTGTCATGTTTTGTTTTTAAAGTAACAAACAACAACTATGTGTGGATTTGGAAAAGCAATAATCAGTGATATGATTTGATTTTAAATGTCGTTCAATTTTTTGCCTTTCATTTTGTAACATTAAGCATTTCTCTTTAATATATCATGCTCCATATTAGAAAATATAAATGCTTGATACTTAATTGATCATATCAGGAATCTTGACAAGCGCAAGCGTCTTTTGGTTGCAATGGATGTGGCCTTTGGTATGGAGTACCTGCATGGAAAGAACATAGTACACTTTGACCTGAAAAGTGACAACTTGCTTGTGAATCTCCGAGATCCACACCGCCCGATATGCAAGGTTTAAATGTTACTTACCTAATCATATTTGAAATCTCGTTCTCTAGTATCATTGTGTGTTAGAAATGCTTCTCATTGTTTTTATATAAGGAGCTGAATAGTTAGTGCACCAACTTCCATATATTCTAAGGTTCTAAGCAATTCAATGTAGTGGTCTCATGTTTGTGAAAATCTATGACCCCCGTTGCGTTTTTTTTGAGATGATGATTTGATATAAGTATTTGGGATATGTTTGGGTGGCTTTTCTTGAAGGATGATGATACTTATTGGCAGTTATTGGTAGTTGTAGATGTAAAATAATCACACACTGATATTATTTTCTTGTCTCTGTATCAAGTAATAAGAGACGGTATTTACACAAACTGAATTACACCAACAGTTTTGCCTACCTCAGTGTAACCGCTGGTAACTACCAGTGGCTCGCCTCACCCTCCATACAAATCAGAGCCAATCGCATCCTTTCCTTGTCGTCTTCTATCTGTTGTATCTCGAAAAAAATTTCTGCCTTTGTCAACCAACCGAGTGGATCATCTCCTTCGAAGGTGGGGAGCTCCACCCTCTTTGTCCACCCCTGTTTCGGTTTAATCTTGCCATCATCATGTATTGTTACTACTTCAGGTTTCCCTGTATTGGTTTTCTTGGAATTCTGGATGGTTTCTTGGTTCAATTGGAGATTCTGCATCATCTTCATCATTTCTTCATAGTGTGCAGCAGCCTTTTTGTTCATCTCAGCCATCTCAGCCATTTGATTCTTTAATATTTCCATATTGCTGGTCACCCCATGAAGTTTTTCTTCCATTCTTTTCTCTGCTGCAGATAATTCCGTATCTCCACGCGTTGTTGGCTTTGTCATTCTCGAATCCGGCAGGTCGGACCAATTGTTAGAACCAGAGTTGTAGGGAATCTGTATAGGACGCTCTCTGGTCCTAACAGAGCTATTTTATTGAATACGGGAAAGAAAGAAACCATACACAGACGCACTAGCGCCTAACTGGCTTCACCCAGCAATCTACTTCAATTGGAAAACAAAAATCAACCACCAAAGTCATAACCTTCTATTTTATACTCATCCTAGAAGATTAGAGCTGATGTGGCAATTCTAACTCCTACTAACTGTCATAACAACCTATGACAGTGACTAACAGCCTAAACTAACCTAACAGCTAAACTATCCTAACTGAATATCTGTCAACAGCTAAGATACATAACAGTTAATTAGTTGTACCTGTTTTATGTTTAATTCTTCTAGAGTAGGTCTTTAATGGTCTATCAGCAGTGGAGGTAGGAAGCTGTTGCGTGAGATTAATCGAAGCAGTTTCTTCAACAATCTTCTGCTCATTTGCAAGAAGGAGACATTGAATGATGTCAGATAAGTTCTATACAGCATTGTATTACTCAGCAGTATATTAGTAATAACTGTACAACACTGTTTTACTCACTGCAGTGCTCATAGTCTGTTAGGTAGTTATCAGTTTGTTATAAGATCTGTTGGGCATGTACTAGCTGTGTCATCTAGTATATATATATTATATACACCTATTGTAATTTGATTGAATCAAGGAAATGAGAACAGTTATTCAGTTTACTGAAATAACCGATTGACAGAGTTAGAATTCTAACTCGGTATGTTATCACATTCCTAACGCCACCTCCGTGGCTCGATCCTACCGCTTCCACTCCTCGTCGCAAATGACGACTACTCTGTATGGGAGGCAAGTTTCTCAGTTTTTCTTTATTTTCTATGTTACTTCTGAATCTGTTTTTTATCCTTTCTTTTGATTGAGAGTTATGATCCCACTCCCACTATGTTTGGTGATTATAGTTTCTCAGTGTTATCAAATCGGGATACATAGTGTGTATCGTTAGGCCCATTTTCTGAATCGTGTATCGTATCGTGTATCGTATCGTAAGATACATGAACACAAAAATATATAACATTTTTGAGTAAATCCAAGTAGAGTTAGCAAAAAAACATGAACTTCAAAATAATTCAAGTCATAAAAAAACATGAACTATGAAGGAAAAAAACAGAGTAGTGGAAGAATAAAGGAAAAGTCAGGGCTTTAGTAGTAGAACTGGAAACCAAAAACCAGAATCAAGTAAAGAAGAAGAGGAAACAAAATTACCAAAGTGAAAGAAAGAAACAGGAAGACGTTGAAACTTAAAAGAAAGAAATAGGGAAGTAGTGAAAGAAAGAAAGAAGCATAGAAGCCGCTCCAACAACGAGAGAAGACGGTGATCGAACTACGATAATGCGAAACGTGGAGAGGAAATAGGGATTTTAGTGTTGTAAAATTGGAAATGTCGAAAATGCCCCTGTTTTTAAACTCAGAATTGAAAACGCAGCGCACATTCATTTAACAAAACGCACCGTTTCATTTAACCCAAAACGCAGTGTTCACTAAGAGACAACAAAACGGTGCGTTTCAACTACAATCGTCTTCTTCCTCACGCCGCAACCCTAATTTTCTGTGTTTTACGAAAACGGGTCCCGTGACCCGACCCAACTGTAATTTGTTGCAGAATCGTGCGATTCCTTCTTGAATCGCGATTCCTTCTTGAATCGCGATTCCAACGATTCCGAAGCGATACAAGCGATTCATGGAGCGATTCGGTTACAAAAACGATTCGCCATGCGATATGCATCGTTTGCATCAAATTTTGACTCGTATCGCGATTAGAATCGTGCGATTCTTGCGATACTTAACTACACTGTAGTTTCTTGTTAGTTGCTGTGTATGGGTAGGTTCTCATCTTGGAGGAGCTGAACAAGTTTTTGATAGGTACCAGAATTAATGGAATTCTTCATCACTCAATTAGAACAAGGAAATTCTGCATTAATGGTGATAAAATTGAAATACAAGAAAATATGAAGATAAAAGTAACTAAAGGCACTATAGAGGCCTAATCTTTCCCAAAGACTCTAGGTCTATTCTCAATTCTTAGTTACCTAATTTCCTTCCCACGACTATTCTCAACTAATGCTCACATTTTCCCCCCACTTTGCCATCTCAGCAAGTGGTTACAACAAACTCTCATTTCCCTTCCCTTATAATTTATTCCCTTACCCTTCCTTTACTTACGATCCTATCAGTTTTGATCATACTTTATGCCATTAGGCATTAGTCTTTCATGCATCACTTACGATCCTATTAGTTTTGATCATACTTTATGCCATTAGGCATTAGTCGTTCATGCATCGCATCAAATATTTAATAAGCTAGATTTTCTCTCTATATGAACCTTGTGGCAAGGGCCAACACATTAGGATTGTCCGATAGCTGGCCACCTGGGATACTTTTATTGAATTTACTAAAATAATGCTAGGGTGTGTGATCTATTGAGATTGTTTAGCTTTGTAGATGAGTTCTTTGGAATTAGCTCGTCCTTTTCTTTATACATGCAGTGCTATTCACACCATGTTCAACCAACGATTTAGAATTAGCTTCCACCTCAACTCTTCAATAATTTATTTAAATTGATTTTAGGTTTTATAGTGCTTTCATGATCAAAACTGCTCTGCTTTTAGCAGAGCAATTGAATATTTATTGTTCAATATCATAGTTATTCACACTTCTGATGCCGATACCAGGTTGGTGACTTGGGTTTGTCCAAAGTAAAATGCCAGACTCTAATATCCGGTGGTGTGAGGGGAACTCTACCTTGGATGGCCCCTGAACTGCTGAATGGGAGCAGTAGTCTTGTTTCAGAGAAGGTTTTGACTTAAACTTGATTTAAACACTGATATATTTTTATGCTTTTTTTTATTCTTCTTTCACATTTTGTCATTCTCTAAAGTAGTGTTCCAAATTCTCTCAGGTTGACGTGTTCTCATTTGGTATTGTCATGTGGGAACTCCTCACTGGGGAAGAGCCATATGCTGATTTGCACTATGGGGCTATCATAGGTAACCGAAATGTTGAATCCATATTTTATAGTCGGATCACTATCTTTTGGTTATTGAGCTTTTGGTTTTTCGCAAACATAATTCAGGTGGTATTGTGAACAACACTTTGCGGCCTCCAGTTCCAGAATCTTGTGATCCAGAATGGAGAGTGCTGATGGAGAGGTGCTGGTCATCAGAGCCATCAGAAAGACCGACCTTTACTGAGATTGCCAATGAATTACGTTCCATGGCAGCCAAGATCTCTCCCAAAGGACAAAATCAACAGCAGCAACCTGCTTCATCACAGAATCAAGTGCAGAAATAATCTCCTACATAACTGCAGGATGCTTAATCCCATTGTCTCTACTTGGTGTTTTTCATGCATATGGCAGATCAATGTGTTGCCTTAGGGAAGGTTTGTAAGTGTCACAAGGTAAGTATGGTTGTTAATAAGTGTCAGCTCGTCTAGCACTACAGCCTATTGTATTATGCCCAAACCTAGTCGAACGTGTCTAGTCATAAAAGGAATAGAAAAGATGTTCATAGTTTGAATTTTTTACAGTGCTTGTAAAAAATGGACACTATAAAGAGTAGCTGCACTTTTAGCCATGTTTGCTATAGTTGCTGTTATTCCAAGTTTTCAAGTGATTAGGGTCATTATTGGTTGTTGGTGGTGTTACTGTACTGATCAAAACCTTTTCTTTTCTTTTCTTTTCTTTTCTTCAATACTACATTACTACTACTTGGTTTGACTTGTGGCCGCCCCGGCAATTGTATTTCTTTGACTATAAAATACGTGGGAGCCACTAACAGCTGAGCGTGACACAGCGTACCGTTGGACTAGGCTTTATCCTTCATGTTCGTTGTGGGTCATCATAATATTTAAGCCATGTATTATATCATTTTCATTATTCAATAATTTTTTCCATTATTAAATTGTATTGTCGTGGCTTGAGCGACGGACATGCCAATTGAAATTGCCAATTGTCAGATACATCGCTTAATTAATAGTTAATACTGTTTGTTGCATTTCCAAACTCCATAGGATGCTTTATATGCTTCCAGTTCAGACAATCTACTTCCCTTTTTTTATTTATTTTATTATATGCTTTATATTATTATTATTATTAAGACAGCTGTAGCTCCATTTTCTTGGTCGTTTCCTACATTGCATCAAATTTTTATGATCATCACCTATAAAAGTTTCCTGCGCAACGGAATCCCCTAAACTCTAGCCCCAAAATTCCTTTCTCTTTCTCTGAAAATATGGCTACTTTTGAGGGTAAACCATTAGTTGAGGAAGTGGAACACGAAGGAGAAGATTTCAATGATCCGCAAGCTAGTGGGTGTGGGTATGGATGCTTTCGGGTTTTTGGGTTTAAATGTTGGCAAGGCTATGAAGAAGGTAAAGGCCTATTGGAGCAATCGGGTGATTCTTGGTGGAGTTGCAAGTTGAAGCAGATGAAGGAGGCTTCAGAAGTGATTGCAGGTCCCAAGTGGAAGACATTTATTAGAAAGATAAGTGCGTATGGCAAGAAGCAGCAGAAGAACAGATTTCAATATGATGAGCACAGCTATGCTCTCAATTTCAGTAGTGGGGCTCAGAGTGAAGATGATGAAGTGCCTCCCAGTTTCTCAGCTAGGTTTAGTGCTCCATTTCCCTCTGGATGTCGCCAAACTGAACTTTGATTCTTGCATGTTTATTAAGATTATTGCTTAAATTGTTCTTTTGTTAGTGCTTACAAATGTAATATCATTCATTCATTTCATTTGTAAAGGTTTTCTTTTGTCCATATCTTTTGCCTTTAGCTTTTTCCCTTGCCTAATTTTCCTAATCAGGTCACTACGTTAAAAGAAGTGATTACTACCATGATAACATTTACTGGCCAAACGTGGTTTTAACAATTCTGTCTTTTTTAAGGGTATCTTTGGATCAGTCGTATGAGATAGAATGGAACATAGATTTTATTCTATTGTTTGGGTATTTTATGACGGAATGGAACAAAATTGTCGACAGAATGCGTTATAATTTTTCTATTCCATCTCTGACCCTATTTAAAAAACGCAATTATGTAAATATTATATTACATAATAATAATTTGTATTTCAGGTAAGTATAAATAAATATAATTTCTTAGTTGCAGTTTTTCACATATCTAAAATGATTTATCAAACAGTTTATAAATTAAAAATTTAATATATCAAACATGTTTAATTATTTGATAGGGTTATTAAATTATAAGGTTTAAATATGTTTTTCGTCTCTGCAAATATACTTGTTTATCAAAAAAGTCCCTGTAAAATATTTTTTTTAAAATAAGTCTCTGCAAAATAAATTTTTTTTGAAATATGCCCTTTTGTTAGTAAAACGTTACAAAAAACTGATGTGTTTAACGGAGTGCTGATGTGTCATTTTATTTTCATTTCTAATTTTTTTATTGGATATGAGGTGGATGCCAACTCACCTTTGTCTTCATCCTCTCTTCATCTTCCTCCTTCTTCCCTTTCTCCTCTCTCATATACTGTATCTCTCACGCTTTATTCACCACACCAACCCCAAGTCAATTTCAAAAACCCAAAAATCAATTTTAGAAACCCCTTCAACACAATCTATCCTCTTCATCTCCAAATCCACCAAACCCCAAATTTTCATTGTGCAAAATTGATTTCAAAAACTCCAAAGTGGCAAGCTCGTTATTTCAGAAACCACGACATGAAGAACCTTGCTAGCTCCTAAGAAGGCAAAGGGGGAAACCGAGGAAGGTCACACAAATGGAAAATCTGCAGCTCATGTTGTTGAAGAATATGATGAGCTTTGTAAAGCCACAAACGAGCACCTCGCTTGAGACCAAATTTGAGAAATTTTAGAGACTAATGGGAAAAAGGGAAAAACAGTAAATTGTCTAACTTATCCAGTTATCCTCATATGGGTTTGATTTGATTTTGAGCTTCTCCCTCTCATTTCTTCTCCATGTTCTCTGTAATCATTTGTTGTTGAATAATGTGATTAGTTTGGGTTTTTGGAGCAAAAGATCAGGACTTTTGTTGAACTTTGTAGTGTTATTCTGTTAACATGTGTGAAGATGAAGAAGAGATTTGGCAACGGCGGTGAGTGGTTGGTCACCGATAGATCAGAGAGAGAGAGAGAAAGGACTTGGTCAAATATGAAATTAATCTAGTCAGCAAAAAATCTAAATAAAAAAATAAAAAGTAATGACATGTAAGTCAAATAGGAATTGGTCAATGCCAACATGTAACTCTGTTAGCCACATCAGTAGATGGCTAACAGAAAGTTAACAGAATGGCATATTTAAAACAAAAATATTTTGCAGGGACTTATTTAAAAAAAAAAATTGTAGGGACTTATTTGAAAAACAAGTATATTTACAAGGACGAAAAACGGGTGATTCTAGAGTGAAATAGCAAACTAAATGTTTCACCGGTGAAACATTAATTTTAGCCGTCCGATTTAATCTAAAATAATTCTAATGGTTGAGATTTTTTGAGATTTTTCATCTTTACCTACTAATGTAGGTTAAGTTTAAATTAGTATTTTTGCCCAACATTTCTCTCGGTGTCTTTCTTGTAATTTGAAAACATTTCTTATCCTAAAAAATTGCAATCGAAGTCTCATTGTTCATCTTCTTCATTTTCTCTCTCTTTGGAAATCTGAGAATGAGAATTGTGGTTCTCACCTTCAACTATCCTGAGATTAGTTTCCCTTTTGTCTTTCTAACTCGCATTCTCTCTCTTCTCTTCTTCTCCGCTTTTCTCTTTTTTCCCGACTCCAACCACCAACCAAGTTTCTTTAACATTTTCAAGAACAAGACAACAACAACATCAACAAGAATCAATGGTGATGAAGATGATGAAGTGGAGGCCATGACCTACTCTTATTTCAAGAAAATACGAGGTTAAACTTATCGTCAGAAGTCTCCGCGGCTGCGATCTACCGTCGGAGAATGCATTCGCCGTCGAGATTAGATGGAAAGGTCCTAAACTCGCCTCGCCTCCCTCACAGAACGCCGACGCTAGAAATTTCACCAGGTGAGGCCCACCTCAACGCGTCATTGAAAGCGACGTCGTTTTTGGGATGAAGAGTTTCACACCTTTCGCGCAACTTATCCGCCGACAAAGACAATGCTTTTCACCCTTGGGAAATCGCTTTCACCGCCTTCAACGCCGTCTCTCTCTCGTCGCTCCTTTTTCAATTTCTCGCAATATTTATTTATTAAAAATCATATTTAGGTTTTGTGGTTTAATTGATATGATACTAAATTGGATTTTCTCATTGCGGGGTTTGAATCGGAGGCCAAAGGCTAAGATTCTCGTTGTTGGAACGGATCCTTGAATCTAGTTTGAATTTGCATATGAAATTGATCAAAAGGATTTTGATCTCAACATTCCACTCACTTTTCCTGGAGGTTCTTCTGTTGACCCTTCTCTTTCACTAGGTGCATGTGAAACTTTCACATACACAGTGAAACTCTTCATCTACTTTCATTTGACTTTTTGACTTAAAATTGAAACATGAAATTTGTTGTTTTGTTGATTGTGTGTAGATATCAATTAGCTTAGTGGAGCTTAGAGCGGCTCAAGAGAGTTCAGAACTTGTTCATAAAAAGTCAATAGTGGCTATTCCATCATACATGGCACAGTCAGGAGGAGAAGCTAATTTGGTAGAGAAAGATGAGCTTTCTACCACCATCAAAGCTGGTCTTAGGAAAGTGAAGATTTTGACTGAGTTTGCATCTGTCAGGAAGGCGAGGAAAGCAAGCCGTGAAGCCAGAAGAAGTGGTAAGTGAAGGAAGTAATTCCTCATCCAGAGTGAGGATGGTGTATACAATTACCTTTTGACTCGATTCCTTGATGATTTTGAGGGAGTTCAAGAGGTCAAGGACGCGATTCTCTTGTGAGGAAATCATTCGGCCATGGGAAACTAGCTTATGCAAATGTTTGGCGATCATTCTATTCCAACTTGAGAGTGAAGAGAGATGATGAAGACTGGTTTACTACAATAGTCACAAATCGAAATTGAGAGTTTGCAGAAAGAGGATTCAACTGTTTCCTCCTCTGAGCCTTCTCTATTGCCAAGTTCAAGGCGTAGCATATTGTCTTGGAGGAAGAGGAAGTTGAGTTTCAGATCTCCTAAATCTAAAGGAGAGCCATTGTTAAAGAAGGCATATGGAGAAGAATGTGGTGATGATATTGATTTCGATAGCCGTGACTTAGCTCATTGAATCCTTTTCATTTGGGGTAAGAACTTGTTCCTTTTCATTGATTTCATCATCTACATGTTTTGGCACAAAACAATAGGTGGTTTGTCGCGCATCCTGATAATAGGTCCTAAGCAAAAAACAATAGTACCTGTTGATTAGAAAACTGACATTTGTTGTAACTATATTTTAATGACGAATTAGACCCAGATTATATTAGCTTTTAGCTTATGAGAACATCATCATTAAAATAAGTTTGTTGTTTTTCACTTACCAAAAGTTATTGTAACTTTATGGAAGTTTATGGAGAAGTTAAGCTGAAAATTTGATATGCGGCAGTTAAATTTAATTTATATGAGAAGTTATTGTTCAATTTGATATGTAGAAGTTAAATTCAATTTATATGAGAAGTTATTGTTTAAAGATAGCTCAGATTTTGTAAGATTCTTTTAATATCTCCTTTTCCATGAGTGGTTTCTATGAGAACCTCTTCTGCAACTTTTGTTGCTCTTGCTTGCACACTGTTCTTAATTAGCTTATCAGTACTGATGTTTGACACTATCTGCCAGTCACAGAAAACCGAGGATGATTCATGTGCAAATCGAACATCAGTATCAGAATTTGGGGATGACAATTTTGCGGTGGGAAGTTGGGAGTAGAAAGAAGTAATGAGCTGGGACGACCACATGAAACTCCAGACACAAGTCTTCTTTGCCTCAACTGATCAAAGGAGCGAATGGGCAGCAGGCGAGAGCACGTGTACAACTATGGTTGCTGTAATTGCTGATTGGTTCCAAAACAACCACAATCTCATGCCCATAAAGTCCCAATTTGACAGTTTAATTCGGGAAGATTACAACTTGAAAGTCCTTTAATTGCATAATTCAGTAACAACAATAATACATCTACTTAAATTCTCTATCTTATTAAATTGGGGATAACAACTTAAGTTGATTTCACTATTCTACATTACTTTGACGTGACTCTTTTAACGACCAAAGTAATGGCAAGATTGCTGTTAATTGTCCTTTTAGCAACTTGAAAGTCCTTTAATTGCATAATTCAGTAACAACAATAATACATCTACTTAAATTCTCTATCTCATTAAATTTAAAATTGCAATTCGTATGACAATTCACACCCAAGCTCAATCTTTTGACGCTTTTAGTTCTGGCTCCAAGACACCAATATGGTGACCCGGAAAGGAAAATTAATGGAATTCTCTTTATTGAAAATGAAATGGAATGTTTTGTAGCTTCACTCAAAATTCAAGTCCTTTAAGTTGAACAACCGCCTACACAATGATATATATATACTAGTAGCGGATCAATGTCACCCTAAATGCTTGATATCAAAAAGTAGTATTTTAAGCTATGTTCACCAACAATGTAGAATTGTAACAAAAGATCAATAGAGTAGAACAAACAAAACTTCACCATAATAAAAATGCCCAAAACAAATTTCCTAATAGTCAAAACCAACAAAACAATACTTCAAAAGGGAAATGATCCAAGAAATTAGTTCTGATATAAGTTGCCTACAATGTCTCAGAAAAAATTAATTGAAACTTTCTCATTACTAAGTCTCTATCATAGTGCGCCATGCCTTTTCAGCCTTATCCACCAGGATGTCTTTATATTCATTGTGGTCACCCAACAACAAATCAATTGCCACCTTAATTCTCACAACATCTTCTTTCATCTGTCACAAAAAATGGATACAATTAGTACTCAGACAAAGAAATAATACGAAAGAAATAATGACATGTTAAGTTAATATAATTCTCACTGTGACATGAATGCTTGGTGTGAAAGAAGAACCCATTGCCAACCATTGTAAGATCCACACTGCAGAATGCTGACTGTTTATTGAAAACGCACAAATATTACATGTTATTAATATTAATAGGTGTACATATATAGAGGATGAATATACATTGGTCGAAGTAAATTTAATTTAATTTTTTACCAAAATCCTTCATAGACTTGTCCAATGGGCTCGGCCATTTCCCAATGCTCTGCCTGTTGCACTTCATTTGCAAAGTTGTGAGGGAAGTAGTCTGTTTACATTATCTGGGTGATGACTTGCCACTACAATATTCAAATAGAAAACTGAATAAGGTAACAGGTTCAAGAAATATTAAATACAACAATGACAATTAATTTACCAATTTTTTAATCCTATGTTGTCTTGGGATCATATTATTCTTTTCAAAACCAGGATCCAAATAGTACAGAACTTGGTCTTCAATAGAGGCAACCATCATAAACCAATTGCCAACTAAATCTTCAATCGGCAGATAAACCTAACAACATTATAGTAAACCAGGTTAGACAAATTAAATCAGTGATGGATCTTGACAATATATTTTAAGGTGGCCAACATTGTTAAGTCATATATTTAAAGTTTAAGTTACACATAATTCAAAGATAAAAAAGAAGTGCATATTTTGTCAAAACAAAAAAGAGAGAGAAGAAGTGCACATAAATTGGTTTAATTCGGATAAACACTTGAAGGAAAAAAAAAGTAATGGACAGAAGAGAAGCAAAATTACTATGATAAGAAAAGTAGTATAAAGGAGACAGTAGCTACAACAACTATCTTATATGCTAAATCTTGTAAAAATTGTGCAACGTAGTAATTAATTTAATATAAAACAAAGAATCTCATTCATAGTTAAAACTTACAACTATGGCTACCAAAAAGTAAAATGGATAAACAAATAACAAAAGTATAATATTAATATAAAAATAACCAAATAATTCAACACACTGAATCAAATGACTTCACAATATGTTTGCATAAATTTAATTCATAATGATATAGAAGCCGTACGTGCTTTAGGTTCTTGAAATGAGGCATCGAAAACTTTGCATATATGCTAATGAGATCTTCAATTGTGGCACTGCAATCTACATCTTTCTACAAAGCATATAAAAAATTAATGTAAAAACTAGTGAGTCTTACCGTAAATTCACATACAATAATTAAGCTATTATTTTTAACAAATCTAATACCGCAAACGAGGGGGGGAGGGACCATATAGATGGCGAAGCAGCGCTCTTCTCAATGAAAGTCATCTTGAGGGACATCATCTGAACTATCTGCAATCATCAATGGTAATTATTACATGACTGAAAATAGCTGTTTAAAAAGTGGTCACTTAATAAGTGAAATTACCTCTGTGTGAATTATTCTTTCAGGGCATAGAGACTGAAAGTCGTCTCGTGAACCTTTGAGGGTTTCAACCTTGAACAATTCCTCACTTAATACATAAAAATGTGTTAGAGATACATTAAATATCATTTTTTGTCACAATGGAATTTCAAAAAGGTTATTGCTTCTAATCAGTACCTGGGATCCTTCTTAGCATGAAAAACATAGTATGAAACACGTTCTTCCACGGGTTGGAGTTCCATTTCTGGCGTCATCACGAAGTTGGTCTGAACAAACTGTCATTAAGCAATTGATTTCATATATAGTGTGAAAAAATAGAATATAGATCAGTATAGTTGAGTGATATATGCTCACCTTAGACATTGTTTTTTCCGAACCTTTGTAATAGGTGGAACTTGAGCACTTTGTGGATAGATTCAATGGTTTTCTAGTCACAGTTTTTGGTGATGTGCTTATGTCACCACCAATCTCTAGTTTGGGAACCTTTAAATTTCTCCTCCCTGGGGTTAAGGAAGTGAATGACAGTCTCCTCGACATTGCTGGTTTGTTGCTGGTTGGAGAGCACATTTTCTTCATCTTCAAGTTAATTTCAGGATTCTTGTGCATTTCCTCATCTTCTGATGATATGCACAAGATAAAATTGTTGATGTCTTTTATTTCAGATCTGGATTTCTTGTTTGAAAGAGAAGTTTGCCTTTTCTTAGGTTGTCTCGGGGTTTGGGTAAAGGTGGGGTTGCAGGTTTTTTTACCGGTAAGCTCGTGCAACTTAGTCTCCAGTATCACAACTTTTCTCAAAGTGATACTGAGCAACTTGTTTAACTCTTCCAATTGAGATGCTTGAACCTGACATGATTTGTTTCATAATTAACAAATTACAGTCGAGCATGTTTTGTGACATATTGCTAGAAAATGCCCGTGTAAGAAGTACCGCGGCATTAAATTATGATACAAACTACCACAAGTAGAAGTTATAAGCTTATCAGTTTTGATTTTTCTGAAAATCCGAATATAAAATATATAACATCTAGTTTCAAATGTTATAATTTGATATTGTGATATGACATATGCAGTATGACACTAACTAGTTTCAAATGTTATAATTATAACCAAATTATGATGAGGCTATGAAAATGAAATAAAAATTTAAGTTCTGCACTTCTTTAAACTAATCCTTTTTCAGATGCATAATGTCTAGCAATGTTGTAGCTATAGGCAGTTGAGAGATTGATCAGATGTTTAATGCAATCGAATTGCGTTTAATAGAATAGTGCCGCTTCTTCATCATTCTTTGCTTTGAGCGTTATAAATTGTCATAAAATCGGTTTGGATAAACTTTTCAATATCCGTGTATATACAAACAAAATTGAAATAATTCTGCAGTTTTTAAACTTACAACTAGCATAAGTGGAAAGTGTAGTTTTCTTATCTTAACTTTTAGTACCCGTTTGATATTTAGGATAGGAGAATCAGTTTTGAAATTACATTGCTCATGTGTTTGTTGAGTCAGTAGAATGTGATAACTCAATTGTGTTATCTTGTATGTGCAGTTAGTATTCTTATTCTTTTTCTGTTGTACGGGTAACTAGTGACTTAGTCTCTGTAGCGATAAGTTTTTATACTGAACAAATGCAGTATGACAATAACTAGCAATCTACTTGTTCCAATAAATACCATGTTATTGTCATATGTTTCATCTGTTCAATTTACAAGACTTAGTCTTTATACCGAACAAACTGTCAGTAAGTATAAAGACTAGGAGGACATATGTTTCAATTTACAAGAGTCTCTTTCAAGTTAGTTACTAGCAATATTCTTTACAAGATTTAATTTCGAGCAGATGACAATAACATGCGATAAGTTTTTAGTTTGATAGCAAATAGTCTACAAAATAGAGGGAATCAGGTGTACCTGAAGAAGGCTCATGACATCATCAATGGTGTAGCCGCTTGTAACACCCCCTTTATTATTTATAAATAAACGCGCAATTATCAGAGTCACCGCGAGGGTGTCACATTTTTCACCACATAAAAACTCCAATTGATTTAAATTAAATCCTCAAAAATATTAATAATTAATCTCTAGGCAGCGGAATCACAAAATTATTTAACATCTCCAACATAAATAAGACATTAAGTCACACTTCAAAAATAAATAGGCATTAAGCCAAAACATCCAAAATAACGATGAATGCTTTGAAAAACGAAAACTAAATCCCTCCCCGGTGCTACACATCAGAGCTGACACAGACCCAACGAGAAGGAAACTACACCTAGCAATCCTCCACGAGTGCTAACGATCACCTGCAGCGTTGCCGCATAAGAGCAACATTCCAAGCAGAAGGGGTGAGCTTAACAGAAATAATAGATAAATGATAGTAGTATATAAGCAGCAGGCAATACACGTCACACAGAAAACCCACACGTCACAGCATCATACAAGATATAATTTTCATCAAACGGAAACACCAAAACTCATTACACGTATCACAGCGTCGCACGAAGCACAACTTTTATCACAATGAGAACACCCAACACAAGGCACAAATACTATCACGTAGAAACACCCAAAACACGTTATAACTATGTATATATATATGGACCATGCAACAATGCAACCCCTCTGGGCATATGCATGCGGTACCGATCTCGTAAAATAAGCCACGACGGCAAGAGGCCGAAGCCTATACCACCAAAAATAATCTCAACGAGGCCGGAGCCTATACCACCAAGAAATGCATATGACAATGTAACTCATGACTCATGCACTAATCACACAACTCAAAGTATTTAATTAATAAATACTATACCACCATCTCATTTAAAATTACTTCATAAAAATTATCACGCGTTGTAGCATCACAGCTACCTCGTAGTTCTCACTCGTTCACAAACTCGTCATATATAAAGAAAATAGCCGCAACATGCGCTAAAACAGTGACACTTACGAGCTAACACAGCAGCGAAAACAACATAAAAACAGTAGTATTATTTGCGAGAGAAAAACAGCAAACAACTAATTGTAAAAGCGAAGAATAAAGAACTTGTAAAAAATAGTAACAAATGATAAGAACCCTCAAATAAGAAACCCAGCAACTTAAGGAAAGGAAAACAGCACTTTTGAGTATAAGGAAACAGCGCCATCTGATTTAAGGAAACAACACTTTATTTTGAGTAAACAACCCATTTAAATTAGAGTAAACAGCACGTTTAAATTGAAGAAAACAGCACTCTAAATATAAGTAGACAGCACCATTTAAATTGCAGAAAACAGCTCTTTGAATATGAGTAGGCAGCACTATTTAATTTAAGGAACCAACACTTTCAATTGTAAGAAAACAGCACTTTAAGTTGTAGGCAACATCACTTTTAATTTGGAAAAACAGCAGCTCAAGATTTACAAAAACAGCACTATTTATTCGCACTTTAAATCGTAGGCAACAACACCTTTAATTTGGAAAAAAACAGCAGCTTAAACTACATATAAACAGCAGCTTAACAACATAAAAACAGCATTATTTATGTGCTGTAACTGCAGCATGTTATTTGTAAAAACAGCAACTAACAACAACACTTTATTTGTAAAAACAGCAACCAAACAGCAGTATTTTAATTGTAAAAACAGCAACCAAACAGCAACATTTTATTTGTAAAAACAGCAACCAAACAACAGTATTTTATTTGTAAAAACAGCAACATTAAATTCACAAAAAATAGCAACATGATTCATGTTTTAATTATGCAATCACAACCACACCTAACCCTCTCAATCCTATTACAACAATACAAATTCAACATCAACACTCATAGAATCACTCAATTAAGATTCAATATAACAACAACACCTAACCCTCTCAATCTTATTACAACAATACAAATTCAACATCACCCCACTCATGGAATCACTCAATTAAGATTCAATATAACAACAACGCCTAATATAAGAACAACATCACAAATCAATTCACCAAGACCCTAACTACCCTTAAACCACCATCATAACCCATTATAATTGTTAAACCCACCCTTACCTTAAACTTGATAGAAGATGAGAGCCCTTCCTTTCTCTTCACCGTCGCACCCTTTCTCTCCTCTCTTCTCTACGTTTTCTTTCTTTCTTCTCCTCTTCTCCTTTCTCTCTCTCAGCCGCGCCCTCTTTTCTTTCTCTCCCACGCTCTCTTCCTTTCTTTTCTTCTTTTTCTTTTCTTTCTCTCCAAGTTTCTAAGATCTTAACCCTAGCTCAAGTCATTGGGCTCACTTGACTTGGGCTCTTCTCGCCACCTAATTAATTACTAACACTACTCATTTCTCTTAATTAAATTACCACTTACTTACTTACTAAACACCACTCCTAATTTAAATTAAATACCCTTTTATTATTTTAATACAACCCACCAAATACCACTTAATTAAATTAACTAAATAAATACTTGAATTATTTTTGGGGCGTTACAACTCTCCCCCACTTAGAATATTTTCGTCCTCGAAAATTTAACTAACATGAACATGGTTATACTCTAACCAGTTCCTACTTAAGGTTACATCTAACCCACCCAACGGCAAACAACAAAATTCACAGCAAAGTCTCTGTCAAAGATCGACTAGGGACACAGAAAACCACCAGGCAACACATTACAGTCATACAGATAATACAGTACTTAAACATTCGCAGCATGCTACAATAACAAAACAACAATAGCATCGGTATTAACAATGGATTCTAGCGGAGCACCCTTAACGAGACACGTACCTCTAATACTACCATCATTCCTCCGTAGACTCAGCACCTGCCAAAACAAACACCTTTCCAGTAGACCTTGCTTTCTTTGGTTTCGGACACTGGGCACTGATGTGTCCTCCCTCACCGCAGTTGAAACAGAGCGCATCCTTATGATCACAGTTAGTTGCCATATGGCCCTCTTTCCCACACTTGTAGCATCTCTTCACACCACCCGGACAATCTGGGCGTTTATGACCAGCCTTCCCACACTTGTAGCATACCACACTAGCAGCAGCATCTCCCTCACTTGACTTCTTGCCCGAACTCTCCTCTCCTTTACCCTTACCACCTGAAACCTCATAGGGCTTCCCACGAAACTGAGAATTCCTCTTTTCCTTCACAGCCTTGTAAGCAGCAGAACTATCTTCTTCATAGATCCTACACTTATCAACCAATCTAGCAAAATCCCGAATCTCTTGATACCCAATTGCTTTCTTTATATCAGGGCGCAGACCACTCTCAAATTTGACACACTTGGAGAACTCCGAATCAGCATCATTAGCATAGTAGGGACAGAATTTGGCCAACTCCTCAAATTTGGCGGCATACTCAGCTACCGTCTTGTTTCCCTGCTTTAGCTCCAGAAATTCCACTTCCTTTTTAGCTCGCACATCCTCCGAGTAGTACTTTCTCTTGAACTCTCTTGTGAAAACCTCCCAAGTAACTCCTTCACCAGCACTTTCTAACCTCCGCGACATTCCCAACCACCAGTCATCCGCCTCTTCAGCTAGCATATGCGTACCAAACCTTACTTTCTGCGCAGGCGTACAATCCATAACCCGAAAAATTCTCTCGATCTCCTTCAACCATGCCAAAGCTCCATCAGGATCATACCGACCTTTGAAAGTGGGCGGATTCTCCCTTTGGAACGTGGCCAACTTGCGGTCTTCAGCACCCTCTCCACCATTCCGCTGGTTCCCCATCGCCTGAGCTATAGCTTGCAAAGCTTCGGCAAGAGCAGCATCAACCCTCCTAGCCATTTCAACCTAACACGGCAGCATTAACACCGAATCAGAACCAGACTAACACTACTTAGTTGTCATATACACTATGACAGACAGACACACTTGGCCGGACAGACCGAACTGCTCTGATACCACTAATGTAACACCCCCTTTATTATTTATAAATAAACGCGCAATTATCAGAGTCACCACGAGGGTGTCACATTTTTCACCACATAAAAACTCCAATTGATTTAAATTAAATCCTCAAAAACATTAATAATTAATCTCTAGGCAGCGGAATCACAAAATTATTTAACATCTCCAACATAAATAAGACATTAAGTCACACTTCAAAAATAAATAGGCATTAAGCCAAAACATCCAAAATAACAGTAACAGTTTGAAAAACGAAAACTAAATCCCTCCCCGGTGCTACACATCAGAGCTGACACAGACCCAACGAGAAGGAAACTACACCTAGCAATCCTCCACGAGTGCTAACGATCACCTGCAGCGTTGCCGCATAAGAGCAACATTCCAAGCAGAAGGGGTGAGCTTAACAGAAATAATAGATAAATGATAGTAGTATATAAGCAGCAGGCAATACACGTCACACAGAAAACCCACACGTCACAGCATCATACAAGATATAATTTTCATCAAACGGAAACACCAAAACTCATTACACGTATCACAGCGTCGCACGAAGCACAACTTTTATCACAATGAGAACACCCAACACAAGGCACAAATACTATCACGTAGAAACACCCAAAACACGTTATAACTATGTATATGTATATGGACCATGCAACAATGCAACCCCTCTGGGCATATGCATGCGGTACCGATCTCGTAAAATAAGCCACGACGGCAAGAGGCCGAAGCCTATACCACCAAAAATAATCTCAACGAGGCCGGAGCCTATACCACCAAGAAATGCATATGACAATGTAACTCATGACTCATGCACTAATCACACAACTCAAAGTATTTAATTAATAAATACTATACCACCATCTCATTTAAAATTACTTCATAAAAATTATCACGCGTTGTAGCATCACAGCTACCTCGTAGTTCTCACTCGTTCACAAACTCGTCATATATAAAGAAAATAGCCGCAACATGCGCTAAAACAGTGACACTTACGAGCTAACACAGCAGCGAAAACAACATAAAAACAGTAGTATTATTTGCGAGAGAAAAACAGCAAACAACTAATTGTAAAAGCAGCAACAGCAACTTGTAAAAAAATAGTAACAGCGACAGTAACCCTCAAATAAGAAACCCAGCAACTTAAGGAAAGGAAAACAGCACTTTTGAGTATAAGGAAACAGCGCCATCTGATTTAAGGAAACAACACTTTATTTTGAGTAAACAACCCATTTAAATTAGAGTAAACAAAGACGTTTAAATTGAAGAAAACAAAGACTCTAAATATAAGTAGACAAAGCACCATTTAAATTGCAGAAAAAACTCTTTGAATATGAGTAGGCAAAGACTATTTAATTTAAGGAACCAACACTTTCAATTGTAAGAAAACAGCACTTTAAGTTGTAGGCAACATCACTTTTAATTTGGAAAAACAATGAAATCAAGATTTACAAAAGCAACACTATTTATTCGCACTTTAAATCGTGAGGCAACAACACCTTTAATTTGGAAAAAACAGCAGCTTAAACTACATATAAACAAAGCACAACAACATAAAAACAAAGATTATTTATGTGTTTGTAATCTGCAGACATGTTATTTGTAAAAACAGCAACTAACAACAACACTTTATTTGTAAAAACAGCAACCAAACAGCAGTATTTTAATTGTAAAAACAGCAACCAAACAGCAACATTTTATTTGTAAAAACAGCAACCAAACAGCAGTATTTTATTTGTAAAAACAGCAACATTAAATTCACAAAAAATAGCAACATGATTCATGTTTTAATTATGCAATCACAACCACACCTAACCCTCTCAATCCTATTACAACAATACAAATTCAACATCAACACTCATAGAATCACTCAATTAAGATTCAATATAACAACAACACCTAACCCTCTCAATCTTATTACAACAATACAAATTCAACATCACCACTCATGGAATCACTCAATTAAGATTCAATATAACAACAACGCCTAATATAAGAACAACATCACAAATCAATTCACCAAGACCCTAACTACCCTTAAACCACCATCATAACCCATTATAATTGTTAAACCCACCCTTACCTTAAACTTGATAGAAGATGAGAGCCCTTCCTTTCTCTTCACCGTCGCACCCTTTCTCTCCTCTCTTCTCTACGTTTTCTTTCTTTCTTCTCCTCTTCTCCTTTCTCTCTCTCAGCCGCGCCCTCTTTTCTTTCTCTCCCACGCTCTCTTCCTTTCTTTTCTTCTTTTTCTTTTCTTTCTCTCCAAGTTTCTAAGATCTTAACCCTAGCTTAAGTCATTGGGCTCACTTGACTTGGGCTCTTCTCGCCACCTAATTAATTACTAACACTACTCCTTTCTCTTAATTAAATTACCACTTACTTACTTACTAAACACCACTCCTAATTTAAATTAAATACCCTTTTATTATTTTAATACAACCCACCAAATACCACTTAATTAAATTAACTAAATAAATACTTGAATTATTTTTGGGGCGTTACACTGCTCACCTCATTTGTTGACGGCGATGCTATTTGATCTCCAACGCGTGCAGTTTTCTCAGCAACAACACCTTTAGTAGTCATATCTCTATTTACCACCATGCGTGTAAGTGAATATAAATAAGAAAAACTAAAGAAAATATAATATCATGTAGCAGAAGTAGAAGTTAGTAAGTTCCAAAAGCTTAATTTAATATGGAGGGCCTCTGAAGGGTAGGAAATGCAATAAGACATAGGGACTCATTACATGTGCTCCTGAGTAGATCATAATTCATAAAGGCTGCTGAGAAAGAAAATACACGTAATTGTCATCACCAATAGTTACGGGAAAGTAAATCATGTTCAGAATCAGTAAAATTGACCAAATTATCCATATCTACATTCTACATCACCCTCTTTCCTATTTTCTCATCCACCACAAATCACCGATTAACCAAATGACTCCCTTTCAATCCAAAAAAATCCCCGATAACTACTCAAGTTTATGAGTTTCTCAACGAGGAAGCCTATACGAGCAAACGTAAAGGAATGTTCGATAACCATGTTCGTATCAACCTGACATCAAATTAAAGTAAAAAGGGTAGTGCTTGTGTGTTTGTTTCGTTTTTCAATTTCTTGAAAATCTTCTGGATCATATTTAAAATTTAAAATGAATCTTGCAGTGGCTATTTATAAAACGTACACAATGTTTGAAAGATGAAAACAGAAAGTGATTAATTGATGGAACTTGCACACTTTATATACTGTAGGAACATATAATGTAGAAGCATTCCCATGATCATTTTAGTTTGAGAAATTGGGGAAATTGAGGAAAACAAACCTGAGGCGGAAATAATGACAGAAGATGTGCGAAGCCTTGATAAAAAAAGAGACGTGGTTTTTAACTTGGCTTTTTGTTCGAGAGGTTAGAGAAGTGTTAGTGGGGGAGTAGTGTGAGAGTGGTTCCTTCTTTTTAGCAAGTTTTGGGTAACAATTTGCTAAAGCATTAGCAACATGTGACTTTTCTTTAACGGTTACTTTTTTTTGACAACATGGATGTGTCTTTTTTTTTTTGGTGATAGGTGGATTTTTTTTTGCTAAAGCATTAGCAGCATTAATAATTTGCTTTCATGTTTATTTATTTATTTATTTAATTTAATTTATGGTAATTAGGTCGATCTTAATCGTTGGATATCGGATTTGTGATTTCCCAAGATCAAATTATAGTAATTAGGTTAATCTTGACCATCGGATCTCCGATTAGTGAGTTTCTAAGATTTGATTATAGTAATTAAGTCGATCTTAACCGTTGGATCTCGGATTTGTGACATCCGAATACCTAATTGTAGTAATTAGGGTAATCTTGACCATTGGATTTCCGATTAGTGACTTTCTAAGACTTCTTTTTAGTAATTTGGTTGATATCGACCGCTGGATCTCAGATTTGTAACGTTCTAAGACTTGATCATAGTAATTAGGTCGATCTTGACCATTGAATCTTTGATTTGTGATGTCCTAAGTTCTAATTATAGTAATTAGGTCCATCTTGACCGTGGGATCTTCGATTAGTGACGTCCTAAGACTTCTTCTTAGTAATTAGGTCGATCTTGACCGTTAGATCTCGAATTTGTGACGTCCTAAGACTTGATCATAGTAATTAGGTCAATCTTAATTGTTGGATCTCGGATTTGTGATTTCCCAAGACCAAATTATAGTAATTAGGTTAATCTTGACCATCGGATCTCCGCACTACAAGAATAAGCTTGATTTGCCACAAACTTTTGCCACAAACTGATTCCGTCGCCAATTTGCGACGGACTTGCGACGGATTTGCCACGGAATCTGTTGTGAGAAAAGCCTTGGTCAGTTTGGTAAGGATTTGCCACGGACGTTGATAATTTGCCACGGACGTTGATATTTTGCCACGGACAGTCTGTCGCAACGCCGTGGCAAACATTTCAATAGGGATTTAAGTAAAAGGATCCCTCGATCCTTTCTTTCACCCTCACTCTCACTCTCACTCTCACATGACCTTTCACTCTCACCCTCCGCGCCTCCCAACCTCCGCGCCTCCCTCACCTCCACTGCACCACCACCACCGCGCCTCCTCAACCTCCACCGCACCACCACTCGCTCGTTTTCCTTCTTTCTTCTCCTATCTCAAAGACTCTCCTCCCTTCACTCCGTCGTTTTCCTTCTTCTTCTCCCTCTCGCGCCTCCTCGATTTTTAATTCCCTCCCTCCTTAATCCGTGAAAATCAAAACCACTCCTCAATCTTCCAAATCGTTTAGTTCCACTTAACTCTCAACCTCCAAATCGAAACCCTAGCTTCCAAATTGATCGGTTCCTCTCAAGGTGAAATCTAGGGTTCCAAATTGATCGGTCTCGACGTTCGTAGTATCGCGGCGTTCCAAATTGTAGATGATTGCGTTTTATATTAAGTGCTTGAGCTTTTTGATTTTGTTATTGCGGTGGATTTGATATCACGCATCTTTGCAAAGAAGGTAAATTTCATATTTATGCATTTTCGTTTTCTTGATTTAAATATTTATTCATGGAATTTTTATTTTATTTTATTTTTTAATTTTTTTTTTGTTTATTCCAGAGCATATGATCGAGCTGCAATCAAGTTTCGTGGCGTTGATGCTGATATTAATTTCAATGTTAGTGATTATGACGAGGATATTAAGCAGGTGAGTGAACAGTTGATTCTATTCTAGTTTGTGGTTGTTTTGTGCTGATTTGAAATTCTAATTGTAGCATCGATTTTTGAAATTATTGTTGTGTAGATGAGTAACTTTACCAAGGAAGAGTTTGTGCATATTCTGCGTAGACAGAGCACTAGTTTCTCAAGGGGAAGTTCCAAATACAGGGGAGTGACTCTTCACAAATGTGGTGCTCTTTGTTTTGTTTAAAGTCTGTATTCTGGTCCTGAATTTTCACATATAGGTTGTTGAAGGAGAAGACGAGGAGGCTCTTAGACCTTTGCCATGGTATCCTCAGAATCTTGCTTGGCATTCTAATTTTTCCCGTATGCAGCTCAGGAAGAATCAAGGACTTAAGAGGTAAATAAGTTATGACCTATGAGTGTGTCTGAGTTTATGGAATGAATTGATACAACGGAGACACTAATGCTGATACAACAGGCAAGTAAGTTAATAGTGCTGTGATATAAATAGTTGATGCTGATGATACCTTAGTGCGGACTTATGTTGAGGGTGCTTGATTATTTGATTGGAAAGTTTTGCTTCATTGTTGGAGATTACCCTACATAATGTGACAATTTACATTTTTATGTGCTCGATGCGATTATGTGACTGCTTAAATCTAGACTTGAGTGTCCCGACTTCCTTCGAAGTTAGAGCGTGCCACGAGCATCGATTCTGCGAGAACACGGTCGGTATGCAACATATCGTGTCTTTTTTTTTATTTTGATTTTATTTGGTGCTTTGCGTTCAAATGTTTCTCTTTGTTCGTTGGTTTTGGAATTTTATCGAAATGAAGATTGACTTTGTTGTAAGCGTAAGAAGGCAATTCTTGGGATTTGGTCGGTGAAAATGATCTTTGGGAAGGTGTTGACTCGATCAAGAAGATTATGTTCTTGTTAGACAAGAAGATATCGTGGAGGAATTGCTTGCTTCATGGCTGCATATTTGTTGTCCTCGAGCAAACCAAGGTGCGTATTGTTATCTGCGCTTATGATCCTAATAATTTGAAAATCATGAAAATCTAAATTTATGCTTTTCAAATTGAGATGTATCTTATAAGTTTTCTGAAAGGTTTGGGGAATTGTTCTTCCCCAAACACTTTTGAAGATGTCTTATTTGTATAATGCCATGCTATTTAAGCAATTAGGATTATTTGGTGCTTTAAATGTTTTTCTTTCATCGGTTCTTTCCTTGGTTAAAGTTGTTTAGAACTACTAAAAATTTCAATCAATGTAAAGAGTATGGTTAATTTAATCGTTTTTTTTGAATTGCCATTGATGGATTCTCAACCACTTGGTTTTCTTTTCCCTCTGTTTTTAGTGTTTTCTTGCCTCTGATTTTATAGCTTTTTGTACATTAGTGGCAATCAAATCTTTAGGTTTCATATTGGCATGCTTAAAGAGGAGCTCAATCACAATCATTAGCACGCTCTTTTATCGAGATTACTAGAATAGTTGCATAATGCACTTTTTCTTGTTTGCCATAATTGAACTGAAGCTTATGCACAATGATTGTTTAAGTTCACAATACTTATTTTTTTCACAAACATACCCACTTTGAGGATTGTACGTTTTAATATCGGGTAAAATATTGCATTAACAACAACCTCCGGATAACAAAAGAGCGAGCATATCTTGTTTTCCCTTCCTCTTTGCCTTCCATGTTACAGTTTACATCATTGTTTTTTTAGAAATACAGATATAGATTCTTCTTGCAACCCCTTTTTTGGAATATGCTCATGATCCTCTCTCCTTTAAACTTACAAAAGCATCTCAGTAGCCTAACTAACATTCCTATTGAAAAGTATGTTTCTCTCTTCTCTTGAGTGAATTTTTTTATAAGAAGGTCCGACTATTATAAAAAGCAAGTGAACATATTATGTTTGATGTCTTTGAATTCTAAGGTTTCTATTCTTGCTCCTCTGTAGTAATTTGCTTTGCTTTTTGCGGATTTGACTCCAAATCGGCTCCAGGATGGTGAGTCGATTGCTTCCACCTTAATATGATATAATATTTTTGTTATCCATGAGTTAAAAATAAGTGGATAAAAATTTAATCGATCCACTAACCAAAATCATGGCGATCCTTTCAATTCAACGAGTCGAGTTTAGTAATGAACTCAGTAGTATTTTGTCATTAAACTGGTTTGCAAACCGGATTGAATCGGTATAACTCGACTTTTGGCAATTGGCGGTCAAATTATATCTGTGGAGAGAGATTCTGCAGAAATGTTTCATGTGATTATCGAACTTAGACCCGAAAAGAAAATTACAGACACCACTTTGTGCCGATGATGTGTTCTTTAATGCTTTCTTTTGTACACGCGTGTCTTCTTTTTTAAAGGTACAATGCTAACACGTAACATGTGACTCATTGATCGACTAGAGATCCATTAAAGGTACAATGTTTGGTGAGATCATTCCATGGAACTTCCTCTTCTCATGTTTGCTTGGAAGGTGGGACCGGCATTGGCCTTTGGCAATCTCGTTGTTCACGAATGCAGTGAAAGCGCACACCATTGTCTCGCTTTGTATGTAGCAAGACTACTTCATGAGGTGGGTGATAAACCAATCTTTTTTATAAATAAAAACATTTAGAGACGTGTTTATCAAAGTTGCTAATTCGTAATCTTTCTTGCAGTGGAGTTCCCGCCGTGTTTTGAATGTAGTATCCGCTTTGGTCCAATCTGCTTTGCCTTTGCTCTCTTAGTCACATGGATGTAGATAAGGTACTAAAATATTTATTTTTGCAGTGGTGTGGTATTGTAATGATTTTTACTAGTACATGAGTGAGTTTCATGGGCAAATAAGTGTATGTTTGGTTGGTCGGTCTGCACGAAAATTGCTTGTATATTCAAACTTGGTTTTGGAAAAGAACTATTGAGCTCACTCCACGTACCACGCACTCACAACTTCACAAGTTCTATAGTAAAAAAATTTATGGCTCTTTGTCTTGTGGAAACATTTATAACTTCACAAGCTTGATAAGGTTATCTTTATATCTCACAAGTGGAAACATTTATCTACCAATTGGTTTGAAATATACGTGTACACCATTGGTTTGAAATCTTCTGTTTGAGGTAATTGTCTAACAATTGTTGAAGGTTATCCGTTCAACAAAATTCACTATATCGATTGGAATTTTCGTTTGAAATATTCTAATTCCATGTATTTTATTAATCTATTAAATTTCTCTTTCATTCATTGATGTTAAAAATGAAGTTGATAAAAG
The DNA here is from genome assembly GCA_020916435.1 of Oxytropis ochrocephala. Classification (NCBI taxonomy): domain Eukaryota; kingdom Viridiplantae; phylum Streptophyta; class Magnoliopsida; order Fabales; family Fabaceae; genus Oxytropis; species Oxytropis ochrocephala. The sequence goes on along the minus strand of CM037093.1, from coordinate 63,636,093 downwards.
GAAGGTAGGATTATTATGAAATCATTTTGGTTTTGGTTCTGAGAATGTGCGGAAAATGGTGATCTTTGTCAAGGAGTGTTTTAAGTATCAAGTGGACATTGAGAGGGAAGCCTAAGTCTTTTCTTGGTGGAGTAGGAGGAGATTTGATACTTCAAATTACTTCCAAATTTACTCTTAACCAAATTAGTGGACAAGTCATTCAAATGAAGAATTATGGGACTTATCACCTCATCCGCTAGTGCTAAGGCGTTTTTACGGACATCACGCGTTATTTTTCTAGTGTTGAATCAGTAAAAGACTTGGTGATAGTGCCAAGAATCTGAGTAATAACTTTTCAACCAAGCAAGATCTGAGAACATGGAGATTTATCCGGATCCTTCCGGTGATCCTACCAAGGTGAGTTACAAGAGCTTGATTTCACATTCCACAACTTGAACATTTGACAAAGCAAGTACTAAAACTTGCACATAGGACATTTTCTTTCATGAGTTAATTGTTGGTTTGTGATTTTATTCAGGTTCTTCCAGAGGATGATAGCTTTCAACGAGATGTATACCGCATTGCACTACTCTCGGCAATTCTTTACTTTGTGGTACAATTTACGAGGCTAACTTTGTAAATGTAAAGCCTACTGTCCTATTACGATCTACATTATACTTCTATTCATGTGATTATCAGCTTATAATCATAATGTTGTTTTGTCATAGTTACAATGAAATATGTTCTCATTGTGTATAGCAGGCCTGGTATTGGTTCATACGGTACCACAAATACAAAGGACCATTTGATATTGTGTTGTAAAATGAATAAACAATATTTAAGATGTGTGTGATATTTTGTTCAAACAAAATAAGTCTTATTTCTTCTTCGTGAAAATCGAAAGTCAAGCAACCCGAGTTGAGATGACACATTGGAGAAGTCTTGATGAAGTCTTAAGTTGGAGTAGTAGGAAACTATCGCTCCATTTATTTTTTTAATTTTTTTTTAAAAATTTGCGACGGATTTGCCACGGATTTGCGACGAAAATTTGCCACGGATTTGCGACGAAAATTTGCCACGGCTTTGTGACGGAAACATTTGCCACGGATTTGCGACGGAAAAATTTGCCACGGATTTGCGACGGAAAAATTTGCCACGGAAATTCCGTGGCAAACGATTTGCGACGAGCGTTTTTGCCACCAATTTTTGTCCGTGGCAAATCCGTGGCAAATGTTGTTTTGCCACGGAAATTTGTGCATTTGCCACGGAAATGTCCGTGGCAAATCAGCGATTTTCTTGTAGTGCCGATTAGTGAGTTTCTAAGATTTGATTATAGTAATTAAGTCGATCTTAACCGTTGGATCTCGGATTTGTGACATCCGAATACCTAATTGTAGTAATTAGGTTAATCTTGACCATTGGATCTCGGATTTGTGACGTCTCAAGACCTAGTTATAGTAATTGTGTCAAATTTGACCGTTACATCTCCTATTAGTGACATCCTAAGACTTCTTTTTAGTAATTTGGTCGATCTTGACCGTTCAATCTGGAATTTGTGACGTCTTGAGACTTTATCACAGTAATTAGGTCGATCTTAACCGTTGGATCTCGGATTTGTGACGTTCCAAGACCTAATTATCTATAACAATATATAAAGACAACTCCTACTTTTGGTGTATCACTTTCATTATTCCCATTTTGCCCTTAACTCTAAAATTGTGTTTTGCTTCTAAATGTAACTGTCTACCACACGGTTTAATTTGTGCACATTGTAACTTAGTCATCGTAACTTCTTCATGTTGTTTCCTTTTTCAATTTTTCACTTTAACTTCTGTCCATGTATGTCGGAAAAATATTCCCACTCATTACGCAATTTTCCAAAACATTTAACTGCATAAAAAAACGAGAGGGATGAAAGTGGGTTTTTGCGTTTGTGTTGTCTGCAAATAGATTTACTATTCTATTTTTCTTCTTCATTTGATTTTCTTTTGCTTTCTTTGCTTTCTTTTATTTAATTTGACACATTCTAATGAATACATTTTTTTGGACCAAAAGGTTCTAATTGAAGAAGATCACCAGCGGTGAGTAATAGTAATTTTGGAGGGAATAGCAATATTGTTGTTTATCATCTACTATTGTTGAATACAAATTAAGTTAGACATATTCAGTTATTATATAAAAAAATGATAAAACCATGTTATGTTTCATTCTTTTAACTAGCGCTTTTGTTGTGGTGCTATATTAGGTACTTACATACATGCGGTTCTTTTCCTTTGCAGGTTCTTGGTTACATTGTTGGTTTTATGGCAGAGAAGAAAAAGAAAAAAACACAGAAGCAAAGAAGAGTAATGTATGTTGTTCCTTAGTTAAAAGCTTTTAACCATCATATGCTTTCCCTAAACAAGTTTTTGGTTTGTTTATAGCTATTGAAGAAGAAACTGCAAAAGCTAATTATGCATTAGAGGAGGAACCAAAGCAAAACAGTCAGGTAGTGTGGAAAGCGAGATTTTCATTGATCTTGCAATTGGGATTGGATGGAGCAAATTGGAATTGGAATAATGTGCCAAGATGGTTGATTTGTTTTAATTTTCCATTTTGCCCCCAGATGTAGCATATATTTTTTAAAGTTTTGACCTTACACATAAAAGAAGACCCAGGCACATTATAATTAGCCATGCTTCTCAGGTCTTAGTTGTTTACTGTATTTCTAATGGTTATGAGAATTAGTGTAAATGAAAAAAAAATAGAACTTATACTTGCAATAATATATGCGAAATTTCCCATTCTAATTACTTTTCCTTTCATTAAGCATGTAAAATAGTTAGATGGTTAAAAGTTTACAACAATTATCCACTGTTAAGCCTCCAGATAAAAATAGTTTTGGTCGTAACTTGCAAGCTTCGAAGAAAATCGTAATGATTAACCATGCTTTGTGAAATTCAATTGACAACACTTTATATTTGAAGCCACCATCTATTTTTGGTCCTAGCATTCAACAAGGAAATTCATCTTATAAATGAGTTTTTAAAAAACTAGCAGAAAAAGGGGCACCCCGTGTCCATCGTTCCGATTTTTCTATTGCGCTATAGTAGATACTTACATAGTCGTAACTTATTGTGTTGTAGATTTGGTTAGCACAATCGAAATGAGTTTCGTTCCAGAGGTCCAATTAGCACATCACTACAAACCACCATACACGCCCTCCTAATCCATCAACCAAGTTTGGCTTGGCAAGGAATAAGGGTCAAAGATCACACCTCATCTCTTCACGCACGCTTCCATGCTCATTGAGGTCACGTATTTATGTGGGTTGTTGGCGAGTGACTACAAAATTCACTTAAAAACTTTGAAATATCACAAAATTATAAAAAAGTTATTTTAAATAAAATATTGTTTCACAAAATTCACTTAAAAACTTTGAAATATCACAAAATACGGGCACTATCAGATATAAAATGTTAGATACTAATGATCGGTCTGTATTTGCACATGTCATGAAAATAAGTCGAACCACCTAATGACAATATGTGCCTAATATATAAAACAAATTGAAGTACCAATACACCAAAATAAATGACCAAACAAAGGACAAATATGATCTATTTGCATTCTCCAGCACCTATACTCAGACTCCAAGACATAGATTGAATAACTTCAAGTCTTTGCACCGTACAACATTATCTTCCTGCAATAAAAAAGTATCATTGTGATTACAAAAGAATATTGCAATGAGAGTTGTCATGAAGGAATCCAATTCTAAGTCTAATTCCAAACGTGTATGGTAAATAATTTGCTAGTTTCAAGCAAAATCTATTAACTTGGTTTTGAAAATGTCAAACATTCATGTAAAACCATTAGAGTTTAGAACAATAAGTATCCCCACTTGAACAACTAAGAAATCTTGTTAAAATGTGCTAACAGAGTAAGACTCACAAAAGTACGCTTTTAATGCTTGTGATCAAGGCTAAAACAAAACTTTCACCCAAGTAAAGGAGTTTTCAGTGTCTTTGTTATGAATTAAAGGTGATAAAATTGTGGAATTTAAGAGTTCAATATATTTATAAATTAATTGATTTCTATTATGCTGCAGGTTGTCAAATAAATTCATCTCCTATGCTCTAAAGCACTATTATGATTTACTTCGTTTCTATCTTCTTGAATTGGATTGAAGGGAGATGAATTATCTAGAGTACCACTCTTCTGAAAATAACTTTGCTAACCAAATAAATACATACTGTAACGCCCCAAAATAATTAAGTAGTTATTAAATTAAATTACTTAGGTGTTTCGTGGAGTAGTTATAATAAAACAATAGGATGGTGTTTTAATTAAAAAGAAAAGGGAGAAGTATCAATAATTCCGGGGTGGTAAGTATCGACCCAAGAGCCCAAGCCCAATGACTTAGGCTCCTAGGGTTGGTGTAATTCGCACCATTCTCCAAAGAAAGAAAGAAACGAATAGAGAGAAAGAAAAGAAAGAGAGAAAACGGCGCAAGGAGAGTGAGAAGAGGGAGAAGTGGATCGCACCAAGCAAAGAGAAGAGGAGAACTCATTTGTTGCTGTGGTTTTTGCACGTGACTCAAGGAAAATCAATTTCTACTAAGGTTAATTCGAGGTAAGGAGTCTCACTCTATAATAGAGGAGATAATGGGTATTATATGTGTCATAGGGGCTGTCTTGATAGTAATTGATGACTGCGTGTTGATTGATTCTTGAATTTGATGAAATTGTTGGTGAAAATTGATTTAAGTGTGAGTTAGGGTTTTGTAATGTATGAATTGGTGATTTTGATGTTAATTGATGATTTGAATATGCAATTGGTTGTTTGATTATGCAATTAGGAGTGTTGGGAGGATTATTAGGTGAATTGGTTTGGAAGATTTTGGAAAAATTGGGGTTTTGGTGTTTGGGCGCCAAGATGCTAGGATTCAGCGCCACGTGTAATCGCTCACGGTGAAATTTGGAGTTTGTGCGGGAATGATACTCTTGCTGTGGCGCCACATTGCCGGGAAAATGGCGCCACGTGCACTGCTCATGTGCGGGAAGGTGTTCTGCGGTGTGTTCGCCAGGCGCCAAGTTCTTTGGGAAAATGGCGCCACAATGCTTTGTTTGTGTCTTTGGGTGTGGGTGTGCAGCCCGATGTGGCGCCAAATGCTGCCCAGTGGTGCCTGAATGGCGCTGTGTGTCACCGCTATGCTTGATGGGTGGGTGAGTGAGTTCTTGTCTCGGGCGCGAGAATGTGGGTATTTTGGAGCCCGTGAGTGAAACTTGTATTTCTAAACATATTTTCTCGTGCCAACTTTTGTATTCACTGCCAACTTTCAATTTTAAACATTTTGGCTCGAGTGGTTTTCTCGATTGCGGTGTATTTTTGAAAATGTCCCTGTGTAGGGCTCGTTTTAGGTGTGTTTTGGAGCCCGGGAGTGAAACTTACTTTTCTAGGCATATTTCATCGTGCCAAATTTTGTGTTTACCGCCCAAATTCATTTTTAAACATTTTGGCTCGGGTGGTTTTTGGTTTGAAGGTCTTTGGTGAGTGGGTCAACAGGGGGCGCAATCGGCCGCTGTGTCCGAAACGGTGTCTTTGCGCGCCATCTTGCGCGTCTTGGCGCCGCAAACTTACGCGCAAGAAAGCCAAGGCTTGATCAAGATCACACGCCATCTTGCGCGCGTCCTCAAGCACGTAACCTCGTGCGCACACCTCTCACAGAGAGGACGAAACTTTGAGAGTTAGAGCGACTGCCGCGCGCGCCTTCTTGCGCGCTTCTCTTCTTACGCGCCACAGTGTGCGCCTCGGTGGGGATTTTTCCAAAACCTTGTCTTTGTTGAATTCCTGAGTTCTTAAATTTATTTTGGTGTGTCAAAATGGTCCCTAAGTGAAGAAAAGGTCCTAAATGGTGGTTTAGGTCTCTGCAGGTAAGGTTGAGTACCCTAGAGGAGGACAATCCCGGTGGGACATAATGGTGTTGAGGGTTATAATGAGGTGATTGAGCATGCCATGGGGGCATGGGCGGTGGGCCAAGCCGGAGGGCTATAAAATGAGATTGACACCGAGGTAAGAGGAATTGGGTGTATTGAATTGTTTGAAATGATGTTGTGATGTACATGGAGTCTCATGCATACATTGGCTGCGCGGTCGTAGTGTTTATAATATGATTTGTGAAGCTGCGCGGCGTCGGGGGCCTTATAAAGTGATTATGAAGCTCGCGCGCGGCGGGCCTTGTATGATGATTGTGAAGCTCGAGGCGGCGGTGGGCCAATGGTACCACATGCATGATGACATTGCATACATTCTCATTAGTGCATGAATATTATTGATTAATGATCGGTGTGTTTGAGTGCTGTACACTATGCTTATATATTGCTTATTATCACCTTTATTATATAGTTCGAGACTCACCCTTCGTTGTTGTTTACCACAGGGTAACGATGAGTGAAGGACTTGGTTCCTTCGTTTCCCCGGGTCGGTCGCTCTGATACGTAGCACCTGGGGCCTGGGTTTTAGATCGTTGTTGCTTGTTTTGCTCCTTGTTGAGCCTTATGTATTTGTTTTGATATTCTTTGGATTATCTTTGTTGAGATAATGATTACTTTCCTCTGCAATATGTGAAACTATATTTCTATGAGTTGATCTACTGGTGTTACGTATTCGGATTCTGGTTTAGGATAAAGAGTTGTGACGCTCCATTTCGTTGATTATTAAATTATGTTATACTATTAGTGTGCGGAATGACTATGGCTAAACTGTGGTTCGCCACTAAGGCTAGATTTTCTTTCGCTAGTGTATTTACAAGGGCATCACTGAGAGCCTTGCAAAGGTGGCCCATGCCTGTTGCAAGTAGTATCGATTACTGAGTAATCCCATAGTCGACCAAAGGCACTACTTTATAACACACTAAACTAAAAGATGACCAGAAAAGATTTTTTTTGTATACTCTGATTTTTGATTTAAATTGCCGGGTAGAAATGGGGTGTTACATTAGCTCAATTGGTAGTGGGAATGCGAGGGAAATGTACATGAGGTACGAGGTTCGATTCCCACGGAAGGCAAAAATTCTACGGGGGTAGAGAAGTTCTTTGAGTAATAGCGCTGGGGTGGTGGACCCGTGTCGTTACAATAAAAAGCGCTTTTTTATTGTAACACTGGTTCACACTCAGTCACTATTACTCAAAGAACTCTCTACCAGTAAGTTTTGCCTTCCGGAGTCGAACCTGCGTGCTATGTACATTCAACGCATTCCACTACCAATGAGCTAAGAGCTCAATTGGTAGTGGGAATGCGTTGGAAATGTACATGAGGTACGAGGTTCGATTCCCACGGAAGGCAAAAACTCTACGGGGGTAGAGGAGTTCTTTGAGTAATAGCGGCTGGGGTGGTGGACCCAGTCGTTACAATAAAAAGGCGCGCTTTTTGTTAGTAACAGCTGGGGTCCACCCAAATAATTGCTACTCAAAGAACTCTACCCGTAAGCTCTGCTCAGGTGGAATGAACCTCGCATTACCTGTAGCTATTTCCTCGCATTCCACTACCAATGAGCTACTAGCTCAATTGGTAGTGGGAATGCGAGGAAATGTACAAGAGGTGCGAGGTTCGATTCCCACGGAAGGCAAAAATTCTACGGGGGTAGAGAAGTTCTTTGAGTAATAGCGCTGGGGTGGTGGACCCAGGCTGTTACACATACAAACACAACTTGGATATTTAGTAGTTGACACTTTATTAGTAATCAAAGTAGTCAATCATTTTAATTAAATAGGAATTTAAGAACCAAATTACAATGTACCAGTATGCTCCCTTGCATCCTTTCATATTTCTTTCGCTAATGCAATTTTACAATTCAGTCAAGATCATTATGCACCTGCAAGTACTATGGATAATTATAACAATGAATGATATATAACACAGTACCATTACATAACAACAATAAAGAACATGCTTATAGAGTCACTATTGAAGTCATTGTTGTCACCATCTCCGTGTGATAAATGTGTTGTTCTAGCATGATGCTGACGCTTCGGACAAGTTTGCTTATTATGACCAACTTTCCCGCAAGTAGAACACTGAGTCCGCTTCCTTTTCTTTTGATTACGCGACGAAGATGCTCCTGTGCATCCTTTAGTTCTAACTACAGCGGGATCCTTCAATATTTCATGGTCGTCTTCTTGACCTGAATTTGTGGGTGCACTAACATGTAAGCCCCTTTTTGTTTCCATCTTACGAATATTAGCAGCTGCTTGGTCCATATGCTCGTTGAAATCATCACCACTCTCACTTACCAACTTACTCAAACGCATATATCGAAACATAAGAGCACTATATCTGGACGACTTGTCTGTGTCCCAACGATTCAGACAATGTTTGTTTGTGCTAGATGTTGCTTCCTTTGCATTCTTTGTCCACCTAGCCGCCACCAAAGTCTTTGGCAATTCTGCAATATCTAACAAAACCAACAGTGCAATAATATGCTCGCATGGGAGGCCAAATGATTCCATCCTCTTGCAAGAACATTTATACACATTATCATCTGGATAAAATGATACTTTCCACTCCCTCTTAGATGCTTGGTACTTACAAATTGTGTATATGAAATATGTGTAAGTTTGATGGCGTGTTGTCACAACCATATCAGCAGACCTTTCAAGAATATCTTGAAATATAGAAAATATCTCCCGAGTAAATAACTTCCCAGCATAGCGCTCCATGCTTCGACGTCTTGTTTGTAGCACAAGATCACCGTAAATAGAAGCAAAGTCGACTTCAACCTCCTTGTAACGCATGTAATTGAGGGATCGATGAAAATGTAGTAAAAAATCAGCCAAATTATATCGTGAGTGTAGAAACCTCCCCAATACTGCATGTAACCCCTCACATCGAGAGGTAGTTCTGTACCCTGCAAAAAAATTGCCGCGTATGTGAGCTGCGGCCCACATCTTTCTCTTTGCATATAGTTCGGTAACCCACCTGTTGTCATGCAACTCAAATCGTCTACCATTTCAACCCACTTACGACCGAAACTCACCTATCTCATAGTCACCCAACATGCATTTCAGAATCGACCAACAAATTCGGGAATTCCAACGTTGGACGTTGCATTACGAATTAGATGCCAAACACACAACCTATGATAAGCATTCGGAAATACTCTTTGTATAGCATTCTTCATTGCAAGAGCACCATCGAAGAATGAGCGGATATAGGTGACTTACGTCATCGCTTCCAAAACTGTTCAAGAACCCACACGTAAGTTTCTTCCGATTCATTTGCAACAATTGCACCAAAGAAATATAATACACGTGATTATGGTTATTAACTCCAGAAAAACACCACTAAGGGGCAGCGATATTTGTTCTTTCCATATGTTGCATCAAATGCCAACACATCACCATAAACTTTGTAATCCATTTGGCTTATACCATCGCACCAAAACAAGTTTTCAAGCCTACCTTCGCCATCAATAGTGTGACGATAAAACATCAAAGGGTCGTGTGATGCCACCCTTTAAGATAATGTAAAGCGTTTTTACCATCACACCGCTTGCAAAAGGCGCTGTTTTCCTATCCGATTATATATATCTTTTTACGAAACCCTATCTTTTAGTAACCTCTGGATCGCTCGCAAAACAACCATAGACTTGAGATGGGCCTATACCAACCTTTAAAATGTCGTTCACACCGCATTATATCCGACTCTTTCATTCTTCGATGCGCAAAGCAAGCATTCCAGTACTCTTTATGTAAAAGCTCATGGTTGTGTCGATCAAGTAAAAAGCGATTATCCGCCAACGTTGTGACAACAAATCAATATGCACCCGAAATTTCGCTTCACATCCGCATCGAGTCTCGGTTTACACTTACGCTTACGGTTTTCTATTGTTAAACCTCTATCCTCCCTAAACCCTTGTGCATGGCGCGCATAAACGTTATTGCAATATTTCATTTTTATTGCTTCGGAGGATATTGCTTTTGCGGACTGCGAATCCATTCAGTTTGGCATATCGGCTGTAGAACTCATATGCGATATCCAAGGTTGCAAACTCATATTTACTTGCTTCATGGGGGCTTAACTCCTTCAGATCCATACTAAGAATATCCTCCATTCTATCAATATTTATAATTGTTTCAATACCTTCGTCATCATCAACACTAATGGAATCATTGTCAGTGATCTCACATGTCGCTTCATCTTCTACCCCAGCGTCAACGTCAATACTAATGGAATCATCGTCAGTGGTCTCACATGCCACTTCATCTTCTACCCCAGCTGACAAGTCTTCAAGTCCCTACCACAACAAACAATATAATTTCAACAATAGTATCAATCAAATATAGTAATATTAGAATTATATACAAGTTTTCATTCTACCTTCTATAAAATACAGTAACATCAAAATTAATACAAGTTCTCATTCTACCTTCTCAAATGCAATTGATTCATCCATCTGCATATGTGTGCTTCAACCCGAAAAGATGGAGTATGGATTCCTTGAATTCCTACACATTTAAACCATTTAAGTAAAAGATAATCAACTATGCACATGCAACAAGCAAAGAGTGGGGTAACACTCCTATGTGTGCCTTCTAATCTATTTGTCTTCTTTTTAGTCAGATATGCGTTCTTATATACCATTATCTTTCACAGATATTATAATTTATAGCAACTCATAATATAGTGTATAGTTGCCAAAGCAATCATAATTATATTTTCCTGTTTCTTTTCTTTCAATTCTTTTGTTCCATATTTAGTTTTACAATCAAATGGGAATGAGAGAAACTATTTTATGTGGACTACAAATCAAAGTCACCGGAGCCAAGATTCAAATTTATTTTGCAGGTAAATAAACTTCTTATCTTTTATAGTCCCTTTGTCAAAGAAACTTTTAGTATAAGTGGACTACAAATCATAGAATGTGAGCAAGGGTGAATATTTTCCCAAAACATTAGGTGATTATTGTGCCAGTTGCATGCTGAGTAAGAAGGAATGAAGGGATTATGCCACTTAAAATTGAAAGAAACTGTGTTGAGCTTGGAATAAAGACCCTGAATATTGCTATAAGACAGATAAGGCAAAAAAGGAAGATGCAAGCTTCATATCTTCTTTCTGAGAAAACCTTTGAAATCAAATTGATATTGGATCATAGCTGTATCAAATTTCCATTAGTTAAGAAATTAGTTTACAACAATTCAAGTTCATGTGACTGACTTTTTTATCTACCTTTCTCACTGGACCTTGGTATGTGAGTTTTGAATTATTTGTGTTACAAATAATAAACTATAGACATTTAGTAAATTAAAAGAATCAATACACAATGAAACCCAAATTTTGGTATGGGTTGTTGCTTTTAACTTTTGATTGGTAAATTTTAGTATGGATGCTATATGTTGTTTTTGGTAATTATTATATATTATCTTTTGCCTTTTACTTTCACACACTAAAATTAAATATTCTACCTTCTAATCCTTTCCTATGTGTGCCTTCTAATCTGTTGTTGTATTGAAACAGTTATAACTGCATTTATAGTAGCTTCTATCCTTCACCAAGTGGTGCTTATCCTATGCACCACTCTAACAGATTCACAACTGATTCTAAATCAGTTTTGTACAATAGAAAATATTCTAGAATCAATAGCTAACAAACTTAATGAAGTGCAACTGAACTAAACAGAAATTTAAACAACGGTTACTGCAGGGCTACGATCTGCAATTAATATCCCAATGAAACTTTCTAAATAATCGTAAAAGAAAAAAATTAATTCACAACTGCAATTAATTCATAAACAGCGAAAGAAATTAATGTAGAGGATATCACAATTTTAGTCATGTGAAAACCTTTTTCTTTATAAAGCATCTGAGAAGCTTTTCACCAAAAAAAATTCAGATGAATACCTTGAGACCAAAAGAAGTCCCTGAGTATCATACTAATTGAGTATAATCTTATTTCTAGGCCAAATTTAGAAAAATAATGATTCTACTCTATGCATTACAAACATTAAAAAGTAATCAGCCAAGTGATGTTAGTATCAACAAGATGAAAGTTGTGCAAACTTTTAATGTAAGTTCTATCACAAGCCTACTTTCAAGAAAGGGAGTGTTAGCAAAACTTTAATTTGGCCACAGCTTAAGAACTAAAATATCATTGAAGGACAAATCCCCAATAAAGAAAGTACTAAAAGAACAGAACATTACTTGTTACTTCATTTGTTAGTTTGCTGTTGTGTCAGTTTTTCCTCTTTCTTTTAGTGCTCCTGCTTGGATTGGTCTTAGCTTTAATATCCTGATTTAATGGAGGGGATGATGACTTCCCTATAGCACAACTCCACAAAGCTCTTTCCACAAAGCTCTTCTTAACTTAGTTCCTGTAAATTATTTTCCCACCAGATATTCAGTAAATTAACGCAACTAAACTCCTAACACGCAAGGGGTACAATACAGTTGCTTTATCAATCAATGTTGATAATTGTATATCAAATGGTGATCGATGATCAGATGACACTACCATAGAAACCCCAAGATGCTCTACCAACAAAATTAAAACCAATAGAGAGAAAGAGATAATGCAATAGCCATCCATGTGAAATTTGGAAGCAAGAGTACTTGTCCTCTTCTAGGTTGATTGATACAGAATAATGGTTGCATTAAAAATACACAGAAATAGCAGAAATCGGCAAAAAACATATACTCCATTGAAGACAATTTGTAGTCCAAGCCAATCACAGCTCTAAGACAGAGTCACGTAAATCAAATAGGCTTATTTATATTCACCCAATAAACCTAATTTAGCCAACAAGATCATTCAAAACCCTATCCAAGTATCCCTACATAACAAACCAAAATGGAATTTAACAAAATCTGATTCTGAACCCCATATCGAATAACCCGATTCTAAAATAACAGAACCCACAATCGTAATTTCAAAGAGCAAAATCGTGGATAATAAAATCAAACGACATGATCAGAGCATTCTTTAAGTCTTAAATTGCATATGAATTGAAGAATGTTTACATAAAAATCAACAACTCCATGGAAGAACAACAACACAGCAAGGCACGCACGACTCGTGCCAGGTTGCACAAAGCATATGGCATTCGTAGTTTTGATGCTTCAACTAAAGACTCGCGGTGCAATTGTCAGCCTCTAAAATGCATCAAATTATCTTCTCCATTTCTCAAGCAAAGCATTGAAATTGTAATTTAATTTTTAAAACCCTAAATAGCAAGAAAAATAGAAATCAATTTATAGATTACAGAGGTGAGAGGATTTAATTTAGGAACTTACCGGTGAACGATTAAAGGGCAGTAAAGTGAACCATTGAAATCGGAGTGATGAGAACGATTGAACGGAAAGGGATTGACTGAACACTTGAACGATTGAGGAGATGAAGAGGGACTGGATGTGAGGCGACAGTGGTGGCCTTGTCTTCGTCGCCGTCGTGTCTGGGGGAGGTGGTGACTGGTGGTGAGCGATGATGCTGCGACTGCGATGGTGGAGGAGAGGAGGTGAGGTGAGCGTTTCGTTTTCCTTTTCTCCTTCGCGTTATGTTCTGTTTCACGTTTTCCTTTTTTTTTTTTTCAGTTTACCGGAAATAGAAAAAAAGATTTCAGTTTACCGGAAATAGAGAAGTTACAAAATATTGGACCTAAAAGTTAATTTTTTAACCTATTTAATTTTTGACAATAAGATTTTAAAATTATAAAACTTACCCCATGTTTACTTACAATAGTAGGTCATTTTAATGTTTCACCGGTGAAATATTTGGTTTGCTCTTTCACCCTAGAATCACCCAGTTTTGTTAGAAAATTAAATATTAAATTTTAAAGCATTTAGAAATTCACTGTTTATACTAACTTATTGTTGAAAAATTTATTCTTAACAATAGTACTAAATAATTTTATAATGGATTTTATTTATTTATTAAGGTCACGTATGAATTTTATTATTTGATATTATCATATAAAAAGTAAAGTTAAATTTGCAATTGCTACTTGTAGTGTTAAAAATATAAAAATATAATATTATTTTACCTATATAAATAAAAAAAAGATATTTATTTCATTAAAATTATATTTGTTCTTTGTTTATTTTATTATTTTAAAAACTGGCCGCGTATTCAAAAAAAATAAAACAAGAGACTAAGTTATTATAAGAGATGTCTATATTGATAAGGCTATTAAAATAAGTTTTCCTTTTCTAGTCGTTGGCATATGTGTGTACACTATTTATTTCAACATATGATAAAGTAGTTGGCATATATATGCAATTTTTTTGCAGCGACAAAATATATTGTTGACAAATAAATAAATTTTCCAATAACTTATTTTATTGTTGGCAAATAATTATATTATTCCCAATAACTTTAATAATTATTGGGGTAGTGTTCCTAACTATTCCCCTGAGTAGGGTTTAGCAAGAACACGATGAATATAGTGAGTGGAAAATAGAACGTTCGTCCCTTTTCATTGGCCTCATGGGCATATATTTATATTACAATACGTCATAAATGCTCATAAAGGTACATGAATGCCGCGGGATCTCAGGCGAGATTCTCGGGCTTGCCTAATATATCTAGCAGGGCTTTCGCCTGAGGCCGAGCCCTTTAGAGGCGTCGGCCCTTTGATCGGGATGTGGTCTGTGTGCCGGCCTTGTTGTGTCGCCGACGGAGGCTTCGGTGATTAGGGCGCAGGGACTTCGGTCTTCGTCTTCTGAGTCCAGAAAATCGGCTAGGAGGCGTGTCATGTCCGAGCCTTCCTGGGTGGTCGGCTGGGAACACAGTCCCTCGAGCGGCGAGCACTTTGTGCGAAGGCGTTCTAAGTATCCTTGATTCATCCTCGGTTCCCGTAGTCCCTCATCTCGTGCGTTAAGGTGATCTGACCTCGTTCGCCTTTAGCGTCTTGGGTTCTGGTCCTGTGTGGGTTTTTGTGCTCCCTTTGACCCGGTCAGTTTTGACTCGCGTGGGTTTCTGCTGCCTCATAAGTGCGTTTTCTTTGACTTGGTCAGTTTTGACTCCCATTGGTTTTCGTTACGCCATAATCATAACTCCTAGGAGTTTTTGCTCTTCCCTTGTATAAATAGGGGTTTCTTGTTGCTTTGGCTGTCCACGGCTTGGTTGCACATGCTCTCCTATAGTGAGATTTCGTCCCCTCCTTTGAGTCTTGTGAACAACCCCATCTATCGCAGGTGCGTGGGGGTTGTCAAGGGGCTCAAAGCGGGGGTTATTGATCTTCGTGAACTCTGGCTCTTTTCTTTTTGCAGGTGGCTTTACCTCTGAATGCTGGAGTTGTTCAGAAGACTCAAAGAGCGATTGGCCAGAGCATTCCGCCGACCGTTCATGGAAGGCGACACCTCAGCCGCTTGGTCCGGAGTCTCGTCATAATTGGCTGGCAATCCTCGAGTGGGCTTTGGTGTTGCCTTTGGTGCGAGAGGGGGGGTCGCCCTCCGTTTCTGCTTCCTGCGCCGATTCAGAACATCAGATGTAGCAAGCAGGCCAGGAAGCTCGTCAGGAGATACTTCAAAGTTTGGTGGTACCTGCAAAAAGGGGGTGTCGTCACCCAGTGTATATTAGTAGCTCATTCTTGTGATGATTTTGGATTTGTGCTGTCATTGTAATGTAATGTAAGGTTGCTTTATCAGATGTAATGTAATTTTGCGTATCAAATGTAATGCAATGTTGTATTGAAAATAAACAGACTTAATTAGTACGGAAACCTTTAAGTTTTAAGATAAGGCGTTGTTATGGTTCGGGAGTCGTTATGTGTGGGGAAGGTATTAGCACCCCACGACATCCATTGTCTAATTAATTTAAGATTTATTTAATTATTACCCTTTTATTTGTAAGAAAGTGACTTATTTAGATTTTTGTTTTTTAGTGCTTGACAAGAGTTGAGTCTTGCTCCTACGTACCTCCAGATGCAATGGAGGAATCAAAGCTACGTAGTTCTTCCTGAAAAAAGTTTGTGGGTTGGTGTTTTTTAGTATAGGGGTCCTAGGATTCCTTGAACTGTACAGCTCACTGATTCCTAGGACGTTGACTAACCCGATTGTACAACCGACTTAGTCCCCTACTTTTTGAAAATAATTTTAGAGTTTTTGAAAGGAGTTGTGAGATGGGTTGATTTTAGAATAGGTATTCTAGAACTCTCCGAATCTGCATGACTCATTAGTTCTAGAACGCCGACTAACCCGATTGTACAACCGACTTAATCCCTATTTTTTTAGGAAAATGGTTTATTCAGATTTATTAAGTTTTCGTGGTTCTTGAATCATCATGACTCATTGGCCCTAAAATAATGACTAACCCGGTTGTACAACCGACTTAGCCGTTTATTTAATTTCGAGAGAAAGAGTATTTATATTTGAATTGGAAAAAAAATGAAATGGGACAAAAAAAAAGGGGGTGAAAATTGTAAAATGAGGTTTTATTAGTCGCAGGGGGTTGTATAATTAAAACTAGGGTGCAAAGAGCAGAGCCCAGTAGCGTTTTTTTGTTGCTGGCTGGGGTGCTGTCCAAAAATTTGAAGTGGGCTTGTAGGGGATTTGTTGATGGAATTGGTGTGTGTGATTAGCAATCTGAACATAAAATAGAATAACAATAAAATAACTATAGATGATATTACACATGCCTAAACCTAACCCAATACCTAAAGACCCGATCCACCATTCTCCCCAGCTGCGCTGCGCAGCTTCTGCCGCGAGAGAGAAGGGCCACGTTTGGCCGGAAATCACGGCGAACAAGGCGGGTTTGGGCGAAACGAGAGGGGGATCTGAGCTTGGGGGGAGCTCGCCATCGGGAGGAGATTGCGCCGGCCATGGCGTCCACGCCGGCCGGAGGTGCGACGGTGACGCTTCACCGACGACGAGGAGTACGTGGGGTGGCTTAAATACGGCTTGGTTCGTCTCTGTGGCTGTTCTCTGCAGCGTTTTTCAGGAGTTTGGTCTCAGTTTTTGAGGGTCTCGCCGGAGCTCTCGCCGCAGAAGGTGACCGGAGCTCCGGCGAGCTTAAGGTCAGTTTCTATCCCTTTTTCTTGTGTTTGATTTTAAAGCTTTCTCTGGTCTGGATCTCTCCTACTCCAATTTATCCTCTACTTGTTTTTAATATGTGAGTTTGGCCTGTGATACTCTTGTCTTTTTTTAGAACAACACCCAAATTGAGCCTATTTGATATTCTGGAACTCTAAACACTACTTTGGATGGTGGTTTTCGTTTATTGAATAAAATGAGTTCATGGGAACCTAATTAAGTGCTAAGGTTGTTTATGAGGTTTTTTGTGGTTGACTGACAAACTGAATGCTCACCAATACATTTATCCTAAACTCCCAAACTTGTAAATCTGGTTTTAAATCATGCTCTACTTTTTATTCTCAGATTGTCCAGAAACTATGTGATTCAAACGATATCAAAAATAACAACATCAGCATTCATATTTCAAGTTCTAGGCATACCAACATCTTTAAAAAGACACTTATGAAACTCATTAAATTTGTTTATGTATTCTGGTGATATAACGTGAACAGAAATGTAGATTCAACACACTACGTGCATTTAAAGGATTAGGGATTTGGGTACCAACCTGTTGTTCCCGCTTCAGATTAGGCGCCTTAAACTGCTACTGTATTCTTCTTTAAACTGCCACTGCTGCTACCCAAATCTCAGATTTTTGAAAGAGCCGTGTTTTGTGGATTAGGGTTCCGATGTGAAACCCTAATCTTATTTTTGGGTGATTTTAGCAGTAGTTTTCTGCCTTGGTTTCTGTGTCTTTTGACTGCTATTAGACTTCTTATTTATAGTATAAAACTAGGTTAAGGCATTTATTATTTTTAACCAGGCCTTGACCCAATTTCAGGTTGGAACCCAGGCCCAACAGCAGCTGCAGCAGCTTGGAATGCTACCTGGAAACCCTAAATTGCTGCTTACTATTTTCTTTTCGGATTTGTTATTTTTTGTATTTTTAGTATTATTTATTTTTGTATTTTTGGACTTATTTGACTCTTAAGTGCTTCTAATTTGTAAATTAAACTAAGTAGAATTTTTTGACATTTTTGGATTGTATATATGCTTAAATAAATTAAATAAACAAAATAAGAATAAAAATAATAGAAATGGGCGTGTTAACTAAAAACCCCAAGATTAACTCGGAATCACATCATTAAGTCTGAATTTAAACCAAATTTTAAGAAAAATGACTTTAGGAAGACCTGTTCACGTACGACTAAACTCGAATACGGATATTAAATTGAAGAACGCACGAAAAGATCGATCATTTGCGTGCGGGCCTAATTTAAACAACAACGTTTTGATTTATTTGAACGGAGTGGTTGGAATTGGTTTGGGTTGGTAACTGAGACTCTACACTAATAATTCTTGTAATCATGCGACTCCGAAACACGCCGCTAATAAAAATAGACGACTAAAGCAAGAAAAAGAAGACAGACAAAATTGGGGTATAACAACTGCCCCTCTTTATTAATATTTTACTAGAAAGTGCTGAGCTCTAGAACTTTCGTAGTAGAAATAGGAATAAAGATAAGATAGACGCTAATTTTGTCCGTTTAAGGGGAAAGTGGAAGGTTTGAGAGATAAGAGGGAGTGATTAATGCTTGGCGCGTTAACCGAGAATTGAATGAAGGGTCAACAAGGACCTGAAGGAGCACTAAGGCTCTGAAGGACCACTCAGGGTCTGGAAGGCTGCCTAGGCCTTAATTGAAGGACCATCGTGGTGCGAGCGCAGCGCAACTAGCTACGGTACTAGTTAAACGGTGCGAGGGGGCCTTTATACTCGGCGGCGCCAGGGTCAAGATCGGATCCGAATCGATATGTTGACCAATAGTGGGCGTCCACCATGTCTTAGGGTGACACAACTAGTCGAAGGACCACGCGGGTCCGGGAAGGTCCGTCGGGCTCGACTACGACGTTTGCGACTGGGCCACTTAGGGCATCGAAGGAGCGTAGTGCTCACGAAGACCACTGAAGTCCGAAGGATCAACACGGTGATCTGTGATATGATATGAGATCAACACTTAAAGCGCGATACTAGAGGAACAAAATATAGGGATTGACACTTGAATTCAATTCATGTAATGCATATACAGTGCCAATGCAACAGTTGATTTTTGGCGATGTGATGAATGAAATAGGTGATTCTTTTCTCTTTTTGTTTTTTAGTTTTTTGCTTCTTTTTTGGTATACAATAAATGCATGAAATGCGAATGTGGATGAAATGCTTGAATGCAAATGCTATGGTGCGATGATATGAAATGATTGATTTGGGTGTAGAAACACTTTTTTTTTGTGATGATGAGATGTGAGACTTTGGATGTGAGAGGTGGAGATTGATCATTCATTGGAAAGGCTAGATTTGATTCAAACTTCGGCAATCTCAAAGTTGTTATTTACAGACACTGATGTGAAAAAGTACAAGTTTCCAAAAATTGAAGATACAGGTCAAGAAATTGAATTTCAATTATTTGTGGAAACATATAAATTGGTCGAACCCTCGTCGCTTCTTTTTCTTTTCCACTATGATGCCCCATGACGACCGAAATTTGGGTCCACGAAGTTAACCAAGTGTACTTTCAGTATCATATTATCAACTTGTGTTCTCTCTCTTTGAAGCGTTGATTAGTAAAGATGTATAGCAATGTATATATAGATGAATGAGTCAGTTAACTTGGGGTTCTAGGGTGTGGACATTTGTGGCACATGAAGAGGGGAATGATTGACTGGTCTTTGTCAATGTCATGAAAGGTAGGTTTTCCCCAGCCAAGGAATGCGGGACTGCCCCAATTTAGATTTGATGACGGTGAGTGAAAATTGCCCCTGTCTAGTGGTGACAAGCTAAGGGTGTAGAAGATGATGAATTGGGAAGGCATTGGCTTTGGAATGAAAGGTGGAACGCAAGGGACTTTGTCTCAACGCATGGAGTTTGGTGTTGCCCCAATTATGGTAAGGACAATATTGCCCCGACCAGAGTAGCAACATTTAGAATAATGATGAGTTGAGAAGTTGCCCCAGTATGGTTTTTTGGCTGTGAATATGGCAAGGGGATGAGATGGGTGTAGGGTGAATTTTCCCATTTGAAGGTGGAGTGAAGAGCGACAGGATTGCCCCACTTGGAATGGTATTTCGAATGGTTGGCTTTAGTGAGATTGGGAAAGGTGACAGAATTAGGGTTATGGGTTTTTGGAGATGGTCAAATGCGGTCAGATATAGGCCGGGAGTGGCATGGGATGGATATTTGGACAAATTTCCCCAAATTCAAATGGAATAGATGGTAAAAGGGGTGCCCCACTTTAGGATCTAGGTAACGATCCTAGCATGAACTTTTGGCTATTTTGAGAATGACTCTCAGACTATGATGGTCTTGAGCTTGCTATGAAAGCTACACTTGGTGATCAATAGACATTGTCTTGGTATAATTGTAACTTGGATGGATCTTATAGTGCAAGTCCTCTGATTTTTCCTTTATTTGAGTTTTTTTTTTTTGAGATACATTTTTTTTTGAGCAAACATATTGTAAATAAATAAACTTATTTGTCCTAAGATTAAAACTTTGAGAAAAAAAAAGCAATCGGTCATTGATCGGAATGAACTCTAGAGGGTTGTAACGTGGCCGATGGTTTAGTGATTTATGAGGGAAATGATAATTGGGCTCAAAGTAGTGTTTGGGGATTGATGGGACGGATGATTTTTTATTGAATGGTTTGTGAAAGAAGGGGTTATTAGGCTCAATGAAGTGTTTGATGATTGATGGGACAAATGATTTGGTGATGTAACTTGGCTAATGGGCGATGATTTATGAAGGAAATGGTTGTGAGGCTCAAAGGAGTGTTTGAGGTTTGATGGGACAGTAATTGATGTGTCTCATGGTAGGATGGACTTGTTTAGGATTGTAACGTGGCTAAGTGTTTATGGAGGATATTGAGGTTAAAGGAAGTGTTTGAGGTTTGTTTTAGACAAGGATCTCTTATGCTTTAATGGTGTGAAGCAACAGCTCACGACTTGTACTACTTTTGTCTTTGTTTTTTTTCTAATTTGTTTTTTTTTGGGATTTTTTAATCCTCTTTTTTTTGACTTCACTCTTTTGCGATTTTTGTTTCTCTTTCTTTTGAGCTGAGTGAGCAGATAAAAGTGATACACTATCTTTGATGTAGAATTGATCCTTGTCTAGGGTGATTGAAAGGTTTTTGGATTTTTGGCTTAAGGTGGGTGGCAAAGGATTTTTGAGGGTATGGAAAGATGGTTCAACTTCATTTCACATCATGATTGTTCGTTTTCTCAAAAATTAACTTAAGGACAATAATTTACTTATTTACAAAATATTTGCTCTTTTTTTCTTCCTTTTTTTGTGTGCCCTAATTTTTGCTTAGGCCGCTCTTACGAGTTTTTAACCTAACAGGCCTTTTTGATTTCTTTTTGTAAAGGACTTGCACCAAGGGAATATAATGTTGACAATGTACTTTAGAGATCACAAATTTTCCCCAAGTAATGAGGGCCTCAAGTGTTATTTCAATAGTGAGAACAAACCCAAAAAAGTCAACTAGGTAGGGGAGTATGTACTTTAGGGTGGTCGGGGCGGGATTAGACTCGGACGGGGGGTGATGACAAGGTAGGGATATCAACTGACTCAAAAATAAACACACATGTTACACAAGTCACTACACAAATACTTCGTAGAGAGTTAACATTAGTTAAAACATGATAGAAATTTTTGATGGACATTTCGGTCATTTATCATGGGATGGAAGAGATGCAACGTTTGGTTAAAAAATGTGAGCAAGCTAACAATTTGAAAAACTGAGTGACTTGGAACACCTTGAGCTTGCAACGAAGTATGACCAAACTCTTTCCAAAAAGAATGATTTATTTCACAAGAATGTCTCACCTCTCATCGAATTTTCCTAATATTATGTTGATTTTTTTTTTTGTAATGCATGATGTAATTATGCAAATGAATGAGTGTGCATGAAATGCGAATGAATATATGTGAAATGCGAATGTAATGATAATGTATGTGAATGAAATGATAATGTATGATTTTATTTATCGCGTCGGGGAATTATAAACTTTTCATTGGAGAGTAAAGTACAAAATTTAATTTTGACTTCAGCGTGCACGGCTTCTCTCCAAGGTAAAGATTTTAATTCTCCGACGATCATAAAGTGCATGCAACAGTAGATGTTTATTTGCTGTATTTTTTTTGTAGCGCAAAGAAAAAGAAAAAAAATGCATGTGGTATATTTTCTAAAAAAGTAGTAAATAATGATTTTTGGTTTTTTGATTTTTTTTTTGATAAAAGACAGTATGCATAAATATTTGTTTGAATGAAAGGGTATGAAGCTCCTTTGTGACCCTAGAAAGGTATCTTACGGAGTGGGTCTAAGGTTTCTTTTATAGTGAGCCTCACAAAGGTAGTTCTAAAGAATCCTAACACAAGGTTCCTAGAGCCAAGGACTCCAGTCAAGAATACGGACCCCAACAATAGGCAAGCTATTAGGAGGGATAGCATCCTCAAAAGGAATCAAACTCTAGGTGAGATTTTCGTGACCACCCAACGAGACGTACGTCCCGCAGGCCATCACTACGCAATCTCGTTCTAACTTAGGTTTATGCTCGTGTCCGAGTATAGGACTTTTCTCACATGTGTGTGCAGAAGTGTAATTGTGAAGTGTGTGTAGGAGCAGTTTAAAAACAACCCAAAAGCTGCAAACAGACAAACAAACATATATACAAATATCGTCTTCTACCCTAGGGTTTACACAGATAAATAACATAATTATGCAAAAGCAAATAAATAAGTAAAAGGGAAAAAATTGAATTAATCCTAAATTAATTAGACTAGGTTTTGACTCTCTAAAATTAAATAATCCCTAGTGGAGTCGCCAGCTGTAGCGACCGAAAAATCCGGGAAAGGATTCTTCGAAAGTTCATAGGAAGCCGCCACCAAATTTTAGTTTAAGGGCAAATTCGGAAAATCCCTTTAAGTTTTAAGATAAGGCGTTGTTAGGGTTCGGGAGTCGTTATGTGTGGGGAAGGTATTAGCACCCCACGACATCCATTGTCTAATTAATTTAAGATTTATTTAATTATTACCCTTTTATTTGTAAGAAAGTGACTTATTTAGATTTTTGTTTTTTAGTGCTTGACAAGAGTTGAGTCTTGCTCCTACGTACCTCCAGATGCAATGTAGGAATCAAAGCTACGTAGTTCTTCCTGAAAAAAGTTTGTGGGTTGGTGTTTTTTAGTGTAGGGGTCCTAGGATTCCTTGAACTGCATGTGACTCATGATTCCTAGACGCCGACTAACCCGATTGTACAACCGACTTAGTCCCCTACTTTTTGAAAATAATTTTAGAGTTTTTGAAAGGAGTTGTGAGATGGGTTGATTTTAGAATAGGTATTCTAGAACTCCTGAACTGTACAGCTCATTAGTTCTAGAACGCCGACTAACCCGATTGTACAACCGACTTAATCCCCTATTTTTTTAGGAAAATGGTTTATTCGTACTTATTAAGTTTTCAGGGTTACTGAACTGTACAGCTCATTGGCCCTAAAATAATGACTAACCCGGTTGTACAACCGACTTAGCCGTTTATTTAATTTCGAGAGAAAGAGTATTTATATTTGAATTGGAAAAAAAATGAAATGGGTTGGAAAAAAAAGGGGGTGAAAATTGTAAAATGAGGTTTTATTAGTCGCAGGGGGTTGTATAATTAAAACTAGGGTGCAAAGAGCAGAGCCCAGTAGCGTTTTTTTTGTTGCTGGCTGGGGTGCTGTCCAAAAATTTGAAGTGGGCTTGTAGGGGATTTGTTGATGGAATTGGTGTGTGTGATTAGCAATCTGAACATAAACTAGAATAACAATAAAATAACTATAGATGATATTACACATGCCTAAACCTAACCCAATACCTAAAGACCCGATCCACCATTCTCCCCAGCTGCGCTGCGCAGCTTCTGCCGCGAGAGAGAAGGGCCACGTTTGGCCGGAAATCACGGCGAGCAAGGCGGGTTTGGACGAAAACGAGAGAGGGGGATCTGAGCTTGGGGGGAGCTCGCCATCGGGAGGAGATTCCGCCGGCCATGGCGTCCACGCCGGCCGGAGGTGCGACGGTGACGCTTCACCGACGACGAGGAGTACGTGGGGTGGCTTAAATACGGCTTGGTTCGTCTCTGTGGCTGTTCTCTGCAGCGTTTTTCAGGAGTTTGGTCTCAGTTTTTGAGGGTCTCGCCGGAGCTCTCGCCGGAGAAGGTGACCGGAGCTCCGGCGAGCTTAAGGTCAGTTTCTATCCCTTTTTCTTGTGTTTGATTTTAAAGCTTTCTCTGGTCTGGATCTCTCCTACTCCAATTTATCCTCTACTTGTTTTTAATCTGTGAGTTTGGCCTGTGATACTCTTGTCTTTTTTAGAACAACACCCAAATTGAGCCTATTTGATATTCTGGAACTCTAAACACTACTTTGGATGGTGGTTTTCGTTTATTGAATAAAATGAGTTCATGGGAACCTAATTAAGTGCTAAGGTTGTTTATGAGGTTTTTTGTGGTTGACTGACAAACTGAATGCTCACCAATACATTTATCCTAAACTCCCAAACTTGTAAATCTGGTTTTAAATCATGCTCTACTTTTTATTCTCGGATTGTCCGTAAACTATGTGATTCAAACGATATCAAAAATAACAACATCAAAGATTCATATTTCGAGTTCTAGGCATACCAACATCTTTAAAAAGACACTTATGAAACTCATTAAATTTGTTTATGTATTACGGTGATATAACGTGAGCAAATGTAGATTCAACACACTATGTGCATTTAAACGATTAGGGATTTGGGTACCAACCTGTTGTTCCCGCTTCAGATTAGGCGCCTTAAAATCGCTATCAGATTCTTCCTTAAATCGCCATCGCTTGCTACCCAAATCTCGATTTTTGAAAGAGTCAGTGTTTGTGGATTAGGGTTCATGTGAAACCCTAATCTTATTTTTGGGTGATTTTAGCAGTAGTTTTCGCCTTGGTTTCGTGTCTTTTGACCGCTATTAGATCGCTTATTTATAGTATAAAACTAGGTTAAGGCATTTATTATTTTTAACTGTGCCTTGACCCAATTTCTCAGTTGGAACCAGTGCCCAATGAAGAATTGCAGCAGCTTGGAATGCTACCTGGAAACCCTAAATTGCTGCTTACTATTTTCTTTTCGGATTTGTTATTTTTTGTATTTTTAGTATTATTTATTTTTGTATTTTTGGACTTATTTGACTCTTAAGTGCTTCTAATTTGTAAATTAAACTAAGTAGAATTTTTTGACATTTTTGGATTGTATATATGCTTAAATAAATTAAATAAACAAAATAAGAATAAAAATAATAAGAAAAAGGAGTCCGGCCAAATACAAAGACGAGAACAGTAGGACTGCATAAGCTAACGCTAAAACGAGACCAAAAATAAAAGAAATGGGCGTGTTAACTAAAAACCCCAAGATTAACTCAGAATCACATCATTAAGTCTGAATTTAAACCAAATTTTGAGAAAAATGACTTTAGGAAGACCTGTTCACGTACGACTAAACTCGAATACGGATATTAAATTGAAGAACGCACGAAAAGATCGATCATTTGCGTGCGCGCCTAATTTAAACAACAGCGTTTCGATTTATTTGAACGGAGTGGTTGGAATTGGTTTGGGTTGGTAACTGAGACTCTACACTAATAATTCTTGTAATCATGCGACTCCGAAACACGCCGCTAATAAAAATAGACGACTAAAGCAAGAAAAAGAAGACGGACAAAATTGGGGTATAACAGTTGTTTTCCGGTTGTCCGGCTTCTCTTTTTGTCGGCGTCCGATCGCCTCTCTCTGTTCTTCTCTGAACTTATTCTTAGCCGATGGCATTGCGGTTCTTCCGCCTTCTCTTTGGCCGACGGCCCCGTGGCCGATACCTATTGATTGATGCGATGTGACGTGGCACTTGATTGATTTGATTTTTGGCGGGAGGTGTCATCATGGTGTTCTTGGGAACTGTCGCGTCTTCTAAGTGCTCCATTAGGGGCAGGACACGTGTCGCCTGAGATTTGAACCGTTTCGAATCTCCACCGTTGATTTTATTGGTGGGTTTTTTAGCCGTTGGATCACTTTTGCTCCGAAAGGGTCTTACACTTCGTGTCTCTTCGCCTAGTTTCCCTTCTGTTTCATTTCCTCTTCGTTTCTGTCATTGTCCTTGCGTTTCTACTCTCCAGTGCTCCTCTCGTGCCTTTCTCTCCCTTTGGTGGCGTTTGTGGCTACTCCAATTTCCTTCTTTAAGGTACGCGGTTCCTCGCATTATCCTCTTGCTTTGTGGCTTTTCTTATTTTCTTTTTGCTTCTCTTGGGCTGTATTTGCTGCGTTTGTTTCCTGCAAAATAGAGATGGTCTCGATAGTTGAAATAAGTAGTGATAGTGAGAGTGAGGTGACCTCTGAGTATAGGTGTCTTAATCCCAACCGTCTTTGCTTCCCTCAAATGTGGGTATTGTTCATTCTTGCAGTTGTTCGCCGAGTGGTAAGGGAAATAGGCGACCTTTATAACAGTGGTTCCCCTTCTGATTCTGCAGGACCGGCTGATTTATCTGTCATGGCCGAAGATGAGAGTCCTAGCGGCGAACAATCTGGGAGTGAGGGGATTTCCTGGGTAGATCAAGAGGTGCTTGACTCGTACTCAGAGCTCCGCACCGAGGCCTCCCTTGTTGGCGTTCGGCAGATGCTATGTCACCCTGTGGATGAGGGAGAGGCCACGACTAGTCCTGTCTCCCTGGAGGAAGCTGTTTTAGATGAATGCGTTCCGGGGAATGATGTGTATACTTACGCTTACCAGACCTGGTTTGAGCACTTGGGGGTTCGGTTGCCTTTCTCCCCCTTCTACTGCCAGGTGTTGAAGATGCTTCATGTGGCTCCGACGCAGCTGCATCCCAACGGGTGGGCCCATATGAGGGCCTTCGAGGTTCTTTGTGAGTGCCTTGGGGAGGAGGTCTCGGCCTGCAAGTTTTTGTATTTCTTCCGCTCGTCGGTGAAGGACCCAGTAAGGTGGGTGTCTTTATGCAATCATCAGCGCCGTCCTCTTATGGCTTTGTACAAAAGTAGTTACAAGCATTTTAAGCATTACTAGTTCCGTTTGTCTCCGGGGCCGAAGTGTCCCTTATTGCTGGTTGACGAGGTTGGCGACGAACGGTTTCCTTTGAGTTGGACGAGGCACCCTAAGGATAAGTTTTCTGTTGAGAGAAGGGTGCTGAGTTCGGTTGAAAAGGCAGAGGTGGATCGGCTAGATGGCTGGGTTAAGTCTTCGGGTATGCTGAAATCTTCCCTGTTGTTGGGCTTAGTGGATGATGCCGAATCGTTGATTGACTATTTAAGTAATTCTCTCGGGCATACTTCCCCCGTTTTTTTTTTTTTTTTTTTTTTTTGACAATTGCTTCTCCTTTCAGGTGGTTTTGGGATGTCTACCCTTAGCGTTGCTGAACGCAAGAAGTATCGGGAGAGGCAGAAGAAGAAGCAAGGGGCAGCTCCCGAGCCTTCTCCCTCACCGATTTTGGAGCCGAGTCCCTCTTCTGGTGGAGGCTCTCATGTTGCTAAGAGCCCGGCGAAGGTTTTGCAATCGCCTCTGGCGTCGGAAGGTGCAACGAATGCTCAAGGTACAAGTAGTCCTCGTCCTCCTCCCTTCTCGGAGACTCCCGCTGCGAAGAGGCAGCGAATTGGTGCTGCAGTTGAGATCGGTTTGCCGCAGCGTGGGGAGGGGGTTATTGATACTTCTTGGAAGGGCGTGCTGAAGTGCCGGAAGAGGGCCGACGGGCCTGCCGACGAGCCTATTCGGTCAACCTTTGATTCCAGGTATCCTTTGAATCCTGTTTCAATCTTTAGCTGCGCGGCAGCGCGAGCGATGTGGAGAAGGTAGCCACTCTGGGGATTCGGCAAACGTTGGTGGCGGTGAAGACCTATGGCCATTATGCCTCGGTGCTTGCTCACCTTGCTGAGGATGCTTTTAACAAGACTGCTACCGACGTTGGTCGAAAAGAGGCGGCTTGGAAGAAAGCCGAGGGGGAGTTGGAGGCCTGTAAGGTTGAAAAGAGCCGTTTGGAACAAGAGTTGGTTAAGTGGGACCTGGAGAAACGACGGCTTGAGGAGAAGGTGTCCGAGTTGACTGCCGAGAAGAAGAAGTTGGGGGAGTCCTTGGAGAAAGTGGGCAAAGAGTTGGAGGCGGCGCATGCTGAAACTGCTAACAGCAACGGAGTGCTCAAAGGGATTTGGGATTTGTTCCCCAACTTGCCTGTAGGTGGGGACTTAGTTGCGACTATTGATGAGGTGAAGGCCTCTGTTGCTGAAAGTTTTGACATCGGTTTTAGCAGGGCGCTGGAGCAGTTGAGGGCCATATTTCCTGAAGTCGACGTTGGACGGCTTGATCCCGACAAGGTTGTGGTGAACGGCGAGCTTGTCGACGAAGAGGCTGCCGAGGGAGTTGTCGGGGATGTGGCCGATGGTGTCTTGCTTGATTTTGGCAAAGTTGATGAGCTGTTGTCTGATGCCGAAGTGGGGCGAGTTTTGGCCGACGGCGAAGTCCATGGCGAAGATCCTCCCCCTGCTCCCTAATTTCTCCTGCCAGACAAAGACAAAATCTTTTGACAAAATTTTGTAATGGATTCAAATTACCTTTGTTTTTACTATGGCTTTTTTGGACAGATCGCCCGTTGGGCCCCTTGTATAATTTCTTTTTGCTTTCCTTTGATTGCTGTTTTGCTTATTTTGCCTATCCGCTTTTGCGCTTTTGATTGCAACGTCTTTACACTACCTTGCCGATTGTTTTATATTGCCTCGGTTTATTCTACCGGTTGTCGTGCCTTTTAGCTATAGCGTCTTGTTTTACTTCGGTTTTATTTTACCGGTTGTTGCGCCTTTTAGTTGCAGCGTCTTGTTTTACTTCGGTTTTATTTTACCGGTTGTGATTGCGGCCTTGTTGGTGCCCAAGGGCTGTATGTCGGCTCTTAGGCCAGTCTACACCTGTCGGGACTTGGGTTTAATGGGCCTTTCTCCGGTGCCGGACACGCTGGTCCTATCGGCGAGCGCGTTAGCATCGCCTGCACCTTTGAAGAGCTCTTACACCACACCGAGCGTGTTAGCATCGTCGGCAGTTACTTTAGCCTATGTGATGTAAGCTCCATTTCGGTTTCCGGTGAGGCAAAGGCTCACGTCGAACCGAACTGGTGTGCCCAAGGGTGGGACGTGGCTCGTCAGCCCGCCCTCACCTGTCAGGAATTTAGTCTTCATCGCCCAAGGGCAACATCGAGACGTTGCTCGGTCCTTGCCTATCGGGACTTTGTTATTGTGGCCGCATTCTTGTTTTGACCTTCGGAATTTAAATTTGTTGTGTTGCTTTGCTTGGAGAAAATAATTGTTGCTTTGAAAATGCTTTGAAAATAAGAAAATCGGTTCTCTTTATTCATGATGAAGATGAAGTACATTTGGGGCTTTTATAGTGCCACATACAAATGTTACATGAAGTGAGTGATGGGTGATGATGAGAACCGATGATTAGTAGCTTGATTTCAACTGTAGTAAAACCGGAGGTTGGCTGCGTTCCAGGACCTCGGGATCTTGCCTCCATCTAACTTTTCCAACTTGAAGGCTCCTTGACCGATGACTTCTTTTACTCTGAACGGACCCTCCCAGTTTGCTGACAATTTTCCTGTGGCGCCGACACGGCTAGATCTTCTGAGTACTAGGTCGCCTGCTCTGAAAGTCCTTGGCAGTACTTTCGAGTTGTATTTCCTTGCTGCTCGCTGTTTTGCCGCCTTCTCCTTCACCTTTGTCAGCTCTCTTACTTCCTCTATCAAGTCTAAGTTTTCCACGAGGAGGCCTCATCCGGGATGCTTTCAGAGAAAGCTCGCCTTGGCTAGGTTCCAAACTTCTTCTATGGGGATGAGGGCGTCGCTGCCGTATACCAACCGAAAGGAGGCCTCTTGAGTGGAAGACTGCGGAGTGGTGTTGTACGACCATAGCACGAGTGGTAACTCCTCAGCCCATCCTCCTTTGGATTCATCGAGTTTCTTTTTGAGTCCGTTCGGTATGACTTTGTTTGCGCCTCGGCCCGCCCGCTGGTCCGGGGTGCTCGACCGAGGTGAAGGCTTGGTAGATGTTCCATTTTCTGCGCAGAGTTCGCTCATCGAGTCCGAGGCGAACCGAGTGCCATTGTGCTCGCTACTATGGTAGCCGGAATACCGGCGGCGGATGAGTCTTTGCCAAGAGAATTTCTTCACCCTCTGCGCGCCGAGATGGTGGTTATGGGCTCGGCCTCTATCCATTTGGAGAAGTAGTCGATGGCCACGAGCAAGTATTTGACTGTCCCACTGATGGGGCGAATGGGCCAAGGATATCAACTCCCATACGCAAACGGCCATGGGGAGACCATAGCCCGAGGTTGGTTGGTGGAGCTCTTGGGATGGCGGCATGGCGCCGCACTTGTCACACTTTTTCACATAT
The DNA here is from genome assembly GCA_020916435.1 of Oxytropis ochrocephala. Classification (NCBI taxonomy): domain Eukaryota; kingdom Viridiplantae; phylum Streptophyta; class Magnoliopsida; order Fabales; family Fabaceae; genus Oxytropis; species Oxytropis ochrocephala. Next base: position 63,605,636 of record CM037093.1, on the reverse strand, counting down.
TCTATGGCGTCCTTTTTGAGGCTCGGCGATGTGCCAGACTCTAAGGGTTTTTGGCCGCAAGGGCTCTGTCCTCCTATGTGGGCTGCACGACACTCCTTCGTGGATTTCTTTCAAGACTTTTTCACTTTCTCACTAGCCGGGCATTTGAGGAGCGGCCCGAGAATCCTCTCTGAATAGTTCGACCTCAATGAGAATGTACTTAGCGGCCATCTTCTCCAATTTTTTCACCTCCTTTTCTTGCAACCGCAATCGCTTCTCCCCGCAAATAAGTAATTATATTGGTCATCCAGCTCTCTTGGTCCTCCTCAATTGAGAGGACTGTGTTTTGACTAAGCCGGGTTCGGAGAGTGATTCTGTATCACCGAGTGGTTGTTGCCGTGCTTTTTAGTCTTCGCTAGTTTGGCCAAGATGTCGGCCCTTCCATTTTGTTCCACTCGGGACATGGGTTAGTTCAAAGGATGTAAATTTAGACTTAAGTTCTTGTACCTTGTTGCAGATTTCTTTGAAAGCGCTTCATCTTTGGCGCTGAAGGCGTTGGTAACTGTCCTCCACATTACTAGGAGGGAGTCGCTCCGCACCTTCAGGTGTTTGACGCCGAGGTCGGCTGCAAGGGTCATACCGACGATTAGTGCTTCGTACTCCGCCTGGTTGTTTGTAGCTTTGAAGTTGAACTCGAGAGATTGCTCGATGAGGATGCCATCCGGTCCTTCTAAAGTTATCCCTGCGCCACTTCCCCTTGTGTTAGAGGATCCATCTACGCAAAGTGTCCAAAAGGGGTCGGCTACTGGGGCGACTTCGTGCTCTGCTTCCACCAACTCTGCCACAAAAATCGCCAGGCACATTGCTTTGATGGGGCCCACAGGTACATACTTTATGTCGAACTCTGATAATTCAATGGACCATGCTACCATTCTCCCGGCTAAATCTGGCTTTGCTAAGACTTGGCGAATCGGCAAATCAGTTTTTACTGCCACCGAGTAGCTTTGGAAATCTTGCTGAGTTTTCTTCTTTGCGAGGACGATCACGTAGCGGCCTTCTCTATTTTTTGGTATCTCGCTGCTCCCTCCACATTCTGGCGACGTAGTATATTAGCAACTGGGCTCCGTCTTGTTCTTGTACTAGAACTGCACTGCAAGCGTCTTTGGAAACAGCTAAGTATAGTAGTAGGGGTATACCTTGCTTCGGTGCTGTGAGAATTGGGGGTGATGCCAGTGCATCGCCGAAGTTCTTTGGAGTGCGTGCTCACATTCTTCCGACTTGAGTTGAAGCTTGCATTTTCTGAGCAAGCAAATCAAAAATGGCTTTACTCTGTCTGCCGACCGCCCAAGGAATCGGAAAGCGCCCTATTTGGCTCGCTAGGACTCGCACCTCCTTAGCTGTGGATGGGCTTCTGGCGTTGATGATTGCTCGGCATTGGGAGGGGTTGGCTTCAATACCCCGATGAGAGAGGATGTATCCCAGGAACTCTCCTGCTTGGACACCGAACGAGCACTTTTCTGGGTTGAGTCGAAGATCGTATTTTTCTAGTAGCTTGAATACCTTGGTCAGATTGGTCACATGATCAGGATCTGTTGCAGACTTCACCACCATATCATCGACGACTTCAATGGTCTTGCCGATCTCCTCTTCGAAAATCCTGTCCATCGATCATTTGGTAAGTTGCGCCGGCGTTTTTTCAAACCGAACGGCATTACTTGGTAACAGTAGGTTGGAACGGCCGGTCATGAAGGCGGTCTTTTCTTCATCAGTGTGGCTCATCCTGATCTGGTTATAACCGAGTATGCGTCCATGAAGCTGAGAAGTTTGAAGCCAAATGCTCCGTCGACAAGGCCATCAATGCTCGGCAGGGGATACGCGTCCTTTGGGCAGGCCTTGTTGAGGTCTGTATAGTTGATGCACATCCTCCACTTGCCGTTGGACTTCTTGACAAGTACAGGGTTTGCCAGCCATGTTGGATACTTCACTTCCCGGATGAACTCTGCCGAGAGTAGCTTTTCTGCTTCTGCCTTTATGGCCTCTGTTTTTTCTTGCCCCTGTTTTCTTTTTCTTTGGGACACAGGTTGAGCAGAAGGGTTTAGTGATAATCTATGACAGATAAAATTTGGGTCGATACCTGGCATGTCTTGGGGAGACCATGCAAATATGTGGACGTTGTCTGCGAGAAGCTTTAGGAGCTGGTCTTCAACCTCTGCCGAGAGTCTCGTCCCTATCTTTGTCTTCTGATGTTGCATTGGGCCTATCGTAACTTCTTTTAGATCACCTGTTTGGGCGTGGCCTCTTTCCTTCTTTTCATTTGGTCATACATTCCGGGGTCCAGTCAAGAAACCGCAATGGTTGCTTTTCTGCTCTCGGCCTTCCGAGTGTCTCTTGATCTTTGGCACTTTCTGCGTAACATTTGCGAGCCATTGCCTGATCGCCCTTCACTGTTCCGACTTCCCCATTGGGCAGGGGGTATTTGAGGCAGAGGTGAGGGTAAGAGATAGCGGCCATTAGGCGTTTAGAGTGGGCACGCCACAATTATGTTGTCACGAAGACTTCGCGTTCACCACCATGTACCTCAAAGACCATCGCTTTAATCGATTACGCCGCGAAAGGTCGTTCGAGATCCGGTAGCCTCGGACCTCCACCTGTTCGCCTGCAAAACCGACAAGTGTACCTGGGCAACTCTTCAACAGCTCCTCTGGCAGCTTGAGTTCTTTGAAGCACTTCCAATACATCACGTTGGCGGAGCTTCCCCCATCCACAAGTACTCGGGCCACTTTGTATCCGCTGGTGGTGACGCATATCACGATTGGGTCATCGGAATGGGGCTGGATTCCCTTGAAGTCTGTGATGTCAAAAGAGATCGGTGGGTAGACCGGGACTGGATCTTCGGCAGTGCTTGCGGAGACCGACATGATGGATCGGGCGTACTTCTTCCTGGCCGAGGATGAGGGGCCTCCACCAGAGAATCCGCCCGAGATAGTGTTGACTACTCCCCGGTCGGCTACTTCATGGCCGTCTTTCTGTTGCGACTCCTTCCTTGGTCCTCCCCTCTTGGGGTTGTGTCTTCTCCGTGGGCTTTCCGCGCCTCTTCTTTTGTTCATCCGAGAGTACGAACTTCTTCGTAAATCCTCGCCGGATGAGCCGCTTAAACCTCCGCTTCAAAGTCCAAAGAATCGTCGGTGGTGTGACCTCTCAGTCTGTGGAACTGCAATAAGCTTCGGGATACTTACCCATGGTGCCGACGAATGGAGCCGGCACAGTGATGGTTCCGCTCGGCGAGACCGTCGTTGCTCGAATGGCGGATGGTCGGACCACGAGCGAGTATAAGTGCTCTCGGATTGGGGCGGGACTTCTGTTGCGAAGCTCTTCCTCCCCGGTCTCGGCCGGCCGCCGCGAGAAGGGGTTCGGTCGGCTTCCTCGTTCGCGCGATCGTGGCCTTCTCAGGTCCTCTAGCATCTCGGGCGTCCTTGGAAGCGGCAGTGTCCTCGGCTTCGATGTGCTTGTCTGCTCTCGCTCTGACCTCGTCCATGTTCCTGGGAGTGGTGATAGACAGTGCTTCACTAAAGGTCCCGTTTCGGAGGCCCTTCATGAAAGCTGTCACGAAAAACTTCTCGTCCGGGTCTTCAACCTGTACTGTGATTTTGTTGAAACGCTCCAAGTACTTCTTCAGCGGCTCCGTCGGTCCCTGCCTGAGATCGAACAAATCTCCCGGGTGGATGAGCTTCTTCTTATTGGCGGAGAATTGTTGGACAAAGCGGCTGGCGAGGTCCTCAAAGCCATTGATGGATCGAGCGGCTAACCCCTTGAACCACTTGAGAGCGACATCGGTCAGCGTACCTGCGAACATCTTGCAGCAGATGGCGTCATTGCCCCCACTGATCATCATCTGGGTCTGAAAAGCGTCAACGTGACTCTGGGGATCTCCCGTCCCATCGTAAGTTCCAATGGCAGGCTCTCGAAACCGGGGGGGAATGGGCACCGCCTCGATCTCTCCTCAGAAATGGTCAAACGCCATCGGGCGCTCGGACGACCTCCGCTCTGTTGTTCGGAGGGGTGACCGGTGTTCGTGGAGCCGAGCCTCCCTGGCTTCCAGCGCCTGAGCGCGAAGAGTCTGCTCTTCGTTCCTCCGTGCTTGTTCTGCATTCTGCTCCTGAAGTGTCCTCACTGGGATCCGTGGTGCTTGTGGAAGCACCACCGTTAGCTCTAGTTCCTACCATGGTGAAGTAGGGCTTGCTGTTCTGACGTGGGGTGGGAAAGTTCTACCGGGCCCCACGGTGGGCGCCAATGTTCCTAACTATTCCCCTGAGTAGGGTTTAGCAAGAACACGATGAATATAGTGAGTGGAAAATAGAACGTTCGTCCCTTTTCATTGGCCTCATGGGCATATATTTATATTACAATACGTCATAAATGCTCATAAAGGTACATGAATGCCGCGGGATCTCAGGCGAGATTCTCGGGCTTGCCTAATATATCTAGCAGGGCTTTCGCCTGAGGCCGAGCCCTTTAGAGGCGTCGGCCCTTTGATCGGGATGTGGTCTGTGTGCCGGCCTTGTTGTGTCGCCGACGGAGGCTTCGGTGATGAGGGCGCAGGGACTTCGGTCTTCGTCTTCTGAGTCCAGAGGATCGGCTAGGAGGCGTGTCATGTCCGAGCCTTCCTGGGTGGTCGGCTGGGAACAGGTAGATATACTTTTGTTAGCGATAAAGAAATTGTTGAGAAAAAAATTCTTATCCCAACAAGTAATAAATGTTGTTGGCACATGCAAAATTTTGCCAACACCTTTGTTATTGTTGGGAAAAAGTCGCTGCCTAATCTAGTAATTCTTGTAGTGTATTTTAATGCTATAAAATTAATATTTTGTTTTTGGCTTAACAGGACCTCGCATATGGAAAGAATAAAAATAAATTGTTTGTCTGCTACGTGAGACTCTAATTAAGAAAATTTACAAAGAAGAAATGGCAATTATGTTAAAATATAATAAATTAACCTTTATCCATAATACGTATTTTTATTTTTATAATTCATTTATCTTGGTATAATTTTTTTGAATGGAATTTGTACGAATATATAGTTTGTGATGGATTTCGCATAAAATGTCTCCCGTTTGAAAATCCCTCGTTGCAAATTCAATAAATTCGTCCCAAATTCCGTCCAAAATAATTTTGAACGGATTTCAAATAAATTTTAGACTAAATCCTTCAGAAATCTGTTCAAAAATCCGTCTCAAATGTGTACAAAATCCTTCTCAAATATTTTTCGTCCAAATTCGCCTCAAAATTATACGAATTATATTATAGTTTCAGATGAAACCTATTCTATCTGAAATTTTCGTCCAAGAAAGTTGTTTTTCTAGTAGTGGGGGTGGTACCTACATACATTCTGATGTTTAAGTTAGCATAGGGATTGGATGATGTAAGGTAATAAATGTGTACCTGTAGAATTGAATGAAGCGCATATTTGTAGGTGGAATCATTGAGGTGAACGGAACCCCATCTGTTGGATATTGTGCATTAATCTCCGTCGTCCAGTAGTCCGTGGATCAAGACATTCCTACGGCCGAACGGATTGCTTTCCTTGAGTATTTATCCAATCCGGAACAGTAAGTTAGAAACAAGGAAAAAAACAAAAGGGAGTAGGAAAGAAAGGGAGAGTGAGGGAAAGAGAGTGGAGAGATCAAAAGGGGAAATTTCTTGTTCATCACCTCATTCTCTTCCTTCCATAATTAGCATCATACGATTCTCATCTTCCGCATCATTCTTCACTCTAAAATTAAAAGTTGAACACCTCCATAAAACCCCCTGTACATAACCCAAAACCTTATTTTTGAGCAAACTTAGGAGACTTGCATGTTATGGATTCTGGAAGAATCTGGGTTCAGGGTAGTAGGAGCGACCGGTAGCCGTTTCTGAAAAAAATAATGTTCATGGATCTTTGAGTGATGGCATTGAATTCCATTTTCTTCTTAAAAGGTATCTATATTTTCATTTTCTCATCTTATATATAATCTTTTGTAACAGTTTTAATTACTTCTTGTCAAAAAAAAACATAAATATTTTTATACTATTAAATTAATTTGTTGTTTTTGTCTTGAAAGGGCCTCCTATCATGCAGACATACTCTGGTTTTAGCTTGGAGGATTGCAACAAATAAAAATAAATAATTTGTATGCTACATGAGACTCTAATTAAGGAAATGTACTCACAAGAATTGACAATTATGTCAAACTGTAATAAATTAATTTTAATTCATAGTACCTCTTGTTATAATATAGAGTAATTTCACAAATAGAATTAGTGTAGGACATTTTAGTATTTTCATTTCTGTATGGGGAGCATTTATGTCATTTCCATTGTATCAAAGGGATATAAAATCCCTAATTACAAAACAGTTAATGTCGTTAATGTGAATAGTTTTTTCTGCTATTCCCGTTGAAACCGTTTCATTGTTTTCTTCTCTTACTCCGATTTTCTTGCTAAGCTGCGATGCATCAATGGTATAGATGATGCATTGACATGGTATCTAGAGCTGCGTTTTTAGAGAGGGATACTGGGAAACACGAGTGCAAGTGATTTTTCGGTGAGGTGTGTGCATTCGATCTTGTTCTTGTGATTCACATCGAATTGCAAATCAAGATCAAACGAAAATAGAAAAAACACTAAGCACAACACAGAGATCACAATACAAACACAAAGCACAATACAAAATAGAAAAAAAAATTCTCAGAAATTGAACACACACAAAACTAACTAAACTTACTAACTAAACAATAGAAATTAACTATCACAATCCCCGGCAACGGCGCCAAAAACTTGTTGTGTGAAAACAATATGTGCAAGTATACACAATCGTAACAAGTAATAAAGAGTAAGTAGAGATCATTCCCATGAGGATTGTTGAGTTCTTTTCTATATTTAATTAGCAAGTAAGCTAGTGAGTAAAAGCAAAGTAAAATAACAAGTTGTAGAACACATTTTTATCAACAAACAGTAAGTAAGATAAATGATTAGTAGAAATTCAAAAAGAGAGTAAGCTGGAATGCCTTTCACTATGTAATGTCATCATAATGTATTAATGTTGTATCTAATGCTACAGCATTAGGTGCTGCAGCAATAAGACGTTATTCTCTCGAATACTTCACACTAGGTTTCCTTGAAGGATTTTATCTCTAAACCTTAAAGAAGTACCTCCTAGGCTGCTTGAGCACCGACAGTGTTCACCTTATGGGCTATGCCCTCCTATCTCTAGGGTTTAAGTGTAACACCCCATTTCTACCCGGTGATTTAAACCAAAAATCAGAGTATACAAAAATCTTTTCAGGTCATCTTTTAGTTTAGTGTGTTATAAAATAGTGGACTGATTGACTATGGGATTACTCAGGTAACTGATACTACTTGCAACAGGCATTGACCTCCTTTGTAAGGCTCTCAGTGATGCCCTTGTAAATACACCAGCGAAGGAAATTCTGACCTTAGTGGCGAACCACAATTTAGCCATAGTCATTCAGCACACTAATAGTATAACATAAATCATTTTCACTAATGGAGTGTTACGCTCCTCTCTCAAAACTCAACAGTCAGTTCAGAAACATGCATAGATACATAACACCATACAACACGTGGGGTAAAATCTCGTGTCAAGCAATGAAACAAACTACATCTCAAAGTAATACTCAAAGAATCTCAAAACAAATACATATAAGGCTCAACATGGAGCAAAACAAGCAATGACAGTCTAAAACCCCAACCCCTAGGTGCTACGTGATCGAGCGAGATCGACTCGGGAGTAGTGAAGGTGGAAAGCCCTCACTCCCGACTACACCGTGGTAAATAACAACGAAAAGGTGAGTCTCGAACTATATAATAAAAGTGATAATAAGCAATATATAATCATAGTTTTCAAAGATACTCGGACACACCAACCATCAATCAACAATATTCATGCACTAATGGAAATGTATGCAATGTCGGTATGCATGTGGTACCATTTGCCCACCGGCATTCTCATCAATAATGGAGTCCTCATGACTCTGGCCCCCCGGCCGCCCTCAGGCTTCACAATCATTTTATAAGGCCCCCCGGCCGCCCTCAGGCTTCACAAATCATTTTATAAACTCTACGACCGCAGCCAATGTATGCATGAGACTCCATGTACATCACAAACACCATTTCAAACAGTTCAATACACCCATTAACTCTTACCTCAGTGTTAGTCTCATTTCATAGCCCCCCTGGCTTGGCCCTCCGGCCCATGCCCCCATGGCATGCTCAATCACCTCATTATAAACTCTCAACACCATTAAGTCCCACCGGACTATTCTCCTCTAGGGTACTCAACCTCACCCAGGGACCTAAACCACCATTTAGGACCAAAACAATCATCTAGGGACCAAACTGTCACCTAGGGACCAAAACAGCACCCTCTTAGGCACTTGGCAGCACTAGGCGCCATTTTCCCCACATTCAGCCCCCGGTGCAACACAAAGACTAGCGCCAGAAACTTCAAGATTTTGGCGCCCAGTGGCAACACGACCATCGGGCGCCACTTTTCTAGCAACTCGGCGCCCCACAGGCAACACAGACCCTGAGACACAAACTCGCATACGCTTTGAGACACAAAACTAAGACACAGCAAAGACAGCTTTGGCGCCCCTGTCCACCAGCTCACCCAACACTTTCAAACCAAAAACCACCCGAGCCAAAATGTTTAAAAATGAATTTGGGCGGTAAACACAAAATTTGGCACAGATGAAATATGCCTAGAAAAGTAAGTTTCACTCCCAAGGCCCCAAAACACACACAAAACAAGCCCCACCGACATTTTCAAAATAACACCTGCAACTGAAAAACCACTCGAGCCAAAACACTTAAAATTGAAAGTCAAGCGTGTGAATACAAAATTTGTACGAGGAAATATGTTTAGAAATACAAGTTTCACTCCCGGCCCCAAAACACACACAAAACGAGCCCCACCGGACATTTTCAAAATAACACCGCAAACTAAAAACCACTCGAGCCAAAACACTTAAAAATGAAAGTTGGCGGTGAATACAAAATTTGGCACGAGGAAATATGTTGAGAAATACAAGTTTCACTCCCGGCTCCAAAATACCACATTCTCGCGCCTGCACAAAGAACTCACTCACCCAGACATCAAGCATAGTGGACACAGCGCCATTCTGGGCACCACTGGGGCAGCATTTGGCGCCCACATCGCACACACGCACTCCAACACACAAGCGAAGGCACGTGGCGCCATTTTCCCGGCAGAACTTGGCGCCCGGCGAACACACTGCGCACAGAACACATTCCGGCAGACATGAACGATTGCATGTGGCGCCATTTCCGGCAAAGAATGTGGCGCCACGCAAGAATATTCTGTACAAACTCTCACTTCAACTCGTGTGAATAAGACACGTGGCGCTGAGAATCCTAGCATCTTGGCGCCCCAAACCCCAAAATCCAAATTTTCTCAATTTATTTCAAATCAAACCATGTTATATCATTCCAAACCACTCAATAATCATTAAAACACATCCAATTTCAGTCCATACATTCAAATCATGCGCAACACTCATCAAGAACACAAAATACCCAAATCAAAGCCCTAAATCGATTTCTATCATGCTATTTTCTCAAATTCAATCAACAACAACTCAATTAACAATCAATTAACATCAAATTAACCTTCTATGATCCCTATACAACCCATTATACCCTCTATTATAGAGTGAGACTCCCCTTACCTCAAATTAACCGTAGAGAAGAACCGGAACGGAGTCACGAACAAAACCACTGCAACAATCCAAGCTTTCAAGTCACGAAATTGCTCTTCTCCTCCTCTTCTCCTAGGGTTTGCGCTGCTCTCTTCTCTCCTTTCTCTCTCTCCTTCGCGACTTTCTTTCTTTCTTCACAAATGAAAGAAAATTCCACTTTTCGGTATATATGTACATTGGGCCAAGCGCACCTTGGGCCCTTTTACACCCCTTGTCCATTTCTTCCACCACCCCTTCAATTAAAATAAATTACCAATTATAAACACTATTTCATATGCTATTATAATTTAAAACAGTGTAACACTTTAAATAATTTAATCAATTGCTTAATTAAATCACTTAGGGTGTTACAACTCTCCCCCACTTAGGAAATTTCGTCCTCGAAATTCATACCTGATTCAAACAGCTCCGGATACGACTCTCGCATCCTTCTCTCCAGCTCCCAAGTCATGCTCTCACCAGTAGCTCCCAACCACACTACCTTGACCAAGGCAATGTCTTTCTCTCTCAACACCTTCACTTCTCTATCATCAATCCTCACTGGCATAGTCTCCACAGTGAGGTTCTCTCGTACCTCCACATCATCCATGTGAATCACATGAGACGGTTGCGAATATACTTCCGGCGCGTGACACGTGGAAGACATCGTGCAAGTTCGAAAGATTAGGTGGCAAGGCCACCCTATAAGCAACCTTTCCAACTCTCTCAGTGATTTGGTACGGTCCAATAAACCTTGGAGTTAACTTCTTTGCCTTCAGAGCACGCCCAACACCAGTCATAGGCGTGACCCTCAAGAACACATGCTCACCAGCCTGAAACTCCAAGTCCTTCCTCCTCTTATCATGATAACTTTTCTGCCGACTCTGAGACTCTTTCATCTTCTCTCTGATCATTTTCACTTTCTCAAGAGTCTCCTAACCAACTCGGGTCCAAGAACAACACTCTCTCCTGACTCATGCCAACACAAAGGAGTTCTCGCATCTCCGTCCATACAATTGCCTCAAAAGGAGCCATCCCAATGCTCGAGTGATAGCTGTTATTATACGTGAACTCAATCAGTGGAAGATGCGTATCCCACGCACCTCCCTGCTCTAGCACACAAGCTCTCAAAAGATCCTCCAAAGACTGGATGGTTCTCTCTGTCTGACCATCAGTCTGAGGATGATAAGCTGAACTCAACCTCAGCTTGGACCCCAAAGCCTCCTGCAAGCTTCCCCAAAACTCTGATGTAAACCGCGGGTCTCTATCCGACACAATACTCTTCGGAACCCCATGAAGCTTCACAATCACCTGAATGTAAATTCTAGCCAACTTGGGCACAGGAAAGGTGATGTTGATAGGAATAAAGTGAGCAGACTTGGTCAACCTATCCACAATCACCCAAATAAGTGTCGACCTCTCACGATGATTTGGCAATCCGGTCACAAAATCCATGGAAATGCTGTCCCACTTCCATTCCGGAATCTCCAAAGGTTGCATCAACCCCGCAGGCTTCTGGTGCTCAATCTTTGACTTCTGGCAAGTCAAACATGCATATACAAACTGCGCAACATCTCTCTTCATACCAGGCCACCAAAACAGTTTCTTCAGATCATGGTACATCTTAGTAGCACCTGGATGAATGCTCAACTTACTCCTATGACTCTCCTCAAGTATCATCTTCTTTAACTCAGCATCATCCGGAACACAAATTCTGTCCCTGAACCTCAACACACCCTGGGAATCCAACCTGTAATCCCCATCAACAGCTTGCTCACCAGCAACCAACAAATCTACCAACTTCACATCTAGCTTCTGGGCGTCTCTGATACTAACCAGAAGTCGTTCCCAATCCTCAAGATCCCCAACTGACACTGGGTGTCACCTCAAAAACGGACTCAAGTCACTGAATCGCTCAATCGATTCCAATTCTCTCGCCATCATAGCTGACATATGCAAAGTTTTCCGACTCAAAGCATCAGCCACGACATTAGCTTTGCCGGGGTGATAGTTCAAGCCGAAATCATAGTCCTTCAACAAATCTAACCAACGCCTCTGTCTCATATTCACTCCTTCTCGTCAAACAAGTACTTCGGACTCTTGTGATCACCGAACACTTCGAATCTAGTACCATAGAGATAGTGCCTCCAAATCTTCAACACAAACACAATCGCACCCAACTCTAAGTCATGAGTGGGGTAGTTCTTCTCATGGGTCCTCAACCGTCGGACGCATAAGCAACCACCTTCCCATCCTGCATCAATACACCTCCCAAACCCATCTTGGAAGCATCACAAGACACAACAAATGGTTGCTCGCACACGAGCAACACTAACACCGAGACGTGGTCAACCTCCTCTTTAGCTCTTGGAAGCTCTCTTCACACTTTGCATCCCACACAAATGCCTTTCCTTACAGTCAATCGAGTCAATGGAAGGGCTAGCTTAGAGAACCCTTCAATGAACCTCCTGTAATAACCACCAACCCCAAGAAACTCCCCGATTGCTCGTCGCAGACTTTGGGCTCTCCCACCGCAACATCGCATCAACCTTGGTCCGGATCCACGCCTATACCATCACCGAAATAATATGACCCAAGAAGCTCACCTCATGCAACCGTAACTCACACTTCGACAACTTGGCATACAACTTCCTCTCTTTCAAGACCTCTAGCACCAACCTCAAGTGCTCTGCATGCTCTTCCTCGATTTTGAGTACACCAAAAATCATCAATGAAGACCACCACAAACCGATCCAGATATAGCTATGGAAAATTCGGTTCATGTACTCCATAAACACCCCGTGCATTTCATTTGTGACACCAAACGGCATTACAGAGTACTCATAATGCCCATACCTTGTTCTCAATCTTGTCTTACGGATATCCTCATCCTTCACCTTAATCGGTGATACCCTAAAATCTTGCTAAACACTTTAGCACCCACCACCGATCCATTAGATCATCTATCCTCGGGAGAGGATACTTATTCTTGATAGTCACTTTATTCAACTGTCTGTAGTCCACGCACGCACGCATACTCCCATCCTTCTTCTTTACCAACAAAATCGAGCTCCCCATGGTGATACACTAGGCCTCACAAACTTCTTCTCAAGAAGCTCCTCTAATCGCTTCTTCAATTCACCAACTCGGTGACATCCCAGACGCGGTGCCATGAGACACGTGCCTAGTACTGTGCACAAGCTCAATCCCGAACTCAACTTCCTCTCGGGGGTACACTAGGAATCTCATCCGAAACACTTCAGTGGAACTCACACACCACCTGTAACGCATCAACCACACTCGGTTCTCAGTGATACATGGGCGCAATCAAAGCAAACAACCGACCACCCTCTTTCATTACCTCGCGCAATTGCTCACGGACAATAGAGCGTACTCTTCCTCTTCGTGAAGGAGAAAACTAATAGACTTATCGAGCGGCTTGATGTGCACGTGGTTATCTACTAACCACCCATGCCTAAATCACATCTAACCCACCCAAAGGCAAACAAATCGATCAACTAAAAATCTGCAGCGAAGACCGACAGAGACACCTAGCACACATCGAGAAGTAGTTCTGGGACCCTTAGCCGGAGTGTCGATAACCATCCTCTCTCCATAGTAGACAATACTAAGTTTAACTTTTCAAAGACAAACAGATGCAATAAAAGAGTGCGTAGCACCCGTGTCAACAATAGCAACTAAAGGTGTACGGAGATGAAACATGTACCTCGGATATCATTAGGTCCCTCCGAACCACCCAATGCAAACACCCTCCCAAAGAGATCTTTCTTTCTTAGGCTTGGGACACTTGAAGCTAATGTGACCAAATTTCTTCACCACAGCTTGAAACATACAAACTTCCTTGCGATCACACTCGGGATGCCATGTGACCACTCTTCCCACACCTAAAACATCTCTTCACTTCCATCTTACAATCAAAGCTCTTGTGACCTGGCTTGTCACATTTGAAACACACAATATCAGATGGGGCGTCTCCCCCACTTGGCTTCTTGCCCTCATGGTACCTCCTACCCTCAGCAGACCTGTTTCCACCATTGTACTTGTTACCACCCGAATACCTTTGTTTCCCCTTGTCGTGAGACGTCTCATAAGGCTTACCTCTGTGATGAAATTTCCCCTCTGGTCTCTCATGACCCTAGAGCGGGCATTGCTGTCTTCCTCATATATCCTGCAACAATCTACCAGATCCGCAAATACTCTAATTTTCTGATACCCCACAGCCTGCTTGATATCAGCTCTCACTCCATTCTCAAACTTGATGCACTTTGAGAATTCAGCCCGACCTTCAAGATAGTGTGGATAGAACTTGGCTAACTCGTGAACTTGGCGGCATATTCGATATTCTGATCATACTACTTCCCCGCCTCGCCCAAGAAATTCCACTTTTCTTGCCTCTCTCACGCCCTCCGAAATACTTTCTCAAGAATTCCCTTCGAACACGGCCAAGTGATCTCCTCGTGCAAAGACCCAATCTCTCACCGGTCTCTAGCCACCACCATCGACCTCTTCGGATAAAGTATGAGTACTGCATTCGACTTTCTCTCTCATCATCACGACCCAATCACCCCAAGATCCTCTCAATCTCCTTCACCAAGTCAAGGCACCATCCGGGTTGTACCTCCCTTGAAGGTAGGGGTTCTCTCCGAACGCTGCTGCATCATGGTCTCATTATTCTGTGGGTACCCACGATCTGCGCTTATAGCTCCGCAAGGCCTCAAGAAGCGATGATCGATCCTTCCGCCATATCAACCTAACACTGCAAAGATAAACAACCGGCCTGTAATTACTTTAAGACACCTAGTTGTCATACACACTATGACAGATCGACACACTTGGCCGGACAGACCGAACTTTTGCTCGATACCACTTATGTAACACCCCATTTCTACCCTGATTTAAACCAAAAATCGAGTATACAAAAATCTTTTCGTGTCATCTTTTAGTTTAGTGTGTTATAAAATAGTGGATCGATTGACTATGGGATTACTCGGGTAATCGATACTACTTGCAACAGCATTGACCTCCTTTGCAAGGCTCTCCGATGATGCCCTGTAAATACACCAAATAAGGAAATTTCGACCTTAGTGGCGAACCACAATTTAGCCATAGTCATTCAAAGACACTAATAGTATAACATAAATCATTTTCACTAATGGAGTGTTACGCCCTCTCTCAAAACTCAACAATCGGTTCGAAACATGCATAGATACATAACACCATACAACACGTGGGGTAAAATCTCGTGTCAAGCAAATGGAAACAAACTACATCTCAAAGTAATACTCAAAGAATCTCAAAACAAATACATATAAGGCTCAACATGGAGCAAAACAAGCAATGACAAATTTCTAAACCCCAACCCCTAGGTGCTACGTGATCGAGCGGCATCGACTCGGGGAGTAGTGAAGGTGGAAAGCCCTCACTCCCGACTACCGTGGTAAATAACAACGAAAGGGTGAGTCTCGAACTATATAATAAAAGTGATAATAAGCAATATATAATCATAGTTTGCAAAGATACTCGCACACACCAACCATCAATCAACAATATTCATGCACTAATGGAAATGTATGCAATGTCGGTATGCATGTGGTACCATTTGCCCACCTAAGATTCTCATCAATAATGGAGTCCTCATGACTCTGCCCCCGGCCGCCTCGGGCTTCACAATCATTTTATAAGGCCCCCCGGCCGCCCTCAGGCTTCACAAATCATTTTATAAACTCTACGACCGCAGCCAATGTATGCATGAGACTCCATGTACATCACAAACACCATTTCAAACGATTCAATACACCCATTAACTCTTACCTCGGTGTTAGTCTCATTTCATAGCCCCCGGCTTGGCCTCTCCGCCCATGCCCCCATGGCATGCTCAATCACCTCATTATAAACTCTCAACACCATTAAGTCCCACCTGACTATTCTCCTCTAGGGTACTCAACCTCACCTGGGGACCTAAACCACCATTTAGGACCAAAACAATCATCTAGGGACCAAACTGTCACCTAGGGACCAAAACAACACCCTCTTAGGCACTTGGCAACACTAGGCGCCATTTTCCCCACATTCTCGCGCCCGGTGCAACACAAAGACTAGCGCGCCGGCTTCAAAGATTTTGGCGCCCGTGGCAACACAAAAACATCGGCGCCACTTTTCTAGCAACTGCGCGCCCGCAACAACACGGACCTAGACACAAACTCGCATACGCTTTGAGACACAAACTAAGACACAGCAGCATGGTTTGGCGCCCCTGCTGACCCACTCACCCAACACACTTTCAAACCAAAACCACCCGAGCCAAAATGTTTAAAAATGAATTTGGGCGAGTAAACACAAAATTTGGCACGATGCTGAAATATGCCTAGAAAAGTAAGTTTCACTCCCTGCCCCAAAACACACACAAAACAAGCCCCACCGGACATTTTCAAAATAACACCGCAACTGAAAAACCACTCGAGCCAAAACACTTAAAATTGATAGTTGGCGTGTGAATACAAAATTTGGCACGAGGAAATATGTTTAGAAATACAAGTTTCACTCCCTGCCCCAAAACACACACAAAACGAGCCCCACCGGACATTTTCAAAATAACACTGCAACTAAAACCACTCGAGCCAAAACACTTAAAAATGAAAGTTGGCAGGTGAATACAAAATTTGGCACGAGGAAATATGTTGAGAAATACAAGTTTCACTCCCCGGGCTCCAAAATACCACATTCTGGCGCCCAGACAAAGAACTCACTCACCCGGACATCAAGCATGGTGACACGGCGCCATTCTCGGGCACCTGGGCAGCATTTGGCGCCCTCACATCGCACACACGCACTAACACACAAAATAAGCGCACGTGGCGCCATTTTCCCAAAGAACTTGGCGCCTGCGCGAAACACACACCGCATTGCAGAACATTCCAAAGACATGAACAAAGGCATGCACGGGCGCCATTTCCCAAAGAATGTGGCGCCTCGGCAAGAATATTCTCTGCAAAACTCTCACTTCAACTCGTGAATGCGATTACGTGGCGCCAGAATCCTAGCATCTTGGCGCCCCAAACCCCAAAATCCAAATTTTCTCAATTTATTTCAAATCAAACCATGTTATATCATTCCAAACCACTCAATAATCATTAAAACACATCCAATTTCAGTCCATACATTCAAATCATGCGCAACACTCATCAAGAACACAAAATACCCAAATCAAAGCCCTAAATCGATTTCTATCATGCTATTTTCTCAAATTCAATCAACAACAACTCAATTAACAATCAATTAACATCAAATTAACCTTCTATGATCCCTATACAACCCATTATACCCTCTATTATAGAGTGAGACTCCCCTTACCTCAAATTAACCGTAGAGAAGAACCGGAACGGAGTCACGAACAAAACCACTGCAACAATCCAAGCTTTCAAGTCACGAAATTGCTCTTCTCCTCCTCTTCTCCTAGGGTTTGCGCCGTTCTCTTCTCTCCTTTCTCTCCTCTCCTTCGCGACTTTCTTTCTTTCTTCACAAATGAAAGAAAATTCCACTTTTGGGTATATGTACATTGGGCCAAGCGCACCTTGGGCCCTTTTTACACCTCTTGTCCATTTCTTCCACCACCCCCTTCAATTAAAATAAATTACTGAATTATAAACACTATTTCATATGCTATTATAATTTAAAACAGTGTAACACTTTAAATAATTTAATCAATTGCTTAATTAAATCATTTAGGGTGTTACATTAAGCAAGGAACATCAAGATCTCTCGTTAATGATCACTACCTATATTATCCTTTGAGATC
The DNA here is from genome assembly GCA_020916435.1 of Oxytropis ochrocephala. Classification (NCBI taxonomy): domain Eukaryota; kingdom Viridiplantae; phylum Streptophyta; class Magnoliopsida; order Fabales; family Fabaceae; genus Oxytropis; species Oxytropis ochrocephala. The sequence goes on along the minus strand of CM037093.1, from coordinate 63,588,083 downwards.
AATTTATAAACCATCTCTGAATCTATAAATGGTACTTATATTAGGTGATCAATTCTAAAATAAGTTTGGAAATAGTATCACACAAAGGATAAAATGCTAAAACATCAAATACATGCATTAAACACACTAAGACTTCATTACATGGTTACTAGCATCCCAACTAAGAGTATTTAGCTCATGATGAACAACAAACACAAGAAATAGAGCATAGATGCAAAATCTAATGCCATAAAACCGAAATTACAAGGAAGAAATATACTAAGAAGAGGTAGACTGAAGTTTGGCTCCAAGAACAGTGATAACGGAGGTACAAACAGCTCCCAAATCCACGAAAATCTTCAAGTAAGTCACTCTGTGATTGTCAAGTGAAGATCACTCCCAAAGATCAAGTGCGTAATTTCTACTTTTATTGTGAAAATAGAGCTTGGAACGAAAATGGAGAGAAAGGCTATCTCTAAACCTAGCCTCCCTTCTGAACCAGCCTCCCAAATGAGGAAGATGAGCCTCTTTAAATAATACTAGGGTTTAGTGATCCAAGAAATATCTTTTGGAGGTTACTTTTGTCATTGCATGTGCTAATGTACCCACAAAAGGGAATATTCTGAGCATATAACAGCCTGGTACTAGCAATAGGGCGTGTTGTCCTTTTTTGACAGCTTGCCTCAGCAATTTCTCTCTCATCTTGCGCAGAAACGCAATTGATGCGGCACCTGATGTTGCAGCAATAAAATACACACATAAAAGCACAAAATGGGGCACGAAAGTGCCAAAATGACTTCAAACCATAATTAAATCTTCTTTTACACTAAACAACCTATTTTAATTAATTAAACACAATATTACTTTAGAACTCTCAATAATTTAAGCTAAAAAAGCATAAATAACTCTTATAAATAAGAGGTATCAACCATCAACTTGCACTACCACTTTTTTCTTGACCTCATGCTCAGTCATAAAGCCATATGCAAGTTGCATATTTCGGCGCCATCCATGGAAGCATATCCTTGAAGAGTCACTCATATAGGGACACTTGCTCATCCCTTATTGGACCTCCCTCTACTATTGAGTGTTTACTTCAACTTGCCATATGACAACTTCTAAACTATTCCATGGTTACAAATCAAGTTTACTTCATCTCCAAGGAAGGACTCACCTTTACGAAGGCTATATAAGGACCTCCATCCTTCACCTGGAAATAGATCACAATCCATAAGTTAGATTCAAATTTGAATAGACATAGTTTGTTTCTATTTTGTAAGAAGGAAAGGAAGGAATTGACACATCTTCCTTTTCTTCAATTCGTAGTATTTACTAAGTGTTGAGTAGATTATGCACGTAAATTGCTACGAGAATTCATGCAAAGAGCTTCAACTTGTGCAACTTCTATCTTGTTGTTTCTCTTTTGTGATTTCAATTATATAAACATGATCTATTCAGTCTATATATACCTTGCAATGTCTATCATGAGCTAAATCTCTCTTAGTTAGAATGTTCTAACCATTTAATGATCTTTTAAGTAAAGTTTTGTGTATGTATGTGATGTGTGAACTTTAGTTCTTGCTTAAAAATTCTTTCAACACTTATTTTTAGATTAAGCACTTAGAATAAGTAGTAAAAGCAGACATGGTTTACAATTAAGAACTCAAGAACTAGTATGGGTGAGTGTTTTAAATGAAGGAAACTTTGTTAAAACCATGCCAAGTCCTAGACATAAGATAGTATAGTCCATAGGGTGACACTGTGGGTACTTAAAAGACAAAAGTGAACTTATTTAACATCCTAGACATAAGAGCTTGTAATGAAACTCTGAAGACAGTGACTGAAAGGCACATTGCAATTGCAACAACATTCAGTGCACTTGCATCTTATACTGCACTGAACGCTTGAAAGTGATTTACTTGGGGAAGACATTCCAACTATCATTTCTCTATTGATCACCCCTACTTGCATAATATTTTATTTAGAAAGTTGTGACATACATCACCTCCCAATATTATTGTTACTTGGCTACCTCACACTAATTACTTTGTACTAAAACTTTAATGAGTTAATACAATCCTTGTGGGTTCGATCTTTTATACTACTTGTTTGTGACTGTGTATACTTGCACACCTTTTTCACACACCAAGTTTTTGGCGCCGTTGCCAGGGATTGTAATTAATTTTTTTGAAGTTTAGATATATTGTAATTTAGTGTTTTATTATTCAGGAATTTTAGTTTCTGATATGCAGGAGCACATGGTGGATTAGCATATGCACAGGACCAGAACACCAGAATTCAGTTTAGATCCAGAGATAGAACGAAGATATAGGAGATTGCTAAAACTCCAGTAGCAAAGAAATCAACTCTGCACAATGTCTCACAGTGAAGGACAAGGCTCAAGACCACGCTCAGTAAGAGGAGGTCCTAGCTCACATCAAGATTTTGAAGAAGATCACAGAGATCAATTCTTCCACCATGATATTACATCTTTTAGACAAAAAGAATTTGAATCATTATTTGAAGCATGGGAAAGATGGAAGGAACTTTTGAGAAAATGTCCTCATCATGGTTGTCGTTATTCAAATGGAAACATTTTACAATGGTTTAAAACCTCAAACCAGAATAATGCTTGATGCATCTTCTAGGGAGTATTGTTAAATCTGTCATACAATGAAGCATGTGAATTGATTGAAAGAATTGCATCTAATAGCTCTAGTTGGCCTACTGAGTAGGTGAGTACCCAAAAGAAAACATCAGGGGTACATGAAATTAGTGAAGTCTCAGGCCTATCTGCTCAACTAGCTTCTTTAGCTAATTTAATAAAGAATTTCACTTCTGTTGAGGCAAAATCCCTAATAATGTTTTGATGTTCAACAAACCTCAATGATGAGAAGCTTATGGTTTCTGATCATGTGTATTACTAATGCCTCTTGTTGAGTTTTTCGTAAGCATATGATCACATAACCTATCTCAACAAGTTACTTGCTTATGAGAAGCACCATTCTAAGAGAAAACAGAAAAGAATCATTGTCCACGCCATTCTAAGAAAGGAATTTTCCCAAGTATAAGAATTAAGATCAAGAACCCTTGGTAATCTTGGAAGAATTCTACCTGAAGAAGAATCATTGTGTTTATTGGACTAGGAGTTAATAGCCCTCAGCAACTCTATATAACAACAGCTCTGGTCTTCATTGATCTTCAAGAGAGTGGATTAAAATTCTGAGCTATCACTGTAACGCCCTAAAATAATTTAATTATTTAGGTAATTAAGTTATTTGAGGGAATACAATATTTAATTAAATTGAATAATAATGTTGGAATTCTTTTATTTCAGAGGGTGCCTAATTAAATAAAGGAGGGGGTGCAACTAGGGGCCCAAGTCAATCAAATGACCCAAGCCCATCCCTAATAACCCCAAAACCTAAGGTGGATCTAATTCCCACAATCCAATCGAAGCAACAAGAACGAAACAGAGAGGGAGGGCGTGAAATCGGCGACGCACGCAGGGAAGGAGAAAAGAAGAATCTCTTCTTCTCAAACTCTTCAACAGGTAACGATTTTCAATCCGTTCTCTTCCTTTTTCCTCCCTATTCACGTTGTAAACCTCCATTCCTCACCCTCCATCGTTGTGTTTTCCCCTTTCTCTGTTTTTCCTGCTACTCCGTGCGTGCGAGAAGAGAGAGAGGAGGCGTGTGTTGTGGTGATTACTGGCTGCTTGCCGATTTCGAGCTCTTCAATCCTTCAAGGTATGGGGACTCTTTCTATACCTATAATAATCCTTAGGATTTGTGTTAGGTGTTGGTTGAGTGGTAGGATATTAGAATTGTTGTTTTAGTGAATGTGGATTGTTACTGTGAAACCGTAATTGCTGCTGGGTTCTGGTCTGATTTGAATGCTATGGTCTTTTGATGAATATAAATGAATATGTGTTTGGGATGTGCATACTAATTGGTTGTGAAATTCCCTCAATAAAGAGAAATGTGAAATTATGCTAGTTGTATGGTAATTTGATGATATGTTCAATGAATGTTGCTGAGATGGCGTGAATTGTCTGTGTAGTGTTGTAGGAAGAGGTGTTGCTGAATGTATGAAAGGGTAGTGTGAAGTGTGTGGAGTGTATCGGCCTAGGCGCCATTTTGCTAGGATTAGTGCGCCTAGGCTGTGTCTGCGTGCGTGGTCTGTGTGTGCTGGAGCAGGGCGCCAAAATTGGCTGCCCTGCGTGTGGAAATTGTGAGTGAACCGAGGGAGGGGGCGCCAAATGGCATGCCCGAGTCTGTGTGTGCGGTGAAGTCTTTGAGGTGGCGCCAAGTCTTTGAGGTAATGGCGCTGGTGTCTTCTTTGGATTTCTGCGTGGGTGTGCGCAGCGAAGGGGCGCCAAATGCGATGCAAATGGCGCCAGTTTCTTTGCACGCAACCTGCTGTGTGTGTGTGTCTTGGGTGCAGGCGCCAAATATGGCAGCCTAGTGCGCCGGTTGGGCTGGTTGTGCATGTGAGCGTGTGAGTGTGTTGCGATGGGGCGCCAAAGTGGCTGCCCGTGGCGCCAAGTGGCGCCTAGCGTGGTTCCTGTGTCTTTATGGTCCCTAGGGGTTAGTTGGTCCAACCGTTGTGTTGTGGGAGTAATCGTGAGCTAAAACATTAATGCGAGAGTATAAATTAAATTATAAATTAAGTGTAGTGTGAAAGCGATGTGGGACTTCAGTCCAAAAGTGATGGGCAGCCCTCAAGGCTAATTGTTGAAGAGATAGAGATGAGTAAATAATTGAATAAATGGTGAGCCTAATAAGTTGTAACAATATGTGTGTTGTGGTGCATCAACATAGAACCTCATGATGCATATGCATAAAGCGATGTGTAGGCTTCTACCCAAAGCGGCGTGGGACCCCGGTCCAAAGCGATGAGTGCCCTCCAGGCAAATAGTGGTGATGAAGGATCCTCATGCATGTTGCATACATGCATAAACATCATACCCATGTTAATGAATTTATTGATGATGTGTTGATAATGTGGTGAATTAATTGTGCCTGTTGCCTTGCCAATATGTAATGCCTATCCTATCTATTATTATTTGTATATAAAGACTCACCCATTCTGCTTGGAATGTTGCTCTCCTGTGCAACGCCGCAGTACTCGCGAGTGAAGGCACCCTTATGCCCGCTCTACTAGTAGTCGTGTCTCACTCACGATATGTAGCACTGGGGGAGGCGTGAGTCGTATTTTATTTTATTACTTGATGCTTTAGACATTCATTGATGATGTATTAAGTAATTTGTGAAAACCTATTAATTCTTCCATTGTGTGGAAGCGTCATTTATTTCGGAGCTATCAGAACTAAAATGGTGTTTGAGGGCGACCACTAAACTATGTCTTTGCGTATCATTTTAATATTTTATGAACTTCTTATGATTTTGACTATGAGCTGATTGTTTTTATAAACGTTGAAATGCGACATTCCCTTTCGTGATTTTAAATTTAAAAACTCTGATAGAATACAGTGATTAACGGTTGTCTAGAAAGGGGGTGTTACATTAGTGGTATCAGAGCTGAAGTTGGTCTGTCCGGCCAAGTGTCTAAGTGTTATATCTGTTGTAGCTAATTGTGTTCCTTTGTGTAGAAGTTCGATTCGATGGCAAGACGCGATGATGCTGCGTTGGCTGCTGCCTTGCAAGCCATAGCCCAAGCTGTTGGGAATCAAAATCTGGTGCTGCTGTGAATGCTCGTAACTTAGCGACGTTTTAGAGAGAAAACCCCACCCACCTTCAAGGGTCGGTATGACCCGATGGGGCCTTGGCCTGGTTAAAGGAGATAGAGCGGATCTTCCGGTCATGGATTGCACTTCTTCTTGAGAAAGTGAAGTTGGGGACCCATATCTTTGGGAGAGGAAGTCGACGATCGTGGTTGGGAGTATCGCGAAGGTTGGAAGGTCTTTGGTGAGGAAGTTGCTTGGGAGGTTTTCACGAGAGAGTTCAAGCGAAAGTATTACCGGAGGATGTGCGAGCTAAGAAGGAAGTGGAGTTCTGGAGTCAAACAGGGGAAATAAGACAATGGCGAGTATGCCGCCAAATTTGAGGAGTTGGCCAAATTTTGTCCTTACTATGCCAATGAAGCCGACTCTGAATTTTCCAAGTGCGTCAAGTTTGAGAGTGGCTGCGCGCCTTCTGACATAAAGAAAGCGATTGGATATCGTGGAGATTAGGGATTTTGCTAGGGTCGGTAGATAAGTGTAGAATCTTTGAGGAGGATAGTTCTGCTGCATACAAGGCTGTGAAGGAAAAGAGAAATAATCAGTTTAGAGGAAAACCCTATGATGTTGCTGGAGGTAAAAACAAGTGGAAAGCAGGTGCTGGTAAGAGTTCTAGTGAGGGAGGTGCCTCTTCTGGGTATGGTGTGTTTTACTTGTAAGAAGCCTGGTCATAAGAGTAGTGAGTGCCCTGAGGCCCTTTGTTTCAAGTGTGGTAAGAAAGGCCACATGGCTACTAACTGTGAAAAGAAAGGGGTCATCTGTTTTAATTGTGATGAAGCGGGACATATAAGTGCTAACTGTCCTAAGCCCAAGAGAGAGAGCTAAAGGGAAGGTGTTTGCTCTAGCAGGGACCGAGAATGCTAACGAGATTCGAGGTACTTGTCTTATTTTTGATACTCCTTTGATTGCTATAGTAGATACCGGTGCCACTCATTCTTTCATTGCTTCATTGTGTGCTGAGAAATTAAATCTTGATTTGTCTTCCATGATGAGGGAGATGGTTATTGATACTCGAGCTAAGGGTTCAGTAACTACCTCCTAGTGTGTGCTAAGTGTCCTCTGTCGGTCTTGGCGAGGATTTTATTGTAGACCTTATTTGTCTACCTTTGGAGGGATTAGATGTTATCCTTGGTATGGACTGGTTAGTTGATAACCATGTACATATCAATTGTTTCGATAGATCAGTGAGTTTCCTCGCCCCTGAGGAGGAAGAATCTGTTTTGCTGCCTGCTGGTCAATTGCGTAGATTAATGAAGGAGGAAGTTCATCTATTTGCCTTGATGGCGTCTCTATCTGTTGAGAGTCAAGATATCATTGAAGGGTTGAAGGTAGTGTCTAGTTCCCTGAGGTATTCCCGATGAGATTCCGAGTGTTCCGCCAGAGAGGAGGTTGAATTCACTATTGATCTTGTGCCGGGTACGAGGCCTGTGTCTATGGCACCGTACCGGATGTCGGCATCCGAATTATCTGAATTGAAGAAACAGCTAGAAGAGTTACTTGAGAAGAAGTTCATAAGGCCTAGTGTGTCGCCTTGGGGAGCACCTGTGTTGTTAGTGAAGAAGAAGGATGGAAGCATGAGACTATGTGTGGACTATAGACAGTTGAACAAAGTGACAATCAAGAACAAGTATCCGCTCCCGAGGATAGATGACTTGATGGATCAGTTGGTGGGTGCTAAGGTGTTTAGCAAGATCGATTTGAGGTCGGGTTATCACCAAATCAAGGTGAAAGATGATGACGTTCAGAAGACAGCTTTCAGAACTAGATATGGGCACTATGAATATACTGTGATGCCGTTCGGTGTTACTAACGCACCCGGAGTGTTTATGGAGTATATGAACCGTACCTTCCATAATCACTTGGATCGTTTTGTGGTGGTATTTATAGACGACATTCTGGTCTATTCCAAGACGGAAGAAGAACACGCAGAACACTTGAGGATGGTGCTAGAGGTGTTGAAAGAAAAGAAGCTTTATGCGAAATTGTCAAAGTGCGAATTCTGGTTGAGCAAAGTGAGTTTTCTCGGCCATGTAATTTCCGGTGATGGTATAGCGGTAGACCCAACCAAGGTGGATGCTGTGTTGCAGTGGGAGAGCCCGAAGTCAGTGACGGAGATCAGGAGTTTCTTGGGGTTGGCTGGTTATTACAGGAGGTTTATAGAGGGTTTCTCTAAGCTAGCCCTTCCGTTGACTCAATTGACGTGTAAGGGAAAGGCTTTTGTGTGGGATGCACGGTGCGAAGAGAGCTTCAATGAGTTGAAGAGGAGGTTGACAACATCTCCTATTTTGGTACTGCCTATTCCAGACCAACCGTTTGTAGTATATTGTGATGCTTCCAAGATGGGTTTGGGAGGTGTGCTAATGCAAGGGGGTAAGGTAGTAGCCTATGCGTCCAGACAGTTGAGGATTCATGAGAAGAACTACCCTACTCACTGTAATACCCCAATTTTGTCCGTCCTCCAACTTGAGCCAATTTCAATCATCGAGCTCAACTAAATCGAAATACCGCTGTTTAAATTAAGCAGACGCGCGAATGATCAATCTTTTCGTGCGTTCTTCAATTTAATCTTCGTATTTGGGTTTAGTCGTACATAAGTAGTGTTTTTTAGTTAATGAGCTCATTTCTTCTATTTGAGTCTCGTTTTAGTGTATTCGCCTAGTCCGCCCGTTCGTCTTCGTATTTGGCGGACTCTTTTTTTATTATTATTATTTCTTGTGCGCTTAATTTAATTTGAGAATGTATATAGAGTCCAAAATGTCAAAAATTCTATTTAGTGTTATTTACAATTTAAAAGTGTTATATAATCCAAAAATGTCAAAAAATACTATTTAATTCTTATTACTGAATAGGAAGTGTTCAAATGTCCCAATGTCCAAAAATGCAAAAAAATAATAATACAAATATACAAAAAAATAAATAAATTACAAAAATTACAAAAATAAAAAAAAAATGTAAGCAAAGAAGCAGCAGTAAAGCGGGGTTCCAACAAATGCTCTCCAAATAGTCTGGGCCGATCCGCTCCACTCCAAATCTGAAAAATCAAAGCCAGTACAAACGTAATTAAATGCCTAACCTAATTTTTTAATATAAAAACACACAATAAAGCAGCAGAAGAGGACACAATTTTGAGATATAAAACAAGACTAAAAAAACGATTAGGGTTTTACATCAAACCCTAATCACCTAAACAATTGTTTAGATCGAGCGATCAAAAAAAGGAAAAAAAGAGATGGCGAAGAAAAGAAAATAAAGAAGCAACAACAACAGAGCCACAACAACAACATCACTCACTCAAACAAGCAAGTGTAGATCTCGTCTTTTTATTTTTCAGAACAAATCAGAAGTCAGGTTGGTTACTAAGCTACTGTTAAATCGTTTTTTCTGCAACTTTATCACTTGTTTGCAATTTTTATGTCTATGAGTGTGTCTTAATGAGTGAAGAATCAAATGAGAGTAGCATGAACAGGACCGAGAAACAAACCAGGAACAAAAAACATATACAAAACAGATGAAAAACGAAGGAAAATGAATCAGAAATATTTGTTGTTGTTTGGCCCAGAAAAAAAAATTTGTTTTTTGAGAGAAAGAGAATCGGGTTGGAAGGAGGGGAGAGGTAACCAAAACACCAAAAAAAAAAAACGAACGAAAATGTGAGGAAGCGAATCGGAGAGAAGTGTGTACGAGAACATCCATCGCCGCGCGTCGTCTCGCGCATAACGTTCACTGATCCCGGTGAGAGCCCCTACCGTCGCGAGTTTCCAGCCTTCCCCCTTCTCTTTTCTTTCCTTCTCGCGTTCTCTCTCTCACTCTATCCATGGAACCACGCCGTTCTCTCCTCCACCATCACCGACCCACGCCTCTCTCTCCCTCACCGATTCACGCCACCATCCTCTCTCTCTCCCTCTCCCATGGCCGAAACCCACTTTCTCTCTCTAGAGGCTCTCTCTGCGGCGCAATATCAGGGAATGAATAAATATTGGATACAAAACCCTAAATCCCCTTAAATGTTTCAGATTTGCTGTTCTACTTTCATTTTCACACCCCACTATTTCTCGCATACCCTCCCCTCAAGAGCCCATTCCTTTTTTGTTGCAACGCCCCCTGGTACCAAAAACGAGGTTGGGCCTTTAATTTTTACACCCCTGTTTAGTTATACCACGCCCAGTAACTAGTAACACCCCCATTTTGCAATTTTCACCTTTTTCTCATTTTTTTTTATTCCTTCTAAACTCAAACACTTTTCATTAAATAAAAAACTTTGTTAATGGTCATGTGAAGCCTCTGCTTACATGATCATTAACAATGAGGACCTAGTGATGATCACTTGGAGCCTTTGCTCAATTGATCATCACGAACGTCTAATTTCTCGAAAGACTTTCAATAAATCAAAAAAACTTTGTTAATGGTTTTGCGAAGCCTCTGCTTGCATAATCATTAACAATGAGGAGCTAGTGGTGATCACTTGGAGCCTTTGCTCAATTGATCATCATGAATGCCTAATTTTTCTAAAAAACTTTCAATAAATCAAAAAACTTTGTTAATGGTTTTGCGAAGCCTCTGCTTGCATAATCATTAACAATGAGGAACTAGTGGTGATCACTTGGAGCCTTTGCTCAATGGATCATCACGAACGTCTAATTTTTCTAAAAAACTTTCAATAAATCAAAAAACTTTGTTAATGGTTTTGCGAAGCCTCTGCTTGCATAATCATTAACAATGAGGAACTAGTGGTGATCACTTGGAGCCTTTGCTCAATTGATCATCACGAACGCCTAATTTTTCTAAAGACTTTAAATAAATCGAAAAACTTTGTTAGTGGTCTTGCGAAGCCTTTGCTTGCATGATCATTAACAATGGAGTACTAATGGTGGTCACTTGGAGCCTTCGCTCAATTGATCATCATGAAAGCTCAATTTCACAATTAAACAAGATACAAAATAAAACCAAAAACCTAGAACTACGTAGCTTTGAATTCTCCATCGCACCTGGAGATACGTAGGAGCGGATCCCCTCCGTCAAGCACAATAAACTAAAAACATTTTTCTTTTCAAAAAACCCAAAGCAGCTAACTCTCGTCGAGCGCCGCAAATAAAAATTCATTAAATCTTTTCAATTAAGAGGCAAATTTAAGTACTTTTCAAATCAACACTTAAAACCACGTTTAATTAAAGGTTCCCTTTCAGTAGAAAGGAGGTGTGGGGCGCTAATACCTTCCCCATGCCTAACTGACCCCCGAACCCAAATCTTTAAGTTTTCCAAAAGACCATTTGCCTTCCCAAAAAGGTTTTTCTTCAATATTTCCCTTTAAAAAAATATTGGTGGCGACTTCATTGTCTTAAAACGTTGTAAACGAAGAAAACCCCTCGGGGACTTTTTCGGGCGCAACAGCTGGCGACTTCACTGGGGACCCTAAGAAAATCTTTTTCAAAAAGAGGGTCGAGCCTAATTAATTAAATATGTGATTTATGTGTTTGATTTGAATATATTGTTTTGCCTCTATTCTTCTTCTTTTTTCATACGAGCATTGTTGCATTCATACGCATTCACTTCTTCTTCTACTATGATTGTTTCCCCTCTTATCTTCTTCGCTTGTATGCTTAGTTCTTCATGCATATTCCCAATTCTATCATGTTCCTCTTCTTGGCTCCTTTCTTGAGGTAAGCAATGCAATTGGTTCTTTGTTGAAACTCTAGGTGACTTATTTGATATTAAACCCTAGGGTAGACAACATGCTATTTTTGCTTTTTTGTGCGGACTGCTCAGGTTTTCATTTGCGGGTGGGGAAGGGTAGCTATTTCTAGGTATTGTGCCCTCAGCACACACACACACCCTATACTTGTGAGCGTTGAGTGGGGGCCTAAAACCCAAGGTCCGAACAAAAACCTAGGAGAGTGGGAGCGACTAGTGATCGCCATTCGTAGACCTTTGTGCAGTATGGCTCTCATGAAAGTTCCGCCCAAGAGTACGCTTTGTCATGATGCCTCACACTCGGTAGCTTTCTACGATTGTGGGTGTTATCATGAGGAAGACTTTAGCTCTTGGTTGCCATTGTGAGGAAGTGATTAGAACTTACATGGGAGGATTACCCTTTTCGCGACGACTTTAGACCCTAGGATTCCCACCATTCGTAGGACACGGGGGCACGCCCTTGTTTGTTGCATTTAGCTTAAGCATTCCTTTTTCTCAAACTCCATTTCAAAAGTTGTAGAAAGTAATTTTTCTTTTTTGCCTCATAAACACCTACATGAGGTGGCATGCAGCGTATATCTTCGAAAATGTTCAAAAGTACCACCAATTAAACCTCATTTTATTACCATTTTTCCATGTCATTTCGCATCCACATCATTTCGCATTCACATCATTCTGCACCATTGCATTTGCATCTAACAAAATCTTGAAAAAGGAAAAAAACTTTCGTCATTTGCATTCTTCATGCATGAAAGCATTGCATTGCATTCATTATTCATTCTTGTGTTCATAAGTGTGTTCCGTCAACAGAAGATCGGGCAAGCTGGTTAGACATCGCTATTTGACGCGTGCTCAGCAAGCAAGGAACATGGACAACAATCAAGCGACACGATCGGGGTAATCCACTACCACATCGAATCGCCGGAATTCCAGTGAGATCCAAATCCTAATGGTCGAGGCGCAGCAGGTCAAAATCAAGGAATCAAGTCATTCAAGCCGAGATGGAAATCATGAAAGCTCAAATGGCGAGAGGTCATAAGAGTCTTGAGTGCCTTAAGAAATGTTGAGTGCGGTGGAAGCTACTCTCTGCTGGGGTGGACAATACTCCTCCCCCTCCCGGGTCGGGGATCCTCAAGCCCTTCAAACGATGCAATGGCCTCCCTTTGGCCTCCCACTAAGCTACACGCTTCCTGCTGGCGACACAAATCCCGGAGAGATCCTCCAAGAGCCCGAATCGGATCCCAATCCTCGCTCTTGCTCCGGGAACTCCGTGCGGGTTTCAATTGGCCAATGACGGTCCATCCCCAAGTTCGTGGACCAATCCACAGAATACAATTCACTCACGTGACCCACACGTGAACCCACCGTAATGACGATGAATAATCCTCATTACAAAGCGTGAATGGTTTCCTCGAATTACCCTACTGAAAACCGTCGAGTCGTCGGATGCTAGAGGAAGAAATCAATGAAGACGTAATATGTAGTGCCTATAAAAGAGGATGTTGGGATACCTAGGGAGCCCAGGGGAAGGTTTGATTACTTAGTCGATATGATGCTCCTGCGAGTGCTCAAATCCGAATGAAGGACATCCAAACCTACGAGGATGGGATGAGGAAGATGAGCAACACAACCAAGTTCTTTGCCATCATGGATAGTTACGAGTGCGAAGAGGGTGGGGCGAGTGCGTTTCGTCGGTGAAGAATTAAAGAATTGGGAGAGGCTGCTGCCGATTCTCCTGTGACTTTTAATTAGTTGTAATGCAACCACGTGGCTCTGCCAAGGCCATAAGGACCAGTTGTTAGGGGCACGCATGTTTTTATTTTCGTAATCACTATCATCAATAAATACGTTGTTTTGAATCTTCATCAATAAAAATCATTTCTCCATATTTCACGTGTCCTCTTTTTCTGTTTTATTATTGTTTGCTTGTTTGTTTCGCCTTTTATTACGCTTTTTAAGCCCGGCAAAAGGCGGAACCACAAAGATTGTCTCTGAAAATAACGAGTGCCAACAATCCCTATTACGACTTTGATCATCCAATTAACCAAACCGAAGGGGATGTTGATGAAAATCGAAACTCCTCCGGAATTAATGAGATTAATAGAGCAAGAAGAAAAGACCATTCAACCTCATGGGAGTCGATTGAGATCGTCAACTTGGGTACGAAGAAGATAAAAGAGAAGTTAAGGTTGGTACCGCCATGGAAAATGGTGAACGCAAAAAGTTAATCCAAATTTCTTGCATGATTATGCTTGGACGTCTTTGCATGGTCGTACAAAGATATGCTTGGGGTTAGATCTGACATTGTTGAACACAAGTTGCTTGGTCAAGCCGTGTGCCCACCACAGCGCGAAATTAAGAAGAATGAAGCCGAGATGTCACCGAAAAGCCGAGATGAGGTAAAGAAGCGGTTTGATGCGGGGTTCCTAGCAAAGGCTGGCAAAGTACCCACGAGTGGGTTGCCAATATTGTCCCAGTTCCCAAGAAGGATGGGAAGGTCAAAATGTGCGTCGACTACGTAGAGATCCGAATCGTGCTAGTCCCAAAGATGATTTTCTCCTTCAAAAAAAAAAAAAAAAAAAAAAAAAAAAAACACAAAAAAACTAAAAATATATAAAAAAAGAGGGCAAATATATAGGAGTAAATAAATTATTGTCCTTGAGTTAATTTTTGAGAAAACGAGCAATCGTGATTTGGAATAAAGTTCGACCATCTTCCCATATTCTCGAAAAAGCTGTGCTACCCAACTGTAAGCCAAAAATCCAAAAATCACCCTAGACAAGGATCACCTCAAATATCAAAAAGATGCATCACTTTTTATCAAGCTCACCCAGTCAAAGAACAAATCCAAAAAGAAAAATCAAAGAAAAAAATCAAAAAAGAAAAAAAGAAAAAAAGAGATTTAAAAATGAAAATCCCAAAAATACAAAAGAAATGTAAGTGGTGAGTGATACACGTTACCTGAAAACACAAGAGATCCTTGTCTCAATAAACTGCAAATACTTCCCTTTGACCTCGGCATCCCGCCTCCCACTAACCCTTAGCCAGAATAAAACTTCCAAACACCTCATCAAGCCAAATAAACCATCATAAATCATCAAACGTCACCAACGCCAATAAAAATCATCCTACCATTAGCTTCAAACACTTCATTAAACCCAATCATCCTTCCCCACAAAACCCACAATCTCCAAAAATCCATTCCGATCAATGATCGATTGCTTTTGTTTTCTCGAGTTTTAGCTTTAGGGCGAATAAGTTTATTTACTTAAATATGTTTGTCCAAAAAAAAAAAAAAAAAAAAAAAAAAAGAGAGAGAAAGAAAAATCAAAAGGCCGCACTCCAAGATTCATTCAAGTTACATCGGGGCAAAGTTCTAGAGATCACCAAGTGGGTTGAAGTCGCTCATATTCAAGTATAACTTGATTCGGTGGTTGCCAAGTTTGTCAAGAAAGATCGATCCGCCGCTTCACGGTCTTCCCAACAAAATATCACCGGTAATGGCAAAGAACTTGGGCCAAAGAGAAAGATGAGGACCTATGTGGCCGAGTTCAAGATTCAAAGATCACAATTCATCCCCGCACTCAGTCCCCAAGATGAATGGGGCAGTTGAAGCGGCCAACAAGAATATCAAGAAAATGGTGGTAACATACAAGGATTGGCATGAAATGCTCCCTTTTGCCCTGCATGGTTACAGAACCTCGGTGCGTACTTCAACCGGGGCAACCCCTACTCATCGTTTACTGGTGGAGGCGATCCTCCCCATTGAAGTTGAAATACCATCTCTGCACGTGTTAATGGAGACAGAACTTGATGAAGCAGAATGGGTTCAGTCCCGTCTTGACCAGTTGAACCTCATTGACGAGAAACGGGTGGTCGCAATGTGTCATGGACAGTTATACCAACAGAGGATGATAAAAGCTTTTGACAAAAGAGTCCGTCCTCGGGAATTCCAAGAGGGAGAACTTGTACTCAAGCAGATCTTGCCGATACAGACAGACCCCAGGGGCAAATGGACTCCCAAATATGAAGGACCTTATGTGGTGAAGAAGGCATTCTCAGGAGGAGCTCTAATACTGACAAACATGGATGGAGATGAGCTTCCAAATCCAGTGAACTCAGATGTGGTCAAGAAGTATTATGCCTAGAAAAATAAACAAAAAAAGAGAAAGATAAGCCAAGAAAAATCAGCTCGCTAGGTTGAAAACCCACAAGGGGCGGCCTAGGCAAAAGTAGAGCGACCCGGTGGATCGAAAACCCGCAAAGGGCGATCCAGGCAAAAATTAGGGTCAGAAAACTTGGGCTTGAGAAAAGGAAAAGGTAATCAACACTCCCAAAGGTTTGGATAAGAGGGTGATCAGGGTTATGAGTATGAACGGCGGGCACCGTTACTTCAGAGATGAAGTCACGAGATCTGTTCCTTTCTCTTGTATTTTCTCAGTTTAAAAGAAAGATTGTAATACACTTTCAATTGGCGTGACTTTCTGCACGTCCAATTTCTATATCAATAAAAGTCCAACTCTTCTTTCATATGTGTGCTTTTCGTGTCACTGCTTTCATCTATTCAGTCTCTTTCAAAATGATAATTTTTATGATTGATGAAATTGATTTGCAAAACATGTGCACATTCAAGAGCATTACAGGATCATTACGAAATCTTTGAAAAATACAGAAAGAAATGATTTCCCAAGTGAGTAAAGTTGCAAAAAAGAAGAGACAAAACAGGCATAGCAAATCAATGCGCAATCCTCACGTGATCATCGTCCCAGGACAGCCTCCGTCCGACAGGTGGATTTAATCAGCAAAAAAAGTGCCAAGGAAAAAACAAATAAGCAGAAAAAAGAAAGCTGCTTAAAGAAAAACAGAATGAAAAAAGAAAAAGAAAGTCACAGAAGACGGAACACACACACAAAAAAAAAAAAAAAAAAAAAAAAAAAAAAAAACATCTTCATATCATTCATCATTCTCATATCATCCATACCATTCATCACTCCATGTCATCAAACAGTAGTGCATTACACTTTCAAATTCGCATCTCAAAAGAGCGAAGGAATAATCAAACAGAAAGAGCATCCCACCAGGATCAATCCTTGCATTCACATGCATTTCATGCACCGTTCACGAGAAAAGTTACTTTGGACCAGAGAGTCCCAAAAATCCCATTTTTAGAAAATCACCATCAAACCAGAGTTCGTAAACTCCATCAACACGGAGTTCGTAAACTCCATCAAACCAGAGTTCGTAAACTCCATCAGCACAGAGTTCGTAAACTCCATCAATCCAGAGTTCGTAAACTCCATCAACCCAGAGTTAGTGAACTCCTTCAGAGTTAGTGAACTCCTCCCACAGATCACAACATCGCATGCGAGCACACGATGGATCCATCGAACCGTTAAGTCCTTCGGATTAGTTGTCAACCTAAGGCACAGCGTAAATCCATTGATCAAATCGATTCGGACGATGTTGATCGGCGCTCGAAAAGGCCACCCCCGGAGTTCGTAAACTCCATCAATCCAGAGTTCGTAAACTCCATCAACCCAGAGTTAGTGAACTCCTTCAGAGTTAGTGAACTCCTTCCACAGATCACAACATCGTGTACGAGCACGCGATGGATCCATCAGACTTCGTTAAGTCCTTCGGATTAGTTGTGTCAGCCTAAGACACAGCGTAAATCCATTGATCAAATCAGTTCCGGACTTGATGTTGATCGGCCGCTCGAAAAGGCCACCCCCAGAGCTCGGACTCGACAAGAGTCCGTTAAAAGGTTTTAGGCAACCTCCGAATTTCCAATTTACCGCTTTTCCCAATTTACTGTTTTTTCCAATTTATTGCTTTCTCGTTAATGCGACCAGTGTTAACCCCTCTCAAAAGAAAATAACAAAAAGATTTGAACTTTTCTGAAGCGGACAAAATTAGTATTATTTCTATATCTTTATTTCCATTTCACCAACAAATATGAAAAGGCCAATTCATATTTTTTGGCGAAATGCGAAATAAAGAGGGGCAGCTGTAATACCCCAATTTTGTCCGTCCTCCAACTTGAGCCAATTTCAATCATCGAGCTCAACTAAATCGAAATACCGCTGTTTAAATTAAGCAGACGCGCGAATGATCAATCTTTTCGTGCGTTCTTCAATTTAATCTTCGTATTTGGGTTTAGTCGTACATAAGTAGTGTTTTTTAGTTAATGAGCTCATTTCTTCTATTTGAGTCTCGTTTTAGTGTATTCGTCTAGTCTGGCCCGTTCTCGTCTTCGTATTTGGCCAGACTCTTTTTATTATTATTATTTCTTGTGCGATTAATTTAATTTGAGAATGTATATAGAGTCCAAAATGTCAAAAATTCTATTTAGTGTTATTTACAATTTAAAAGTGTTATATAATCCAAAAATGTCAAAAAATACTATTTAATTCTTATTACAGCATCGGAAGTGTTCAAATGTCCCAATGTCCAAAAAATGCAAAAAATAATAATACAAATATACAAAAATAAATAAATTCGAAAATTACAAAAATAAAAAAAAAAACAACAAAAGCAAGAAGCAAGAGAAAGCCGGGTTCCAACAAATGCTTCTCCAAATAGTCGGGCCGATCCGCTCCACTCCAAATCAAAAATCAAAGCCCACCAAACGTAATTAAATGCCTAACCTAATTTTTAATATAAAAACATCACAATAAAGCAGTGAAGAGAGGACACAATTTTCGAGATAAAATAAAGACTAAAAAAACGATTAGGGTTTTACACTGAAACCCTAATCACCTAAACATTGTTTAGATCCGAGCGAAGCAAAAAAAAGGAAAACGATGGCGATCAAGAAAAGATAACAAAGAACAACAACAGAGCCACAACAACAACATCACCACTCAAACAAGCAAGTGTAGATCTCGTCTTTTTATTTTTCGAGAACAAATCGGAAGTCGGGTTGGTTACTAAGCTCTTTGTTAAATCGTTTTTCTGCAACTTTATCACTTGTTTGCAATTTTTATGTCTATGAGTGTGTCTTAATGAGTGAAGAATCAAATGAGAGTAGCATGAGCAGGACCGAAACAAACCAGAACAAAAACATATACAAAATGGATGAAAACGAAGGAAAATGAATCAGAAATATTTGTTGTTGTTTGGCCCAGAAAAAAAAATTTGTTTTTTGAGAGAAAGAGAATCGGGTTGGAAGGAGGGGAGAGGTAACCGAAACACCAAAAAAAAAAACCAGAAACGAAAATGTGAGGAAACGAATCAGAGAGAAGTGTACCGGAGAACATCCATCGCCGGCGTCGTCTCCGGCGCAACGTTCACCAGTCCGGTGAGAGCCCCCTACCGTCGCGAGTTTCCAGCCTTCCCCCCCCTTCTCTCTTTCTTTCCTTCTCGCGTTCTCTCTCTCTCACTCTATCCATGGAACCACGCCGTTCTCTCCCTCCACCATCACCGACCCACGCCTCTCTCTCCCTCACCGATTCACGCCACCATCCTCTCTCTCTCCCTCTCCCATGGCCGAAACCCACTTTCTCTCTCTAGAGGCTCTCTCTCATGCAAGCAATATCGTGGAATGAATAAATATTGGATACAAAACCCTAAATCCTTAAATGTTTCAGATTTGTCGTTCTACTTTCATTTTCACACCCCACTATTTCTGCATACCCCCTCCCCTCAAGAGCCCATTCCTTTTTTGTTGCAACGCCCCCTGGTACCAAAAACGAGGTTGGGCCTTTAATTTTTACACCCCTGTTTAGTTATACCACGCCCAGTAACTAGTAACACCCCCATTTTGCAATTTTCACCTTTTTCTCATTTTTTTTTATTCCTTCTAAACTCAAACACTTTTCATTAAATAAAAAACTTTGTTAATGGTCATGTGAAGCCTCTGCTTACATGATCATTAACAATGAGGACCTAGTGATGATCACTTGGAGCCTTTGCTCAATTGATCATCACGAACGTCTAATTTCTCGAAAGACTTTCAATAAATCAAAAAACTTTGTTAATGGTTTTGCGAAGCCTCTGCTTGCATAATCATTAACAATGAGGAAGCTAGTGGTGATCACTTGGAGCCTTTGCTCAATTGATCATCATGAATGCCTAATTTTTCTAAAAACTTTCAATAAATCAAAAAACTTTGTTAATGGTTTTGCGAAGCCTCTCGCTTGCATAATCATTAACAATGAGGAACTAGTGGTGATCACTTGGAGCCTTTGCTCAATGGATCATCACGAACGCCTAATTTTTCTAAAAACTTTCAATAAATCAAAAAACTTTGTTAATGGTTTTGCGAAGCCTCTGCTTGCATAATCATTAACAATGAGGAACTAGTGGGTGATCACTTGGAGCCTTTGCTCAATTGATCATCACGAACGCCTAATTTTTCTAAAGACTTTAAATAAATCGAAAAACTTTGTTAGTGGTCTTGCGAAGCCTTTGCTTGCATGATCATTAACAATGGAGTACTAATGGTGGTCACTTGGAGCCTTCGCTCAATTGATCATCATGAAAGCTCAATTTCACAATTAAACAAGATACAAAATAAAACCAAAAACCTAGAACTACGTAGCTTTGAATTCTCCATCGCACCTGGAGATACGTAGGAGCGGATCCCCTCCGTCAAGCACAATAAACTAAAAACATTTTTCTTTTCAAAAAACCCAAAGCAGCTAACTCTCGTCGAGCGCCGCAAATAAAAATTCATTAAATCTTTTCAATTAAGAGGCAAATTTAAGTACTTTTCAAATCAACACTTAAAACCACGTTTAATTAAAGGTTCCTTTTCATGAGAGAAAGGAGGTGTGGGCGCTAATACCTTCCCCATGCCTAATCGACCCCGAACCCAAATCTTTAAGTTTTCCAAAAGACCATTTGCCTTCCCAAAAAGGTTTTTCTTCAATATTTCCCTTTAAAAAAATATTGGTGGCGACTTCATTGTCTTAAAACGTTGTAAACGAAGAAAACCCCTCGGGGACTTTTTCGGGCGCAACACTCACGATTTGGAGCTTGCGGCGATTGTGTTTGCTTTGAAGATTTGGAGGCACTATCTGTATGGTTCTAAGTTTGAGGTGTTCAGTGATCATAAGGGGTTGCAGTATCTGTTTGACCAGAAAGAATTGAATATGAGACAAAGGAGGTGGTTAGAATTATTGAAAGACTATGACTTTAGTTTGAATTACCATCCGGGGAAGGCTAATGTTGTAGCCGATGCCTTGAGTAGGAAGTCCCTTCATGTGGCAGCGTTGATGGTGAAAGAGCTCGAATTGATTGAGCAGTTTCGGGATTTGAGTTTGGTCTGTGAAGTAACGCCTAAGAGTGTAAGACTGGGAATGTTGAAGATTCACAATGAGTTTTTGGATGTTATTAGGGAGGCGCAGAGGCAAGACATTAAGCTGGTTGAAGTGGCAGTGGGGATTGATCATTCCGAGAGCAAGGATTATGAGATAGATGCACAAGACGTGTTGAGATACCGCGGAAGGATTTGTATCCCTGAAGATGAAGAGATTAAGAAATCAATTCTGGAAGAGGGACATCGAAGTAAATTGAGCATTCATCCAGGAGCCACAAAGATGTATCAAGACTTGAAGAAATTGTTTTGGTGGCCTGGCATGAAGCGTGAAGTAGCCCAATTTGTATATGCTTGTTTGACGTGTCAGAAATCTAAGGTAGAGCATCGGCTTCGGCGGGGTTGATGCAATGCACCGGAAGTGCCTGAATGGAAGTGGGATGGTATCTCTATGGATTTTGTAAACCAAGTTGCCGAGTACAATGAGAGGATTTGATGCCATATGGGTGATTGTTGATAGGTTGACAAAATCGCTCACTTTTTGCCGATTAATATGACTTATCCAGCCAGAAGTTGGCGATATTTACGTTAAGACAATTGTGAAGTCGCATGGAGTTCCTTTGAGTATCGTGGTCCGATCGGGATCCTAGGTTTACTTCTGAATTTTGGAAGAGCTTGCAGAGGCCTTAGGTTCTAAATTGAGGTTGAGTTCCGCTTATCATCCCCGCATGGATGGGCGCATCGGAGAGGGACTATTCGATCGCTTGAGGATCTGTTGAGAGCATGCGTCCTTGAGCAAGGAGGTTCATGGGATTCTCATTTGCCATTGATTGAGTTCACCTATAATAACAGTTTTCACGCGAGTATCGGGATGGCGCCTTTCGAGGCATTGTATGGTAGGAGATGCAGAACACCCTTGTGTTGGTATGAATCGGGAGAGAGTGTGGTGTTAGGCCCGGAGATTGTGCGTGAGACCACAGAGAAGGTGAAGATGATTCAAGAGAAGATGAGAGCCTCGCAGAGTAGGCAGAAGAGTTATCACGATAAAAGAAGGAAAGATCTAGAGTTTCAAGCTGGTGATCATGTATTCTTGAGAGTCACTCCGGTGACAGGTGTGGGTCGTGCCCTGAAGTCTAAGAAGTTGACCCCTCGTTTCATTGGCCCATACCAGATCTCGGAACGGGTTGGAAAAGTTGCCTATCGGGTGGCCTTACCACCTAATCTGTCTAATCTGCATGATGTGTTCCATGTATCTCAGCTGAGGAAGTATGTTCCCGACCCGTCACATGTAATTCAGATGGATAATGTGGAGGTGAGGGAGAACCTCACTGTGGAGACTATGCCGGTTAGAATTGAAGACCGTGAGGTAAAAGTGTTAAGAGGCAAAGAGATCAATTTAGTGAAAGTGGTTTGGTTGGGAACCGTGGGCGAGAGCATGACGTGGGAATTGGAAAGTAAGATGAGGAAGCATATCCGGAGCTTGTTTGACTCAGGTAATTTCGAGGACGAAATTCTTTAAGTGGGGGAGAGTTGTAACGCCCTAAAATAATTTAATTATTTAGGTAATTAAGTTATTTGAGGGAATACAATATTTAATTAAATTGAATAATAATGTTGGAATTCTTTTATTTCAGAGGGTGCCTAATTAAATAAAGGAGGGGGTGCAACTAGGGGCCCAAGTCAATCAAATGACCCAAGCCCATCCCTAATAACCCCAAAACCTAAGGTGGATCTAATTCCCACAATCCAATCGAAGCAACAAGAACGAAACAGAGAGGGAGGGCGTGAAATCGGCGACGCACGCAGGGAAGGAGAAAAGAAGAATCTCTTCTTCTCAAACTCTTCAACAGGTAACGATTTTCAATCCGTTCTCTTCCTTTTTCCTCCCTATTCACGTTGTAAACCTCCATTCCTCACCCTCCATCGTTGTGTTTTCCCCTTTCTCTGTTTTTCCTGCTACTCCGTGCGTGCGAGAAGAGAGAGGAGGAGCGTGTGTTGTGGTGATTCTGTGGCTTGCTGATTTCGAGCTCTTCAATCCTTCAAGGTATGGGGACTCTTTCTATACCTATAATAATCCTTAGGATTTGTGTTAGGTGTTGGTTGAGTGGTAGGATATTAGAATTGTTGTTTTAGTGAATGTGGATTGTTCTTTGTGGAAACCGTAATTCTTTCTTTGGTTCAGTCCGATTTGAATGCTATGGTCTTTTGATGAATATAAATGAATATGTGTTTGGGATGTGCATACTAATTGGTTGTGAAATTCCCTCAATAAAGAGAAATGTGAAATTATGCTAGTTGTATGGTAATTTGATGATATGTTCAATGAATGTTGCTGAGATGGCGTGAATTGTCTGTGTAGTGTTGTAGGAAGAGGTGTTCTTTGAATGTATGAAAGGGTAGTGTGAAGTGTGTGGAGTGTATCGGCCTAGGCGCCATTTTGCTAGGATTAGTGCGCCTAGGCCGTGTGCTCGCGTCGTGCGTGTGCGTGTGTCTTGTAAAGCTGGAGCGGGCGCCAAAATTGGCCGCCTGCGTGTGGAAATTGTGAGTGAACCGAGGAGGGGGCGCCAAATGGCATGCCCGAAGTGCGTGTGTGCGCAGTGAAGTCTTTGGGTGGCGCCAAGTCTTTGGGTAATTGCGCTGGTGTCTTCTTTGGATTTCTGCGTGGGGTGTGCAAAGCGAAGGGGCGCGCAAATCTGCAGTGCAAATGGCGCCAGTTCTTTGCACGCAACTTTCTTTGTGTGTGTGTGTCTTGGGTGCAGCGCCAAATATGGCAGCCCTAGTGCGCCCGGTTGGGCTGGTTGTGCATGTGAGCGTGTGAGTGTGTTGCGATGGGGCGCCAAAGTGGCTGCCCCGTGGCGCCAAGTGGCGCTAGCGTGGTTCCTGTGTGTCTTATGGTCCCTAGGGGTTAGTTGGTCCAACCGTTGTGTTGTGGAGTAATCGTGAGCTAAAACATTAATGCGAGAGTATAAATTAAATTATAAATTAAGTGTAGTGTGAAAGCGATGTGGGACTTCACCCAAAAGTGATGGGCACCCTCAAGGCTAATTGTTGAAGAGATAGAGATGAGTAAATAATTGAATAAATGGTGAGCCTAATAAGTTGTAACAATATGTGTGTTGTGGTGCATCAACATAGAACCTCATGATGCATATGCATAAAGCGATGTGTAGGCTTCGACTAAAGCGGCGTGGGACCCTGGTCCAAAGCGATGAGTGCCCTCCGGGGCAAATAGTGGTGATGAAGGATCCTCATGCATGTTGCATACATGCATAAACATCATACCCATGTTAATGAATTTATTGATGATGTGTTGATAATGTGGTGAATTAATTGTGCTGTTGCCTTGCCAATATGTAATGCCTATCCTATCTATTATTATTTGTATATAAAGACTCACCCATTCTCGCTTGGAATGTTGCTCTCCCCGTGGCAACGCTCGCAGTACTCATGAGTGAAGGCACCCTTATGCCTGCTCTACTAGTAGTCGTGTCTCGGCTCGATATGTAGCACCGGGGGGCGTGAGTCGTATTTTATTTTATTACTTGATGCTTTAGACATTCATTGATGATGTATTAAGTAATTTGTGAAAACCTATTAATTCTTCCATTGTGTGTGGAAGCGTCATTTATTTCGGAATCAGAACTAAAATGTGTGTTTGAGGCCCGACCACTAAACTATGTGTCGCGTATCATTTTAATATTTTATGAACTTCTTATGATTTTGACTATGAGCTGATTGTTTTTATAAACGTTGAAATGCGACATTCCCTTTCGTGATTTTAAATTTAAAAACTCTGATAGAATACAGTGATTAACGGTTGTCTAGAAAGGGGGTGTTACAATCACCCTTCTCACTCATTCAAGTTTTCTCTCTTCCATACTCAGCTGCACATAAACCAAGAGGGATTCATCTAATCTCTAAGTATGTATTAAGTCTTGTGTTGTTATACATTCATGTATATTCCATTTATGTCAACCAAGCTCTAAATAATCCCAAAACCCTTGTAATCAAAAGAACCTTGAATAGGGAACCTTCTCAAGTAGCATGTGTTGTTGTAGGGCTTGAGAAGTGAGTGCTTTTGGGTTAAAAGCAGTCTAATAGCTTTGAAGAAGTCTATTTGTGGAGCATACAGTAGGTAGAGCTGTGAGAAGAAAACTCCCAAGAGCTTTCAACTTGTGAGAAGTGTGAAAGGGTGTAAACTATTTGGAAAATAGTGGAAAATCTCACTGGCTGTGAGGAGTGGAGTAGCCCATGTTCTTTTTGGGTGAGCCACTATAAATCCTCGTGTTATTTACTGCTTTAAGTCTTTTAGTTTACTGTTTGTGAAAAACCTAAGAAGAGTCATTTCTTGAGCCCAATATCCGAAATGAGTACATGTAGCTTGCCTAAAAGGTGGTTCATGGTCGGAAGTGAGTGTTGACAGGGTTGTCTACCCTCCACCTGAGCTGGCTGGGGAAGAAGAAGTTGGCAATGTCGGTGATGCTACCCCCAATGCTATAGTTAACTCGGGGACTGGAGTGGGAGCTTCTCCTGCCAAGGATGTCGTTGATGCCAAGATAGGGAAAACTGATAACCAAACCCCTTGTAATTTCTTCTTTTGTCTGAACAATGATTTTTTGATGCTGGCTTCGGGTGTAACACCCCCTTTTCTCTTAGGTAATTTAATTTAAAATCAGAGTTCAAAAATTGTTTTTCTTTTAAAAAGATAAATCCTCAAGGGAATGCTATGTTCACCAAAACATCACTTTAATTTAGTCAACAATACTTTTCACAAATAAATATAATTGCGTGATACATAGCACGACTTAAATGGGGCGAACCCTCGAAACATCGGTTTCTCAAACCGGTCCTACATCACCAATATATTTAAACCTAACTAAACAATAACAAGACAACTATAACTACTCGTCCCCACGATTACTACGCATCGAGCAATACGCCACACCTGCATCGAGTAAGGAAGAACCTTCACTCGGGATCACCGCGCACGCTGTTGACATAAGAAGCAACATAGAAAGCAGAAGGGTGAGTCTCTAACACATATAATAAAATGTATGATAAACATCATGTTAGAGAAAACTACTAAAAACACCATGGCTCAATCAACAAACACACCTCATCAAGTTATAACACATCAAAATCATAATCAACAAGACTACATCATCAATCGCATGAATGTATGCATGAATGCAACCCAACACCAAGGGTATAATGCATGTGGTACCACCACTGTCGTTATTTTGCCTTTCGGGCACCACCGTCGTTAATGATATGAAGACCGAAGTCAACAATATCGAGGCGGAAGCCTATCACCGTCGTTAATGCATCACTACAAGAAAAACTGAATTTCCAAGGCATACCTTTCTGGCGGATTTTAATCCCCGGGAAACTTTCCGGCGGATTTTTGTATTTTTTCGCGGATTTTATCCGACAAAAACGTTTTGGCAGAATTTTTGACATTTTTGGCGGAATTTTTGAATTTCTGGCGGACTAAAAAGTAGAATTAATGGATCGGACCAAAAAAAAAATATTCCGCCAAAATGATGACAATTTCACGAAAATGATGACCGGGAAAAATGGGGAATTTTAAAATTTCAAATCACTAAAAGCAGACGACAATTTCGCGAAAATGATCATCATTCCATTCCAATAAAATGACAAAGATATCCGCGAAACGCACTTCGGATTACGTGTTTAATTCCGCCAGAAATGTCCTAATTCCGCCGAAAATGACTGGTGGGAATTTCAAAATTCAAATCCGCCAGAAACACTCCTAAATCCGCCGAAAACGTTCGCAGCTTTCAAGGAAAGCAACGGCTCTCCATCTACCTTCATAAAACCGTTCACTTACTCTCTAAAATTTCTCCTTCTCACTTTAAAACTTCACACACTCTTCTTTCAAATTTCTCCTTCTCACCTTAAAACTTCACACACTCTTCTCTCAAATTTCATCCTTAAACTTCTCACAATTTGAGTTTTTTTCTTATTGTCTGTCAAACTTTTGGAGGTATGTTGTAGTTTATACTTTGTTTTAACATATACTTTGTTTTAGTCTATTAGTTACTAATTGTGGTGTTGTTTGAGTTTAGTGCCTCTGTTTCTTTGTTCGAAGGACTCGAGTTTAACATCAAGTCGAGTCTTCCCAAGACTACCCTGTTAGTTATTGAAGTTATTAGTTGTCAATAAACTTATTTGATGTTATTAATTAGAATTCTTCATTATATTATCATTTTTTAAAAGTGTTAAATTTTAATATAATTTCTGAAATCATTATGTTATCATTTTTTTGTTTAAAATGTTAAGTTTTATTATATTTTAGAAAATCATTATATTATCATTTTTTTGTTTAAATTGTTAAAATTTATAATATTTTCGAAAATAATTATATTATTATCAATTAATATATCAAAAAATTATGATATGTATTTTTCATTTAAATAATTACATTTAAATAGTTATGATATGTAATTTATTTTTATATTTTCATTTTCTCTAAATAGTTATGATGATAAGTAATTTATTGTTAATAAAATATTTAATAAAAAAATTGATTGACTTGTTAGTTAAAATGCTTTTGTTATTAGTTAAAATGAATAATATTAAATGGCTAATATTAATAGAATGTATGTGTTAAATGTTGTAATTTATGTGTTAAAATGTTATTTATTTTGTTATTTAAACTTTTGTTAATATTTTTTTAAAAAAAAATAGATAAATCCGAAATAAAATAATTAATATATTTATTAAATTTTAACTTTTGTTAATATTTTAGAGGAAATACGAATTATATAGTTAAAAAATAAATTATATCTATTTATTAATTATTAATTTATGTTTTTAATACTTTTTAGATAATTGTGAAATACAACAATATATTAGTTTTTCGAAAATTCATTATACAATCATTATTTTGATTAATTTGTTAAAGTTTATTATATTTTTGAAAATTCATTATTGTAACACCCTCATATTTCTATCTAGTAGAAATACTAAAGTGTACCTATTTAGCATACATCAGAGATACATTTCCTACTTAGATTTACAATCTTTACAAGAATAGCGGAAACGATACATAACTTAGAATAAATTCAAGTTATATAAATCGAATACAAAGATAACAAGGGTAAACATAAGTAAAACTAGAAGAACTACATCTTCAATTTCCTTCTCGAGCACTTCATCCACTCGAGCCATAAAGGATCTTCTTTCCCTGTTTCTCTGAAAAACAACAACATTTGTAGGGTGAGACAACTTGTCTCAGTGAGTCTTACCGTGACCCCTTACCTATCACTCGGTACATTTATAAAACCATAATTAGTAATTCAAAAAGAATTACAATATACAATCAATCATGTGTAATTCGATAAATGAATTACATAAGAGTTCATAGTCCGATTCTTGATGGCTATGCACTATCCTTTTTATTAATCACTTGTGACATGTCACCAACAACCTAAGGAAGCTTGAGTGACAAAATAACAATATACACATTTAAGAGTTTTATCAATTCTAGTACATCACCAACAACACAAGGAAGCATGGGTGAACCCCAACATAGCCAATAAGTGTACAACTCTTAAAGGCGGATAGCTTTAATTTTAACATAGGGGCCTAGGACCAGGGCGCATGACTTCCCTCTCCTAGTGTACTAACGCATAGAGGTCGTCACCTCAATTCGATATTTCTTATATATCGTATAACGTGGACCAGTTTAGATGAACATAATCATCCCAAGCCAGTTATAAATTAAGAAATGGAACATTTTGTTCAATTCACTTTCCATATATACAACCATAACTCATTCTATGATGGGTTATAATATCAATTAATTCATGGAATCAATCCAATCAACATTTAAGTTATAAAACATTTGGTTCCCACACGAGACTCTAAGTTTTACAAAATATTCGTAACATTAACCGCTTAATTCAAAACCACTTTGAACATGTATCAAAATTTCTAACGAAAAATTCGACGAGTTTCCTCCAAATATGGACATCCCAAAAAAATACTTTTACCTGTATAACCAGTCCAGGACATCAATTTTAAAACCATTGAAGGGTTCTCACTCGATACTCGACATTACAATCAACCAACAAATTCATTATAACATTCATACATTTCAATAGACAATATAGGTGCAGTAAATTTTCAGCAGTGGTACGTAAATTTCGACAATTTCTTTAACATAGCAAACGTTATCAGAATTAAACAAACAAATATTCATTGGAAACCTTAGAGTGTCTAGTTTCTGGATATAATTTTTGTCTATTTGTTTATGTAGCCAAAAAGTACAGTTTTCAAAACAAAGCATAGTGGTCCAGAAACAGGACAGCAACTGTTGCCCAACTTGTAACTCGGTTTTCTTATTGAATTCTCAATCAAATGAAGCAAAACAAATGTTCAAATTGAAGAAAAACGAGTCTAGTTTCCAATGAAACAGAAATCATTTAAAACGGAGTTCAATTGAGAACTCAAGACCTGAAAAACTGAACCTATACACAGTTTGATTTCAGAAATTTGACATAACTTGAGACACTCATAACTTGAGCTACACAACTCCAAATTTAACGAAACCAGTGCCAAAACGACCGGCGTTAAGTCTATTTTCAAAAACAATCAGAAACATTATTTTTGGACTAACCGAACAGTCCCAGTTCTAAAGAAACCGAACCTGTGTCCAGAATTTCTTAATCAGTGAGTTCGTGACCAATTTGCGGTTTTCGCGACTCAAAATTTACGAAACGCGAGTAATATCAACGATAACAGCAATCAACCAATCAACACAACATAAAACAAAAACCCTAAGCGAGTAAAACTCACCAATCGTGATGAAAATCACGAAATTCTACGAAGCTCGAACGACCCAAAACACCCATCTAGCTCCGAACTCGTCCAAATGCTCCGAAACCGAACCCAAACTCTTCCAAACTCAAACCCAGCCACTGAACCTCCTCAAACACTTTCTCAATCCACAATGTTTCTTGTTATTGAGCTTCTAAACTGAACCTTGAACCTCCAAGTATCTTATGCTAGCCTCAAAGGTTCCAAAAACCCATTGTCTTCCCCTTTTGAGCTTGAAGCTTCATCCATGGCAAAGTGAGTTAGAGGTGAAGGTGGGTTCTAAAGTTGGTATGGGTGAATAGAGGAAGAAAAATGGAATGGAATGGAAGAAAGAACACTTACATTCAATGAAGAGTTTAAAGATTCCTTCACCTTCTTCCTCCTCCTTCTCTCACGTTTCCCTCTCTTCTCCCTCTCTCTAGGTTTTCTCTTTTCTTTCTTTCCTTCATTTCTCTCGGTTCTCCCCTTTCTTCTATTCACTTTACCAATTTTTTTTTCTTTTGTTTTGGGTAAAAAAAGGATTGGGCCTTGGAATTGATTTGGGCTTGGTGTAATTAGCAAATTCTGATTACTAAAATAAAACACCCCCCTTCTATTTACTTGCACCACATCTATCCACTCATACACTACCTAAATAAAATAAATAACTAGCAATCACATACAAGTAGTTATTTAATTAGGTAATTCTAATTTGAAATCATGTTTCCAAACATACCAATCACATAGTTCAAACAATAATGCAATTAAATTACATAGCTTAGCGATTATATATATTGCTTTCGCGACAATCACATATCCGTGACTTGATTTATTACCTACTCGAGTAATAAATCACTCGTTAATTTCTTAATTCGAAATTAACGAAATTAGGGATGTTACAATCACCCCAACTTGGGAATTTTGTCCTCAATTGAACAAACATACCTCAAGAGAACAAATACGAATATCTAGTCCGCATATCGTCCTCCCATTCCCACACACCACTTTAACAATTGGAACCGTTCTCATCCGAAACGTTTCCTCTCTATGTTCTATGATATAACTTGGATGAGATTGAAAGGACAAATCTAATCAGAGACCAATCATTTCGAAACTCAACGGTTGACAGGGGTTGGAAAGGTACTTCCTCAATTGGAATACGTGAAACATATCACGTAGATTGGTCAATACAAAGGTAAAGCTACACAGTACACCACTAGCACAATACTCTCGAGGACTGAGTTTCTTCGCCGATAATGCTCTACTGGTACTAATAGTTGATGAAACTCTTACCATATAGGATCACTAGATTCAAACTCTAGTGGTCAACTCAGTTTAACAATATACCCCTTTTTGGCAACTTTGAGCTACCTTCAATTCTCACTATATACACGGAATTTGCCATTTCCTAATCCTGAGTCGGATAATTCTCATGAGGTTTTTCTTACATGGATGCATCGGTTACCACTTGTTGATGCAACATCATAATACATCCTAACCTTTCCGAGATGTCACTGTATATTTGAAATCCCAGAGATGGTTCCGGAAGAATTCAGATGAGAACAGAAGTCAATCTCTTTTACAACTCTAGAGGAAATATTCTTCTTAATCGAAATCTCTTCCAAACGGCAGTCCTTTACAAGTTAACCGAATGAGTGAAAGAACTACTGCCACTCCTGTCTAGTATATCACAATTCCCAGATACTCCACTACAGACATCCCAAATATCACACTTCAAAGGTTTAGCATACCACTTCTTCTCTCGGAGTACATTCAGAACAATGTGGAGATGCTGATCATGATCCGCAATGGTCTTAGTGTACACCAAGATGTTATCAGTGAAAATTTCGACAACTAGTCTAAGTACGGGTGGAAAACGCGGTTCATGTAATCCATGAATACCGTAGGAGCTATAGTTAGGCAAAAGGGCATCACTACTCGCTTGTAATGTCCACATCTAGTATGGAAAGCTGTCTTCGGAATAACTAAAGCCCTAACCTTGAATTTAAAGATAACCCGACCTTAGACCAATCTTGAAAACACTGCTGCACCTCGAAGCTGATTAAGCAAATCACTTATTCTTGGCACAGAATCCTTATTCCTAATAATAACTTTGTTCGATCAAGCGGCAATCCATACACGACCTCCTCGCTCCCGCTTTTCTTTTCAACAAGTAACACCGAGCACCCCAACTTGTAGTAAACTAGGGAACATTACCTTTCGGTTTTATTGGATACAAGACTATTAGAACTTGGGTTAAACTCACACTACTCGTGTTCATGACTAACTCACAAATGGGTAAAGTTTGTGGAACAATTTCTTGAAAAGTTTGAATATAAAATAATTTTCTTACTTACCCATAGGAGTTACTTTCCTCGCTAACCCGAAATACTAACAAGGAGTATCTTCAAAACCTCATGACTCAGTCTTTGAATTTAATTCCTAAATCGAAAAAGTCTCACGCAGGTGTATGGCTTTCCAGAACCTATAAGTCCACCGACTATTCCAAAACCAACCATTCTCTTGGACTGAGTCTACTATTCATTCACTTAAGTATGAGAAGATCTAAACAATAAGGATCTCTCGCTTGATACATAACAGCTTTCCTAGTTAAGTAAGACTTACTAGAAAATTCTAAACTTTGTTCCACCATGTTATTTTGTTGACTATTCTAGGCGGAACGTGCATATTTGGATTAATCACGGAGTTGAGCTAATTATTATAACATAAAAGAAATAATCAAAATAGAAGGATTCTTCCACGGAATCAAACGAGCACAAGATAATGCTTCCAGCGTTGATTCCGAGAACAATTCTCACTATTTTACTCATTCCTTTGGTCCCACAATTTGCCAAACTCCACAATTCTCCAAACATAACCATAACCCCTAACATATCCATTCGGTAGGGAACATGTCTTATCTATCGAGAAGTAAGGTGTTTAACACTTCATTGATTCAGTCTTCCTATAGGACAACACCGCTTCCAATACTTTAAGTCATAGAAAGTTCCATCCTTGTAGTATACCTAGTATACTAGTAAAATACCTCATTGTTGTTAGCTTTTGAAAACTCTCCTGATTGTTGAAAGACTATGACTACTATTAACCATTTCCATGAAATAGATTCTTTTGAAAAGTACAATGATCATCATTCTAAACCGGGTTCTAAGAATCTATTCTTAATGACTGGAAGTCCTTGTCCAACTCTCCGGACCTCTAATGGTTATATGGCCAATAAACGCTTTAAGGCTTAACAACTTAGGGTAAGGCAGAAGTACATTTCAGAATACCATTGAACAATTCATTCAAATCATACTCAGATGTGTAGACATTTTCGTTAGCTTTCCAACGCATCCCGGAACATAAAAATCGGAGTTCCGAATTAAAAGTTATAAATAAAACAAGTCGGAGAACTGACGAAAATTTCTCACAGACCAAGATTGGCTTGCTCATAATCCCAAGGTAATAATAAGGTTATTTCGGTTACCATAATCTACCAATCTCATCTTGAATGGAACTTGGTTCAGAAACCGTAATCGGGAACTAACTCCATCAACATTTGGTTCTGTAGCCAATACTGAAATTGCACTACAGCTTACTAGATCGGATTCATGGCATTTCGAAATGTGGCTTGGAGGAAAAGAACCTGATCAATACTTGCAATTATCTAAAAGAATGTCTCTAACTGCGACATATGTTGGGGTTTACTTTAACCATAAGGTAAGGTTATCATAAAACCGTATTTCGGTAACTAATAGACTGACTAATCAATGGTCAGGATTTCGGGGTTTCAATTAATCTTAACAGATCTCACGATACTGACATTATTACTGCCCCAAGGCTTTGCTTAATTGTAGTTCCCTGTAGATCCTACAATAGCTTCCACTGCAATTCTACAATTGCACTAAGTTCATTCACTGGACAGTCGCCCTTGATTTCCTCAAACCAACTTGGCTGCCCATTGCTTGCTTCAGAACACCATCTGTAGCCCTCGCGCTCCGCTTACGTGCTCGATAAACCGAGAAGGCCAGAATTCCTATGGTTTAGGGTTTGGACATTTTCGGGGCTGAGGCAAATAATTGTCATCATTCTCAGTAACTCATATGAAACATTGAGTGGATCCTAACTCAATACTTCACATAATATACTGAAAGGTTCTGACATTTAATTGTCTAAGTCCCTAGCTGACTCGATCTAACCTTTTGACCACAAGGTCTCTACGTCCGACAAGGTCGAACCGCTCTGATACCAAAATGTAACACCCTCATATTTCTATCTAGTAGAAATACTAAAGTGTACCTATTTAGCATACATCAGAGATACATTTCCTGCTTAGATTTACAATCTTTACAAGAATAATGAAACGATACATAACTTAGAATAAATTCAAGTTATATAAATCGAATACAAAGATAACAAGGGTAAACATAAGTAAAACTAGAAGAACTACATCTTCAATTTCCTTCTCGAGCACTTCATCCACTCGAGCCATAAAGGATCTTCTTTCCCTGTTTCTCTGAAAAACAACAACATTTGTAGGGTGAGACAACTTGTCTCAGTGAGTCTTACCGTGACCCCTTACCTATCACTCGGTACATTTATAAAACCATAATTAGTAATTCAAAAAGAATTACAATATACAATCAATCATGTGTAATTCGATAAATGAATTACATAAGAGTTCATAGTCCGATTCTTGATGGCTATGCACTATCCTTTTTATTAATCACTTGTGACATGTCACCAACAACCTAAGGAAGCTTGAGTGACAAAATCACAATATACACATTTAAGAGTTTTATCAATTCTAGTACATCACCAACAACACAAGGAAGCATGGGTGAACCCCAACATAGCCAATAAGTGTACAACTCTTAAAGGCGGATAGCTTTAATTTTAACATAGGGGCCTAGGACCAGGGCGCATGACTTCCCTCTCCTAGTGTACTAACGCATAGAGGCCGTCACCTCAATTCGATATTTCTTATATATCGTATAACGTGGACCGGTTTAGATGAACATAATCATCCCAAACCAATTATAAATTAAGAAATGGAACATTTTGTTCAATTCACTTTCCATATATACAACCATAACTCATTCTATGATGGGTTATAATATCAATTAATTCATGGAATCAATCCAATCAACATTTAAGTTATAAAACATTTGGTTCCCACACGAGACTCTAAGTTTTACAAAATATTCGTAACATTAACCGTTTAATTCAAAACCACTTTGAACATGTATCAAAATTTCTAACGAAATTTCGACAGAGTTTCCTCTGAAATATGGACATCCCAAAAAAAATACTTTTACCTGTATAACCAGTCCAGGACATCAATTTTAAAACCATTGAAGGGTTCTCACTCGATACTCGACATTACAATCAACCAACAAATTCATTATAACATTCATACATTTCAATAGACAATATAGGTGCAGTAAATTTTCAGCAGTGGTACGTAAACTTCGACAATTTCTTTAACATAGCAAACGTTATCAGAATTAAACAAACAAATATTCATTGGAAACCTTAGAGTGTCTAGTTTCTGGATATAATTTTTGTCTATTTGTTTATGTAGCCAAAAAGTACAGTTTTCAAAACAAAGCATAGTGGTCCAGAAACAGGACAGCAACTGTTGCCCAACTTGTAACTCGGTTTTCTTATTGAATTCTCAATCAAATTGTAACACCCTAGTATTTCTAAACAATAGAAATACCAAAACATACAAATTAGCTTACATCAGAGTATAAATTTCCTTGCTTAGATTTACAATCCTTACAAGAATAGCAGAAAACCAATAAATAACTTAAACAAATTTAAGTTATAAACTGATACAAAAATAACAAGGAAAACCTAAAGACAGAAGGAAGACTAAATCTTTAATCTTCTATTCGAGCATGCCACCTACTCGTGCCATACGACCTTCTTCTTTCCCTGTTTATCTGAAAACAACAACATATGATAGGGTGAGATAACATATCTCAGTGAGTCTTACCGCGACCCCTTACCTATCACTCGGTCCATTTATAAAAACATTTATTTACTTCGTGGTTTAACTAATGAACCACGCACATAATCAATTGCACACACAAGTGCTAACCATCAATCACACACACAAGCTAAATCACCGATCGCATACACAATGCAAATCCTTGAATTCATAGCATAACACCGACTGCATACACAATGCTAACCCCTGAACCCCTTTCCAACACATGGAAATTATTTTATGGGGCCTAGGTTAGGGGCATATGACCTCCCGCCTAGTATGCTAATACAACAGAATTCGTCACCCCGACTGATATAATTTTTATATCACACCCACATAGGGCCGCTTTACATACACGATATAACTCATATACCAACATAACTCAATACATAATATGTTGCAATAACATATTATTACACACACACGCTCATGAAAAGCCGTCCAGCTTAACATTCAAGTTAGAAAACATTTGGTTCCCACACGTATTTACATTTGCCGGTTTTTCGAAATAATCATAATATTAATCGTTATTTCAAAAACCACTTTGAATTTGTATTAAAATGTCTAACAAAAATTCGGCAGAGTTTCCTCTGTAATACGGACATCCCAAAAATAATAATCACCTGAAAAACCAGTCCAGACCTCAATTCAACAATCAAAATCATATTGTTTCGTTCTATGTTTCAAAAACACATAATCTCGTAAAATACTGTTTTTTGACTCTAAAATTCTCGAAACTCCGAATTTTTAAATTATTCAAACATAACACGAAAACAATATTTGAAATTCCCTAACGTGAGTAAAACTCACCTCGTGTGATGAAAATCACACCAAACCGAAGCTCTCCGAAGCTCCCGATTCCGAAACTTCACGAACGCGCTCCGGATTCTCTCCAAACCCGGAACCGAACACTCCACATCAGTTGTTGAGCTTCCAATCACCAATACCAAGCTTCAATTTCGCTTAAATCTCCAGTTTCTCCAAATTGGAGCTTAAAACTCATTAATGGCGAATTGAAAACGAGTAGAAATTAGGGTGTGAAAGTGGTATCAATAGATAGAGGACGAAAAATGGAAGAAAACGAGCTATAAAGCCCCTTACCTCGAGTCCAATTGAGAGAGATCTTGCCCAAATTCTTTCTCCCTCCATCGCCACCTTCCTTCTTTCTTCTCTCTCTCGTTCACGTTCTCACTCTCTCTGTTTCTTTTTTTTTCTTTCCTTTTATTTCCTTTTATCTTTTCTCTTATTCCTTTTCTTTTCTTCCCTTTTTATTTTACTTTGACTTTTCTTCTCTTCTTTTTATTTCTTTTATTCACACAAGTGTGGAATGAGAGAGTATTTGAATATTTTTGGTGTCTTAGAGCTCATTTAACGTGAGTGGTATAAATACTAAAATACCCTTAGTGTTCTAAGTTCCACCCAATTGTGTATTTAAATTAGACTTTAGCAATTTATAAATTGCTTCCGCGACAACCTCATATCCGGGACCTGATTTATTACCTACTAGAGTAATAAATTATTCCTTAATTTCTTAATTCGAAATTAACGAAATTAGGGATGTTACAATCACCCCAACTTGAAAAATTTTGTCCTCAAAATTGAACAAACACACCTCAAGAGAACAAATACGGATATCTAGTCCGCATATCGTCCTCCAATTCCCACGTAGCTTCCTCGTCCGAAAAACCATCCCAATCTATTTCAGCAATTGGAATTGTTCTCGTTCGAAGCATCTTCTGTCTATATTCTAAGATATGACTTGGATATGGCTAAATTGACGAATTAATCAAAGATCCATCAATTCTAACTCAACGGTTGACGAAATTCTTACAATACAGGATCATCAGATTCAACACTACTGGTTTATTCCTTTTTGTCATCATAACCCTTTTTGCCGACTCAGAGCTACCTTCAATTCTCCCTACGTAACCAATAGTTTTCCATTTCAAATCATGAGTCGGAAAATCATTTTCATGAGGCTTCTCTTACGTGAATACGTAAACTACCTCTTGTTAATACAGCATCAAAACACCTCCTGAACTCTTCTCAAGGCGTCACTGTGCATTTAGAAACCCAGGGACGGATTCAGAAGAATGAGGATTGAAGCAGAAATCAATCCCTCTTACAATTCTAGAAATATTCCTCACAATCGAAATTTCATCCAAACGGCAGACCTTTACAAGTTAACCGAATGAGTGGAAGAACTATTGTGAGAATTCTTCCGATAAACCTACCATACAAATCAATCTGTTCCAAATAACTCCTTACCTCTATGACCGATAACGGTAACTCCCAATTCATCACAGCTTCAACCCTTCTAGAATCCATTGCCACGCCAGACCGGAATACCACACGTTTCCGAATTTCACTACCGCCATCTTGAAATCACACTTCGATGGCTTAGCCCATTACCTCTTTACTCAGAGTACATTCCGAACAATGCAGAAATGTAGACCATGATCCACATGGGTTTTAAATATATACCAAGATGTTATCCGTAAAAATTTCAACAACTAGTCTAAGTACAGGTGAACAACTTGGTTCATGTAATCCATGTATACCGTAGGAGCATTAGTTAAACCGAAGAGCATCACTACTCACTCGCAATGTCCATATTTAGTATGGAAAGCTGTCCTCGGGGTAACTAAAGCCCTAACCTCTAAATAAAAACCCGACCTTAGACCACACTTTGAAATCACTGCTTCACCTTGAAGCTAAACAACCTAAGCATAGTTTCTTGGCATAGATACTTATTCTTAACCATAACTTTATCCAACTGGAGGTAATTTATACCCGATCTCCGGCTCCCATCTTTTCTTTCCAACAAGTAACACGGGAGCACCCCAACTTGTGGGAAAACTAGGTAACATTACCTTTCTGTTTCATTAGATACCTTATTAGCACTTTTGGGTTAAACTCTGCCACTACAGTGTTCATAACTAACTCACCAATGGGTAAAGGTTTGTGGAAAAATTGTTTCTTGAAAACATTTGAATAAAAGAAATTTTCTTACTTACCCATAGGTGTTTGTTTCTGTGCTAACCCGACATACTAATAAGACATATCTTCACCTCGTGACTCATTCTTCGAAACTCAATTCCGAGATCCGGATGATCTCACACAAATGTATGGCCTTTTAAAACCTATAAGTCGATGACTATTCCAACCAATCATTCCTTGAACCAAATCTACTATTCATTCACTTAGAATCCATCAACAATAGTGTTACAAAGATGTATCCATCCCAAATATCAAAATGTTCTTTAGATTAGGGACTATTATAATATTATACAAATGTTACTAACTCAGTAGTCATTAACGGTAGTAACTGATAACGATAAGAGTTGCTAATGTAGCTTATGAACCGAAAACCTCATGCATTGCGGATGGATTACGGGTCACAGCCCTTTGACTTTGTTTCATTGAATAGAGACGAGTGAGAGCTGAACCAATTATCTTCCATGCAAAGCAACATTTCTTGACTGATCTGTTTGGAATAGCATCGTCATAAGTTACATTATCTATAGCTAAAGCTTCGTTAAAGTATCACAAACATTCCTCGTACTCTTCTTCAAATTTGGAGCACCATACAGTTTCTGTTATAACTATTATATACTTCGGTAGCCTCATCATCATGGTCCTTATGATCATTAGCTAAGATATGGATCATACGTCAAACGACTTTTCTAAAGCCAACCATTCTCTTGAATGGAGTCTAAAACTCAATTACTCAAGCCTACG
This sequence comes from Oxytropis ochrocephala, assembly GCA_020916435.1. Lineage (NCBI taxonomy): Eukaryota > Viridiplantae > Streptophyta > Magnoliopsida > Fabales > Fabaceae > Oxytropis > Oxytropis ochrocephala. The sequence goes on along the minus strand of CM037093.1, from coordinate 63,548,855 downwards.
AGAATCTAACAACATAGATTCCTTGCTTGAAGCATAACCGCTTTCCTAGCTAAGTAGGACTTACTAGAAGATTTTGAACTTCATTCGATCACACTGCCTTGTGGACTACTCTAAGCGAAACGTTTATGTTTGGATTCATCACGGAGTCAAACTAGTTATTATAATCATCAAAGAAATAGTCAAAATAGAAGGATTCTTCCACGGAATCAAACGGGCACAAGATAATGCAACCGACGCTGATTCGTAGTACAATTCTCACTATTTTACGCATTCCTTCGATCCTACATCTTCTCGAACTTCGCAACCTCCAACATAACCATACTCCTAAAGTAACCATTTGGTAAGGTACATGCCTTGCCTAACAAGGTGTCAGGTGTTTATACTTACTTGTTTCGGTCTTTCTATAGGACAACAATCCTTCCAATACTTTAAGTACTTGGAAGTTTTACGCTGGGCATAATGGTGAAATGGTTCATAGTTATTGGCTTTCAAACTCTACTTACTGTTGAGAAGCTATAGCTGCTATCCACCATTTCCGAGGAATAGGTCCATTGGAAAAACTATAATGAGTATCATCCTAAAACAGTGTTTAGGAATCTCATCTTAACGACTGGAAGTTCTCTTTCCACTTCCCAAGCCTTTAATGGGTTTATGTCCTACAACCGCTTCAAAATTTAACAACTTAGGGTAAGGCAGAAGTACTTTTCAGAATACCACTGAACAATTGATTCACAACCTACTCCGATGTGTAGACATTTTCGTTAGCTTTCCAACGCATCACGGAACATAAAAATCTGAGTTCCGTATTAGAAGTTATGAGTAAAACAAGTCGGAGAACTGACGAAAATTTCTCACATACCGAGACTGGCTTGCTCATACTATATCCCAATCAGCTTGAATATATTTTCCCTCACATGTGACATCTCATTTTCATTACTGCCGTCATTTCTCAAAATCAAGTAACAGTCCATTGCATAGCTTGATTGGACACGAGTTTCCAGGAATAGATTAAAAATATGCTCCTCAAAATTCCTCATCTGAAAGTTTAACAATATAATCCAATATAGGTGCAGGTCTTTCAATAAATAATCATTCCTTCCGAAACATTGCCATAGCGGGAAAATGTTTGAATCCCAGTACATGTCACCATCAAAGTCACCTACTGATCTCCTCTTGATGGAGACTTGGTTCTGAAACCGTGATCAGAACTAATTCTATCAGCATTGGGTTATGTAGCCAATACTGAGATTGCACTACAACTTAATATATCGTCTTCATAGCATTTCATAAGGCGGCTTTGAGAAAAAGAACATGGTCAAGACTCGCAGCTATCCGGAGAATGTCTCTAACTGCGATCTAAGTTGGGGTTTATTCTAACCATAAGGTAATGTTAACTATGAAATAATGTTTCCATAACTGCTAGACTGACTAATCAACGGTCAGGATCTCGGGGTGCCAGTTAACCTTAATCGGTCTTACAATACGGTCATTATTACTGCCTAAAGGCTTCTCTTAATTGTAGTTCCCTGTAGGACCTATAATAACTTCCACCGCAATTCTACAATTGCACCCGTTCACCGATTGAACATTCGCCACCGCTTCTCGAACCAACTTGGCTGCCCATTACTTGCTTCAGAACACCAACTGTAGCCCTTTGCTTCCGCTGCGTGCTCTGATAAACTGAGAAGGCCAAAATTCCTATGGTTTAGGGTTTGGACATTTTCGGGGCTGAGGCAACTAACTGTCATAATTCTCAGTAACTCACATGAAACATTGAGTGGATCCTGACTCAATACTTCACATAATATACCGAAGGTTCTCGACATTTAATTGTCTAAGTCCCTAGCCGACTTATCTAACCTCTTGACCAAACGGTCACTACGTCCGACTAGGTCGAACCACTCTGATACCAAAATGTAACACCCTAGTATTTCTAAACAATAGAAATACCAAAACATACAAATTAGCTTACATCAGAGTATAAATTTCCTTGCTTAGATTTACAATCCTTACAAGAATAGCAGAAAACCAATAAATAACTTAAACAAATTTAAGTTATAAATCGATACAAAAATAACAAGGAAAACCTAAAGACGTAAGGAAGACTAAATCTTTAATCTTCTATTCGAGCATGCCACCTACTCGTGCCATACGACCTTCTTCTTTCCCCTCGCTTTATCCAAAAACAACAACATATGATAGGGTGAGATAACATATCTCGATGAGTCTTACCGCGACCCCTTACCTATCACTCGGGTCCATTTATAAAAACATTTATTTACTTCGTGGTTTAACTAATAAACCACGCACATAATCAATTGCACACACAAGCTAACCATCAATCACACACACAGCAAGGTAATCACCGATCGCATACACAATGCAAATCCTGAATTCATAGCATAACACCGACACTGCATACACAATGCTAACTAACTAGGTGAACCCCTTTCCAACACATGGAAATTATTTTATGGGGCCTAGGTTAGGGGCATATGACCTCCCGCCTAGTATGCTAATACAACAGGTGGTCACCCCCGACTCGATATAATTTTTATATCACACCCACATAGGGCCGTTTACATACACGATATAACTCATATACCAACATAACTCAATACATAATATGTTGCAATAACATATTATTACACACACACGCTCATGAAAAGCCGTCCAGCTTAACATTCAAGTTAGAAAACATTTGGTTCCTACACGCATTTACATTTGCCGGTTTTTCAAATAATCATAATATTAATCGTTATTTCAAAAACCACTTTGAATTTGTATTAAAATGTCTAACAAAAATTCGGCAGAGTTTCCTCCGTAATACTGGACATCCCAAAAATAATAATCACCAAAAACTACCAGGACCTCAATTCAACAATCAAAATCATATTGTTTCGTTCTATGTTTCAAAAACACATAATCTCGTAAAATATCTGTTTTTGACTCTAAAATTCTCGAAACTCCGAATTTTTTAAATTATTCAAACATAACACGAAAACAATATTTGAAATTCCCTAACGTGAGTAAAACTCACCTCGTGTGATGAAAATCACACCAAACCGAAGCTCTCCGAAGCTCCCGATTCCGAAACTTCACGAACGCGCTCCGGATCCGCTCCAAACCCGGAACCGAACACTCCACATCAGTTGTTGAGCTTCCAATCACCAATACCAAGCTTCAATTTCGCTTAAATCTCCAGTTTCTCCAAATTGGAGCTTAAAACTCATTAATGGCGAATTGAAAACGAGTAGAAATTAGGGTGTGAAAGTGGTATCAATAGATAGAGGACGAAAAATGGAAGAAAACGAGCTATAAAGCCCCTTACCTCGAGTCCAATTGAGAGAGATCTTGCCCAAATTCTTTCTCCTCCATCGCCACCTTCCTTCTTTCTTCTCTCTCGGGTTCACGTTCTCACTCTCTCTGTTGCTTTCTTTTTTTTTTCTTTCCTTTTATTTCCTTTTATCTTTTCTCTTATTCCTTTTCTTTTCTTCCCTTTTTATTTTACTTTGACTTTTCTTCTCTTCTTTTTATTTCTTTTATTCACACAAGTGTGGAATGAGAGAGTATTTGGATATTTTTGGTGTCTTAGAGCTCATTTAACGTGAGTGGTATAAATACTAAAATACCCTTAGTGTTCTAAGTTCCACCCAATTGTGTATTTAAATTAGACTTTAGCAATTTATAAATTGCTTCCGCGACAACCTCATATCCGGGACCTGATTTATTACCTACTAGAGTAATAAATTATTCCTTAATTTCTTAATTCGAAATTAACGAAATTAGGGATGTTACACAAATGAAGCAAAACAAATGTTCAAATTGAAGAAAAACGAGTCTAGTTTCCAATGAAACAGAAATCATTTAAAACGGAGTTCAATTGAGAACTCAAGACCAAAAAGCGAACTATACACACGCTTGATTTCGTAAATTTGACATAACTTGAGACACTCATAACTTGAGCTACACAACTCCAAATTTAACGAAACCAGTGCCAAAACGATCGGCGTTAAGTCTATTTTCAAAAACAATCAGAAACATTATTTTTGGACTAACCGAACAGTCCCAGTTCTAAAGAAACCGAACCTGTGTCCAGAATTTCTTAATCAGTGAGTTCGTGACCAATTTGCGGTTTTCGCGACTCAAAATTTACGAAACGCGAGTAATATCAACGATAACAAAGAATCAACCAATCAACACAACATAAAACAAAAACCCTAAGCGAGTAAAACTCACCAATCGTGATGAAAATCACGAAATTCTCTGGCTCGAACGACCCAAAACACCCATCTAGCTCCGAACTCGTCCAAATGCTCCGAAACCGAACCCAAACTCTTCCAAACTCAAACCCAGCCACTGAACCTCCTCAAACACTTTCTCAATCCACAATGTTTCTTGTTATTGAGCTTCTAAACTGAACCTTGAACCTCCAAGTATCTTATGCTAGCCTCAAAGGTTCCAAAACCCATTGTCTTCCCTTTTGAGCTTGAAGCTTCATCCATGGCAAAGTGAGTTAGAGGTGAAGGTGGGTTCTAAAGTTGGTATGGGTGAATAGAGGAAGAAAAATGGAATGGAATGGAAGAAAGAACACTTACATTCAATGAAGAGTTTGAAGATTCCTTCACCTTCTTCCTCCTCCTTCTCTCACGTTTCCCTCTCTTCTCCCTCTCTCTAGGTTTTCTCTTTTCTTTCTTTCCTTCATTTCTCTCGGTTCTCCCCTTTCTTCTATTCACTTTACCAATTTTTTTTTTCTTTTGTTTTGGGTAAAAAAAAGGATTGGGCCTTGGAATTGATTTGTGCTTGGTGTAATTAGCAAATTCTGATTACTAAAATAAAACACCCCCCTTCTATTTACTTGCACCACATCTATCCACTCATACACTACCTAAATAAAATAAATAACTAGCAATCACATACAAGTAGTTATTTAATTAGGTAATTCTAATTTGAAATCATGTTTCCAAACATACCAATCACATAGTTCAAACAATAATGCAATTAAATTACATAGCTTAGCGATTATATATATTGCTTTCGCGACAATCACATATCCGTGACTTGATTTATTACCTACTCGAGTAATAAATCACTCGTTAATTTCTTAATTCGAAATTAACGAAATTAGGGATGTTACAATTATATTATCATTTTTTTTGTTTAAGTTGTTAAAATCTATTATATTTTTGAAAATTCATTATATTATCATTTTTTTTGTTTAAGTTGTGAAAATTTATTATATTTTCGAAAATAATCTATTGTATGTAATTTATTTTCATTTAAGTAGCTATGATATGTAATTTATTGTTATATTTATGTTGTTAGTTAATATAATGTTAGTTAAAGTGACTAATATTTACGTTTACCATAACATAATGTATAAAATGTGTTAAATTTTTTAAAATCTATTTATATTATAATTAATTAATGTAATGTTTACATTGTTAGTGTATGTAAATATTTGTATGTGTATATGTGTATGTGTATGTATATGATCATATGATATTTGTATATGTGTATGCGTATGTATGTGTATGAGTATGTAAGTAAGAAAATATAAAGTTTGATTTATTATTTATGAAATGAAAAGTAATACTTATTGTTTATGATAATTTTTAGTGTAGCACGTAGTACTAGGATTTAGAAAACATAGATCATAGTTGGATGTATGATCGATTATTTCCTGGAAGAAGCGGTTTAAAGAGACGTTTTGCAGAAGGAGTAGAAGAGTTTATTTTTTGTGCTAAGCGTGACGAAGAATTTGCGCGAGAAGGGGGAATTAGATGTCTGTGCGCGAAATGTTCAATTCGATTTATAAAAAATGAAGATGAAGTCAGAATGCATTTGTACAATAATGGGTTTAGGCCAGATTATTGGATATGGAGTCGTCACGGCGAAGTAGCACCTGGGGTACCTGCGGTAGCTGTTCCTGCGGTTAATGTTCCGGTTGAAGTATATCTTTCAAGTACTAATGTTCCGGTTGATGAAGTAGCTTCCACATCTGGATCTGGCCAAATCATGCAACCCGCGTTAGATGTTTATCAGGGAATGATATCTCATGTCGTTGGAGTAAATTTGGATTTTGAAGAACCGGAATATGATGCTGAAGAAGTTCCTAATGAGGAAGCACAATTGTTTTACACGTATTTGAGTGAGACAAATAAACCATTATTTGAAGGATCTAAAGACTCAAAATTATCAATGTGTGTTCGGTTGTTGGGTCTTAAGTCTCAATTTAATGTTGCCGAGTTGTGCATGGAATATATGACCAAAATGATGTTGGATGCAACCCCTATTAAGGGACTTTTGCCGCAGAGTTATTATGATGCTAAAAGACTGCATCGAGCTTGACTTAAAATCTAAAAGAATTGATTGTTGTGTGTCCGGTTGCATGCTCTATTATAATAATGAGTTTGGCATAAATGATGGAAATTTGACTAATGCAAGTTGTATGGAGAGCCACGCTATCGTGCGGCCGGGAGAGGATGAGCAGAGGCAAACCGGTTCCACGAAAAGCAATGTTCTATCTGCCGCTTATACCAAGGCTACAGAGGATGTTTACATCAATGGAGACACGGTAAAATGACGCGGCACCATGAAAATAGAAACAATTCGTGAATTACGCCAACCATCCGATGGTGAAGCTTGGAAGCATTTTGATCGTGTTCATCCGTGATTTTGCCGATGATCCACGCAATGTTCGGCTTGGTTTATGCTCCGATGGTTTCACACCCTATATTCAAGCATCGGCATCACCGTATTCTTGTTGGCGATTATTGTTATCCCATACAACCTTCCACTGAAAATGTGTATGTCTAAACCATACATGTTTTTAAATGCTATTATTCCGGGGCCAAGCAATCCAACAGCTGGTATTGAAATATATTTGCCTTTGATTGATGACCTAAAAAGGTTGTGGCATGGTGTTTTAACTTATGATGCAGCACGCAAACAAAATTTCGTAATGAGGCGGCTTTGATGTGGACAATTAATGACTTTCCTGCCTATGGAATGTTGTCCGGATGGGGAACACATGGTAAGATGGCGTGTCCGATTTGCATGGTTGACACAAGGGCTTTCACTCTTAAATACGGAGGGAAAACTTCGTCGTTTGACTCGCATCGTAGGTTCTTACCTATGGATCACCCATTTAGAAAGCGTAAATATGCATTCATCAAGGGACATGTTGAAACAAGTGGACCTCCTCATAGTTTGACACCGAGGAAGTTTGGGGCAGTTGTTAAAGGCATCCTCCAAAGGAAGTCGAAGGGTGTTGTTTCTCGTCCCGTAAGGCTATGGGCAATGGCACAACCGACAAAGAGAAGTATCTTTTGGGAACTTCCCTATTGGAAAGATAATCTCATCGAGACACAACTGGATGTAATGCATACAGAGAAGAATTTTTTGATAACATATTTAACACTCGTCATGGACGTGAAAGGTAAAACGAAAGACAATGAGAAAGCTAGGAAGGACATAGCTCATTATTGTAGACGAAAGGATTTGTTGTTGGTTGAGCAAGGTACTAGGACATTGAAACCCAAAGCCAATTATACTTTATCTAAGGAAGAAGCGAAAGCGGTTTATCGATGGATAAAAGAGTTGAAAATGCCGACGGTTATTCTTCCAATTTATCTAGATGTGCGGATGTGGATAATGGGAAGTTGCATGGGATGAAGAGTCATGATTGTCATGTATTCATGGAGTGCTTACTTCCCATCGCTTTTAGTTCGCTGCCAACACACGCTTTGAACCCGCTAATTGAAATAAGTACATACTTTAAGAATTTGTGTTCAGCAACCCTAAAAGTTGATGATTTGACAAAAATGGAACAAGACATCCCACTTATCTTATGCAAGTTGGAGAGAGTATTTCCGTCCTGGTTTCTTTGATTCTATGGAGCATCTACCGGTGCATCTCGCATCCGGTTAAACTTGGCGGACTGTCCAATACAGATGGATGTATCCGTTTGAAAGGTCGATTATTTATTATAATATAAAAGGAGGTTTAAAAATAACATTATTAATTAATTAACATATCGCTTTATCTAGGTTCATGGGTGATTCAAAAGATCGGTGAAAAACAAAGCTAGAGTTGAAGGATCGATATGTTCTTCATACTTACACCGTGAAACAACCAACTTTTGTTCTTATTATTTCAAGAATGAATTTGCTCCAAGAAGCAATAAAATGAAATGGATGTTGAATGTCCTAGACATGAATTAGCTTTGTCGATCTTTTGTCTACCCTTGGCCGTCCATCCGGGAGGAGTCAATTCACCGGGCGACAGAGGAAGAGTTCAAGGCAAAGACATATTCATGTGTTGATAAAAGCTGCATTGAGGTGCAACCATTCATTGAGTATGTATTCCTCAACATTAACTATATATATATATATATATATATATATATATATATATATATATATATATATATCGATATATCTTAATTAAGTCAATAAAAGTAGACAAATGTGTAACAATTAATTATTTTTTAGGAATTCTTGTCATCCGAGGAAGTAAGTGAAGAACAATCTTCGGCTTATATTAATGCACATTTTCCAATGTGGTTTAGGCAACGTGTTTATGCCCTCCCACCAACTCCTCCCAACCAACACTTGAGGAACTTATCGACGGTCCTCGAAGATGTGTTAAAGAATGGCACACATACTTTGTCAATGGATACAAATTTCACAATAATGAATGGACACAGGCGTAGAAACAATCAATAGTGGAGTTTGCATGAAGGGTGTCACCGGAGGTGGTGAAGGTGATTTTTATGGTGTGATTCAACACATATACGAAGTCATGCACTCTCTATCTAGACTATAGTCGACGGTAGTGCTTTTTTATTGTAATTGGTTTGATTCGTCTGCTCGAGGAACAAGGGTAAATCCAAAGTCAAATACAGTCGACATTAAAATGAGTAGTAGATATCGACTGTATGATCCGTTTGTCATTGCTAAAAATGTGAGACTAGTCTATTATGTCCCTTATCCATCAACGCGGACTGATAGTCGTGGTTGGTGTGTCGCAATTAAGACAAAACCAAGAGGCCGGATTGAGACAAATGACACACTGGAAGATGTCCCATTTCAAATGGATGAGATGTCTAATGTAAATGAAGTGATTCAAGTGGAACCCATTACTCGTTTATGTGATCAACCAAACACCGGCGATGAAGTTGATGACAAAGAAGATGCTGATGAAGATGCAGAAGAACATATTGGTGTCAAGAATTCCCTGCTCATCTGATGATGATGATGATTTTGAGAATGAGTGGGATTCAAATTAGTTTTTCTAGTTATTCAGTTTTATTTGGTACTTAATTAGTAACTGGTAATAGTATGGATATTTATGGTTATTTTGTATGAATATTTGTACGAATGTTTATGCAATATATATACATGTTTCTTTTTTTAATATTTAAATGTATGTATATATATATATATATATATATATATATATATATATATACAGGTATGTCATCATCTGGATCCTCATCTGATCGTGACGACACACACGATGTTACTCCACCTGTCGCGGATACGGCAGGTGGGAGGAAGATGACTTACGGCCGACACATGTTGAAGATGGTCGTGTCATCATGGTGCCTCAAGGAGATTCGTAAGTATATAATTATTTATTAATTTTTTGTTGCCTCTTATACAACTACTTTCTTGGTCCAAAATATTCAGCTTTTTTAAAATTTTTCAGGTTTCTTCCTTCAAAGCCTGCAGCCACCGCAGTCATAAACGCAATTCAGCAGAATTTCTTCAAAGGTTGGAAAAATTGGACTGCTGTTAAGAAAGATAAAGAAGATAATAACAAAGACTATTTTAGGGCCATGCTCGATTCTTTCTTGGTAAGTTCTACGAAATAATTAATTTTTAATTATTTTATTGAATTGTTTAATTTGTTTGTATTAACAATATTCTTCTAATTTTTTTAAATAGGAACAATGTACATGGTTACCGAGAGTAACGAAAGATGTTGAGCATGCGTTCAACAAGAGATGCAGTGATAGATACTCTGAAGTACTGCGGGGTGTACGGAAAGCAAAGGCAAAACCTGATTTTATGGGACCAGAGGCTTATGCACAACTGGTCGAGTATTGGAACACTGATGAATTTAAAAATAAACAAGAGAAAACTAAGAAGAACAATTAGCTTCAAAATGCCGCTCATCGCAATCACACAGGTGGATGTGTTAGTGCTGGAACTCGTCACCAGCGCATGGTACGTAATTTTATAACTATTACTTATATTCATCAATTAATTAAATTTATTAACTATGTGTTAAGTAGTTGTTATTAAATAATAAAGTTATGTATCTAGGAGGAAGAACTTGGACGGGAGGTCAGTTTGCCTGAGTTGCATCGCAACTTGTATATGCAAGAGGAGGATGATACATTTATCCACGATAGGGCGAGGAGGATTCAGGTAAAACTACATTATGTTATTAGTTATTTATCTTTAAATACAATATATATATATATATATATATATATATATATATATTGTTTTTATTGTTTTTTTATTAATATTTATTTATTTATCTGTTGTTTTTTTAGGATGCTTATGATGCTGGGATGGCTGAGTGGCGTGAGTCTCAGCTGCAGAGCAGTGGGTCAGTCGATCCTGTGGAGGAGGCTAGAGTGGCTCGCTCTATTTGGGATAGAGCAGTTGGCCCACAAAAGAGTGATCGTTTGACAGGATCTGGTAGCATGGGACCCAAGTTCTTCAAGGAAAGCATTCTGCCGAGTCGATCATATTCGGGGACAGAGAGTAATCGGTCGTTCTTATGTTGCTCCCAACGTAGTGCTAGATCAATTGACCCAGCAATTTAACCAGAGATTGAACGAGCAGGCGGAGCAACATGCACGACAAATGGAAGAGCTGCAGAGGATAACTGAGGAGCGCGCTGCTGAGCAAGCTAGGAGAACTGAGGAGCGCATTCAGCAGTTGATGGCTCAGATGAACCATCCTTCGAGGCCATCATCATCACATATGGCTTCCTACCAGCCGCAGTCTTGGCCTCAGTATCCTTCGTACCCTCAGCAGTATCCACATGCCCATTATTCTCAGCAGCATCCACCCCAGCAGTATCCACCTCATCAGTATCCTCCCCATCATCATCATCACATATGGATGTTTATTATTTGGTTGATTATGAATGTTTATTATTTGGTTGATTATGGATGTTTATTATTTGGTATTTGAGTTTTTTAATTTAAATATGCTATTTATATTTTTAATTTAAATTTATTTATTTTTAAAAAACATTTTATTTGGTTATCACTATTTGAGTTTTTTAATTTAAATATGTTATTTATATTTTTTTTTAAATTTATTTAATTTTAAAAAACGTTTATTCAGCTTTTTTAAAATTAGGGTATTTCATGGCGGATTTTTTTTAAAAAAATAAAAAATAAAAAATATTTTTGGCGGAAAAATCCCCCAAAAAGTCCAAAATTCCGCCAGAAAGTACTGTGGGAAATCCACGCAAATTCCCGCAAAAATCACTAAAATGACTTAAAATCCACGGAATACGTTGCCACCACTTTTTTTACGGCGGAAAAATCCACTAAAACATCTCAGTATTTGCGGCGGAATTGGGTGTTTTTTGGCGGAAAAATCTGCCAAAAAAACCCATTTTTCTTGTAGTGCATATGAAGCGCGTGACTCCATGAACAGTGCATCAACCACAAACAATCACACTATGTATGAATTGACACCGTCGTTCCACCGCTGTTACACCGTCGTCTAATTCACCTAGACATCATCAATAGCTCTATGGCTAACATCACCACACCGGTCACTAGCTCTATGGCTAACATCAACACCTCGACCACTAGCTATGGCTAACATCAAACACATCGGTCACTAGCTCTATGGCTATCATCAAACACATCGGTCACTAGCTCTATGGCTATCATCAAACTCACCGGACACATCGACACCAAAATCAATAGCTCTATGGCTAACGTCACTACCTCAATCAATAGCTCTATGGCTAACGTCAAACCCATCGGTCACTATAGGGACCAAACGTCACCTAAGGACCAAACGTCACCTAAGGACCAAACGTCGCCTAAGGACCAAACGACTTCACCATTTAGCAACTTAGACGCACTCGGCGTCAAACAACACCCAAAGTTGCGCTGGCAAAGAACTCCGCGCTTACACCGCATCAAAACAAAGACTTGGCACACTCACACTGCACCTCGGCACACTTACACTACACCTCGGCACACATACACTACCCTTCGTTACACCACACTGCACTTTGGCGCACCACACTGCACCTCGGCACACTCACACTGCACCTCGGCACTCATACACTACCCTTCGTCACACCACACTGCCTCACATCCACACTTCGACACCCACACGTCGACACTTACACTTCGTCACCATTACAACACTACACTTCGACATACATACATCTCACTTCGGAAACTACACTTCGATATCCATACTCTACACTTCGGCAACTACACGTCGACTCCCATACACTTACGCTTCGTCATGTCTAAACAACGCACTTACACTCCAATACATCTACACCTCAACACATACACCTTGGTATATATACACTATACCTCGACAACTACACTTCGCTCCAAATGGACTACACCTCGACCACTACACCTCGACTTTGATACACTACGCCTCGACAGCTTCACTTCGACTTAGATACACTACACTTCATTACATCTCCACCTCGACAACACTACCTCGGTATATATACACTATACCTCGACAACTACACTTCAGCTTATATACACTACACTTCAATACATCCATACCTCGACAACACTAGATTCGACATACCTATACTTCACTTTAATACATCCATACCTCGGTTACACTTCCTCAATTCACCATCACCCACCTTGCCACACTTCCTCACTTAACCATTACTCACCTCGGTACTACACTACCTCGGCTACACTACTTCACTTGACCATCAATCACCTTGCCACACTTCCTCACTTAACAATTACTCACCTCGGTACTACACTACCTCGGCTACACTACTTCACTTGACCATCAATCACCTTGCCGCAATTCCTCACTTAACCATTACTCACCTCGGTACTACACTACCTCGACTACACTAGCTTTGACATCATATACTACACTTCGGTACTTCTACACTTCAGCACATACATACTTTGACGCACACATACTACGATGCACACATCATCACTTCAACACACCTACTCTTCTCGGCACACACATACTTCGATGCACATATACTACGACTCACACCCTTACGCTGACACACTTATGCTTCTCGGCACACCCTTACTTCAACTCACTATCCTTCGACGCACACATCCTACAACACACCTACCCTTCTCGGCACACAGTAATACTTCACTTCGAATGGCGCAACACCTCACCTCGACACAGGCGCACCACTTCATGTCGACTGGCGCACTAGACGCCTGACCCTCATCTTCCCTCTTCTCTTTGATTCTCATACTATGATCAAACTTACCCCACAATTACTACAACACATATTCATTCGAATATTGTCCAAAACACATCAAAATAACCACTAAGGTGACAACACCAAAAATGGCACCCTTGCACCTAGGGTTCCTCAAACCCATTTTCTTTTCTAGGTCTTTCATATGACCAATCATCAACAACACATACCCATATCACAATTTAACCAAAGTGAAGCAAACACAACATCAATCACACAACAAGCAACACAAACAACTCAACAATCATCCTAGAGTCTAACCCACACATAACACTCATCATATACTCTATTATAGATGAAAGAGAGCCCCTTTACCTTATTGAAGAAACTAGCACTCTTTCCACCAAGAATCACCAACCATCACCAACAATCCAGCTTCTCTTCCTTGAACTCTCCACGCCAACTCTTCTCTTCTTCTCCTTCCTAGAGCTTTCGCACCTCTCTCTCTCTACTCTCTTACTTTACTCTTTGACTTTTCTTTTCTTTGATTACAAATAAGCTCTCTCATCATCGACACCTCAACTTAACACATGAACATGGGCCTAATTCATGGACCTCTATTCACACCTCCTCCATTACTTGCACTGCTCCCTCTTTTAATTAAATTACCACTCACTTTTTACTAACCACCACTCCTCATTTAAATCAAATACCCTATCATTATTTTAATTTAACCAACCAATATACCACTTAATTAAATAAATACTTGAATTATTTTTGGGGCGTTACATCGGGCGTGTCCGGGGCCAGCCCACGTTTGTAAATACAATAGGCACCGTCCATTTTCCGATAATAATTTCTTGCACTTGGTTATATTTTTTCAGATATAAATATGGGTTTCTATTTAAGTGCGCTTTACCTGTTATGTATGCCGACGTAGGGTAGGTTGTTTATATTAGAAGGGATTAATGAGGTATTGCTGTGTGAACTTGCTAGTTATTCTTTAAGTGGTAAATGTATAGCCTGTGATATTTCTAACGGGGTAAGGTATTCGAAAATAGGATTTGTGTCTTTATATAAGGCCTCCTTTACACCCTCATTTAGCTCTTCCTTACCTTGAGGTATTTTGTAGTATTTATCACGCCTATATAATTATTATTATTTTTTCGGTGGACTCATTCATGATATTGATATTACATATTGTTTGTTTGCACTTATTGATTATCTGACAGCTTAAAATACCATGAGTAGCTAATAAAACTAGTACCTTGTGTGTGCCAGATTAAGTTTTAAGATACTGGTGTGACAATTAAGTTAATATGCTCAAACTTTTAATTCATATTTCTAATAATTTGTTCAAAAATTTTCTTGGATGCATTGAAAGCGATATTGTTGATTCATTAATGCCATGTTTTAACTCCAAATACAATTGAGATTGCTAAATTATTTATTCTGATTTATGAACACATTGTGAATTGAATTTCGTATCACAAGTTTGACTTTGTGTTATTATTGTGAGCTGAAATTGCTTTTTGTTTAACTATCTTCTTTATGAAATATAAGTAAGGAACCTCAAACTGATATATCATTGAAGTTATCAGAATCATCTAGTCGGCTGGCTTTTTGCATGGAATGATAGTAATATTGTTGAAGGTTTTGTGTTGGGACTTTGTTAGAAACCAGAAGTAGTATTGGTGACATTTTTTTAATCCTTCCAATTTACCTCATATTCTTTGTAAATTCTGTAATCCTGAAGTAGATGTTCCTATATTATCTTTGTCACCACATGTAGTTGTAATTTTTCAAGAAATGTTATATGTTGAATGAAGAAGAAAGAAAAGTTTTTAGAACTATGTTTTGACATCTTATTCCAAACCATATCTGGTATAAACACTTAGGTAGTGTTTTGATTCTGTTTCAACCCAAAGTCATTTTGTTCATCAGTCTGATTTAACTCGGCCACATACTGACATGAGTATCGGAGTATTTTGCAGGTACCCCCCACCCAACATGGTAACATTCGGCACTTCGCATCTCAAGCCCAGGATCGTCATCACCGAGCCAAAGGAAAGGAATTCTGGAACACCTATACGAGTACTCCTGACCAAGGAGCAACTCCAAAGTCTAGGTACCGAACAATGGCGACCACAATGGTCTCAGGAAAGAGCCTGTCAAGATCGTCCACTTTATCTGCAAAAAGAAAGAAAAGAATTCGCTGTCAGAAATAGTCTGATCAGCAAATAAAGGCAAAATAAATCAGTACAAAGTCTACGTTTGTCAAAATAATCTCGCAATTTCTTCTTGGACTTAGCCAATGCATCAAACATGCTGCCGTAGTTGAGCTTCACGTTCTTCTCGACTAGTTTCTTGCCCCAATCGTCCATCAATCGGAACGACTGCTTATCGTATTCTTCCAGAGTACTCGGCTCCACTAGCTAGTCGGCATTGGTAATAACACGTCCCCTTCCAGTGAAGTGGTGAGCACGGCTCCAGCTTAACGGAAAGTGAGGCTTCAACAACGTCCGCCCGCCGTCTCGGCAATGGATTTCTTCGCCGGCGTGTTCACTGCTTGCACGGATAAGAAGTTCTCCTTAAAGTTACAGTTTGAATCATTCGCCGGGAAAAGTATGATCGGTCCAACTTGTTCTTAAAACCGATATGGCCATATCGGCTTCCCCTGGCATAGGGCCCGGCTTTTCGAGTAATGGTGAAAAGGGTGAAGAAGACTCTGACACTCGGCTTTCTTCCGAGGTATCTCATTGTCAGTTCGAATCCCCTCAAGAAGCCCCAACAGTTCGGCATCAGTTGTGACAGTGTTGCTCTCAAATACCTCAACACTTGCTAAAGGAAAGAATTCAGTGGCAGTCGGACGTTCATCGCTTCAAGGGCTGCCCCGTAGAAGAAGTATCCAAAATAGCAGTGTTCACTGCAGACTGGAACGCCTGGTACAAGAGTAATCCTCCACTTCTCGCCTTCGGGCTGGTCAAGGTAATATTTCTCATAAAATTCTGCATGTTTGTCCGACTTCGCGCGCGCAAAGAAGTTGCAAACTTCGGTCGGTACCTAGTCGTATACGTCCTCGAAGCGCTCGGAATGGTTCTCCATTGTGACCTCGGCAGCAGCTAAACGAGACGTCACCTCATTGTCATCCTATAAGCTCGGCGTTGGTGGTCTTTCCCTTCCAGACATAGGAACCGAGAAGCTATACTTCGCTGACATGTTGTGGTAAGTCATCTTAAGCAGAGATCGGGAACCCTCTGGCACCGACACTGGACATCTGTCGGCCCTCCTCTTGAGGATTGGTTTCCCAGGCGGAATGAAGCTTTTCCCCTCTTCACTCTTCGTCTGGACCATCTGCAATAGAGGGCACGCTACTAAGGTCACTCTCCGCTCCGATTTACCTATCCGCCTCGTGTAACGCCCCAATATAATTTAATTATTTATTTAATTAAGTTATTTAAGGCTTGCAACATTTATTTAAGTCAAATAATTAATTTGGAGTTTTATTTTATTTAATTAGGTGTTAGAGTGATTAGTTAAATTAAAAGAATAATAGAGTGTTTAATATAACTAAGAGGTGTTAAGTAGTAAATAAGGGAGTGGGGATTTAATTATGTCAAGGAATGGTTGAAGTAACTAGGGGGTGGTAATTTATTTATTTCAAGAGGTGTTTAAAGTAGCGAGGGGGTGAAAATAAAGGGCCCAAGGCCCACTAATAGGCCCAAACTTAAGGGGATAACCTTAGGGGTAGGGTTTTCCTTTCCCATTTGAAACAAAGAAAAGAAAAGGAGAGGTAGAGAGGGGGTGAGGGGATGGCGCAGCTGAACATAGGAGGGAGGGAGAGGAAAATTTCATTCTTGCTTGGGGTAAGTGGTATTTGGTACCATTCTTCTCCATTTTTCTTTCTCTATCTTTTAGTGTAAGCTTCCTACACTAATTCCTTCTCTTTTCCACATTGCCATGGATGGGGTTTTGAAGCTCAAATTAGGAGAGCATTCATTTTTGGTGATCCTTGGGTTGTTGAAGGAGAGGCTACTTGGGTTTTTCAACTTTGAGGTAAGGGGGTTCTCTTTCATACATAATAGGTTGTAGGATGAGTGGTTATGTGTGGGTTAGGTGTTTAGGGTAATTAAATGGTTGTTTATGTGTTATTTGAATTAATTGATTTGTTTCTGTGTTGTTGAATTAATTGGTGTTATGTTTGAATTAAAATTGATGAACCCATGCTAATTGTTGTTAAGATGAACATGATGTGAACTATGTATGCAAGGTGTTTGATGTATTGCCTCAATGAAATTGAGTATGAAAATATATATGATGATTGCAAGGTGTTTGATAACTTGCCTAAATGAATTGGTGTTGAAATTGATGTGTGAGGCATTGTGCCGTGATTATAGTTGGGTTGGGTGATTGATCATGATGAGTTTTACTTGTTATGGTTTTGTGCGTTTCTGGACACTGTTTCGGTCTTTTCAAAACTGGTACTGTTTGGTTGATTCAAAAATTATGTGGCTGAGTGTTTTCGAAAATAGACTTAAAGCCGGTCGATTTGGCACTGGTTTCGTTAAATTCGAAGTTGTGTAGCTCCAGTTATGAGTCTCCAAAGTCGGGTCAAATTTCTAGAGTCAAACTGTGAGTAGGTTCGGTTTTTGCAAGTTTTATGTCTCCAAATGAACTCCGTTTTGAACGATTCTTTTTCCATTATAAACTATACTCAAATTGCTTTTGTTCGGGCTAAGGTTTTGTCCCATTTGGTCAAGTTTAAGTCATTTTAGAGCAAAATGAAGTGGGAGGACAGAATCTGTCCAGTCTGGGAACAGTTCGGGTTGTCTATAAAAACTGTACTAATTGGCTCAGTGTTTTGAAACTTTAAAGCTATATCCAGAAACTACACATCCGTGGCTTTCCGACGAGTGGTCTTTTGTAATTTTTCGATGTCGTTTGCTATTTTAAATAATCCGCCGAAGTAGGTGTACTGCTGTAGGAATCCAGCATGTTGTGCGTGTGTGTGCTTGTGAGTGGCACGGTACAGGGCGCCATATGTGGCTGCCCTTGGCGCCTAGCCGTGCGCCTGTGTCATGGCGTGGCACGCGTGCGTGTTGCGCAGGGGCGCCAATTGGCATGCCCCGTGCGCCTGTGATGATGTGTGTTACGTGGGTATGTTGCGCAGGGGCGCCAAAAGTGGCAGCCACGTGCGCCTTGTGTGTGGTGCTGGTCCTCGGTGAGTCAATTTAGTCCCTACGTGACAGTTTGGTCCTCGGTGAGTCAATTTAGTCCTTATGTGACAGTTTGGTCCCTCAGGTGTCAGTTTGGTCCTCGTATGGCAAGTTGGTCCTTGGTGGGACATTTAGTCCAATAATGAGGTGTGTTGTATTGCGGTGATGATTAAACGGTGTGTAGACTTCGGCCAAAGCGGTGAGTGCCCTCAAGGCTTATATTGTGATTGAAGTTGAGTTGTGAAATGAAAAGTGGCGAGTTTAATAATTGTTGTGGTAAATGTATTGTGTTGTGTTGCATTGTCATGGTGTCACATGAATCATGTGCATTCAGTGGTGATGTAGGCTTCGGCCATTGCGGTGTGTAGGCTTCAGCCAAAGCGGTGTGCGCCCTCAAGGCTTATTGCGGTGATGATGGATCCACATGCATATGGCCTACATACATATACCCATGCCTTCGTGGTGAATCTTGGTGATGCTTAGTTGATCCGTTAATATTGTTTCTTGATGTTATAATTAAATGATAAATGCATTAATTGTTGTGGATTGGTGTTACTAGTTGCCTTCCCTAATATAATGCTTATCCTATTTGCTATTATTTATGTAAAGAGACTCACCCTACTGCGTCGTGTTGCTTCGTATGTCGGCAACCTGCAGGTGATAGCGAAGGAAGTAGTCTAGTTATGGTCATGCTCTGATATGTAGCACCGGGGGCGGGGCGTCCTAGTCACTTAGTATTTTATTTTGATGTATTTAGTCTGATATTTGATGATGTACTAAATACTTCTAGACTTGTTGATATTCCGCTGTGCTGGTGAATTATATTCAGGATGTTGTAAATAACTAAACCGGTGTTTTTGAGGGTTCGCCCCAATTTAATGTGCTATATATCACGCACTATGTTGTTATAAATGCCATTTTATGTTTTTGAAGAAATGTAGCACTCTCTTTGAGGTGCGTGGAAAAGTATTTGAAAACTCTGATTTTAAAATTGAGTAATTAGTAGTATTTAGAAAGGGGGTGTTACACCTCGGACCGACCGAGGCCGAGGAAGGACAAACCGAAGCAGTCTTACCCAGCAAGAGACTGCCTCGGCTAACTACGCTACTCTACAGGTATGAATATCTACAAACTATCTCTCTCAAGGATTCTGCATTGTTTCTCTCTCTAACACTTCGCTCAAAGTCTCAAGTGAGGGGAAGAATCCCTTCTTAATCCTTATATATATCTCCTCCTCGCTCCTACAACGAAACGTCACTCCCTTTATAGCACCTGCCCGGCATCATTAAGACACCTCGAGAAGATCAAACTATACGTGACTGTCTCACCATTCCCCAGATGACACGTGGCTCCACGAAGGCGAAGAGGCAACTCAAGTCGAGGCCAAGCTCCATGCTCGTCCCCGACTTGGGGGGCCACTGTTCCGACCTGGGCTGCAAGGCCCCGCTGGGTATTGAGCCGGCCCACTACGTCAGTCCATAACGTTCCATTGGCCGCTCAACATTGTCCACCCGGTTCTACCAAGACCGACGGCCAAGATCTCTCAGCCAGATCCAATGGCTATAGTACGCCCATTTGCTCTATAAATAAAGGTCCGCCCCTCTGCCCCGGGGGCGCTCTCTCATTTGTGACTCTGCTCCCTAGGAGCTCTCTTTATCTCTCTCTCTCTCTTTTTCCTCATCAGTCTGATTTAATTCGGCCACATACTGACTTGAGCGTCGGAGTGTTTTGCAGGTACCCCTACCCGACGTGCTAACACTCGACACTTCGCATCTCAAGCCCGGGATCGTCATCACCGAGCCAAAGCAAAGGAATTCTGGAACACCTATCCGAGTACCCCTGACCAAGGAGCAACTCCAAAGTCTAGGTACTGAACAAGTTCTGTTAGAGAATGTTTATTCTCAAATAGAAATAAGTAAGACTTAACAAATTTTTGAGGACAGAAATGTTTGAAGACTAGAATTTCGTGAGAAATAGGGTGATGAATTAATGCCGAAAATATGTGTTAAAAACCATGGGTAAATCTTGTGCAACAGCTACTGTCTCTATGTGCTTAGGTTGCGCCCACACGCAGCCTGCTATTTAAATATTCCCTAAACAAGTTTGGTCATAACTTTCGATCCGGGGGAATCTAATTGAGGTGTTCTCGGATGCGTTGGAACACTAACGCAATGAACTATAATTATAATAAACGTTTCTTTTGGTTTATACCTAAATACCAAGGGTTATTCTGACCTAATTCAATATTGTGAGTTATTTGAATGTTTTGCTTCATGTTATCATTACTTCAAATATGATGATTTGATCTATTGGTCCATGAGTTATTACTAAAATTGAATAATTGATTGTGAGGAGATATCGTAATGTTGTTATGGAATATCATTGATTCTGATAAGTATGGGATTTCTCTCCATTACTGTTGGATGATGATTGTGATGATGACTAACATTATGTGTATGGCTAATACCGAGAGAAAAAAGTCTAACAGAGTATATTTGTCACGACCCAAATTAGACCATGACCGGTGCACGACCCAAATATCATTGATTTTGATAAGTATGGTTTTTGTTTCACTATATAAGGAAACAGTTCTCCAGTGTTGCTATATCTGGCAACACTTTTTAGGTGTTGCCATCCCTGGCAATTGATCATAAATGTTGCTAGAACTGAAAACTCTTTCCGACCGTTGCCATAGCGTGGAAACAAAAACTATTGCCTTCCAGCTTTCAATAGCAACGATTTTGCGTTTGCATTGCCTTAGGGTACAAAAAGCTAAATAAAATTCAAATTCACTAAATCAATTGCAAATTAAGTCATTTAACAATCTAAGTAATAAATATTACATTGGGTGTCACATAAAGCAATTAATAAAAATAATTGACTTGGCGATTCGTTATCTCTTGCAATAGACACAAAAATCTTGAACTATTAATTAATTAATTAGCCTTAACCCATTTGTATAGTCTAAAGTCATTATAACTTAATATTCATGGCAGCCCATTATCTCTCTTGCAATAGCCAAAAATATCTTAAACTATTAATTAAACTATTAATGGATTATTTTCACTTTTAGAGTAAATGGTTTTTTTAACATTTTTATCACGCCTTTTCAACCTCTTAAAGATAATTATCTTTTTCATCATTTTGAGAAGTCAGTTTATGCTATTTATGAAAAACAATGTTCAATCTCCTTAAAATATATTTTTATACAATATAAAATAATTTGTGTTTTCTTGAAATTTTAATAAAATTACACGTCTTAGAATATTTGCATACCACAAACACAATAGGAATTAATGACAAACTCAAACACACACACAAATATATAAAGACACTCACCTATACTTGACTAATTTAAATAAATAATTAAGTTATATATGATTACTTATTGTTTATGTTTCAAACAAGTATTTCTAAATTATATTATTAATACATTATATTAAGTATTTAGAAAACATTTAAAAAGGAATTGGTTGTGCATTGCTATAAATAAAGCTATTGTGTAAAACAGAAGACATCACAAACTTTAGAAATCAATACAGATTTGAGAATATAAGAATAAAAAAGAGTTATGATAGTGAGTGATGTGAAAAAATGTATTGTCATGCTAATGATTATGCTAGTTGTAACACAAGCTCATATCAATCAATCTCAAGAAGTTAAGCCAAATAGACCTTTTAAGGTTCTTGTTGCTAATTACAATGATTGTTATCAAAAGTGTACGCAACTATGTGATACAAATACTTGCAGCCTAAATTGTGAAAAGTTTTGCAAGGCTATGTTTCCATTTTCTTCTTAAAAGGTATCCATATTTTCATTTTCTTCTCATCTTATATATAATCTTTTGTAACAGTTTTAATTACTTTTTGTCAAAAAAAACCTAAATATTTTTATACTATTAAATTAATTTGTTGTTTTTGTCTTGAAAGGGCCTCCTATCATGCAGACATACTCTGGTTTTAGCTTGGAGGATTGCAACAAATAAAAATAAATAATTTGTATGCTACATGAAACTCTAATTAAGAAAATGTACTCACAAGAATTGACAATTATGTCAAACTGTAATAAATTAATTTTAATTCATAGTACCTATTTCCTATTTTTATAATTCATTTATCCTGACATAATTTTTTCCTTGTTTTTTATACAGAAGGTTGATTAAAGAAGCTTAAAAGAAAAAGTAACTTTCTACAGAAGGTTGACTTAAAGTCAAACTGAAGGTTGACTAAAAGTCAACACAAGGTTGACCAATAGTCAACAGAAAGTTTGATTGAAGTCAATAGAAGGTTGACTCGCTAGGGAATATTGTTTAGAAGGTTGGTTGTTCAAGAAGGTTAAAAGAAGATTGAAAACTTCAAGCTTCTGCTTTCTGGAAAACATGTTCATATCCGAAATCTTGATCCAATATGCATCAAAGGAGTATTCAAGGAATAAAAGTTGTAGAAATATTAACCTATGTATAGAGGAAATCCTTGATTATTTGTTATATCTTAAAAGCATGTTTGTTCATGATAAAGAAGCTTCAGAAGCTTCAAATAAAAGTATGTAAAATATTATGTAGTACATGAGCAGGAATCAAGTAGCGAAATGATGAAAAAGGAAGTAGAGTGCTGACATGAAAAGATGTTAACACAAGACAAAGCACAAATGTTGCTTCAGAAGGTTGAAAGGCTACTACCTAAAGCTCAAAAATCATCATTGCCTACCTACAAAGCTACAACAAATTCCAACGGCTCCTTCCTTCTTTCCAACGGCCATATTTCAGATTGAGAGTCTATATAGAGTGCTGTTCTACTCAAATGCAAACCATGAGAGTGAATTAGAACTTTTACAAGTCAAGCTTCTCTAAAGAAATCCAACCTTCTCTTCCACACTCAAAGCTACTACAAGTTCAGAATTGGGAAATACTATCTTGAGTGTGTGTTTGCTTGTTATGCTCTTAGAAATACTTTGTATTTATCTATCAACAAGCTTCATCCCAAAACCCAAACCCCTTATTGTAAGAAATATTGTGCAAGTTTCTCAACAAGCTACCTAGTGAGAGGTGAGTGTTGTTGGTGATTCTATTTGAAAGTTTCTCAACAGACTACCTAGTGAGAGGTGAGTAGTGTTGGTGATTCTGTTCAAACAGGAAATACCTTTAGGAAACTAGAAGAGAGTTTTCTAGTAGGTTAAGACAGCTTGGTGAAGCTGTGTAAGTTAGCACTTGTCTTTTGTGTGTGATCAAAAGTGAGTGGAGGTGAAAAGTCTTTGGCAGTTGAAGCTAAAGCAAGTGTAAAATCTATTTGGAGAATAGTGGAAACTCTCACGTGGACGTGGGGAGAGGAGTAGCCACAGTTTGGTGAACCTCTATAACTCTACTGTGTCATTATCTGCTTTTCTTATTAACTGCTTTAAAACTGTCTCACAATCACCAAAGTTTTCAACCACTTCAGAAGGTTAAATACACCAACCTTCTGTAGTCAAAATCATAATTTTAAATGAATCCTACTTTGATTATCTTTTGAAAACAACACTCTTTGCTAAATAAAACACATCTAAATTCATTAAAGTTAACTATCTTTCACTACTGTCATACTTGATCATTGTTTGTGCAACTAACATTCAACCTTCTGATATCCAAGTTATCTTGAGAAACAATACAGAAGGTTGCAGGTATTAAAATTTAAAAAGAGTGCACAATTCAATCCCCCCCTTTCTTGTGCAAATTAATCACTTCAAATCAATCTCAAGAAGTTGAGCGAAATAGAACTTTTAGGGTTTTTGTTACTATTTTCCAATATTGTCTTGAGAAGTGTCTCTGACTATGTCGTGGCTATAACCTAAATGATACAGGATGTCGAATGTTTTGCTATGATATCCATGTGTAGCAATGTGATTTAAAAAGAAAAAAAAATCAACAATGGTATCCATATTTTCATTTTATTCTCATCTTATATTTAGTATTTTGTAACCATTTTTATTTTTTTACTCAAAAAAACAACAACCTTAAGTATCACTACAAGATATATGTGATTTCGCAACCGCATTTATTGATGAGAAATATATAAAGTTGTTGCAAAAGTTATTTTTTCCAAGGAAAAAAAGTCGCTGCATGTTGTTGGCTTAAGTCTCGTTGCAAAAAGTTTTGCAACAACATTTAATGTCGTTGTGATAACTAATATTTTCACAACAACAACTTTTGTTGCTATTTTAATATTTATCGTTGTTATATGTAACTTATGGCAACCAATAAAGTTGTTGTGTTATCCATCGATCGCGCCAATTAAAGTCATTTGCGATATGACATTCATAATCAACAACATAGTGGGTGTTTTTTAATTTGATGTTATTTATGGCATACACGTGAATGTTTTTTTGTGGATTTTTTTTTGGGTATTAATATATGTTTTTTTAAATTTATGTGGATAATTTTTTTAGATATTTTTATTTAATTCTGATGAAATAATTCATATTATTAGAGCTCAATGGTCATGTTGCAAAGTCTTGTTGCAAATCATCTTCTTCCTCTAACTTGTTCCAGACCAAACCATCTATTGTTGTAGGTTCTCCTCTCTAAAAACAGCAAGAAAAAAGAACACAATATATAGTAAGTAAAATGAAAGAAAACAAATTCTAAATGCATAAAATGATTGTAAGTTAATCACTTCAAATGACTCCTGTTACCTGAAAATGAAGGAAGAGATTTGTTCCATTGTAGTAGAAGAAGCAATCACCATGATGAAAGTAAAAACTCTATCACAACTTATACCTTGATTGCAGAGTATAAATAATTGCAAAAAGCTTCAAAAATTCATTATTCTACAAAAAAATCATAATGATTAGCAAAAGTTGAAAAATAAAATTCATAGATTTCCTAATGTTTCAAGAATCAGAAAGAAGACAAATACTTACTCCTCCAGAATTTGGATTCAATGCAACCTCTGCTTTTCAGTCATTTTTGTCCCTCTCCATCGGAGTCAATAATTTCATGTCATGAACCATTGTCACTTTCCAAGACTAATCTTATATACTGTATATGGTCGATAACCAAGCAATTCATCATGTTTAACCAGAGGAAGTAGTTCTGCTCGTTTTTTATTTTTTATGAAAGTAAGTAAGCATCATAGAGGGAAATTGACTTTAAGATAACTTCCATCGAGGAGGTATAGGTATACGTGGGTATTGGATTCCACCTTTCTAGTACCACCATCCAATTTTTCCTTTAAAAAACTACCATCTAGTTTTGTTAGAAAATTAAATATTAAATTTTAAAGCATTTAGAAATTCACTGTTTATACTAACTTATTGTTGAAAAATTTATTCTTAACAATAGTACTAAATAATTTTATAATTGATTTTATTTATTTATTAAGGTCACGTATGAATTTTATTATTTGATATTATCATATAAAAAGTAAAGTTAAATTTGCAATTGCTACTTGTAGTGTTAAAAATATAAAAATATAATATTATCTTAAAAATCAACGATGTGAATAATAAAAGAGTGACCTTTTTCAAACATTAAATAAAATCACCTATATAAATAAAAAAAAGATATTTATTTCATTAAAATTATATTTGTTCTTTGTTTATTTTATTATTTTAAAAACTGGACGCGTATTCAAAAAAATAAAATAAAACAAGAGACTAAGTTATTATAAGAGATGTCTATATTGATAAGGCTATTAAAATAAGTTTTCCTTTTCTAGTCGTTGGCATATGTGTGTACACTATTTATTTCAACATATGATAAAGTAGTTGGCATATATATGCAATTTTTTTTCAGCGACAAAATATATTGTTGACAAATAAATAAATTTTCCAATAACTTATTTTATTGTTGGCAAATAATTATATTATTCCCAACAACTTTGATAATTATTGGGGTAGATATACTTTTGTTAGCGATAAAGAAATTGTTGAGAAAAAAATTCCTATCCCAACAAGTAATAAATGTTGTTGGCACATGCAAAATTTTGCCAACACCTTTGTTATTGTTGGGAAAAAGTCGCTGCCTAATCTAGTAATTCTTGTAGTGTATTTTAATGCTATTAAATTAATATTTTGTTTTTGGCTTAACAGGACCTCACATATGGAAAAAATAAAAATAAATTGTTTGTCTGCTACGTGAGACTCTAATTAAGAAAATTTACAAACAAGAAATGGCAATTATGTTAAAATATAATAAATTAACCTTTATCCATAATACGTATTTTTATTTTTATAATTCATTTATCTTGGTATAATTTTTTTGAATGGAATTTGGACGAATATATAGTTTGTGATGGATTTCGCATAAAATGTCTCCCGTTTGAAAATCCTCGTTGCAAATTCAATAAATTCGTCCCAAATTCCGTCCAAAATAATTTTGAACGGATTTCAAATAAATTTTAGACTAAATCCTTCAGAAATCTGTTCAAAATCCGTCTCAAATGTGTACAAAATCCTTCTCAAATATTTTTCGTCCGAAATTCGTCTCAAAATTATACGAATTATATTATAGTTTCAGATGAAACCTATTCTATCTGAAATTTTCGTCCAAGAAAGTTGTTTTTCTAGTAGTGGGGTGGTACCTACATACATTCTGATGTTTAAGTTAGCATAGGGATTGGATGATGTAAGGTAATAAATGTGTACCTGTAGAATTGAATGAAGCGCATATTTGTAGGTGGAATCATTGAGGTGAACGGAACCCCATCTGTTGGATATTGTGCATTAATCTCCGTCGTCCAGTAGTCTGTGGATCAAGACATTCCTACGGCCGAACGGATTGCTTTCCTTGAGTATTTATCCAATCCGGAACAGTACTTAGAAACAAGGAAAAAAACAAAAGGGAGTAGGAAAGAAAGGGAGAGTGAGGGAAAGAGAGTGGAGAGATCAAAAGGGGAAATTTCTTGTTCATCACCTCATTCTCTTCCTTCCATAATTAGCATCATACGATTCTCATCTTCCGCATCATTCTTCACTCTAAAATTAAAAGTTGAACACCTCCATAAAACCCCCTGTACATAACCCAAAACCTTATTTTTGAGCAAACTTAGGAGATTTTAGTATTTTCATTTCTGTATGGGGGGCATTTATGTCATTTCCATTGTATCAAAGGGATATAAAATCCCTAATTACAAAACAGTTAATGTCGTTAATGTGAATAGTTTTTTCTGCTATTCCCGTTGAAACCATTTCATTGTTTTCTTCTCTTACTCCGATTTTCTTGCTAAGCTGCGATGCATCAATGGTATACATGATGCATTGACATGGTATCTAGAGCTGCGTTTTTAGAGAGGGATACTGGGAAACACGAGTGCAAGTGATTTTTCGGTGAGGTGTGTGCATTCGATCTTGTTCTTGTGATTCACATCGAATTGCAAATCAAGATCAAACGAAATCGTTCATTTTCGGTTTCGTAGGTTAGAAAACACGAGAGATTGAGTAATCAGTGAAAAGAGAAGATGAACAGCGGTAACGGTGGATTGAACACGAAAGCTTCGGTGTTCGATGGGAAGAATTGGAATCGATGGTCGATTCGGATGAAGGTTCTTTTGGAGCGCAAGTTGTGTGTGAACCGGTGGGCGATGGCTACACACCGATGGGTGAAGGTGCAACGGAGGCACAGAGAAATGTGCAAAGGGAATCAAGGTAGAAAGACCAAAAGGCCTTGTTCTACATTCATCAATGTGTAGATCACAAGGTGTTTGAAAAAATCTCTGAGGCAACCACTGCGAAGGCTGCGTGGGACATTCTTGCTCGAAGTTATGGTGGAGATGCTATTGTGAAAGAAGTGAAATTGCAATCGCTACGAAAGCAATACGAAAATTTAAACATGAAGAATGATGAAAGAATTGCAGACTATATCACGCGTGTGGTTACAATCACCAACGAAATGAAGCGAGCGATTGAAGCGATGAATCAAGAAATGATCGTAAAAAAGGTACTTCGCTCTTAGATGTTCCTATATTATCTTTGTCACCACATGTAGTTGTAATTTTTCAAGAAATGTTATATGTTGAATGAAGAAGAAAGAAAAGTTTTTAGAACTATGTTTTGACATCTTATTCTAAACCATATCTGGTATAAACACATAGGTAGTGTTTTGATTCTGTTTCAACCCAAAGTCATTTTGTTGATCACGTTCTGTTCCGACGTGGGCTGCAAGTTCCCGCTGGATATTGGCAATTATGTTAAAATATAATAAGCTTTCCTTTTCTAGTCGTTGGCATATGTGTGTACACTATTTATTTCAACATATGATAAAGTAGTTGGCATATATATGCAATTTTTTTGGAGCGACAAAATATATTGTTGACAAATAAATAAATTTTCCAATAACTTATTTTATTGTTGGCAAATAATTATATTATTCCTAACAACTATGATAATTATTGGGGTAGACGCAATAAAGAAATTGTTGAGAAAAAAAATTCTTATCCCAACAAGTAATAAATGTTGTTGGCACATGCAAAATTTTGCCAACACCTTTGTTATTGTTGGGAAAAAGTCGCTGCCTAATCTAGTAATTCTTGTAGTGTATTTTAATGCTATTAAATTAATATTTTGTTTTTGGCTTAACAGGACCTCACATATGGAAAAAATAAAAATAAATTGTTTGTCTGCTACGTGAGACTCTAATTAAGAAAATTTACAAACAAGAAATGGCAATTATGTTAAAATATAATAAATTAACCTTTATCCATAATACGTATTTTTATTTTTATAATTCATTTATCTTGGTATAATTTTTTTGAATGGAATTTGGACGAATATATAGTTTGTGATGGATTTCGCATAAAATGTCTCCCGTTTGAAAATCCCTCGTTGCAAATTCAATAAATTCGTCCCAAATTCCGTCCAAAATAATTTTGAACGGATTTCAAATAAATTTTAGACTAAATCCTTCTGAAATCTGTTCAAAATCCGTCTCAAATGTGTACAAAATCCTTCTCAAATATTTTTCGTCCGAAATTCGTCTCAAAATTATACGAATTATATTATAGTTTCAGATGAAACCTATTCTATCTGAAATTTTCGTCCAAGAAAGTTGTTTTTCTAGTAGTGGGGTGGTACCTACATACATTCTGATGTTTAAGTTAGCATAGGGATTGGATGATGTAAGGTAATAAATGTGTACCTGTAGAATTGAATGAAGCGCATATTTGTAGGTGGAATCATTGAGGTGAACGGAACCCCATCTGTTGGATATTGTGCATTAATCTCCGTCGTCCAGTAGTCCGTGGATCAAGACATTCCTACGGCCGAACGGATTGCTTTCCTTGAGTATTTATCCAATCCGGAGCAGATTTAGAAACAAGGAAAAAAAAAAGGGAGTAGGAAAGAAAGGGAGAGTGAGGGAAAGAGAGTGGAGAGATCAAAAGGGGAAATTTCTTGTTCATCACCTCATTCTCTTCCTTCCATAATTAGCATCATACGATTCTCATCTTCCGCATCATTCTTCACTCTAAAATTAAAAGTTGAACACCTCCATAAAACCCCCTGTACATAACCCAAAACCTTATTTTTGAGCAAACTTAGGAGATTTTAGTATTTTCATTTCTGTATGGGGGGCATTTATGTCATTTCCATTGTATCAAAGGGATATAAAATCCCTAATTACAAAACAGTTAATGTCGTTAATGTGAATAGTTTTTTCTGCTATTCCCGTTGAAACCATTTCATTGTTTTCTTCTCTTACTCCGATTTTCTTGCTAAGCTGCGATGCATCAATGGTATACATGATGCATTGACATGGTATCTAGAGCTGCGTTTTTAGAGAGGGATACTGGGAAACACGAGTGCAAGTGATTTTTCGGTGAGGTGTGTGCATTCGATCTTGTTCTTGTGATTCACATCGAATTGCAAATCAAGATCAAACGAAATCGTTCATTTTCGGTTTCGTGGGTTAGGGAAACACGAGAGATTGAGTAATCAGAGTGAAAGAGAAGATGAACGGCGGTAACGGTGGATTGAACACGAAGCTTCTGGTGTTCGATGGGAAGAATTGGAATCGATGGTCGATTCAGATGAAGGTTCTTTTTGGAGCGCAAGTTGTGTGTGAACTGGTGGACGATGGCTACACACCAGTAGGTGAAGGTGCAACGGAGGCACAGAGAAATGTGCAAAGGGAATCAAGGAAGAAAGACCAAAAGGCCTTGTTCTACATTCATCAATGTGTAGATCACAAGGTGTTTGAAAAAATCTCTGAGGCAACCACTGCGAAGGCTGCGTGGGACATTCTTGCTCGAAGTTATGGTGGAGATGCTATTGTGAAAGAAGTGAAATTGCAATCGCTACGAAAGCAATACGAAAATTTAAACATGAAGAATGATGAAAGAATTGCAGACTATATCACGCGTGTGGTTACAATCACCAACGAAATGAAGCAGAACAGTGAAGCAGTAACTGAAGAAATGATCGTAAAAAAGGTACTTCGCTCTTAGATGTTCCTATATTATCTTTGTCACCACATGTAGTTGTAATTTTTCAAGAAATGTTATATGTTGAATGAAGAAGAAAGAAAAGTTTTTAGAACTATGTTTTGACATCTTATTCTAAACCATATCTGGTATAAACACATAGGTAGTGTTTTGATTCTGTTTCAACCCAAAGTCATTTTGTTGATCACGTTCTGTTCCGACGTGGGCTGCAAGTTCCCGCTGGATATTGGCAATTATGTTAAAATATAATAAGCTTTCCTTTTCTAGTCGTTGGCATATGTGTGTACACTATTTATTTCAACATATGATAAAGTAGTTGGCATATATATGCAATTTTTTTGGAGCGACAAAATATATTGTTGACAAATAAATAAATTTTCCAATAACTTATTTTATTGTTGGCAAATAATTATATTATTCCCAACAACTATGATAATTATTGGGGTAGACGCAATAAAGAAATTGTTGAGAAAAAAAATTCTTATCCCAACAAGTAATAAATGTTGTTGGCACATGCAAAATTTTGCCAACACCTTTGTTATTGTTGGGAAAAAGTCGCTACCTAATCTAGTAATTCTTGTAGTGTATTTTAATGCTATTAAATTAATATTTTGTTTTTGGCTTAACAGGACTTGCATATGGAAAAAATAAAAATAAATTGTTTGTCTGATACGTGAGACTCTAATTAAGAAAATTTACAAATAAGAATTCATTTATAATTCATTTATCTTGGTATAATTTTTTTGAATGGAATTTGGACGAATATCTAGTTTGTGATGGATTTCGCATAAAATGTCTCCCGTTTGAAAATCGACTACGCCATAATTGTAAAAAGAGAACGCCACCTTTAGTAGCGTTTATAAAAAAATGCTACCCATTTTAATAACACGCTACACCATTAGTAGCGTTTTAAGGTAAAACGCTACCCATTAGGTAACACGCTAGACATATCCCCTTTTATTCAAAATGAAAGCCAATTAGAAAACATGCTAGACAGATCCCTAGCGCTTTTATTTAAAACGCTAGCCAATTAGAAAACAAGCTAGACAGATCCCTAGCGCTTGTTTTCAAAACGCTAGCCAATTAGAAAACACTCTAGATAGATCCCTAGCGTTTTTTAGAAAACACTAGGTATTTAGAAAACATGCTAGATAGATCCCTAGCGTTTATTAGAAAGCGCTAGGTATTTAGTAAACACGCTAGACAAATCCCTAGCGCTTTTATTTAAATAGCTAGGTATTTAGAAAACACGCTAGATAGATCCCTAGCGTTTTTTGGAAAACGCTAGGTATGGTTAAATAATTTTTTTTCGTCTATTTCCCACTCTCAGCGAACACACTCATCACCCAGAAACGCAAAACCCTAACACCCTAACGCAAAACCCAGAAACTCAGAGCTACTTCCCTGGCTCTTCTGCTCCAACGACCACTTTCACGTTGTTGGCTCCTACTAGTACTTCATCTTCTTCTTCTTCAGGTTGGTTTCGTTGTTCGCCTATTTGGTGTTTGTTTCATGTTTCTCTTGATGCAATTTTTTCTTGTAAATTACAATTAAGAAAATAAGTAGTGGAATTGAAAAAAATTTAAAAGAGGAAATTTTGTTTGTTTTTTTATATGAATTGATTCTTCATTATATTTGAATTGCTTGTTGGGTCATATGTTAAAGTTCTCTTCTCAGGATTTTATTATAAATATTTGGAAATTATGGATAGAAATTGGATGTCCGCCAATCGTCATCCAGGAGGATCTATG
Source organism: Oxytropis ochrocephala (assembly GCA_020916435.1). Taxonomy (NCBI): domain Eukaryota; kingdom Viridiplantae; phylum Streptophyta; class Magnoliopsida; order Fabales; family Fabaceae; genus Oxytropis; species Oxytropis ochrocephala. The sequence continues at coordinate 63,516,041 of CM037093.1, read as the reverse complement.
CGAGGAGTGGATTATTTTGTGAGTTGTCTTTGTTGAGCGTTTAGGGACTTCTAGTGGTATGAAATATCCTTGTTTAAGTTGTTGTTATGTAAAGTCGATTCGCAGAGGAGTTGGCACGACATTTAAAGGCGAATGGAATTGATCAAAGTTACACTTGTTGGATAATGCACGTGAGAAAAAGGTGAATCTTCAAATATGAATGATATTACTAAGAGATATCGCCACCACGGTTGACACCGGAACACATTCATTTGTTGCGAAACGAATTTGAAGAGATGGCAAAGGTGGTTGAAGAGGATCTTAATGATTGTCCCGAAATGTTTGAGAAGTTGATAAGCGATGCGAGAGACACCATTGTATGCGGGTTGTCTTGAATTCACAAAATTATTGGTTGTGATCAAGTTGTATAACTTGAAAACTCGCCACGGATGGACGGATAAGAGCTTTACCGATTTACTCGCACTTCTGAAAGAAATGTTGCCGAATGATAATGTGCTTCCTTCTCGGACGTATGATGCAAAGCAAATGTTGGGGTCTATTGGCTTGAACTATGAGAAGATACACGCTTGTCCGAATGATTGCATTATAAGAAGAAAGAGTCTGCTCCAAAAAAGGTGTTGTGGTATTTTCCTATAATTCCTCGATTTAGGCGCATGTATCGTAGTTCAGAAGATGCAAAACACTTGATGTAACACCCTAAATGATTTAATTAATTATTTGATTAAATTATTTAAAGGGTTGCATTATTTAGTTATGTTAAATTATTAAAGTGTTGTTTTATTTTAATTGAAGGGAGTAGTAATCGGTAATTCCGGAGTGGTATGGAATGGCCCAAGAGCCCAAGCCCATTGACTTAGGCTCCTAGGCATTAGGGAGTGATGCAGTTCGCATCATTTGTGAAAAAAAAAAGAAAGAAAGAAACGTAAGAAGAGAGAAAGGAAAAGAGAGAAGAGAAAAACGACACTAAGAGGGAGAGAAGAAGGGAGAGTGGATCGCACCTTGAGAAGAAGGAAAAGAAGGAGCTGGTGCTGTGGTTTTTGTACGCGACTCAGTGAGAAGGACGTTTCTACGGTTAATTTAAGGTAAGGGGAGTCTCACTCTATAATAGAGGGTATAATAGGTTGTATGTAGGTCATAGGGTCTTAATTTGATGATATTTGATTGTTGATTGAATTGTTGTTGAATTAAAATTGTGAATTGGGTGAAAATCGATTACATGCTAGTGTTAGGGTTTGGATTGTGTTGATTTGCGTTTTTGATCCATGATTGATGATTAAGACATGAAATTGAGAGTGTTAGGATGATCACAATGTGTTTTTGGATTGTTGTTGATGATTGGTTTTGGGAAAAATTAGTTGATTTGGTTGTCTCTGGACGATGTAGGTAATAGTGAGTTTAAAGAATCAATGGTTTTCCTCCAAAAATGAAACTTGGAAATCGATTCTGGGCTCTAAATAGAAGCCAGAAATCGATTTTCTTCTTTAAAAACAAAGCTAGAAATCGATTCATCCCTTTAGAATGAAGGCAAGAATCGATTTCCCCCTTTAGTAATGAAAGCAAGGAATCGATTCATTCCTTTAGAAATGAAGGCAAGAATCGATTTCCCTCTTCAAAATAGAAGCAAGGAATCGATTCCTCTCTTTAGAAATGAAGCATTGAATCGATTTCCCTCTTTAAAAATGAGAGCTATGAATCGATTCCTCTTTTGAAAACAAGTAGCTATGAATCGATTCCTCTTTTGAAAGTCTTAGGTGCTGTTGTAGTTCTGATGGAGTTGTTTTAGTCCATAGGTGTTGTTGTAGTCCTGATGGAGTTGTTTTGGTCCTTTAAGTGCTGTTGGGGTCCTTGAGTGCTGGTTTGGTCCTCTAAGTGATGTTTTGGTCCTGGAAGTACAGTTTTGGTCCCTAAGTGCTATTTTAGTCCTTAGGTGATGTGTTGGTCATTGATGTGCAGGTCTTGGTTCCTAATGTGACAGTTTGGTCCCTAGGTGACAGTTTGGTCCTAAGGGTGTGGTTTTGGTCCCTAGGTGTTGTTTTGGTCCCTAGGTGACAGTTTGGTCCAAAAGGTGTTGTTTTGGTCCCTAGGTGACAGTTTGGTCCCTAGGTGACTGTCTTGGTCCTAAAAGGTGGTTTAGGTCCTTGAGTGAGGTTGAGTCCTCTAGATGAGATTAGTCCTTGGGACTTAATTATGTTGAGTTTGTATCTTGAGATGAATGAGGATGCCATGGGGGCATGAGCCGGAGGGCCAGGCCATGGGGGCTATAAATGAGATTAGTAATGAGGTAAGAGTTAGTGCGTCAATTGAGATATTATAAATGTGTATGTGTTGTATTCATGGAGTCTCATGCATACATTCACGCTGATCGCGAGTTTATAAACGATTGTGAGGTAGGAGGCCGTGAGTCATGAGGACTCAATTTGATAATGAGGCTAGGAGGGCAAATGGTACCACATGCATAACTACATTGCATACATTCACATGAGCATACGAACGCTACTGAGTGATGATTGGTATGATTGATTGTGCTGTGAACTATGACTGTATATATTGCCTATTATCACTTTTATTATATGGTTTGAGACTCACCCTTTCTGTTGTTGTTTACCACAGGTAGTCATGAGTGAGGGCTTGCTACCTTCACTACTCCCCGAGTCGATGCCTCGCTCGATCACGTAGCACCTAGGGGTTGGGGTTATGAACTTTAGTTGTTTTATTTTGCTCGTTGTTGAGCTTATGAGTATTGTTTTGAGACTACTGAGTACCATTATTGAGATGTAGTTTTATATTCCGCTGCATGATATGAGTTATCCCACGTTTTTGTTATGGTGTTATGTATTGATACCTTTTTATGAAATTTGAACCGATTTGTTTGAGTGTTTTTAAGAGAGGAGTGTAACGCTCCATTTAAATGAGAAATATATATTTTTTTTTTCACTCTGATTTTTATTGTAAATTACCGGGTAGAAATGGGGTGTTACATTAGTGGTATCAGAGCAAATGTTCGGTCTGTCCGGCCAAGTGTGTCTGTCTGTCATAATGTGTATGACAACTAGGTGTCTTAATTTAGTTCTGAATGGTTGTTTATGCTGCAGTGCTAGGTTGATATGGCCAGGAGAATTGATGCTGCTCTTGCTGAGGCCTTGCAGGCTATAGCGCAGGCTGTGGGTACCAGCCAGAATCTTTGAGACTCGTGAGTCCGCTACCTTCGGAGGAGAACCCTCCTACCTTTAAGGGGAGGTACAACCCAGATGGTGCACTGGCTTGGCTGAAGGAGATTGAGAGGATCTTCCGGGTGATTAGCTGCAATGATGAGCAGAAAGTCAGGTACGGTACTCATACTCTATCTGAGGAGGCTGATGACTGGTGGTTGGAGACCAGTGAGAGGTTAGGGGCTGCCCATGAGGAGGTTACTTGGGCTGTGTTCAAGAGGGAGTTCCTGAGAAAATACTTTCCTGAGGATGTCATAGGGAAGAAAGAGATGGAGTTTCGGTTGAGCGGGGGTAGTATGGATCGTCACATAGTATCTTTGCTAAGTTTCTTGATTTGTCTAAGTTCTCCACCACACTACTCACGAGTGTCAATTTGAATTCTCAAAGTGTATAAAATTTGAGAATGGCTTGAGAGCTGATATCAAGCAGGCTGTAGGGTATCAGAAGATCAGAGTGTTTCTTGATCCGGTTGATCTTTGTAGGATTTATGAGGATGCTAGCAATGCCCGTGCTAGAATCATGAGAGATCAGAAGGGTAAGTTCCAGAACAGGGGCAAACCATATGAGACCTCTGGCGGCGAGGGTAAACAGAGGTATCTTTGGTAATGGTAGGTATCTTTGGTAATAGTAGGTATCTTTGGTGGTAGCGGTGTTTTTACGAGGGTAAGAGGTGCTGCTTTGAGGGCAAGAAGCCAAGTGGGGGAGAGGCCCCATCTGATGTTGTGTGCTTCAAGTGTGACAAGCCGGGTCACAAGAGTTTTGATTGTAAGATGGAGGTGAAGAAATGCTTTAAGTGTGGGAAGAATGGTCACATGGCATCCGAGTGTGATCGCAAGGAAGCTGTGTGTTTCAACTGTGGTGAAGCTGGTCACTTTAGCTCCAAGTGCACCAAGCCTAAGAAGGAGAGGTCCACGGGGAGAGTTTTCGCATTGGCGAGTTCGGAGGACCTAATGCAATTAGAGGTACTTGCTTTATCTATGGTACACCTTTAGTTGCTATTGTTGACACGGGTGCTACACACTCTTTTATTGCTTCTGTTTGTGCTGAAAAGTTGAATTTAGTTTTGTCTACTATGGAGAGAGGGATGGTTATCGACACTCCAGCTAAGGGGTCGGTAACTACTTCTCTAATGTGTGCTAGGTGTCCTCTGTCAGTCTTCGGCAGAGATTTTCTGGTTGATCTGATTTGTTTGCCTTTGGGTGGGTTGGATGTGATTCTGGGTATGGATTGGTTAGTAGATAACCATGTACACATCAACTGTTTCAACAAGTCTGTTAGCTTCCTTCCTCCAGAAGGGGAAGAATCTGCTTCTTGTCTGTGATCGATTCGCGTGGGGCATTGAAAGAGGGTGGTCAGCTGTTTGCTTTGATGGCGTCTATGTCTGCTGAGAACCAAGCGGTAGTTGATGGGTTGCAGGTGGTGTGTGAGTTCCCTGAGGTGTTTCCTGATGAGATTCCTAGTGTGCCACCAGAGAGGGAAGTTGAGTTTGGAATTGAACTTGTGCCTGGTACTAGGCCTGTGTCTATGGCACCGTACCGGATGTCGAACTTACGAGTTATGCGAGGCGGAAGAAGTAGTTGGAAGAGTTACTTGAGAAGAAGTTTGTCAGGCCTAGTGTGTCGCCATGGGGAGCTCCAGTTCTGTTAGTAAAGAAAAAGGATGGGAGTATGCGTCTGTGCGTGGATTACAGACAACTGAACAAAGTAACTATCAAGAATAAGTATCCTCTCCCGAGGATAGATGATCTGATGGATCAGCTGGTGGGTGCTAAGGTGTTTAGCAAGATTGACTTGAGGTCAGGGTATCACCAGATTAAGGTGAAGGATGAAGACATCCAGAAGACAGCGTTCAAGACCGAGTTATGGGATTATGAAGTACTCTGTAATGCCGTTTGGGGTCCTAATGCACCAGGGGTGTTTATGGAGTACATGAACCGAATCTTCCATAGCTACTTGGATCGGTTTGTGGTTGTTTTTATTGATGATATTCTGGTGTACTCAAAATCTGAGGAAGAGCATGCAGAGCACTTGAGATTGGTGCTAGAGGTCCTGAAAGAGAAGAAGCTTTATACTAAGTTGTCCAAATGTGAGTTAGTTTGCGTGAGGTGAGCTTCTTGGGTCACATTATTTCTCGGTGATGGTATAGGCCATGGACCCGGCTAAGGTTGATGCGATGTTGCGGTGGGAGAGCCCAAAGTCTGTGGATCGAGATCGAAGTTTCTTGGGTTTGGTGGTTACTACAGGAGGTTTATTGAAGGGTTCTCTAAGTTAGCCCTTCCATTGACTCAATTGACTGTAAGGGAAGAGCCTTTGTGTGGGATGCAAAGTGTGAGGAGAGCTTCCAAGAGTTGAAGAGGAGGTTGACAACGCGTCTCGTGTGTTAGTGTTGCTCTGTCTTAGGAGCAACCTTTTGTTGTGTCTTGTGATGCTTCCAAGATGGGTTTGGGAGGTGTGTTGATTCGGGATGGGAAGGTAGTTGCTTATGCGTCCCGACAGATTGAGGACACATGAGAAGAACTATCCTACTCATGATTTAGAGTTGGTTTGCTATTGTGTTTGTCTTTGAAGATTTGGAGACACTATCTCTATGGTACCGCATTCGAGGTGTTTAGTGATCACAAGAGTTTGAAGTACTTGTTTGACCGTATGAACCGAATATGAGGCAGAGGCGTTGGCTAGAGCTGCTGAAGGATTATGATTTCGGCTGAACTATCACCCCGGCAAAGCTAATGTCGTGGCTGATGCTTTAAGTCGGAAGACCTTACATATGTCAGCTATGATGGTGAGGGAATTGGAGTTGATCGAGCAATTCCGTGACTTGAGCTTGGTTTGTGAGGTGACACCACAGAGTGTCAGATTGGGTATGCTGAGGATTGGGAATGACTTCTTGGTTAGTATCAGAGACGCCCAGAAGTTGGATGTGAAACTGGTTGACTTGTTGGTAGCTGGTGATCAGGCTGTGGATGGGGATTAAGGTTGGATTCCCAGGGTGTGTTGAGATTCAGGGACAGAATTTGTGTCCCTGATGATGCTGAGTTGAAGAGAATGATACTTGAGGAGAGTCATAGGAGCAAGTTGAGCATTCATCCGGGTGCTACTAAGATGTATCATGATCTGAAGAAAGTGTTTTGGTGGCCTGGTATGAAGAGGGATGTAGCACAATTTGTTTATGCATGTTTGACTTGCCAGAAGTCAAAGATTGAGCATCAGAAGCCTGCGGGGCTGATGCAACCTTTAGAGATTCCGGAATGGAAGTGGGATAGCATTTCCATGGACTTTGTGACTGGGTTGCCAAATACTGTGAGAGGATTTGACACTACTTGGGTGATTGTGGATAGGTTGACCAAGTCTGCTCATTTCATTCCTATCAACATCACCTATCCTGTGCCAAAGTTGGCTACTATTTACATTCAGGTGATTGTGAAGCTACATGGGGTCCCGAAGAGTATTGTGTCAGATAGAGACCCGAGGTTTACATCTGAGTTTTGGGGAAGCTTGCAGGAGGCTTTGGGGTCCAAGTTGAGGTTTAGTTCAGCTTATCATCCTCAGACTGATGGTCAGACAGAGAGAACTATCCAGTCCTTGGAGGATCTTCTGAGAGCTTGTGTGCTAGAGCAGGGAGGTGCGTGGGATACACATCTCCCACTGATTGAATTTACGTATAATAACAGCTATCATTCGAGTATTGGGATGGCTCCTTTTGAGGCGCTGTATGGGCGGAGGTGTAGGACTCCTTTGTGTTGGCATGAGTCCGGTGAGAGCGTTGTGCTTGGGCCGGAATTGGTTAGGGAGACTACGGAGAAGGTAAAGATGATCAGGGAGAAAATGAAAGAGTCTCAGAGTCGGCAGAAAAGTTACCATGATAGGAGGAGAAAGGACTTAGAATTTCAGGCTGGTGAGCATGTATTCCTGAGGGTCACGCCTATGACTGGTGTTGGGCGTGCACTGAAAGCAAAGAAGTTGACTCCTAGATTTATTGGACCGTACCAGATTACTGAGAGGGTTGGAAAGGTTGCTTATAGAGTGGCTTTGCCGCCTAATCTTTCGAACTTGTGCGACGTGTTCCACGTGTCACAGCTTCGAAAGTATATTCCAGACCCATCTCATGTAATTCACATGGATGATGTGGAGGTACGAGAGAACCTCACTGTGGAGACTATGCCAGTGAGGATTGATGATAGAGAAGTGAAGGTCTTTGAGAGGAAGGACATTGCTTTGGTCAAGGTAGTTTGGTTGGGAGCCGCTTTGGTGAGAGCATGACTTGGGACACGGAGAGTAGGATGCGAGTCTTATCCGAGCTTTTGACTCAGGTATGAATTTCGAGGACGAAATTTCCTAAGTGGGGGAGAGTTGTAACACCCTAAATGATTTAATTAATTATTTGATTAAATTATTTAAAGGGTTGCATTATTTAGTTATGTTAAATTATTAAAGTGTTGTTTTATTTTAATTGAAGGGGAGTAGTAATCGGTAATTAGGAGTGGTATGGAATGGCCCAAGAGCCCAAGCCCATTGACTTAGGCTCCTAGGCATTAGGGAGTGATGCGATTCGCATCATTTGTGAAAAAGAAAGAAAGAAAGAAACGTAAGAAGAGAGAAAGGAAAAGAGAGAAGAGAAAAACGGCACTAAGAGGGAGAGAAGAAGGGAGAGTGGATCGCACCTTGAGAAGAAGGAAAAGAAGGAGCTGTTGCTGTGGTTTTTGTACGTGACTCAGTGAGAAGGACGTTTCTACGGTTAATTTAAGGTAAGGGGAGTCTCACTCTATAATAGAGGGTATAATAGGTTGTATGTAGGTCATAGGGTCTTAATTTGATGATATTTGATTGTTGATTGAATTGTTGTTGAATTAAAATTGTGAATTGGGTGAAAATCGATTACATGCTAGTGTTAGGGTTTGGATTGTGTTGATTTGCGTTTTTGATCCATGATTGATGATTAAGACATGAAATTGAGAGTGTTAGGATGATCACAATGTGTTTTTGGATTGTTGTTGATGATTGGTTTTGGGAAAAATTAGTTGATTTGGTTGTCTCTGGACGATGTAGGTAATAGTGAGTTTAAAGAATCGATGGTTTTCCTCCAAAAATGAAACTTGGAAATCGATTCTGGGCTCTAAATAGAAGCCAGAAATCGATTTTCTTCTTTAAAAACAAAGCTAGAAATCGATTCATCCCTTTAGAAATGAAGGCAAGAATCGATTTCCCCCTTTAGTAATGAAAGCAAGGAATCGATTCATTCCTTTAGAAATGAAGGCAAGAATCGATTTCCTCTTCAAAATAGAAACAAGGAATCGATTCCTCTCTTTAGAAATGAAGCATTGAATCGATTTCCCTCTTTAAAAATGAGAGCTATGAATCGATTCCTCTTTTGAAAACAAGTAGCTATGAATCGATTCCTCTTTTGAAAGTCTTAGGTCTTGTTGTAGTTCGATGGAGTTGTTTTAGTCCATAGGTGTTGTTGTAGTCCCGATGGAGTTGTTTTGGTCCTTTAAGTCTTTGTTGGGGTCCTTGAGTCTTTGGTTTGGTCCTCTAAGTGATGTTTTGGTCCCGAAGAAGTACAGTTTTGGTCCCTAAGTGCTATTTTAGTCCTTAGGTGATGTGTTGGTCATTGATGTGCAGGTCTTGGTTCCTAATGTGACAGTTTGGTCCCTAGGTGACAGTTTGGTCCTAAGGGTGTGGTTTTGGTCCCTAGGTGTTGTTTTGGTCCCTAGGTGACAGCTTTGGTCCAAAAGGTGTTGTTTTGGTCCCTAGTGTGTGATTTGGTCCCTAGGTGACTGTCTTGGTCCTAAAAGGTGGTTTAGGTCCTTGAGTGAGGTTGAGTCCTCTAGATGAGATTAGTCCTTGGGACTTAATTATGTTGAGTTTGTATCTTGAGATGACTGAGGATGCCATGGGGGCATGAGCCGGAGGGCCAGGCCATGGGGGCTATAAATGAGATTAGTAATGAGGTAAGAGTTAGTGCGTCAATTGAGATATTATAAATGTGTATGTGTTGTATTCATGGAGTCTCATGCATACATTCGGCTGCGGTCGCGGAGTTTATAAACGATTGTGAGGCCGGAGGGCCAGAGTCATGAGGACTCAATTTGATAATGAGACTGCCGGAGGGCAAATGGTACCACATGCATAACTACATTGCATACATTCACATGAGCATACGAACGCTACTGAGTGATGATTGGTATGATTGATTGTGCTGTGAACTATGACTGTATATATTGCCTATTATCACTTTTATTATATGGTTCGAGACTCACCCTTTCTGTTGTTGTTTACCACAGGTAGTCATGAGTGAGGGCTTGCTACCTTCACTACTCCCCGAGTCGGTCTGCTCTGATACGTAGCACCTAGGGGTTGGGGTTATGAACTTTAGTTGTTTTATTTTGCTCGTTGTTGAGCTTATGAGTATTTTTTTGAGACTGCTGAGTACCATTATTGAGATGTAGTTTTATATTCCGCTGCATGATATGAGTTATCCCACGTTTTTGTTATGGTGTTATGTATTGATACCTTTTTATGAGCTGAACCGACTGTTTGAGTGTTTTTAAGAGAGGAGTGTAACGCTCCATTTAAATGAGAAATATTTTTTTTTTTTCACTCTGATTTTTATTGTAAATTACAGGGTAGAAATGGGGTGTTACATGTAACACCCCAAAATAATTCAATTAATTAACTTAGTTGAGTTATTAAGGGTTTGCAACATTTTACTTTTAAGTCAAGTAATTAAGTGAGTGTTAAGCATGTGTACTCTTTAGGGTAGTGTCTAAATTAGGAAGGGTGTGTGGGTAGTGGAAGCCCACGGCCTAAATAAGGCCAAGGCCCATTTAAGTCCTTTAAGGACATGTTAAATGGTACCTCCGTAGGGAACATTCCCATTCAGTTCAAAAATATAGTTAAGTCTCTAAATTGAGGAAGTAGAGAGAGAAGTGAGAACCGAAGAGAGAAGGAAGAGAACTTGAGCGTGGAGAGTTCAAGCTAGGAGAGGAGAGGAGAGCTTGTTGCTGTGGTTTGTTGGAGAGTGAAGGTTTCTCATCTCTTCTCGAATCATTAAGGTTAGGGGGTCCTTTAATACTTGTAATGTCTTGTGTTTGATGGTGTTTTGGTGTGAGAAAGTTCTGATCACCTTGCATGTACGTTTTATGAGTTGTTCATACCATGTTTTGCTATGTTTTGCTCTTTGCTGTGAATTTGTGGTAAGGTACGACGGTGGATCGTTGGGAAAGAGAGGAGTGTAACTCTCTCTGTTCCGTGAGGTATGAAGAGAGCATTGCATGGTGAGGTATCAAGAGTGTGATCGGTATAGTGTGAAGAAAGTGAGCTTGCATGTAGAGTTAGGGAGAGGATCGGAGCAAATGAGTGAGTATCCGAGTGTGCATGAGTGTGGTGAGCTGGAGATGAGCTTGCATGTTGAGTCTAAGTAGAGAAACAGAGTAAAAGAAGTAAAATGGGGGTTAAGCGCATTATTACGCGCGTAAACCGAATTCCCCTTCAGCTTAGAGTGAGGGAAACCGAGTTGAGGGAAGTCAACGCTTAGAGTATCTTAGTGTTGAGGGTCCATTGGTGAGTTTGAGGAGAGTATGTGTCTAAACACCATTAACGAGGGTAGGGCGCATAAACCGGAGTGTAGGTGTCTCGCCTTGGGTTACCGAGGTGTAGAGGTCCTCGGTAAGCCGAGGTAGCGTCACCGAGGTGAACGCCCAACTGCCTAAGTGTAGGTGAGCTGAACCATGGGAATACTGAGAAGTGATTTCCCATGACTTAGATGATTTTGGTATAAAGGAGTGCGTAACTGTGAGCGCGTTGTCAAATTGAGGGTGTGAGTGTGGTTAGCCGAGGTACACACATAGTGTGCCGAGGTAATGTTGCGTGGTTAGCCGAGGTACACATATAGTGTGCCGAGGTGAGGTTAGGCGCCAATGTCGTCTAACACATTGTGGGTCGCTACTGGGAGTGTTACTTTAGCACCAATGTGCATAAGTAAGGGAGCGATTAAGTCCATTTTGGTCCTTAGGTGACATTTTGGTCCCTAAGTGTCGTTGTGGTCCTCGGTGTGACAAGTAGTCCACCATGGATTGCCGAGGTGACTGAGAGGTCGGTTGTAAGTCCTAAGGTGATTCTACCGGTGTTGTAGAGTCGACCTTAGCACTGTGATGATGTCTAGGTGGTGTAGACGTCAGTGTGAGCGACGGAGTAGAACGACGGAGTAACGACGGTGAACGACGGTGTAAACATTCACATGCGTTATGATTGTTGTGTGTGTGATTGTATTTGTCATGAAGTCACATGTTCATGTGCATATTACGACGGAGGAGGTCTCGGCCTCGGATATGGTAGACTTCGGTCTCCATATCAAATAACGACGCGAGTTAACGACGGAGATGCCGACGCAGGCTAAATAACGACGGTGGAGGTACCTCATTGCATAATACCACGTGGATGGGTTGCATACATGCATACATTACATGAATTGTTGTGTTTTGAGTGATTGATAATTGTTGTGATTAATTGAGCTATCGGTGAGTAAGCGTAATGGTTGAACCGAGGTGTTTTTAGTACTATCTCTATCCTTAAGCTTTCTTCACATTATATTACTTGTGTTAAGAGACTCACCCTAGTCGCTTATTGTTGCTGCTGCTCCTCGTGGCAACTTGCGCGTACTCATGAGTGATGGTTGTGCCTAGCTCAAGTCGGTCGTGGTTCGCTTCTGGTCCGTGTAACACCGGGTTGGGGCGAGTAGATTATTTTTAGTGTTTTGTATCTTTGATCTTGTATATTTTGCTAGATAGTCTTTTGGAACTAAAACTATCACATCTTGTGTAACTATTACTATGTAATATGACTTGTTGTGTTCTTGGCCGAGGTGCCTTATATGATGGGTCGAGACCCTTTTTGCCGTGGTGGTGCGCATGACCGCAATGCTTGTATAATCTTTGTGAAACCGCTTTTGAACTTAATTGAATTTCGCTTTCCTTTTTAATCACCAAATGTAGCACTCCTTTGAGTGGATTTTGAAACTCGATTTTAACTTAGTAGATTCGAATTGTTTAAGATAAGGGGTGTTACATTGTTGGTATCGAGCATAAGTTCGGTCTTGTCAGGCCAAGTAGTTGAGTCTAAGTGTCTTAAGCCTCGAGTCTTAGGCTCGTTCTAAACCAGTTCTTGATTGTGTGATCGGTGAAGTAGAAATGGTGGAAGAAATTTGGAAGAAATGATCTTTGCTATAGGCTACCTGCGTTGGAGCGATGGCAAATGCTATGGGAATCGACCTCGTGAGAATGCCGAGGATCTTTGAGCTCGTAGACTTGCTACTTTCCGTAGAGGAAAATCCTCCTACCTTGAGGGGGAGGTATGATCCTGATAGGCTCTCTAGTATGGTTGAAAGAGATAGAGAGAATTTTCAGAGTGATGGATTGCACCGATGAGCAAAAGGTAAGGTTTGGGACTCACATGCTCACGAGGAAGCCGACGACCGTGGCTTGAATCTCTTCAAAGGTTGGAAGTCTGCAGAGGAATGAATCACATGGGATATTTTCAAGAGGAGTTTATGAGGAAGTACTACCCCAAAGACGTGAAAGAAAAGAAAGAGATGGAATTCTTGGAGCTCAAGCAAGGTAACATGACCGTGTGTGTGAGTATCTTTGCCAAGTTTTCCGAGTTGGCGAAGTTCTATCCCCATTACACCGAGACTCACTGCTGAGTTCTCCAAGTGTATCAAGTTTGAGAACGGTTTGAAGCCCGAGATCAAGCGAGCCATTGGGTATCGAAGGATAAGGGTGTATTCTGAGTTGGTGGACTGCTGCAGAATTTATGAAGAAGATAGTATGGCTACTAGCCGAGCTGGGAAGGATAAGAAGACCTTCCAACCTCAGAACCGTTGGAAGCCCTATGACCATTCTGGTGGTAGAGGAAAAGGGAACTCTGCAGGAGAGGAAAGCCTAGTAGGGGAGACGCTCTGCTATTCTCGACTTGTTACAAGTGTGGATTGCCCAGGCACAAGGCTGCAGTGAGGAGTGCAAGGTGAGGTGAAGAGGTGTTATAGATGTGGGAAGGAGGGCCACCTATCTGCTGAGTGTGGGAGAAAGGAGATAGTCTGTTTCAAGTGTGGAGAGATGGGGCACATCAGTCCCAAGTGTCCTAAGCCAAAGCAAGAGAAAGGCGTGGGGAAAGTGTTTGCACTAGCTGGGTCCGAGGTGGTGAACGAAATCAAAGGTACGTGTTATATCAACGATGTTCCTCTAGTTGCAATTATAGATACTGGTGCAACTCATTCATTCGTTTCTGCCATGTGTGCTAATAGACTGAGTTTAGTGTTGTCTTCATTGGGAAGAGAGATGGTCATTGACACTCCGGCTATGGGTTCAGTGACTACCTCTCTGGTATATTCGAAGTGCCCACTGACTATATTCGGCAGGGACTTCTCTGTTAATTTAATTTGTTTACCACTAGAGGGAATGGACGTCATCCTTGGTATGGACTAGTTAGTAGACAACCATGTTCATATCCATTGCACTGAGAGATCGGTTAGTTTTCCTGCTGCCGAGGTGAAGGAATCGGCTCTACTTCCTGCTAGGCAAGTGCGCAAGTTGTTGGGAGAAGGGGTTACTCTGTTTGCATTATGGGCGTCATTGACAGTAGAGAATCAAGTTAAGATTGAAGATCTGCCAGTGGTTAGAGAGTTTGTCGAGGTGTTTCCTGAAGAAATTCCTGATGTTCCACCTGAGAGAGAGATCGAGTTCACCATAGAGTTGATTCCTGGAACAAGACCGGTGTCTATGGCACCTTATAGGATGTCTGCATCCGAGCTGTCCGAGCTGAAGAAACAGTTGGAAGAATTGCTAGAAAGGAAATTCGTAAGACCAAGTGTGTCACCATGGGGAGCACCTGTGTTGCTAGTGAAGAAGAAAGATGGAAGCATGAGGTTGTGCGTGGACTATAGACAGTTGAACAAGGTTACAATTAAGAACAAGTATCCACTACCAAGAATTGACGACTTGATGGATCAATTAGTGGGTGCTCAAGTATTTTCAAAGATTGATTTGAGGTCAGGCTACCATCAAATCAAAGTGAAGGACGAAGACGTACCAAAGACGGCTTTTAGAACTCGGTATGGACACTACGAGTACTTAGTAATGCCATTCGGTATCACTAATGCTCCAGGGGTATTCATGGAGTATATGAATCGTATTTTCCATGAGTACTTAGATCGGTTTGTGGTAGTGTTCATAGACGATATTTTGGTCTACTCCAAGTCGGCAGAAGAGCATGCCGAGCACTTAAGGATAGTGCTGGAGGTTCTGAAGGAGAAGAAGTTATATGCGAAGCTATCCAAGTTGCGTTTGAGCTCGGCATGCCATCCCCAGACTGATGGTCAATCCGAGAGGACTATCCAATCCTTAGAAGACTTATTGAGAGCTTGTGTGTTTGAGCAAGGAGGTGCGTGGGATACGTATCTACCATTGATAGAATTCACTTACAACAACAGTCATCATTCAAGTATTGGAATGACACCAATTGAAGCATTGTATGGCCGTAGGTGTAGGACTCCACTATGTTGGCATGAGACAGGAGAGAGGGTTGTGTTGGGACCCGAGTTGGTTAGGGAGACTACCGAGAAGGTTAAGATGATCAGAGAGAAGATGAGGGCGTCACAAAGCGCATGGAAGAGTTACCATGACAAGAGAAGGAAGGACTTAGAATTTCAAGCCGGTGACCATGTATTCCTTAGAGTCACCCCCGTGGATCGAGTTGATTTAGCTCGAGGTCCAAGAAACGTCACCTCGTTTCATTGGACCCTATCAAATATTGGAGAGAGTTGGGAAGGTGGCATATCGAATTGCATTGCCACCCAATCACAAATTTGCACGATGTGTTCCATGTATCTCACCGAGGAAGTATGTTCTGACCGAGTCCCCATGTCATTCAAATGGATGATGTGCAAGTGAGAGACGACCTCACTTTGTGGAGACAATGCCAATCGAAATTGAAGACCGAGAAGTAAAGACTCTTGGGGAAAGGAAATCAAGTTAGTGAAGGTGGTTTGGGTAGGAGCTGCCGGTGAGCATGCTACTGGGAGCTAGAGAGCAAGATGAAGGAGGCCTATTCCGAGCTGTTTGATTAAGGTAAGATTCCGAGGACGTAATCTCCTAAGTAGGGGAGGGTTGTAACACCCAAAAATAATTCAATTAATTAACTTAGTTGAGTTATTAAGGGTTTGCAACATTTTACTTTTAAGTCAAGTAATTAAGTGAGTGTTAAGCATGTGTACTCTTTAGGGTAGTGTCTAAATTAGGAAGGGTGTGTGGGTAGTGGAAGCCCACGGCCTAAATAAGGCCAAGGCCCATTTAAGTCCTTTAAGGACATGTTAAATGGTACCTCCGTAGGGAACATTCCCATTCAGTTTAAAAATATAGTTAAGTCTCTAAATTGAGGAAGTAGAGAGAGAAGTGAGAACCGAAGAGAGAAGGAAGAGAACTTGAGCGTGGAGAGTTCAAGCTAGGAGAGGAGAGGAGAGCTTGTTGCTGTGGTTTGTTGGAGAGTGAAGGTTTCTCATCTCTTCTCGAATCATTAAGGTTAGGGGGTCCTTTTAATACTTGTAATGTCTTGTGTTTGATGGTGTTTTGGTGTGAGTAAGTTCTGATCACCTTGCATGTACGTTTTATGAGTTGTTCATACCATGTTTTGCTATGTTTTGCTCTTTGCTGTGAATTTGTGGTAAGGTACGACTGGTGGATCGTTGGGAAAGAGAGAGTGTAACTCTCTCTGCTCCGTGGTGAGTATGAAGAGAGAATTGCATGGTGAGGTATCAAGAGTGTGATCGGTATAGTGTGAAGAAAGTGAGCTTGCATGTAGAGTTAGGGAGAGGATCGGAGCAAATGAGTGAGTATCCGAGTGTGCATGAGTGTGGTGAGCTGGAGATGAGCTTGCATGTTGAGTCTAAGTAGAGAAACAGAGTAAAAGAAGTAAAATGGGGGTTAAGCGCTTTATTACGCGCGTAAACCGAATTCCCCTTCAGCTTAGAGTGAGGGAAACCGAGTTGAGGGAAGTCAACGCTTAGAGTATCTTAGTGTTGAGGGTCTATTGGTGAGTTTGAGGGAGAGTATGTGTCTAAACACCATTAACGAGGGGTAGGGACGCATAAACCGAAGTGTAGGTGTCTCGCCTTAGGTTACCGAGGTGTAGAGGTCCTCAGGCCGAGGTAGCGTCACCGAGGTGAACGCCCAAGTGCCTAAGTGTAGGTGAGCTGAACCATGGGAATACTGAGAAGTGATTTCCCATGACTTAGATGATTTTGGTATAAAGGAGTGCGTAACTGTGAGCGCGTTGTCAAATTGAGGGTGTGAGTGTGGTTAGCCGAGGTACACACATAGTGTGCCGAGGTAATGTTGCGTGGTTAGCCGAGGTACACATATAGTGTGCCGAGGTGAGGTTAGTCGCCAATGTCGTCTAACACATTGTGGGACGCTACTGGGAGTGTTACTTTAGCACCAATGTGCATAAGTAAGGGAGTGATTAAGTCCATTTTGGTCCTTAGGTGACATTTTGGTCCCTAAGTGTCGTTGTGGTCCTCGGTGTGACTGAGAGGTCGGTTGTAAGTCCTAAGGTGATTCTACCGGTGTTGTAGAGTCGACCTTAGCACTGTGATGATGTCTAGGTGTTGTAGACGTCAGTGTGAGCGACGGAGTAGAACGACGGAGTAACGACGGTGAACGACGGTGTAAACATTCACATGTGTTATGATTGTTGTGTGTGTGATTGTATTTGTCATGAAGTCACATGTTCATGTGCATATTACGACGGAGGAGGTCTCGGCCTCGGATATGGTAGGACTTCGGTCTCCATATCAAATAACGACGGAGTTAACGACGGAGATGCCGACGGGCTAAATAACGACGGTGGAGGTACCTCATTGCATAATGCCCTGTGGATGGGTTGCATACATGCATACATTACATGAATTGTTGTGTTTTGAGCTGATTGATAATTGTTGTGATTAATTGAGCTATCGGTGAGTAACTGTAATGGTTGAACCGAGGTGTTTTTAGTACTATCTCTATCCTTAAGCTTTCTTCACATTATATTACTTGTGTTAAGAGACTCACCCTAGCTGCTTATTGTTGCCTGCTCTCGTGGCAACTTGCAGGTACTCATGAGTGATGGTTGTGCCTAGCTCAAGTCGGTCGTGTCTGCTCTGGTCGTGTAACACTGGGTTGGGGCCGAGTAGATTATTTTTAGTGTTTTGTATGCTGATCTTGTATATTTTGCTAGATAGTCTTTTGGAACTAAAACTATCACATCTTGTGTAACTATTACTATGTAATATGACTTGTTGTGTTACTAGCCGAGGTGCCTTATATGATGGGCTGAGACCCTTTTGCCGTGGTGGTGCGCATGACTGCAATGCTTGTATAATGCTGTGAAACTGTTTTGAACTTAATTGAATTTCTGTTTTCCTTTTTAATCACCAAATGTAGCACTCCTTTGAGTGGATTTTGAAACTCTGATTTTAACTTAGTAGATTCGAATTGTTTAAGATAAGGGGGTGTTACATTACACTTGACATGGCATGAGGATGAAAGGATTAAAGATGGTATGCTACGACACCCGGCAGATTCTCCGCAATGGAAAAAAATTAATATTGAGTATCCTAATTTCGGGGATGACTCGAGAAACCTACGCCTTGCATTGTCTGGCGATGGATTTAACCCGCGCGGTATCCGAGTAGCTCCACAAAGATACATGACCCGTGATTTTGGCGATTTATAACTTACCGCCGTGGCTTTGCATGAAACGCAAATATATGATGTTGTCTTTGTTAATTTCTGGGCCCAAACAACCAGGAAATGATATTGATGTATACTTGGCTCCTTTAATTGAAGACTTGAAGCAAATGTGGGAGACTGGGGTAGAGGTGTATGATGGGTTCAAAGAAGAAAGTTTCACCCTGAGGGCTATGATCTTTGGCACAATTAACGACTTTCCTGCATACGACAATCTATATGGGTACAGTAACAAAGGGCAGTGTCATTGCCCTATATGTGAAGATAACACAGATTGGATGTGGTTGGAACATGGTAAGAAGAATATCTATCTTGGTCATCGTAGATTTTTGCCATCAACTCATCACTATCGATTGTGGAGAACGACATTTGATGGGAATACAGAAACACGTAGAGCTCCCCGCCTTTGACGCGAGCAGTATTTGAAAAGGTGGAAGATTTGAACATTAAATTTGGGAAGCCTTTTGCAGGAGAGCTTGCGAAACGAGGGTGGAAGAAAAATTCGATTTTCTTTGAGTTTCCATACTGGAAGTCATTATATGTAAGGCATTTCATTGATGTGATGCATGTTGAAAAGAATGTCTTCGAAAGTGTCACCGTGCTGCTGCGGGCGTATTAGCAAGGACACGGAGGTGCGATCGGAATGGGCCAGCGCCCAACTCGACAAACGGCCCAAGGCCGTGCCTTGTCCGCAATTCTCGCGACCGCCCGCATTTCCCGCAACGGCGGTCGCGCCAGGTGGTATAAATACCACCCATACATACACACCGCCAGTGCACGCATTCCTACCCGTGATACCCGCCTTAGCACACCTCGACTAGGCGTCGGAGTGTCTTTGCGGTACCACCCGAGGTGCTCAAGAAGACCGGTCCCACACCACGGCCAGAGGCCGGGCGGACGTAAGGAGCGACACCCAACACACTTGGTGATCAAGGCGCGATCATTTGGCGACCACGGTGGGAGCCCGAGCGCCGTCCCACTCCAAACATGGGCGAAAGAAAATCGTTACGCGGGCATCCACTCGAAACGACCTGCCGGTCCCCGGCGCTCGCCGCGGCGGACACCGGAGGGCGCCTCTAACAATCAATGAATCTCATGACAACCCTCGCCCGAACCCTCACCCAGTATGCAAGGAGCCACCTCGGAACCAGAGCATCGACGGATCCCGAGCGAACTGGCCGAGGCCGGGATCATGGAGCAACTGCCGGAACACGTCACCCAGGCCGTTCTCCAGCTACTCGAAACCAAAAATCGGATCATTGCGGCCGATCGAAAATCTCATAACTCGGCTCGAGAGAGTCCATGCTCGTCGTCAAGAAACGAGACATGGGGCATCCTGCTGCTTTCGAACTTCGCCTTTCACGCAGGCCGAAGTCCCCGAAGGATCGTCCGCTATCGAGGGAGTACCTCTGCTCGATCCCCTGCTCGAAGGAATCGGGCGCGCAGATCGCCCGACCGCAGGAACGCGCGAAGTCGCCGTTCCCCCTCACATAATTATGACTATTCAGATTCACCCTACCAGCCCGAGTCGGACCGTTCGCCCACGAGATATTCTTCGTACGAATCCTCCGACTCCAGGCGCTCTAGGAGCCGATCGTGGGACCCCTACGATGAGTTGAACGAGTATCTGAAACGGTGAAATCGAGAGATGTTTCCACGGCGACCAAGGAGACATCAATCCACCGAAAAGCAGGCCGCTGCGTTCAAGGGCCCCCATACACGGGCACCATACCGGCGGTGGGTTCCATGGAATACCGACCGGCCGGCATATCTCACGATGCGACGTTCGGGCGGACAACCGCGGACCGCGGTCAAGGCCCTTTCACTAGGGAGATCGAGACGCTACCGTATCCCCGAGGACTGAGAAAGCCGCCCAACCTCAACAAGTTTGATGGCGAGGTGATCCCGATAAACACATCGATACTTCAACAATTCATCGTAGCTACCGAGAGTTAGATTCCACCATGAAGTGCCGGCCGTTCCCACGATCACTTGACGGACGAGCTCTAGAATGGTGGGGTCGCTACTGGCCGAACACCATTTCCTCGTGGGAAGGGTTGATCGAGAATCTTTTGGCAAATTACACCGCCAACCTGCCAATACCGCCATGAAGAGCACTGGACACCATCACCCGGGGACAACGAATCATTAAGACGCTATATAGAGCGTTTTAACAATGAAGCCGATCAAGTGCACGACGACGCACGAGGATAAACCGAAATACCTCAAGAGAGGCATCCGCGGACCACGATTTGTTGAAGAGTTCACTTTGAACCACATAGACGATCTTAGCACGTTCCTCCGAGAGCCAACGCCCACATGCATTACGAGGAAACCCTTGCTGCGCCAAAGGCCACATACGCGCGCCTAGAGAAGACGGCGGCAAGAGGGCCGAGAAATCAAGACAACGGCCGGGACAACAAGCCGTGCACGAACCCCGAGAAGTTTGAGCATCGGACGAGGCTCAATGCTCCCATAGCCCAAATATTGTCCGAGTGTCGTAACAACGAATTTGTCGACGTGAAGAGGCCCGATCCATTGGTACTCAAGAAAGGCGCCACGGGCTACAAAAATATTGCCGGTGCCACCATAGAAGCAAGGGACACGATACCAATGATCGCATGGCCTAAAAGATGACATCGAGGATCTCATCCAAAAGGGAAAGCCGAAGCAAGATGCGTCCGAAATGATGGCACCGCCGACACCAAGAGAAAACCGGAGGAAAAAACCCCAATCAAAAGGCAAAGAAATTACTGCGAAGAACCATAGAGGATATAGCGGACAAGGACACCTCCGAAGAGGACGTCCGGATGTCCAACGGCACGGAGAGTGGCCATGGTGATCCAAGGAGAAACCCGCAGAGAAAAGGGATTCAAGAAAGCTATAAAAAGAAAATGGAACGAGTTGATGATGGTTGGGTCTACATCTACAGAGCGGCCGCTTCAAAAAAGCGCCCATTTCCTTTGGAGATGAAGATTTGCTTGGACGGAAGGGCCAACGGCTATGCCCCGTTGGTAATCGAGGCGGTAATGGCCAACACCGGCATGCGCGAATCTCGAGTGCGACCAAGGCGGTTCGCCGACATCATATTTGCGAGATCGATCGACAAGATCAACGTCGGCCGAGTGAGATCATTCCACGAAACGATCCAACACCCTGCAACAGGTTCAACGGGCGATCACCTACCCCTTAGAACGATCGATCTCTTGGTCACCTTCGGGGGCGACTCAGAACGAGCACAAAATATCGGACGGTGAAGGCCACATTCCTAGTCCTACCCATCAAATCCTCGCTATCGATGCATTATAGGCCGTCCGACCACAGGAAAGTTAGGGGCGTAGCCTCCACATCCACACAAGATGAAGTTTCACAGCAAGGACGATCAAGTGGTGACAGTGTTAGCCGACCTAGACGCGGCCAAAAAAAGCCACTATTTGTATCAAGACATCTGCAACGAGCAAGACAGAGATACAGACCCACGAGCACTGGAGAAAAGGCACCAAGTCAACCTCGCGGACTTAGACGCCCCAGTATGACCACGATGAAGCGACCCGCAGGACGACGACGATGAATTAGCCCGCGAGCTAAAAAATAGACTGAAGAGGCCCGAGCCAGAGGGAGAGCTAGTTGACGTCCAGCTAGGGGACGACCCAGGGAAGACGGTCAAACTCGGACGCGGGCTACCTGAGCAGGTCGAGCAGGATCTGATAGCCTGCCTTAAGGAGTATGCAGACTTGTTCGCATGGCAAGCAGCTGACATGCCCGGCATCCCAACGGAGGTTGCGTGCCACCAGCTCGCAGTAGATGAGAGCGTCAGACCGGTCGCCCAAAGAAGGCGAACCCAAAACCTAGAGAAATCTCAAGCAGCAGCCCAGGCCGTTGACGACCTAGTCAAGGCCGGGTTTATTGAAGAAATAAAATACACGACCTGGCTATCAAATGTGGTGCTAGTCAAGAAGAAAAACGGCAAGTGGCGCGTAAAGCGTCGACTACAGACTTGACAAGGCATGCCCGAAGGATGCCTTCCCAAAGGCCGAGCATTGACAAGCCGGGTCGACGGGGCATCGGGCTACAAATTGCTATCCTTCCCGGATGCCTATTCAGGTACAACCAGATTCGATGTACCCGCCCCGACCGCCACAAAAATCGCCTTCATGACCGATCGTGGCAACTTCGGTATAAGGTCATGCCGTTCGGCTCAAGAACGCTGGGAACATACCAATGGATGATGAACAGATCTTCAAGGATCGACGGTCGAGTAGGTGAGGTTTACCTTGATGATATGATCATCAAGAGCGAGAACGACCAAGACCATGCGGCCGATCTAAGAGAAATCTTTAAAGAAGCGAGGAAAAATTCTCTTAGGCTTAACCCCGAAAAGTGCACCTTTGGAGTTAGAAATGTAGTAAGTTCTTGGGTTTTCATCCGACCAGAAAGGGGGATAGAGGCGAATCCGCACAAATGTAGGGCGGTCGCAGACATGAGGCCGCCCGCCACAAAAAGGAAATCCAACGATCGAATGGGATGATCGCTCTTTCAAGATTCATACCCAAATCGCATGCAAGTCGCTCCCTATTCAAACTTTTGAAGAAAGAGGTAGAGTTCGAATGGACCGACCAGCCCGCCGCGCACTCGAACAATTGAAGGAGGCGTTGACCAACCCGCCCATTATGACAAAGCTGACTCACAGGGAAACCTCAGTACTTGTACACGCAATTCATCGAAGAAGTATTGAGTGCCGCCCCGGTCGGGAGAAGACAACTTAAAGCAAAATCCGGTCTACTTCATCGGCAAAAGTCTTTGCGAGGACCGGCCGCGAGATACCAAAAGATCGAAAAGCTAGCACTTGCACTGCTGGTGGCCGCCCGACGCTTGAGACCATACTTCGTGGCCCACCAGGTCGTGGTAAGAACGGACCAACCCATAAGACAGGTCCTCCATCGGCCAGACCTGGCGGGACGGATGATCAAATGGGCGGTGGAACTTAGTGAGTTTGGCATAAAGTTCGAGTCAAGATCGGCCGCTAAGGCCCAAGTGCTGGCCGACTTTATTGCAGAGATGACCCCAACACAGGACGGCCGGCCAGAGACGATATGGACCTTGCATGTGGACGGCTCCTCCAACAGCAAAGGCAGTGGGGCGGGCCTCATATTAGAGAATTCAGAAGGACTCGCAGTGGAAGTGTCCCTAACATTTGCGTTTCACACTTCTAATAACCAAGCTGAATACGAGGCATGCATAGCCGGGCTGCAGCTCGCAAAAGAATTCAACGTCGACCGGGTAGAACTACACTCAGACTCCTTGCTGGTCGTCTCCCAGATTCAGGAGTTATATGATGCAAAAGACGAAGTGTTGAAGAACTACCTGGCCAGAGTTAGAGAGCTCCTCCGCCAGTTCGAACGGGCGGAAGTGAAACACGTGCCGAGGACCGAAAACGTCCGGGCTGACATCCTGGCAAAATTAGCCGATGCAAGACACCGCAATCACGAAGTTTAATTCAAGAAACCTCACCCGGCCGAAGCGTATCCACCAAGGCTAGTCAACCAAAGGTCCGTCTCCGACCATCGAGACAGAAGATAATTGGATCGCCCCATCCTACGTTACATCACGCCGGGTGAAGAGCCACCGACCCAAAGAAGGCTAAGACATTGAGGTTCACGATCCACCAAGTATTCTCGTGATCGAGGGAAGTCGTATAGAAGAGGATTCTCGTGCCCACTCCTCCGGTGCTTATCGTCGGTCGGCCGACCATGTCCCGAGGACATACATGAGGATATGTGGCGACCATCGGCGGACGGTCCATTGCAAAGAAAGCACTCGAGTCGGTTACTACTGGCCGACCATGGATGAGGACTCCAAAAAGTTAGTACAGAAATGCAAGAGGTGCCAAGTACACGCCGATGTTCACGTCGCCCCCTCATCAGAATTGCAAACCCTCACCTCACCATGGCCGTTACTTTGGTGGGGATGGATCTCTCTGGTCCGTTCAAGCGGCGCCGGGCGCTTCAAATTCCTGATTGTGGCAGTGGACTACTTCACAAAGTGGATAGAGGCCGAGCCTCTGGCAACAATAACTTCGGTGAAGATCAGCAAGTTTTTTGGCCGTAACGTCTTAGCCCGGTTCGGAGTTCCAGCAGCGACTCATAACGGACAACGGCACCCAATTTGCGATGGGAAGTTCGAGAGATATGTTGGCGGCCTAGGGTGAAACAAATACGTTTCACTTCTACGAGCACCCCCAGATTTAAGCAGGCGGGCGGCGGCCAACAGA
Source organism: Oxytropis ochrocephala (assembly GCA_020916435.1). Taxonomy (NCBI): domain Eukaryota; kingdom Viridiplantae; phylum Streptophyta; class Magnoliopsida; order Fabales; family Fabaceae; genus Oxytropis; species Oxytropis ochrocephala. The sequence goes on along the minus strand of CM037093.1, from coordinate 63,491,785 downwards.
GAGTCATTCTACGAGGATTAAAGAGAAGACTTGCTTTGAAGCTAAAGGGAATTGGGTCGAAGAAGCTGCGATCGCGTCCTTTGGGCATATAGGACGACCCACCCCATTCATCGGCCGGGAGTCGCCTTTCAAACTGGTCTATGGAATGGACGCCGTTATTCCTATAGAGATGAACGAGTGAATCGAGAACGGCCAACTCACGGCGACAACGGCCGATAACGGTAGGGCTATAAAAGAAGAATTAGACTTGGTTGAAGAGTTGCGCAACCAAGCATCCTCGAGGAGGCACCGATCAAGCAAAGGGTGTGCGGATACAACGCCCGTGTACAAAGAGGACTTTCCGATCGGACGGTGGTTCTCGACGGGCGGACGTCGGCAACAAGAATGCACGCCAAGGGAAGTTGGCCCCAATTGGGAAGGCGTCTGCATCGTCATTAATAAGACCGCCGGTGGGCGTGCAATTAGAAACCATGGAAGGGGCGATTATCCCCTGACATGGAATAGCGATAAATTGAAGCGATGATATATTTAGTTCACACTTTTGTAATCGGTCGACCGTATGAAATAAACAATAGGCGGCGCTCTTTTCCCATCGTTTTTTCTGAGGCCCGCTCTTTAATATATTGCGTTTTTAATGGTCGCTCGCTTCTCTCCAATTAACGAACGACCGCATAATCCCCAAAGGAGTCCGACCGAACGAATATCCAATAGCGATCGTAGGCGGCCGAGCGACCTACAATGAGTGCCATCGAAGTGGCCAAGGGTTTAACTAAACCCAATAGCGATCGTGAGGTCGCGAGGCGACCTACAATGAGTGCCATCGAATTGGCCAAGGGTTTAAATAAACCCAATAGCGATCGTAGGCCGCCGAGCGACCTACAATGAGTGCCATCGAATTGGCCAAGGGTTTAAATAAACCCGATAGCGATCGTAGGCCGCCGAGCGACCTACAACGAGTGCCATCGAACTGGCCAAGGGTTTAAATAAACCCACTAGCGATCGTAGGCCTCCGAGCGACCTACAACGAGACCCATCGAATGGCCCCAAATTCCAATAATCAAATAAAGCGTGTGCCTTCGAAAGGCCCAAAATAGCGGCCGACGATCGGCCTAAAGCGTGTGCCTTCGTAAGGCCCAAAATAGCGGCCAACGATCGGCCTGCATTTCGTAACTTAAGAAAGTGCGAAGACAGAAAATGACTCAAGCGAACAAATTAAACATAAGCGAAATTCATTACAAGGCGAAATGCCCAGACAAAGCCGGGCGCCCAAAATGTTTGAACCGCTCGAAGGCGGAGTACAAGAACAACAAAATTACAAGTGCCGAAATTACAAAATAGTAAACCGCTCGCAGGCGGGCAAAACAGAACATTAATCACTTTTTAGCACGAGGGAGGACCACGCTCCGCTTGCGAGTCACTTTGCCATCATCGTCCATCCGAACGGGCAAGATGATCTCATCACCCTCGACAACATGGTCCGGCCGCACTAAACGGCTATCATCTTTGAATGCCCCGAAGCGCGAGCGGCAACGCATCCGGCCCACGGCATTGTCAAACCGGTAAATGGCCGCCCTTTGCAACAGAGGCCACTTCGTGAAGCTTCTCTCGAATAGCGCCGCTTTGGTCTCCTCAAAGCGGGCGACCTCGGCTTTCGTGGTCTTCACCAAATCGGCAAGTTCTTTGTTCCTGCCCCCACTTGACCTTGTCGCCGCCAACTGCTTCTTATCCTTTTCAGCGGTCGCCAGCTTGATCTTGGTTTGCTCCAGAGCGGCAATCTCAGGCTCCAGCTCCTTAAGCCTCCGACCGGCCGACTCAAGCTCTTTGACCTTCTTCTGGGCCGCATCCCGCTCGACCTCGGCTTTGAAAATGGAAAACTAAGTTAATGAGACGAATGTCAAATGTTTGATCGATAAGGTTACAAAGACAGCGACTCACGTGCTTGGCTCCTCTTTATATCCTTCATAGTTTTGTTGGCGGATTTAAGCAGGTCGCCACAGAAATCCAGGGGATCCTTTTTAAAGAGCGCCACCTGAGCGTCATCAAAATCCTCAAGTTCGTAAACAGGGGAGTCCACCTTCTCTTCCTCCTCCCTCGGGCGCTTAGAAGAGGCGGCGACCGCCCCGCCACGAGCCACCACCGGCGCTCCTATCTTGGTGACCGCCCCAACATTCCGATTGAGCATTGGAGTTTGGTGGCGTTCTTTGGGAACCGAGAGCGGGTCTCTTCGGCGCTCCGGTGACGAGCTTCTCGAGTGCACGCCAATCGGAGGTAGACATCTTTAGAGTTTTAGCCGCAAAAAAAAAACAAAAGAAGGTCGACGTCCGGCTAATAAGAACGAACAAGCGAGGAATCAATAGATACCGACCGAGCTCGGACACCAATTTATCCCCTCATACAAGCGAATCGGTCGGCATGGGATATCCCTTCGTGGTTCTCAAGGCAAGAAGCGCGACAACTCATTATCATCCCCAAGGTTACTGTATCCTCTTCATCAAGAGTCGACACAGCGAATGTGTAATCGCCCGGCTTCACTGAGAAGTGAGCCGCCCGCCAGGATATGGGGAAGAAAGAGCTCCCTGGAGTACCGTCCGAGAGAAACTCTGCGATATCTTCAGCGGCCTTTGCATCGGGAACGACCCAAAAATACTGGTTCTTCCAACCGCCCGGCAGAGAGTCCGAGTAAGCTCTGAAAAACTTGCGGGGAAATGACTTCTGATTCTTAAAAGACACCTGCTCCTTGCGAGCCATGTTGGTCCCGTACTCCCCGTGCCAGCTCAATTCAAACAAGGCAAGAAAGAGCCTGGTCGATACGTTCCGGCCTAACCGGTCGCACAAACGCTCGAACGTCTTCATGAAGCCCCAGCCGTTCGGATGGATCTGCGAGGGGGCAACGTTCAGATATCTGAGAACGTCCTGCTGGAAGTCGGTAAAGGGGGGGACGATCCCCATCTTCTCAAACACCACCCGGTGCATGGTAAACTTCAACGTGGACGGAACGGTCGCAATGTTTTCATCTTCCAAAGACGCTTTCACCTTCCACCGGCTTGGTGAAGAGGCGCTCAAATCATCAATACATGGGGCCTCCGAGGACAAAGCTTTTGAAAGCCCTCATCTTCTCGCACACCCACGAGATGTCATTCACGCCTATAACCTCCGAAAGGCCGGCGTCATCCTCCACCCGCTCCGACCGCGACTTCATTTGGTTCGGCGGTCCACCCATTCTTTCACCGCCGGTGCGACACCATCCCCGCCAGTGTGATTCGGGATTGCCTCCATCACCGCCCTGATCTTCCACTTGCATGGGCTCGGGCCCAGGAGGTCATCTTCCAAGTTTATAAAGTCAACAAAAGGACCCGTAGAAGGCTGGGTAACATCGCCCATATCGTCATCGCCCACCACGTCGACCAGTTGGTCGTCACTCCCTTCGCCACCCGGTGCAGCAGTGTCGGTCGCCGGCGGGGGATCCTTGGACTGGGACGACTCCGTGGAAGTCGATAGAGAGACGCTTTCGCTCGAGCTGGAGGAACGCTCGGATGAAGATCCCGCAGGGGAAGTTCTTTCTTCAACTTGAGAGCGGCCGGGCGACCCCTTAGAGGACGAAGACTCCGTCCCTTCCATCTCTTGAGAAGGCCGCGTCGCCATTAGCGCGAGGCTTTGCTGGGGGGCACCAGATAAACGAGCGGTCTGCTTCGTCCTGGCCAGATCCACCTATGAAAGACATGGCGTCAGGTCGACCGAGCCAGCGCGCTCGAGAAAAGGGGGCGACGTGGCCGTCCCCCGACCGGACGCCTCCCCTTTCACGAGGCGTGGAAACTAACTAGGAAAGCAACAAAAAGCAATAAAAATCAAAGAGAAAAGCTGAGAAGAGCGGCTTACTTGGAATGCAGAGAAGAAAGGAGCGGACGGAAGATGTTCGGACAAAAGCTTTCAGGGCGCTTGCAGACAGCTCGATCGGCAGCAGAGGAATGCTTTTCAGGTGTTGAAGACGTGCTGACCAAAGCCCTATTTATAGGAGGGCCCACCGCATTTAAACGTCGCGGTCACCAGCGCTCCTCCCATCCGTTGCATGGGGAACACCAAAAGGCACCTCGAGACACGCAATATCGCGTAATCATTGCGCATTAATGGCGTGGTCGAAACCTGCGCGCCACGCGCGTCGGACGGCTTCAAAGACAGATCGGCCAGGCCCCCCGCCAAAAGTGCGGAAACATCTTCCCACCACGAGCATTGATTCAAGCCTCAGCCCGCTCTGAAGCGACCTAGGCTTGGGGGGCAACTGTTCTGGGGCGTATTAGCAAGGACACGGAGGTGCAGTCAGCAATGGGCCAGCGGCCCAACTCGGCCAAACGGCCCAAGACCGTGCCTTGGTCCGCAATTCTCGGCGACCGGCCGCATTTCCCGCAACGGCCAGGTCGCCCCAGTGGTATAAATACCACCTCCATACACACCGCCCGTACGCAATTCCTACCCCGTGATACCCCGCCCGTTAGCACACCTCGACTAGAGCGTCCGGAGTGTCTTTGCAGTACCACCCGAGGTGCTCAAGACCGGTCCCCACACCAACCAGCCAATGGCCGGACGAAGGAGCAGCACCCAACACACTTGGTGATCAAGGCGCGATCAGGTACCTTACTCAATATGCCGGGTAAGACTAAAGATACCATCAACTCAAGGTTGGATTTGGTTAGTATGGGTTTGAGACCAGAATTGGGTCCGGTAAAGAAGGGTACACGTGACATATCTACCTCCTAAACTCATACTCTATCTAGAAAGGAGAAGACTGTCTTTTGTGAGTTTCTTCATGGAGTTAAAGTTCCAGAGGGATACTCTTCAAATGTGGCGACTCTTGTATCGATTAAAGATTAAAGTCTCTAAAGTCCCACGATTGTCATGTTGTCATGGAGCATTTGCTACCCATTGGTATACGATCCATTTTGCCTAAGAAAGTGCGTCAGACCTTAACCAAACTTGTTTCTTCTTTAAGGCGATTTATAGTAGGGTGATTGACCCTGGAAAGTTGCCAACATTGCAAAGAGAAATTACTGTCACTTTGTGTGAGCTTGAGATGTATTTCCCACCTTCCTTTTTTGACATAATGATTCATCTAATAGTTCATCTGGTTAGAGAGACACAATTGTGTGGCCCATGTTACATGAGATGGATGTATCCGTTTGAGCGTTACATGAAGATATTAAAAGGATATGTGAAAAATCGATCACGACCTGAGGGTTGTATTGTTGAGCGCTACATAGTTGAAGAGGCTATTGAGTTTTGCACCGCTATCTATCTAGTCTTGAATATTCTGTGGAACTAAATTAGTGATGGTATCAAGGAAAGAACTAGAGCACGCACACTTGCACGCGTTCTTCACAATGATAGTGAGGTTGATTCATATGTTGCCAAGCACAAGGAGATTCTTAAGAGTAAATTCCCTGGAAAGAAGCAAGTTTGGTTAGCAAAAGAACACAATAGGAGTTTCATAGTGTGGCTAAAACATCACATTGATGGTGAGTGTGTTTCAATCCTACTTCGATTTCAAAAAGATTGAGATGGTTAGCAAAAGGTCCAAATATACATGTCTTCTCTTACAACAAATTTATCTAATGAACGAGTGCACTTTCTATACAAAAGAACAAGATGATCGAGTAAAATGCAAAATAGTGGGGTGACTCTTGTAGCTCATTCTATGCATGCATCCATTGCAAAGAGTAAATCCCATATATGCGAATATGTCATACTTTGGCGTCATTGAACACATAAGGGAGTTGGATTACAATATGTTTCAGGAGCCTGTGTTCAAATGTGAATGGGTTGACAATAATATTGGTTTACAGATTGATGAATCAGGGTTCATGCAGGTGAATTTCAACAAGTTAGGATATAAAGATGAACCTTTTATTTTAGCATCGCAAGCTCAACAAGTGTTTTATGTCACTGATCCAGTTAATATCAATTGGTCTATTGTTCTATTGACTGACAAAAATTTTGTGTATAACAATGATGATGATGAAGCACCCGATGATGTTGGTGTTGAGGACGACCCTTTCTTCAGAAGATTAGAACCAATAATAGGGGAAAATACTTCTATAGAGGATGTTGTATTTTTTTGAAAAGATCATAATGATGGAATTACTATTAGTCGGAAAAAAAATACCAAGACGCGAATTGCAAACAAAATTTTATCTAGGAAAAGGAAAAGGTAATATAGACTTAATGATATCTCGTTATTTTTTATTAATAGATAATTATATTGTTTTTGTAAATTTAACAATAACATGGATTATGTTATATTGCAGGTCAGATGGCATCACTTAGTGATCATGAGAGTGGTCAAGACAAAGAGTCATGAGGTTGTGCCGTTATGTTTCTAGCTTTAATTTGTAGCTACTTTTGAGTTTCATAATGTTAGTTAGTTATTATGTTGTATGATTTGGATATATATTAATTATGTTGTAAGTACTTGTTAGTTTAATATGGTCTTTTGGATCAACTGGCTTACCATGTATAGCGATTTGAAAACTGCAACAACAAATTTCACCGATGAAAATAAATTGGGAGAAGGAGGCTTTGGCGATGTATACAAGGTAAGTGGTTTTCCAAAAGTTGAAATGTGTTGCTAGGCATTGTAATTATAATTTTCACAAGCGCGGGCACCAAACTCTTCTCTCTCACACGAAGCAAAAACTCTTCATCTCTACCAAACTCCTCCCTTGCGAAAACCCTATTTCCCAGCGAACTCTCTCTCCCTTGCGAACAACCCAAAAGCCCTCCACCTCTTCGTTCATCACTCTTCACCTCTCTCACTCCAAACGCGTGACCCAGGAAACCGAACAACCCAGAAACCCCAAACGACCCAACTCTCTCTCTCTCCTTGGTGCTATCTTACCACGCAACTCCCTCCCATTTGTCTCCTTTTTCTACCATTTTTTCAAAAGGTATTTCTCCATTGCACTTTTTAACGACGCAGCTCTCTCTCTCTCTCCTTGAAATATGTTGTTGCACGCTTATGTTTGCTGAAATGCCCAAACAGGACTGCAATGACTATTTGATTGAGTCTATGAAACTTGGAACTGCCCATGCTTTTTAGTTGCTTTGTGATCAAGCTTTCACTATTTTTAATATTCCAGTTGCAAAACTCATGGCTCAGTGCTCATGGGGTTTGAAAGGGATTCAGATTGCTTGTGTGGTGCATTTTCTACTGGAGTTGTGTGACTAGATTTCTCAGGTATGGATTTTCTTTTTTAAAAATATATCAATAATGCTGCAAAGTCCTATATATCAAAATGTTTCTAGTCTATGCATGTTCATTCTTTTTGATTGGTATAATATCCTCCAAAGTCCTATCTGGATAGAACTATACCTTTATAGCCGATTAACAAAAATGAGATAGGATAGTTCTTTAGTTGAAAGTCTTATTTACTTATTCATTGATAGGAAACCGAGTCCAAATAGTGAATATAGGGACCCTGTAAGAATGTTAATAGACCAAATGAATTTTAGAGGAGAAAAGAGGAGAGGTTCTTGTTTTGCTTTTCAGAAAGTTGCTTCATTTGCAATTGCCTTAGCTAGCAAGCATTGTTTTTCATAACATTTATATAGCTACTAGTAACTTCCAATATTTCAGATTCTGTTTTTATATGTATTTATAGGTGAGGCGTATGCTTGTTTTATATTTTGTTAAGTGTTTGTTGGTTCTAAACAATTAGAAAGCTAAAACTCACTCAGTCTATTTCATTTGGGCCATTGCAAGTCAGATGGCATCAATTAGTGATCATGAGAGTAGTCATAAGGGTGGTGATGGGGGTGGTCATAGAAACACAAAGAAGTTCACTCCCCGTGGAATGACAGCGAAAAAGAATATCATCCATCAGATAAGTAAAGGACACGAGAAATATTCAGTAAGTTACTAATTATTAATGTTGTTCTCTATCTTTCAAAGTTATCTAATTATTTAATGATTTAATGCAGGTCAGATGGAGTGTTAAAGGTTTGCCTATTGGAGAGAACGACACAAATTTGATAAGTTTTATTGGTACTAAGGTGAAGCAAATGTTTCCAATTTCGATTAAAAGTTGGAATGAGAAAGATAATAGAGTTTTGCCTAAATCGAAAAAGATGATTCCTGGTCCTTAATACAGTATATATTTTTAGACCTCTTTAATAATCTTATTTAGTGATTATTTAGTTATATTTATTTAATCCATTTTTATGTATAAGTAGAAACACTTTGATGTGGATGATACCCGAAAAGATTGGATACTCAAGGAAGCTGGAAGGTTGCATCGTGCGTATAGAACTGATGTAGGAAAAAGTATTCAAACTTCCCGATGGGACCATCGGACAGAGCCTCCACCATTGTATTCCTAATTATAACTAAGGAGGATTGGAGTTTATTTGTACATATACGCACTACGAGATCCGGATTTCTTGGTTAGTATATTAATTATTTAAGTTATATCATTACAACAATACAGAGGCAAGCGGCGGTTCAAAAAACATTCTCATGGCGGTTTTAACCGCCCCAGATACACCTCCCAGCCAGTTTCAAATCCGCGCAGAGATTCTCCGCCGCGAGGATTACAATGGCGGTTTTAGCAATCATTGAATAACCGCCGAGGAGTAATCAAGCGCTAAGTATGAGCGGCGGTTGGATACGATTAGGTGATTACAAACCGCCTTAAATAAATTTGTTGGGTTAGGAAAATATGTAGATATTTGCGGCGGTTTTTAGGTTTTTTATGGCGGTTTTATGCGATTGCAAATGTTTGCAACCGCCCTAAATAGGTCCTGTCCTAGAAAAAATGTAGAATTTCACGGCGGTTTTAAAGTTTTTTGCGGCGGTTGCTGTTGTGTTTTTAAAACTGAGAGAAAAAACAGATCTTTTACTAAAGCCTAATATTTTTTTGGTTATTTATAACAACTTTTGTCTTAAATTATTTAAAAACATAAACTAAAAATGCCAAGAATGCTTCAAATAATTTAAACATACACAAACAATGACAAAAAGTTCATTCATACTTCTAAAGTAAAGGTCTCCATTGTGACCTCGGCAGCAGCTAAACGAGACGTCACCTCATTGTCATCCTATAAGCTCGGCGTTGGTGGTCTTTCCCATCCAGACATAGGAACTAAGAAGCTAGACTTCGCTGAGATTTTGTGGTAAGTCATCTTAAGCAGAGATCGGGAACCCTCTGGCGCCGACACTGGACATCCGTCGGCCCTCCTCTTGAGGATCGGTTTCCCAGGCGAAATGAAGCTTTTCCCCTCTTCACTCTTCATCTGGACCATCTGCAATAGAGGGCACGCTACTAAGGTCACTCTCTGCTCCGATTTACCTATCCGCCTCGGACCGACCGAGGCCGAGGCAGGACAAACCGAAGCAGTCTTCCCCAGCAGGAGACTGCCTCGGTTAACTACGCTACTCTACAGGTATGAATATCTACAAACTATCTCTCTCAAGGATTCTGCATTGTTTCTCTCTCTAACACTTTGCTCAAAGTCTCAAGTGAGGGGAAGAATCCCTTCTTAATCCTTATATATATCTCCTCTGTTACCAAGTGGCTTCAGTCTCAAGAGGGGGGGGGGTGAATTGAGACTTTAAAAACTTTCCCCTTTTTAATGACTTAGATTAATTTTCGCACAGGTTTATGAAATGAACGAATTAGAAATATAAACAGTAAAGAACACAAGAGATTTATACTGGTTCAGCCACCTCCTAGTGACCTACTCCAGTCCTCACAAACCCTTTGTGAGATTTTCACTATCAAAACAAAGCTTAAAACGGGTGCTTTAAAACCCTTACAGACTCAGGCGCTCTTCACCTAGGATACCCCACCTTGTGCAAGAGCCCTTAACAACAATTACAACAAGAGATACCCCACCCTTGTTACAATCAAAAACCCTAAGAGATACCCCACTCTCTAGTACAACCAATTGACATACAAGAGATACCCCACCCTTGTTACAGTCAAAATCCTAGAGAGATTCCCCACTCTCTAGTCAAACCAATTACAGTAAAATCAAATTACAAGAAGAATAGCAATACCTCTAAGAAGGTGAATACAACAACTTGAAGATTCCCAACCTAACCCTTGAGAGAGATCAGCTCAAAAAGATGGAAACAGTGAAACGTGCAATGGTGTGCGATGAGAGCTTCTGCTTTTTGAGAATTGTAGGTTGTGTTTATATGTGAAGCCCTAAGTCTCTATTTATAGAGATTGCAAAAAATATGACCGTTGGAAAATTTCTGACGTTGTTTTTATAAGTGGATAGTCGATTGTTTGCTTATAATAACTTGTTTTGAAATCGATTATAAGCTTTAAGAAAAACAAGGTAAGAATCGATTTTGTGCTTTAAACAAGTAAGTGAAGAATCAATTGTTTCCTTTAAGATGAGAAGCCATGAATCGATTCTTCTTTTAAAACCAAGAAGCCATGAATCGATTTTGTGCTTTAAAGAAGCTAAGTGAACAATCGATTGCTTGCTTGTGGAAATCGATTGCTTGCTTGAGGAAATCGATTGCTTGCTTGAGGGAATCGATTGCTTGCTTATGGAAACAAGTAAACAATCGATTTTGTTCTTTAACAAATCAAGTAGACAATCGATTGCTAGCTTTAAAATACCAAATCAAGAATATTCTTTAGTTTAAAAACAATTTCTTGCAAGACATTAAGCCATTTATCTATTTCTTTAAAAACAAGTGCCTAACCTATTTAACATGCTTTTATCAATTGAAAACAAATGTTTGGTTCATTGTGAGTGCTAGTGTGTGGTGTGATTTGAGCCGATCCTCAAAAGCGGTTTACATAAATTCCTAAGACACACTCGACTTCCTAGCAACTACCCTTAACACAGACTTACTTCTTGGGTTGGTTGTGCCTTGGAATTCCATTTGTCACTTTGTCTTAGATTACTTCATCATCAAAACTTAACCTGAAACACAAGATATCCACATTCTCCCTTTTTTTGATGATGACAAAATTCTAATTCATCTTAGGTGGGAGGTTAGTTCATCAAGCAAAAAACAATGCGCTAATATTAAAGATATGTATCTAGACTCCCCCTTACTTGATGCTCCCCCTATCTAAATGCAAAGTGACAATCCTATATTTCTCCCCCTTTTTGTCTTGATCAAAAGGGTTAATGCAAAACTTAGTTGGTGAGTCGAAACGCAACTAATAGTAACAGTGAGTCCATTGCTTTAAAAAAAATAGGCACTAACTGTAACGCCCCAAATTTTATTAGAAATTATTTGGAGTTGATTTGATAGGGTAGTGGACCAAATTGGAGAGTTTTTGGCATAGGGACCATGTTGAGAAGGACTAAAATTGATGTTAGAAATACTTAATATATGATTATTATTATTATTATTATTATTATTATTAAAAGCAAGTTTCTAGAGAAAACCAAAGTTGTTATGGGAGGGAGGAAAAGTAGGAGGAAAAGTGGGAGGAAAAGTAGCGTATCGTTGAGAATTAAAAATCAAATTAAAAAGGGTTAGAGTGTTGATGCTCATTTAAATAAGGAGTGGGGTGTAGTAAATAAATGGGGAGTATTATAATTAAATAAGAAGGATATGAGAAACTAATTAGGGGTGTGCAATTAAGGCCCATTGGAGTTAAGTGGCCCAAACCCAAATAATAAAAACATTAGGGTCTTAGGAGAAACCCTCATTAGAAGCAAAAGATCAAAAATTAGAAAGTGAGAAGAGGAGAAGAGAGGGAGCGCGCGGCTAGGGCTAGAGAGAGAGAGATCTTGCGTAAAGAATCAAGGAGGAAGGAAGAATCTTGGAGTGTTGGTGTCTTGGAGGGGTTTGCTTGAGAGCTTTAGTGTTATCTCCTTCAAATTAACAAGGTATGGGGGCTCTCTATCATAGCTAATAATCTATAAACCATGAAATCATAGGGATTAGGTGTTAGGAGTATTTGTTTTATTTGATTCATGGAGTATTCAATTGATTGGGTGATTGTTTGACTTTATACATGATTGAATTGAATTGTTATATGAATATTGATTTGATAAATTCTTGATTGTGGTGTTATGGTGTTGTTGTAGCGTAAATTGAATATATAAACACTAGGAGTAATTATTTGGTTGAGTTATAAGGTGAATTGCATGAATTAAATGTAACATGGTGTATAATAGGTGTTGATTGATTGGTTGTTAATTGATATAATTGATTAGGAGAAATATTGGTGTTTATTAGGTGTTAAAATGGTCTTTATGGAGTTAGATTGGTCCTTAGGTGTTAAAATGGTCTTTATGGTGTTAGATTGGTCCTTAGGTGTTAAAATGGTCTTTATGGTGTTAGATTGGTCCTTAGGTGTTAAAATGGTCCTTATGGTGTTAGATTGGTCCTTAGGTGTTAAAATGATCCTAATGGTGTCAAATTGGTCCTTAGGCGTCAAAATGGTCCCTGGGGGTGGAATAGGTCCCTATGAGGTGTTTGGTCCCTAGGTGTGGGTTTAGTCCTTGACGTTTACTTTAGTCCTTAGGGTGACTTTAGTCCTTTGGCGTGGAAATACTTGTTGGTGTTCTTTTAGTCCCTTCTTTTAGTCCCTGTAGGAGTATTAATTATGGTGTTATAAAATAAATGGTGAGTATATTGGTGATGAGAGGTCTATGTGTAACGCCCCGAAAATAATTTGAATATTTATTTAATTAATTACTTAGGAGTTATGTGGTTAGTCATATTTAATTAAATGAATGAGGTGTTTAATTGAATATGGAGGTGAGAGATAGTAAATAAGAGAGTGGTGGTATTATTAAGTTAGGGAGTAGTTGAATTAAATTGAGGGGGGTGCGAATAGGAGCCCACCCATTTAGGCCCAATTGAATTGTTGTGGGTTAAATGAATTAAGAAGAAAAAAAAAGAAAAAAAGAAAAAAAGGAAGAGAACCCGAGAGAGAGCTGCGCGACGGAAGAAGAAAGAAAAAGGAGAAGAAAAACGCGATCGGGAGAGAGAGAGGGGGTTGCGACGGTGAAGAGAGGGAAAGGGGGAGAAGCTGGAAGCGAGAGGGAGAGGAAGCAAGGGAGAGAAGAAAGCTCGCGACGGAGAGAGAAGACAGAGACGCGCGCGAGAGAGAGAGGAACCGAGAGGGAGGAGAAGCGACGGTGAAGGAGGGGAGGAGGTGGAGATCTTCTCCATCTTAGCACTAGGTAAGGGGCTTTTTAGCTCATTCTCTTCCATTTTTCCTCCTCTATCTATTGATGTGAATATCAATCCCTAATCCCTATTTATTGTTGTTTTACCATTGTTGGAGAGCTTGAAGCTCAAAGTGGAATTGTGGTGTTTGTTGAGTTTTGGAGGATAGGAGAGCTTGCATTCTTCAATTGCAAAGGTTAGGGGGTCTTTTCATTCATAATAGCTTGTAAGATTTGTATTGTTTGAAGGTTAGGGTTCTAAAATAATTATTGAATTATTTGGTGAAGATGATGAATAGTGATTAGCAAATTATATGTTGTTTGAAGTGTATTTGGATTGTTTGGTGAACATGAATTGCTTGGTTTTGTGTTGATTGGGTTATGTGTGAATTGTTTTGATGATTGTTGTTGTGTTGAATTGATTTTGTGAGGAACCCATTATGTTGCTGTTGAATATGTGAATGTGAGGAGTTAGTAATATTGATTTAATGCCTACATGTGTGTTGTTATGTGAGGAATGAATTGTTGGGTAGAAAATTAAGTTTGAGGTATTTTTGGGTGAGGGTGTTGGAAGGGGCGCCAAATGCCTAGGCAAATGGCGCTGGTTGCTTAATGCGGGCCGGTTGCGGTTGTATGCGAGGCGGGGCGCCAATGCTAGGCAAAGTGGCGCCCGATTCAACATTTTGTGGTTCTGCTCGGTTTGGCTAGGCTAGCGAGAAAGGAGGCGCCAATTGCTAAGCAAAATGGCGCCCAGTCTTTGTCTTTGCCGGGCCGGGTGATTTTGTGCAAAGAGGCGCGGAGTTCTTTGGGAGATTTGGCGCTGCTTGGCGCGTGGGTCGTCTGTGCGTGCGGTGTGCAGTGCGAGAGAGAGGCGCCAGCTTGCTAGAAACTTGGCGCCCAGTGCTAGTGTGTGTGTCTCACGCTTGCGTGTGCATGTGGCGCCAAAGTGGGCATCCTTGCGCTCGGGTCTTGGCGCCCGATGTTCTTTGAAAGGTTTGGGCTAGGTGTGGATGTGTGGCGCGGTGAGGCGCGCCAATTGTGGCTGTCGATTCGCCTTGGTGTGCCTCGGGGTGCCTTGGTGCACTTGATACGTGTGTTGGGCGCGCAGGTCGGCGCCAAGGGTGGCGGCAAATTGCGCGCTGTAAGTGAATGACGTGTGGTGAGTATGGTGTGGGCACCAATTGTGGTGTGCCCTTATGCTTTAGGCATTGATGTGTGTGTTACGGCAAGGGTGTCCAAGTGGCATGCCCGTGGTTGCCGGTTGAGATGTGGCTTTGTGCCTTGAGTAAGTGGTCCAATATAATTGAGAGTTGCCTAGAGGTTGTCTACGAGCTGTGTGCTTCCATTTGGTCCTTATGTGACGCTTTTAGTCCTAGGTGACGAGAGTTCACGTAGTGACCCGAGTTGTAGTGATTGAGTTGTTCACTACCTACTGAGTAGAGGTGTCCCGTGAGATGGGCGTTAGCCTTAGTGCTATATTGAGGTTGTCTAAGAGAAATAGGCAATGTTGTGGTGACGGCGCAATGCTTGGTGAGTTTAGTGTTGTTGAATAACACAAGAGATGATATGCCTGCGTGGCGGCCTTGAGTGGCCTAAAAGAGATGGTTGATTGTGAGTGATGCATTGTTCATAGAGTCTCATGAATCATATGCATCAGCGACGGATATGCCTGCGTGGCGGCCTTGAGTGGCCTAAAAGAGATGATATGCCTGCGTGGCGGCCTTGAGTGGCCTAAAAGAGATGATATGCCTGCGTGGCGGCCTTGAGTGGCCTAAAAGAGATGGATCCACATGCATTATACCCTAGAGTTTGGGTTGCATTGCACTCATGCATACACTCATACATTTGATTGATGTCTCCCGATGAGTGGGAGTTGAATGCTATATGACTGAGGATGAGTGTTTGTTACTTGAGCAGTGAGGCTTCTCGATGTTTGTATTTAATGACGTATGTTAGTATGGTTGTAGAGTGTGTTCTATTTCCTTCCTCGTATAATGCTTATATTATTTGCTATTATTTATGCAAAGAGACTCACCCTAGCATTTTATGTTGCTTGCTCTCGTGGCGACAAACAGGTGTTGTGCAGTGTGATCTTGAGTGAAGGTGCCTATGCCTTCTCGAGTTATTGTGTCAAGCTCTGTATAGTCAGACTAGGGATGGGGGAGTATAGTATCGTTATTTTACTTTATGTATTAAACTATTTTGGAGTATGTATTGATTATGTAATGGATAAGTTAAACTTATTTTCATTCCGCTGTGCTAGTGAACTAGTTCTGGATTGTTGTAAAACTAAACAGGTATTTTTGAGGGTTCTCCCCATTTAAGTCGTGATATGGAACACGCAATACATTCTATTAATGAAAGAGTAATGTTGACTAATTTTAAGTCATATGTATGGTGAACGTAGCATTCCCTTGAGGATGTATCTTTTAAAAGAAAAACAATTTTTAAACTCTGATTTTTATTTAAATATTTAAAGAGAATAAGGGGGTGTTACATGTTGGTATCAAAGCAAAAGTTCGGTGCAATCCTACCAAGTTTGTCCAAATGTAGTGTCTCGAGAGATCCTTTGTTGATCTCAAAAGAGACTTTGTTAGAGATTTTGTTTGGTTGTTTGCAATTTTGTTGATTGTAATTGCTTGTATTCGTTGGATTGTATTAAGTGAGGTATGTGTGATTGGAAGAGCATTTTAACGACGCCCAAGGAGTAGGAATCGTGGCGGCGACGCCGTTACTCACTGGATTTGCGTTAAAAAGTCCTTCAATGTGAAAGGTGTAAATTTTGAAAAGACGTAGTTTTGTGACCTTGATTAAATTGGATGCGTGAGTAGGAGGGACTGATCACCCCGATAACTCATTCCCAATGAAAGAGGTGACAATAACTCGTAATTATTATAAATTTTGAATATATACTAATTTCAACCTGATTGATTGAGTGGTGTGTGCAAGCTGATTGACTATTAACTTTTAGATAAATAGGTGCCTTATGGGTGTTTGAGTTTGATTTGGGGTTTGATAATAGGAAGATGTCAGAATAAAGATTGACACTTTGGATTTGAAGTTCATGCAAAGAAAATAGAGCATGCCTTTTTGGAAAAAGTTTAGAAATATGGTTTCTGGAAAGCCTAAGGTAGAGAAATTGTTTTTAAAAGTATGGTAGTCGAGGGAGTACCTATATAGGAATCTAAATGATAATGAGTAACCTTGATGATTAAATGATTAAGATTCGGTACGAAGAGTAGGAATGCCGAGCTGAGGAAGGCATTGGTTGTGGTTTGGATATAGAATGACGTAAGATAGGAGCATTAGTACTTTAAAGAATTGCTATATGGAGTAGTTCCCTAGCGATAAATTAATGGTGGTTGGATAATCGAGTGAGACTTTGGTGACCTGAAAATAGAGTTTTGGTACAAAGAAAAAGGTGTAGATTGAGTATGCCTAAGGGTAGCTATTTGAGTTAGGTGTATTATGATCAAGGTATGTACTGTAGAGGTGAATAGGTATTAAGGGTGTTGTAACCTTCGTGAAATTCTTAATGAGTGTTGGACTAGTTGTGTATGGAAAGTGTTTAGTAGTTGGCTTAAGTATGATCATAGTATGAAGATCAAAGGAAAGAAGGAAGAGGAAGGTTAGGTACATAGGACTACATATGAACTGAGGTGTAGTTGTTCAACCATAGGTGTGTTGAACTGTAATATGCATATGACGTAGTATGTGGGAGTCAAAGTAATGTAGTACCGAGGTTTAGGTACGTTTGAATAGTAAGTGTAGTGAAGCTTACCGTGACGTAGTGTAGAGAACCGAGGTGCCAAAAGAGTTTACCGGAGCATTGTGTAGTGTAATGGCCGAGGTTAGGGAGTGCTTAGGTGTAGTGTGCCTAAGTGTAGTGGATAGACAATATTTGAAGGATTTTTGTTGAATCTTGTTACCCTTGATTGTGATTTGCTATAGGTTGATTGTTTCTCGTAATGCACATGAGTTTAATTTTGATTTGTGCTAAAATTATTTTGAAGTTATGTCTTTGAAATGAAATGCGGTGCTTAGTTATAACAATTAAGGTTAGGATTCACGTATAGTCTCCTTTTTGGCAAAATGAAATGATTGACTTTTCTAATTTCCGAGTTTATGTCGGAAACTAAATTTTGAAAATAATAAGTGGTTGTTTGTGTGGCAACTGTTCGTGTTATAATAAGATTTGGGGTTGCGTATAGTTTTCCCTTTTGGACAAAATTGTGAATTCTATGATTTTCAAAAAGAAACGGTGCTTGGAAAATTCTGTGTTTTTGGGAATGAACGTGATTTCAAGATTTGTGTTAAATTGCTCCAAGTTGTTTAGAATTTTATTACAAGATGTGACATGATTTTAGCTTTAGGACCGATTAGGTCATGGATTGATGTTATTTGAAAATGACGGGTCTTACAATAATTTCATGGTTTGACGAGATAAAATCTTTTGAAACAAAAGGTGGGTTTACTCACGTTTAGAGAATTTTAAAATGTGTTTGTGTGTTTATGTGTTGACATGTGTTAGAATATTTGGTTGTTTAATTCCGATAACGTCTGCTATGTTAAAGGAATTGTCGGGTTATGAACCATCACAAAAATCTATTGCACCTATATTGTCTATTGAAATGTATGATATGTTCTGTTTTAAAATTGATGTTCGACTTGGTTAAACAGTAAAAATTATTTTTGGGATGTCCATATTACCGAGGAAACTCTGCCGAATTTTCGTTAGAAATTTTGATACATGTTCAAAGTAGTAATTGAATTGTGTGATTAGAGGGTAAATGAAATTGAGAAAATGTTAGAGTGGATGTAAGCATGGTCGAAGAGCAAAGTTGTTGAAATAGGTGTAAGTATCTAAGTGAAGAGTATGTGCAATTAAGTATATCGAAATCTAGTATGGTACAGTTGTGAAGATATTGAGGTAAGGTGTAAGTCGAAGTTATTGTTTGTCGAAATGAGTAATGTCTAAGTGTATTTCTCTAAGTTAGAGTGGAAGTGTCGACATATTGAAGTTGTCAAAGTATAGTGTGATGTATATAAACTTAAGGGTAAAGGAGTGGGTGTAACGTAGGGAAGCCTAAACTAGTATTGTTGAGATGTAAGTATTTCTGTGGAATGAGAGACGAGTCGAGCCTAGTAATGTTGAAACATAGCGGTGTCGAAGTGTTGTGCCGTTAAGTCGAAGGGTAAGTCCATGGGAATCGCGGTGTAGTGGCTAAAGGGTAGTGTATAAATATACCTAAGTACAGATGCCGAGATCCAGAGTGAGTGTGCCGAGATGCCGTTTGACGATAACATGGTTCAGGATTGTTGCTAAGAGCCTTTGGAGTACGGTTGTTATGGAACTCGAGGTGGAATTACTAGTAATGACGCATTTAGTAGGTCAATTAGATGAATGAGATAGGTTAGATTAGGAGGTTGAGTTCGGAAGTGAGCACCAGAGATTGGAAACTTAAAGAGGGTAAGCTAATCGCAAATCGTAGTTGAGGGTATAGTGTCCCTGCATCGGAATAGATGGTATTTGAGTAGTCGAGTAGGATCTGGATACCCTACAGGTTAGAATATCTGCTAAGGGTAAGAGTGTAGAGAAGGTGTGTGGTTTGTTACCTTAGTGTACAATAGATTATGATGAGTACGGTTAGAGGTGGGGAGAAGTTGGGTATTGTTTCGTGAGTATTTTCGAGGACGAAAATATTCTAAGTGGGGAGAGTTGTATAGCCAAAAATAATTTGAATATTTATTTAATTAATTACTTAGGAGTTATGTGGTTAGTCATATTTAATTAAATGAATGAGGTGTTTAATTGAATATGGAGGTGAGAGATAGTAAATAAGAGAGTGGTGGTATTATTAAGTTAGGGAGTAGTTGAATTAAATTGAGGGGGGTGCGAATAGGAGCCCACCCATTTAGGCCCAATTGAATTGTTGTGGGTTAAATGAATTAAGAAGAAAAAAAAAAAAGAAAAAAAGGAAGAGAACCCGAGAGAGAGCTGCGCGACGGAAGAAGAAAGAAAAAGGAGAAGAAAAAACGATCGGGAGAGAGAGAGGGGTTCATGACGGTGAAGAGAGGAAAGGGGAGAAGGCTGGGCGAGAGAGGAGAGGAAGCAAGGGAGAGAAGAAAGCTCGCGACGGAGAGAGAAGACAGAGACGCGCGCGAGAGAGAGAGGAACCGAGAGGGAGGAGAAGCGACGGTGAAGGAGGGGAGGAGGTGGAGATCTTCTCCATCTTAGCACTAGGTAAGGGGCTTTTTAGCTCATTCTCTTCCATTTTTCCTCCTCTATCTATTGATGTGAATATCAATCCCTAATCCCTATTTATTGTTGTTTTACCATTGTTGGAGAGCTTGAAGCTCAAAGTGGAATTGTGGTGTTTGTTGAGTTTTGGAGGATAGGAGAGCTTGCATTCTTCAATTGCAAAGGTTAGAAGTCTTTTCATTCATAATAGCTTGTAAGATTTGTATTGTATGAAGGTTAGGGTTCTAAAATAATTATTGAATTATTTGGTGAAGATGATGAATAGTGATTAGCAAATTATATGTTGTTTGAAGTGTATTTGGATTGTTTGGTGAACATGAATTGCTTGGTTTTGTGTTGATTGGGTTATGTGTGAATTGTTTTGATGATTGTTGTTGTGTTGAATTGATTTTGTGAGGAACCCATTATGTTCTTTGTTGAATATGTGAATGTGAGGAGTTAGTAATATTGATTTAATGCCTACATGTGTGTTGTTATGTGAGGAATGAATTGTTGGGTAGAAAATTAAGTTTGAGGTATTTTTGGGTGAGGTGTTGGAAGGGGCGCCAAATGCCTAGGCAAATGGCGCTGGTTGCCGACTCGGTGGTTGCGGTTGGCGGGCGCCAATTGCTAGGCAAAGTGGCGCCCATTCAACTGCTTTGTGGTTACGCTTCGGTTTGGCTAGGCTAGCGAGGAGGAGCGCCAATTGCTAAGCAAAATGGCGCCCTGTGTCTTTATCTTTGGCCGGGCCGGGTGATTTTGTGCAAAGAGGCGCGGGTTCTTTGGGAGATTTGGCGCTGCTTGGGCGCCGTGGTCGTCTGTGCGTGCGTGCAGTGTGCGGGAGAGCGCCGCCATAGAAACTTGGCGCCACTGCTAGTGTGTGTGTCTCACGCTTGCGTGTGCATGTGAGCGCCAAAGTGGCTGTCCTTGCGCTGGGGTCTTAGCGCCGATGTTCTTTGAAAAGGTTTGGGCTAGGTGTGGATGTGTGGCGCGGTGAGGGCGCCAATTGTGGCTGCCCAAAGCGCCTTGGTGTGCCTCGGGTGCCTTGGTGCACTTGATCGTGTGTTAGGCGCGAGGATGGCGCCAAGGGTGGCACTGTGTGCGCTGTGTGTGTGTGAATGACGTGTGGTGAGTATGGTGTGGGCACCAATTGTGGTGTGCCCTTATGCTTTAGGCATTGATGTGTGTGTTACTGCGAGGGTGTCCAGTGGCATGCCCGTGGTTGCGGCCGAGATGTGGCTTTGTGCCTTGAGTAAGTGGTCCAATATAATTGAGAGTTGCCTAGAGGTTGTCTACGAGTGTGTGCTTCCATTTGGTCCTTATGTGACGTTTTTAGTCCTAGGTGACGAGAGGTTCACGTAGTGACTGAGTTGTAGTGATTGAGTTGTTCACTACCTACAGAGTAGAGGTGTCTGTGAGATGGGCGTTAGCCTTAGTGCTATTTGGGGTGGTCTAAGAGAAATAGGCAATGTTGTGGTGACGGCGCAATGCCTGAGTTTAGTGTTGTTGAATAACACAAGAGATGATATGCTGCGTGGCGGCTTTGAGTGGCCTAAAAGAGATGGTTGATTGTGAGTGATGCATTGTTCATAGAGTCTCATGAATCATATGCATCAGCGACGGATATGCCTGCGTGGCGGCCTTGAGTGGCCTAAAAGAGATGATATGCCTGCGTGGCGGCCTTGAGTGGCCTAAAAGAGATGGATCCACATGCATTATACCCTAGAGTTTGGGTTGCATTGCACTCATGCATACACTCATACATTTGATTGATGTCTCCCGATGAGTGGGAGTTGAATGCTATATGACCGAGGATGAGTGTTTGTTACTTGAGCAAAGAGGCTTCTCGATGTTTGTATTTAATGACGTATGTTAGTATGGTTGTAGAGTGTGTTCTATTTCCTTCCTCGTATAATGCTTATATTATTTGCTATTATTTATGCAAAGAGACTCACCCTAGCATTTTATGTTGCTCGCTCTCGTGGCGACAAACAGTGTTGTGCGGTGATATTGAGTGAAGGTGCCTATGCCTTCTGAGTTATTGTGTCAAGCTCAGTATAGTCGGACTAGGGATGGGGAGTATAGTATCGTTATTTTACTTTATGTATTAAACTATTTTGGAGTATGTATTGATTATGTAATGGATAAGTTAAACTTATTTTCATTCCGCTGTGCTAGTGAACTAGTTCGGGATTGTTGTAAAACTAAACAGGTATTTTTGAGGGTTCTCCCCATTTAAGTCGTGATATGGAACACACAATATATTCTATTAATGAAAGAGTAATGTTGACTAATTTTAAGTCATATGTATGGTGAACGTAGCATTCCCTTGAGGATGTATCTTTTAAAAGAAAAACAATTTTTAAACTCTGATTTTTATTTAAATATTTAAAGAGAATAAGGGGGTGTTACACTATGACTCTCCTTGGTGATTTGGTGAACATAAATATAATTATTGGTGAGCATGTTGTTGCTTTATTTTGGTGTTTTGGTGTTTTTGGTGCATAGTCATGGTGTCGCATCCTCATATGCATTTTTGGTGAATAGGCCTCGGCCTCTTAAAATATTTTAGTGTTTGGTGAATGCCCTCAAGGCAATTTTTGGTGATGGATCCACATGCATATGCCCGTGGAGTATTGGGTTGCATTTCATGCATTGCATTACATGTTCTGGTGACTGACAGGGTGTTCCTATTAATGATGTGTTTGGTGTAACTGTATTTGGTGTAACTGTATTTGGTGTAACTATATTTGGTGTAACTATAATTTGTGTAATCATGTCAGCGTGAATCGTAATTGGTGTGCCTATTCTCTGTGTTTCTGTTTTATTTATTATTATCTATGTATTGAGACTCACCTCTATCAAGCGCGTCGTGTTGCCTCGTATGTCGGCAACCTGCAGGTGACGGTGACTGAAGGTGACTAGAGATTCTTCTTCTAGTATGGTCGAGTCGGCTCTGATACGTAGCACCGGGGGGATGTTTAGTTGTTATTTCTTTTACATTTTGAACTATTGTTTAAGTTGTTATTTTTCAACTGCTGTAATACTTATTCCCGGATATTAACTGGTGCTATGTATCCTATATTTTGGAGTTTTATTTTAATTAATATTTTGGAGTTATGATTATGGTGTTTTAAATGTGGCACCCTCGAGTGGTCGCACTAAAAATTTTTATAGACTCTGATTTTCAATTAATTAAATAGTAGTTTATGTTAGAAGGGGGTGTTACATTAGTGGTACCAATTGAGCCGCGGCTCAATTGGTAGTGGGAAAGAGTGGAACTTTGTATTTGAGCCCCATGTACAAGGTTCGAATCCCACGGAAGGCAAAAATTCTACAAGGGGGGTAGAAAAGATCTTGAGGTAATAGCGCTGGGGTGGCCGCTGCGGTGGACCTGGGCTGTTACACTAACCACAAAATGACATGAGAGTCGGGTTTCAACACAAGATAGCCAAACATAATTCAATCAACAGTTCATATTTCATTCAGCTAAATGATAACTTAATGACTCCAAGTTCTTCGAATGAAAAATAAATTTTCTTTTTGCAATGGTTTTGTAAAAATATCAGCTAGCAGTTTTGAGTGCTCAACTAAACAATCACATAATCACCTTTTTCAACATGATCTCTAGAAAATGATGTCTAAAATCTATATGCTTAGTTCTAGAGTATTGAACGGGGTTCTTTGATAGATTAATTGTTTGTGTTGTCGCAAATAATCAGAATGTGATATATATATATATAGACACCATAGTTGAGATGTTGTTATTTACTCTATTTCCCATTATTCTAACTTGCTTACCGATTTTGTCCTCATGGAGCATAAATCAAAATCAAACAATTATAATCACATATTTGTCTAATGCTCAGTAACTTATGCTTAAGATATTCTACATAAAGCACATTATCAATAGAGGTGGATAAGTCTTTACCAATCTTACCTTCACCGAGGATTCTTCCTCTATTGTTGTTATCACAAGTCACATGACCACTTTTTCTGGGGGTGAGTATTAAGAGCTTTGTCATATCTCCAGTCATGTGCTTTGAGCATTTGCTATCAAGGTATTAATCTACCCCCATACCTTGAAGCATACCTGCAATGAGGTCAAGTTGCAAATTTTGGTACCCAAATTTCTTTGGGTCCTTGTGGGTTAGTACTTGGTAGAGTCCCTTTGGGAACCCACACCTTTTTCACAACTTGTCTTCTTCTAGCCATACACACAGATGCAGTATGTCCTAGTTTGGCACAGTAATAACATCTAATATATGGACTAGTGGTGAACTTAGGTCTATAATGCACATGTCTTTTCATGAAATTATTTCTTAGAGACCTAGGATGCACATGTTGTATGTTGGACATTTTTCCTATTGTCCATTCAAGCTCATGAATTTTATTTTCATATTCAGCACACTTATCACATACATAATTTTCTTTAAAGCAACTAAGACTATAATTTTCATTTCTAAGTTCTAGTCTTTCCTTAGTTAAAGCAATAACTTCGTTTTAAAGATGAGCAACAATTTTCTTTGATTGGGTTAATGCTTTAGCTAATTTTAGAGAATCATTATGCAATTCAAGAAACGCTTCATGTAATTCATCATATGCATTTTGTGAAGTTTCAGAGTTAGAATCTACCTCAGTTTCATTTTCACTGTCGTGGTCGGCCATGAGAGCAATTTCTTCACTTTCTGAATCATCTGATGAGTCCATGTCATTGTCTTCCCATTCTATGTAGGCTTTTCTACCCTTGTTTCCTTTGGATTCCTTTTTCTTAAACTTTGACAGTTTTCTTTGTAAGTTCGGGCACTCCATCTTCATGTGTCCGGATTTGCCACATTCGTAGCAAGTTGGAGGACTTGAGAAGTTTTCCTTGGTTGAGACTCTTTTGGGTGAAGAATTCTTCTTGGGGAACCTTTTCCTTCTCATGAACTTTTTGAATTTTCTAACCATTAGCTCCATATTCTCCTCGTCTTCATCATCTTCATTTTCCGAATCATCACTATCATCTGATGGATTTGACCTGGAAGCCTTGAGAGCTAAGCTTTTCTTTTTGTTTTCTTTTTCTTCATGTTCTGCTAGACGAGCGAGCTCTAACTCGTGCTCTTGTAGTTTCCCAAAAAGAGTGGCGAGTTTCATAGTAGCTAAATTCCTTGATTCAGCTATAGCGATTACTTTTGGTTGCCATTCTCTGCTTAGACATCTCAAAGACTTTGTTGATCAAGTCTTCTACAGAAATGATTTTCCTAATGAGCCCAGTTGATTCACTATGTGAGTGAACCTCTTTTGCATTTCTTGTATAGTTTCTCCTTGATTCATTCTGAATAGTTCATATTCTCAGATAAGAGTGTTTGTTCTTGCTCTTTTTACCTCACTAGTACCTTCATGAGCGACTTGAAGATTGTCCCACATTTCTTGAGCAGTTTTGCAGTTGGATACTCTGAAGAACTCATCGGGGCTTAGTGCGGAAGTGATGATGTTCTTGGCACGGAGATTATGTTGAACTTTTCTTTTGTCATTATCCGTCCATTCATTTCTTTCTTTGATAGTGAGAATACCATTTACCATGTGCGTGGGGATAAATGGTCCATTTTCCACAGCATCCCATACATCTATATCTACCCCTTCAAAGAATATTCTCATTCTTTCTTTCCAATATGCATAATCTTTCCCGTTGAATCCCGGAGGACGGGTAAGAGATGCACCCTCTTGCGTACACCAACCTGAAGCCATTTCTCTTGAAGCTGCTAGGCCCTTTAAACAAGAGTCTAGCTCTGATACCACTTGTTACCAAGTGGCTTGATCTCAAGAGGGGGTGAATTGAGACTTTAAAAACTTTTCCCCTTTTTAATGACTTAGATTAATTTTCGCACAGGTTTATGAAATGAACGAATTAGAAATATAAACAGTAAAGAACACAAGAGATTTATACTGGTTCAGCCACCTCCTAGTGACCTACTCCAGTCCTCACAAACCCTTTGTGAGATTTTCACTATCAAAACAAAGCTTAAAACGGGTGCTTTAAAACCCTTACAGACTCAGTAGCGCTTCACCTAGGATACCCCACCTTGTGCAAGAGCCACTTAACAACAATTACAACAAGAGATACCCCACCCTTGTTACAATCAAAAACCCTAGAGAGATACCCCACTCTCTAGTACAACCAATTGACATACAAGAGATACCCCACCCTTGTTACAGTCAAAATCCTAGAGAGATTCCCCACTCTCTAGTCAAACCAATTACAGTAAAATCAAATTACAAGAAGAATAGCAATACCTCTAAGAAGGTGAATACAACAACTTGAAGATTCCCAACCTAACCCTTGAGAGAGATCAGCTCAAAAAGATGGAAACAGTGAAACGTGCAATGGTGTGCGATGAGAGCTTCTGCTTTTTGAGAATTGTAGGTTGTGTTTATATGTGAAGCCCTAAGTCTCTATTTATAGAGATTGCAAAAAATATGACCGTTGGAAAATTTCTGACGTTGTTTTTATAAGTGGATAGTCGATTGTTTGCTTATAATAACTTGGTTTGAAATCGATTATAAGCTTTAAGAAAAACAAGGTAAGAATCGATTTTGTGCTTTAAACAAGTAAGTGAAGAATCGATTGTTTCCTTTAAGATGAGAAGCCATGAATCGATTCTTCTTTTAAAACCAAGAAGCCATGAATCGATTTTGTGCTTTAAAGAAGCTAAGTGAACAATCGATTGCTTGCTTGTGGAAATCGATTGCTTGCTTGAGGAAATCGATTGCTTGCTTGAGGGAATCGATTGCTTGCTTATGGAAACAAGTAAACAATCGATTTTGTTCTTTAACAAATCAAGTAGACAATCGATTGCTAGCTTTAAAATACCAAATCAATAATATTCTTTAGTTTAAAAACAATTTCTTGTAAGACATTAAGCCATTAATCTATTTCTTTAAAAACAAGTGCCTAACCTATTTAACATGCTTTTATCAATTGAAAACAAATGTTTGGTTCATTGTGAGTGCTAGTGTGTGGTGTGATTTGAGCCGATCCTCAAAAGCGGTTTACATAAATTCCTAAGACACACTCGACTTCCTAGCAACTACCCTTAACACAGACTTACTTCTTGGGTTGGTTGTGCCTTGGAATTCCATTTGTCACTTTGTCTTAGATTACTTCATCATCAAAACATAACCTGCAACACAAGATATCCACATCCTCCTCGCTCCTGCAACGAAACGTCACTCCCTTTATAGCACCTGCCCGGCATCATTAAGACAACTCTATCAAGAGACACCTCGAGAAGATCAAACTATACGTGACTGTCTCACCATTCCCCAGATGACACGTGGCTCCACGAAGGCGAAGAGGCAACTCAAGCCGAGGCCAAGCTCCATGCTCGTCCCCGACTTGGGGGGCCACTGTTCCGACCTGGGCTGCAAGGCCCCGCTGGGTATTGGGCCGGCCCACTACGTCCGTCCATAACGTTCCATTGGCCGCTCAACATTGTCCACCCGGTTCTACCAAGACCGACGGCCAAGATCTCTCTGCCAGATCCGATGGCTACAGTACGCCCATTTGCTCTATAAATAGAGGTCCGCCCCTCTGCCCCGGGGGGCGCTCTCTCATTTGTGACTCTTCTCCCTAGGAGCTCTCTTTCTCTCTCTCTCTCTCTTTTTCTCATCAGTCTGATTTAACTCGGCCACATACTGACTTGAGCGTCGGAGTGTTTTGCAGGTACCCCCACCCGACGTGCTAACACTCGGCACTTCGCATCTCAAGACCGGATCGTCATCACCGAGGCAAAGCAAAGGAATTCTGGAACACCTATCCGAGTACCCCTGACCAAGGAGCAACTCCAAAGTCTAGGTACTGAACAAGTTCTGTTAGAGAATGTTTATTCTCAAATAGAAATAAGTAAGACTTAACAAATTTTTGAGGACAGAAATGTTTGAAGACTAGAATTGGGTGAGAAATAGGGTGATGAATGCCGAAAATATGTGTTTCTACTGTGCAGTAGCGCGTATGCAAAAACCATGGGTAAATCTTGTGCAACAACTACTGTCTCTACGTGCTTAGGTTGCGCCCACACGCAACCTACTATTTAAATATTCCCTAAACAGTTTTGGTCATAACTTTCGATCCGGGGGAATCTAATTGAGGTGTTCTCGGATGCGTTGGAACGCTAATGTAACACCCCAAAAATAGTTCAATTAATTACTAAATTGAGTTATTTAAGGTGTTTCAACATTTTTAATTAAATTAAGCTTAAGGCTAACGTGTAGTGTTTATGTGTTAGGAGAAGTTTAAGTAATGGGAAGAGGTATTGAATAGAGGTCCATGAGTGATGGAAAGGCCCAAGTCCATATTGAAGCCCAAGTCCTTTCCATAAGAGGAATTAGCCGTAGGATCAATTCATTTTCCATCAAAGTGAAGAAAAGTCTTAGAGAGAAGTAAGAGAGAGAGCTGTTAGGTGGAATAGTGTTTAGAAGAAGAAGAAGAGAATCTGGGCGTGGAGAGCTCAAGAGGAGAGGAGAACTTGTTGCTGTGGTTATTGGAGAGTGAAGGGAGTGATCATCTGAAGTTGCTTAAGGTAAGGGGAGTCTTTTCCATTGCGTAATATAGTGTTTATGTTGAGTGTATTTGCATGAATGATTTCGGATTGAGTTCCGAATGTGTGTTTATGTGTTGTTAAGTATTTTGGTTGTATTACTTCACTTTGGTGAAGATTTTCACGGTTGATCTCTGAGCTGGTCACGTAAGTGACCATGGAGAGGAAATGAGAGCTGAGAACTCTCAGTCTCAGTGAGCGTGAGAGTCTAAGAGTGTGTCTTGAGCTTAATCTTAGTCAAGAATACCTAAAGAGAGGAAGGAGATGTTAGGCGCACGTGATCGTAGAGAAAACTGAAGTGCATGAAGGTTACGCACGACGTAAGTGTTCAAGCATAATTCCTAGGCTTGAAGAGGACGAGTTGAGCTGTATTTGAGGGATGAAGGTGCGTAAGTGTAACTAGAACCCAATACGAGTGTCGTCAAGTAGTTGCCGAGGTATAACATGGGTATACCGAGGTGTGAGGTTCAAGATGTAGGGCGTAGACAAGTCTGCGTATGATAACCGAGGTAAAGGGGTCGACTTGTGGCTACCGAGCTGAAGTGGCCGAAGTGAAGTGTATCTATACTTAGGCGTGGCTACTGGAGTGCAGGACTCCATTGTGTTGGAGTGAGTCAGGAGAAGGTGTAGTACTCGGACCCGAGGTCGTGCGAGAGACCACCGAGAAGGTAAAGCAAATTCAGGAGAAAATGAAAGCTTCACAGAGTAGGCAGAAGAGCTACCATGACAAGAGAAGGAAGGACTTAGAATTTCAGGCCGGGGATCATGTGTTCCTAAGGGTAAATCCAGTAACCGGTGTTGGGCGAGCATTGAAGTCGAAGAAGATGTCTTCTCGGTTCATTGGACCATATCAAATTTTGGAGAGAGTTGGGAGGGTGGCTTACCGAGTTGCTTTGCCACCCAATTTGTCTAATTTACACGACGTGTTCCACGTATCTCAGCTGAGGAAGTATGTGCCATACCCGTCTCACGTAATTCAAGCAGATGATGTGCAAGTGAGAGACAACCTCACTGTGGAAGCAAGGCCAATTCGAATTGATGACAGAGAGGTGAAGACTCTAAGGGGAAAAGAGATCAAATTGGTGAAGGTGATTTGGGTAGGAGCAGCTGGTGAGAATGCAACTTGGGAGCTGGAAAGTAAGATCCGAGATGCTTACCCAGAGTTATTTGTTTCAGGTGAGATTTCGAGGACGAAATGTTCTAAGTGGGGGAGAGTTGTAACACCCCAAAAATAGTTCAATTAATTACTAAATTGAGTTATTTAAGGTGTTTCAACATTTTTAATTAAATTAAGCTTAAGGCTAATGTGTAGTGTTTATGTGTTAGGAGAAGTTTAAGTAATGGGAAGAGGTATTGAATAGAGGTCCATGAGTGATGGAAAGTCCCAAGTCCAAATTGAAGCCCAAGTCCTTTCCATAAGAGGAATTAGCCGTAGGATCAATTCATTTTCCATCAAAGTGAAGAAAAGTCTTAGAGAGAAGTAAGAGAGAGAGCTGTTAGGTGGAATAGTGTTTAGAAGAAGAAGAGAGAATGAATCAGGCGTGGAGAGCTCAAGAGGAGAGGAGAACTTGTTCTTTGTGGTTATTGGAGAGTGAAGGGAGTGATCATCCGAAGTTGCTTAAGGTAAGGGGAGTTTTTTCCATTGCGTAATATAGTGTTTATGTTGAGTGTATTTGCATGAATGATTTCGGATTGAGTTCCGAATGTGTGTTTATGTGTTGTTAAGTATTTTGGTTGTATTACTTCACTTTGGTGAAGATTTTCACTGATTGATCTTCGAAAATGGGTCACGTAAGTGACCATGGAGAGAGAAATGAGAGTGAGAACTCTCGGTCTCGGTGGCGTGAGAGTCTAAGAGTGTGTCTTGAGCTTAATCTTAGTCAAGAGTACCTAAAGAGAGGAAGGAGATGTTAGCGCGCGCGTGATCGTAGAGAAAACCGGCGCATGAAGGTTACGCATGACGACGTAAGTGTTAAAGCATAATTCCTAGGCTTGAAGAGGACGAGTTGAGCTGTATTTGAGGGATGAAGGTGCGTACGTGTAACTAGAACCCAATACGAGTGTCGTCAAGTAGTTGCCGAGGTATAACATGGGTATACCGAGGTGTGAGGTTCAAGACGTAGGGTGTAGACAAGTCTGCGTATGATAACCGAGGTAAAGGGGTCGACTTGTGGCTCTACCGAAAAAGAAGTGGTGGCGTTGTGAAGTGTATCTATACTTAGGCGTGGCTACTGGAGTGCAGACGCTAAGTATAGTGTGTATCTACCGAGGTGAGTGCACCGAGGTGTCGTGTCGTTTAGGCTGAGATGAGGTGAGTACCTAGGTGTAGTGTGCCTAAGTGTAGTACTCAAAGTGAAGTTGTGTGGTTAGGTGTGAAATAACTAAGTATAGATGAGGAAGTGTGTGTGTGGAAGTGTAGGAGTGATGGAAGATAGGGTGGCGTGAGGTCCCAGAACTAGGCGGAGAACTCTACGAGTGTAATGCCAAGTGAGGTGCCACCGAGTGGAGTAGTGGTGACGTAATGGGTAGCGACACTACATCAACCTAGCGTGCCGAGATGAGTAGGTGTGCCGAGGTGACGAGCGAGCGTGCCGAGAAGAGTGAAGGTGCCGAGGTGCCTAAGAGTGCCGAGGTGACCTATTTTTGACGCAGCACGTAGAGTCATTAGCGCCATCGAGAGTTACGTTTAACGTTAAGAGTCGTTAAAGGGACGAAATGGCATAGTCCAGTTTAGTCCCCATGTGATGTTCAGTCCTAGGCGTTGTGAGGCCTTCATAGTGATGGAGTGGCTCACTGCCTGAGGAGCTAAGGTGCCCTGTGAGTGGGCAAATAGCCGTTGTGCTATGGTGGTTGTCTAAGAGGACTAGGCAACGTAAGGCGACGGTGCGGTTTGCACAAATGAGTGTTTATTCTGAGTGAATGCATTGTTCATTGAGTCTCATGAATTCATATGCATCAGCGACGGTTATAGACTTCGGTCTCGATACAAAAGACTTCGGTCTGAGTATCACTAGCGACGGACATGCCTGAGTGGCTAAAAGAGATGGATCCTCATGCATTATACCCTGGAGTTGGGTTGCATTGCATTGCATACATCACATCATTGAATTATGTCGAGATGCTGTATAACAGCCGAGTTAGATATATGTGCTGTATTATGCGTGAGTTGCTGTTTGATGTGTGGATTGAGGTGCTTAATGCATTCTATGTATTTACCTTAGTCATAAACCTTTATTACAAATGTTTAGAGACTCACCCTACTGCTTTCTATGTTGCTCTATTGTGGCAACTTACAGGTACCCCTGAGTAGAGGTCAGCTTTGCTTTGGTTTTTGGAGTCGGTCTGCTCTGGTAGTTGTAACACTAGGGGAGTCGAGTAGAGTAGAGTATTATTTTGTTTTTGGACATGTTTCAGTTGTAATATATATGTTGACTAATATACATGAGTATCCGCTGTGATGTACACAATTTAAAACATGTTTTGATGGGCGTAGTCCCTTTGGCCGAGTTGCCTATATATGCTTGTATGCTGTTATGTTATATTCATAGTTATATGCTAAGGTATTTGAGTGATAATGTAACATCTTTCCATGAGAATTTTATTAAACTCTGATTTTAAATTAGTTAATTAATAGAGATAGGAGGGGTGTTACAGCTAACACAATGAACTATAATTATAATAAACGTTTCTTTTGGTTTATACCTAAATACCAAGGGTTATTCTGACCTAATTCAATATTGTGAGTTATTTGAATGTTTTGCTTCATGTTATCATTACTTCAAATATGATGATTTGATCTGTTGGTCCATGATTTATTACTAAAATTGAATAATTGATTGTGAGGAGATATCGTAATGTTGTTATGGAATATCATTGATTCTGATAAGTATGGGATTTCTCTCCATTACTGTTGGATGATGATTGTGATGATGACTAACATTATGTGTGTGGCTAATACCGAGAGAAAAAGTCTAACAGAGTATATTTGTCACGACCCAAATTAGACCATGACCATTACCCGACCCAAATATCATTGATTACGATAAGTATGGTTTTGTTTCACTATATAAGGAAACGGTTCTCGATGTTGCTATATCCGACAACGCTTTTTACGTGTTGCCATCCCCGGCAATTGATCATAATTGTTGCGAAATCGAAAACTCTTTCCGACCGTTGCCATAGCGAGGAAACAAAAACTATTGCCTTCCAGCTTTCAATAGCAACGATTTTGCGTTTGCATTGCCTTAGGGTACAAAAAGCTAGATAATTCAAATTCACTAAATCAATTGCAAAATAAGTCATTTAACAATCTAAGTAATAAATATTACATTGGGTGTCACATAAAGCCATTAATAAAAATAATTTACTTGGCAACTCGTTATCTCTTGCAATAGACACAAAAATCTTGAACTATTAATTAATTAATTAGCCTTAACCCATTTGTATAGTCTAAAGTCATTATAACTTAATATTCATGGCAGCCCATTATCTCTCTTGCAATAGCCAAAAATATCTTAAACTAATTAAACTATTAATGGATTATTTTCACTTTTAGAGTAAA
The DNA here is from genome assembly GCA_020916435.1 of Oxytropis ochrocephala. Lineage (NCBI taxonomy): Eukaryota > Viridiplantae > Streptophyta > Magnoliopsida > Fabales > Fabaceae > Oxytropis > Oxytropis ochrocephala. Next base: position 63,459,261 of record CM037093.1, on the reverse strand, counting down.
TGGTTTTTTAACATTTTTATCACGCCTTTTCAACCTCTTAAAGATAATTATCTTTTTCATCATTTTCAGAAGTCAGTTTATGCTATTTATGATAAACAATGTTCAATCTCCTTAAAATATATTTTTATACAATATTAAATAATTTGTTTTTCTTGAAATTTTAATAAAATTACACGTCTTAGAATATTTGTATACCACAAACACAATAGGAATTTATGACAAACTCAAACACACACACAAATATATAAAGACACTCACCTATACTTGACTAATTTAAATAAATAATTAAGTTATATAGGATTACTTATTGTTTATGTTTCAAACAAGTATTTCTAAATTATATTATTAATACATTATATTAAGTATTTAGAATACATTTAAAAAGGAATTGGTTGTGCCTTGCTATAAATAAAGCTATTGTGTAAAACAGAAGACATCACAAACTTTAGAAATCAATACAGATTTGAGAATATAAGAATAAAAAAGAGTTATGGTAGTGAGTGATGTGAAAAAATGTATTGTCATGTTAATAATTATGCTAGTTGTAACACAAGCTCATATCAATCAATCTCAAGAAGTTAAGCCAAATAAACCTTTTAAGGTTCTTGTAATTGCTAATTACAATGATTGTTATATATCAAAAGTGTACGCAACTATGTGATACAAATACTTGCAGCCTAAATTGTGAAAAGTTTTGCAAGGCTATGTTTCCAGTTTCTTCTTAAAAGGTATCCATATTTTCATTTTCTTCTTATCTTATATATAATCTTTTGTAACAGTTTTAACTACTTTTTGTCAAAAAAAAACTAAATATTTTTATACTATTAAATTAATTTGTTGTTTTTGTCTTGAAAGGGTCTCCTATCATGCAGACATACTCTGGTTTTAGCTTGGAGGATTGCAACAAATAAAAATAAATAATTTGTATGCTACATGAAACTCTAATTAAGAAAATGTACTCACAAGAATTGACAATTATGTCAAACTGTAATAAATTAATTTTAATTCATAGTACCTATTCCCTATTTTTATAATTCATTTATCCTGGCATAATTTTTTCCTTGTTTGTTTTTTATGATGATCTATTGAAGTCAATCATGGAAATAATTAGACAATTAATTAAATTACTAACAAGTAGCAGTTTAAAAAGTAATAATCGTACACCAAAATAAGAAAACAATTAACAAGGACTATGCTAGTTGATTTTGCTAATGCAAATTATTAGACCATTAATAATGCTAATTGACAGGAGTGTGATAATGCTAATGATTATGCTAGTTGTAACACGAGCTCATGAGGATATCAATCAATCTCAAGAAATTGAGCGAAATAGAACTTTTAGGGTTTTTGTTACTATTTTCCAATATTGTCTTGAGAAGTGTCTCTGACTATGTCGTGGCTATAACATAAATGATACAGGATGTTGGACAAGATGTCGAATGTTTTGCTATGATATTTATTTCATTAAAATTATATTTGTTCTTTGTTTATTTTATTATTTTAAAAACTGACCGCGTATTCAAAAAAAATAAAACAAGAGACTAAGTTATTATAAGAGATGTCTATATTGATAAGGCTATTAAAATAAGTTTTCCTTTTCTAGTCGTTGGCATATGTGTGTACACTATTTATTTCAACATATGATAAAGTAGTTGGCATATATATGCAATTTTTTTGCAGCGACAAAATATATTGTTGACAAATAAATAAATTTTCCAATAACTTATTTTATTGTTGGCAAATAATTATATTATTCCCAACAACTTTGATAATTATTGGGGTAGATGCGATAAAGAAATTGTTGAGAAAAAAATTCTTATCCCAACAAGTAATAAATGTTGTTGGCACATGCAAAATTTTGCCAACACCTTTGTTATTGTTGGGAAAAAGTCGCTGCCTAATCTAATAATTCTTGTAGTGTATTTTAAAAAGAGAACGCCACCTTTAGTAGCGTTTATAAAAAAATGCTACCCATTTTAATAACACCTACACCATTAGTAGCGTTTTAAGGTAAAACGCTACCCATTAGGTAACACGCTAGACAGATCCACTTTTATTCAAAACGCTAGCCAATTAGAAAACACGCTAGACAGATCCCTAGCGCTTTTATTTAAAACGCTAGCCAATTAGAAAACAAGCTAGACAGATCCCTAGCGCTTGTTTTCAAAACGCTAGCCAATTAGAAAACACGCTAGATAGATCCCTAGCATTTTTTAGAAAACGCTAGGTATTTAGAAAACACGCTAGATAGATCCCTAGCGTTTTTTAGAAAGCGCTAGGTATTTAGTAAATACGCTAGACAAATCCCTAGCGCTTTTATTTAAAACGCTAGGTATTTAGAAAACACGCTAGGTAGATCCCTAGCGTTTTTTAGAAAACGCTAGGTATGGTTAAATAATTTTTTTTCGTCTACTTCCCACTCTCAGCGAACACACTCATCACCCAGAAACTCAAAATCACTCACCCAGAAACGCAAAACCCTAACACCCTAACGCAAAACCCAGAAACTCAGAGCTACTTCTCTGGCTCTTCTGCTCCAACGACCACTTTCACGTTGTTGGCTCCTACTAGTACTTCATCTTCTTCTTCTTCAGGTTGGTTTCGTTGTTCGCCTATTTGGTGTTTGTTTCATGTTTCTCTTGTTGCAATTTTTTCTTGTAAATTACAATAAGGAAAATAATAAGTGGAATTGAAAAAAATTTAAAAGAGGAAATTTTGTTTGTTTTTTATATGAATTGATTCTTCATTATATTCGAATTGCTTGATGGGTCATATGTTAAAATTCTCTTCTCAGGATTTTATTATAAATATTTGGAAATTATGGATAGAAATTGGATGTCCGCCAATCGTCATTCCAAGGAGTATCTTTACCGGAGTGGATTATTTTGTGAGTTGTCTTTGTTGAACGTTTAGGGACTTCTAGTGGTATGAAATGTCCTTGTTTAAGTTGTTGTTATGTAAAGTCAGTTACTGCAGAGGAGTTGGCACGACATTTAAAGGCGAATGGAATTGATCAAAGTTACACTTGTTGGATAATGCACGGTGAGAAAAAAGGTGAATCTTCAAATATGAATTATATTACTAAGAGATATGCGCCGCCGGTTGACACCGGAACACATTCCTTTGATGCGAACGAATTTGAAGAGATGGCAAAGGTGGTTGAAGAGGATCATAATGATTGTCCCGAAATATTTGAGAAGTTGATAAGCGATGCGAGAGACACCATTGTATGCGGGTTGTCTTGAATTCACAAAATTATTGGTTGTGATCAAGTTGTATAACTTGAAAACTCGCCACGGATGGACGGATAAGAGCTTTACCGATTTACTCGCATACGAAAGAAATGTTGCGAATGATAATGTGCTTCCTTCTCGGACGTATGATGCAAAGCAAATGTTGGGGTCTATTGGCTTGAACTATGAGAAGATACACGCTTGTCCGAATGATTGCATTTTATTTCGAAATGAACATGCGTTGTTAAAGTCGTGTCCTAAATGTAATGCACCACGGATAAGAAGAAAGAGTCCGCTCCGTAAAGGTGTTGTGGTATTTTCCTATAATTCCTCGATTTAGGCGCATGTATCATAGTTCGAAAGATGCAAAACACTTGACATGGCATGAGGATGAAAGGATTAAAGATGGTATGCTACGACACCCTGATTCTCCGCAATGGAAAAAATTAATATTGAGTATCCTAATTTCGGGATGACCCGAGAAACCTACGCCTTGCATTGTAAGGTGATGGATTTAACCCACACGGTATCCGAGTAGCTCCCACAAGACATGGCTCGTGATTTTGGCGATTTATAACTTATCGCGTGGCTTTGCATGAAACGCAAATATATGATCTTTGTCTTTGTTAATTTCTCAGCCCCAACAACCAGAAAATGATATTGATGTATACTTGGCTCCTTTTATTGAAGACTTGAAGCAAATGTGGGAGACTGGGGTAGAGGTGTACGATGGGTTCGAGAGAAGAAAGTTTCACCACGAGGGCTATGATCTTTGGCACAATTAACGACTTTCCCCGCATACGGCAATCTATCCAGGTGCACAGTAACAAAGGGCGAGTGTGCATGCCCTATATGTGAAGATAACACGATTGGATGTGGTTGGAACATGGTAAGAAGAATATCTATCTTGGTCATCGTAGATTTTTGCCATCAACTCATCACTATCGATTGTGGAGAACGGCATTTGATGGGAATAAAGAAACACGTAGAGCTCCCCCGCCTTTGACGGGTGAACAGGTATTTGAAAAGGTGGAAGATTTGAACATTAAATTTGGGAAGCCTTTTGCAGGAGAGCTTGCCAAACGAGGGTGGAAGAAAAAGTCGATTTTCTTTGAGTTTCCATACTGGAAGTCATTATATGTAAGGCATTTCATTGATGTGATGCATGTTGAAAAGAATGTCTTCGAAAGTGTCATTGGTACCTTACTCAATATGCTGGGTAAGACTAAAGATACCATCAACTCAAGGTTGGATTTGGTTAGTATGGGTTTGAGACCTGAATTGGGTCCGGTAAAGAAGGGTACACGTACATATCTACCTCCGGAAGCTCATACTCTATCTAGAACGGAGAAGATTGTCTTTTGTGAGTTTCTTCATGGAGTTAAAGTTCCAGAGGGATACTCTTCAAATGTGGCAACTGTAACACCCCAAAATAATTCAATTAATTAACTTAGTTGAGTTATTATTAAGGGTTTGCAACATTTTACTTTTAAGTCAAGTAATTCATTAAGTGAAGGTTAAGCATGTGTTGCATTTTAGGAAGATGTCTAAGTTAGGAAAGGGTGTGGGTAGAAGAAGCCCACGGCCTAATAGGGCCAAGGCCTCATTTAGTTTCCTTAGGACATATTAAGTGGTGACTTCGTAGGAGACCAGCTCCATTGTTCCCAAAAATAGTTAAGTTTCCAAATTGAGAAAGTAGAGAGAGAAGTGAGACTTAGAGAGAAGGAAGAGAACCGAAGGGAAGAAGGAAGGGAACTGACCTGAAAAAGTGAAGAGTGAGCTGATTCTTCAAGGATTCTTAGAAGTGCTAGTGAAGAGGGTGTGTCTACGGTTGTAATCAGGTTAGGGGGCTCTTTTAATCCTTGTAATGTCTTGTGTTTGATAGTGTTTTGGTGTGAGTGGTTCTGATCACCTTTCATGTGTGTTTTATGTGTTGTTCATAACATGTTTTTGCTTTGTGTTTTGCTCTTCTTTGTGATTTGTGGTGAATATACGATGGTAGATCGGTTGGGAAAGAGAGAGGAGTGCAACACTCTCTCTGTTCTGTGAGGTATGAAGAGAGCATTGCATGGTGAGGCATTAGAGTGTGAATCGGTGTAGTGTGAAGAAAATGAGCTTGCATGTAGAGTTAGGGAGAGGATCGGAGCCAATGGAGTGAGTATCCGAGAGTGCATGAGTGTGGTGAGCTGGATATGGGTTGCATGTTGGGTTTAAGTCAAGAAACAGAGCAAACCGAGTGCCCTTAAGCTTAGAGTGAGAGAAACCGAGTTGAGGGAAGTCAACGCTTAGAGTGTCTTAGTGTTGAGGGTCTGTTGGTGAGTTTGAGGGTGAGTATGTGTCTAAACACCATTAGCGAGGGGTAAGGACGCTTAAACCGAAGTGTAGGTATTTTGCCTTAAGGTTACCGAGGTGTAGAGGTAGTGAACCGAGGTCCTCAGGCCGAGGTAGCGTCACCAAGGTGAAACGCCTAAGTGCCTAAGTGTAGGTGAACTGAACCAGAGAATACTGAGAAGTGAATTCCCATGACTTAGATGATTTTAGTGTAAGGGAGTGCGTGGCTCGTGAGCGCTACCATCAATTGAGGGTTTGAGTGTAGTTAGCCGCGGTACACACATAGTGTCTTGAGGTGATGTTGAGTAGTTAGCCGAGGTGACACATAGTGTGCCGAGGTGATGTTAAGCGCCAATGTTGCCTAGCACATTGTGGGGCGCCATGCGTGAGTGCTATTTTAGCACCAATGTGCATAAGTAAGGAAGCGATTAAGTCCATTTTGGTCCTTAGGTGACATTTTGGTCCCTAAGTGTCGTTGCGGTCCTCGGTGTGACAATTAGTCCACCATGGAGTGCCGAGGTGATTGAGAAGTCGGTTGTAGGTCCTAGGGTGATTCTCACCGGTAGTAGTAGGTCGACCTTGCTAGCACCGTGATGATGTCTAGATGGTGTGGACGTCAGTGTGAGCGACGGAGTAGAACGACGGAGTAGAACGACGGAGTAACGACGGTGTAAGCATTCACATGCGCTATGTTTGATTTGGTGTGTGATTGCATTTGTCATGAAGTCACATGTTCATGTGCATATAACGACGGAGGAGGTTTCGACCTCAGATGTGGTAGGACTTCGGTCTCCATATCAAAATAACGACGGAGTAACGACGGAGAGCCGATAGGCTAAATAACGACGGTGGAGGTACCTCATTGCATGATGCCCTGTGGTTGGGTTGCATTCATGCATACATTTCATAATTTACTGTGTTATGAGCTGATTGATAATTGTTGTGATTGTTTGAACTATCGGTGAGTGTTGTTTTAGCTTAACCGAGGTGCTTTAGTGCTATCTCTAACCTTAAACTTTCTTCACATTATATTACTTGTGTTAAGAGACTCACCCTAGCTGCTTTATATATGTTGCTTCTCATGTCGGCAACTTGCAGGTACACATGAGTGATAGCTATGCCTAGCTCAAGTCGGTTGTGTCTGCTCTGGTCGTGTAACACTGGGTTGGGACCGAGTAGATTTTTAGTGCTTTTTATGCCGATCTTGTGTATTTTCTGCTAGATAGTCTTTTGAACTAAAACTATCATATTTTGTTGTAACTCTTACTTTGTGTTATGACTTGGTGTCGTACTGGCCGAGGTGCCTTATGTTGTGGGCTTAGACCCTTTAACCGATGTGATGCGCATGATTACATGTTTAGTATAATGCTGTGCAACTGTTTGAACTTAATTGAATTTCCGTTTTCCTTTTTAAATCATCAAATGTAGCCCTCCTTTGAGTGGAATTTTGAAACTCTGATTTTAATTTAGTAGATCGAATTGATTAGATAAGGGGGTGTTACATTGTTGGTATCAGAGCATAAGTTCGGTCTTGTCCGACCAAGTATTGAGTCTAAGTGTCTTAAGCCTCGAGTCTTAGGCTCATTCTAAACCAGTTCTTGATTGTATAATCAGTGAAGTGAGAATGGCTGGAAGAGCTGGAAGAGATGATGCTGCTATAGCTGCTGCGTTGGAGGCGATGGCTAATGCTATGGGAATCGACCTCGATGAGAATGCCGATGATCTTTGGGCTCGTAGGCTCGCTACTTTCCAGAGGAGAATCCTCCTACCTTCCTTGAGGGAGGTATGATCCCGATGGGGCTCTAGCCTGGGTGAAAGAAATAGAGAGAATTTTCGTGTGATGGATTGCACCGATGAGCAAAAAGTGAGGTTTGGGACTCATATGCTCGCTGAGGAAGCCGACGACTGGTGGCTTGGAGTTCTTCCAAGGTTGGAGGCTGCAGAGGAGGAGATCACATGGGAGAATTTTAAGAAAGAGTTCATGAGGAAGTACTACCCCGAAGATGTGAGAGGAAAGAAAGAGATGGAATTCTTGGAGCTTAAGCAAGGTAACATGACCGTGTCGTGAGTATCTTTGCCAAAGTTTTCCGAAATGATAAAGTTTTAACCCCATTACACTGGAGCTACTGCTGAGTTCTCCAAGTGTATCAAGTTTGAGAACGGTTTGAAGCCTGAGATCAAGCAGGCAATTGGGTATCAAAGGATAAGGGTGTATTCCGAGTTGGTGGACAGTTGTAGAATTTATGAAGAAGATAGTGTGGCTACTAGCCTAGCTGGGAAAGATAAGAAGACTTTTCAACCTCGATGCAGATTTGGAAGCCTTATGACCATTCCGGTGGTAGAGGAAAGGGAAATTCGGGGAGAGGAAAGCCTAGTAGGGGAGACGCTCGCTGTTCTCGACTTGTTACAAGTGTGGATTGCACAGGCACAAGGCGAAGGAGTGCAAGGTCGAGGTGAAGAGGTGTTATAGATGTGGCAAGGAGGGCCACCTGTCTCGCGAGTGTGGGCGAAAGGAGATAGTCTGTTTCAACCGTGGAGAGATGGGGCACATCAGTCCCAAATGTCCAAAGCCAAAGCAAGAGAGGCATGGGAAAGTGTTTGCATTAGCCGGGTCCGAGGTAGTGAATGAAATCAAAGGTACGTGTTATATCAATGGTGTTCCTCTAGTTGCAATTATAGATCTTTGGTGCAACTCATTCCTTCATTTCGCCATGTGTGCTAATAGGTCGAGTTTAGTGTTGTCTTCATTGGGGAGGAGATGGTCATTGACACTCCGACTATGGGTTCAGTGACTACCTCTCTGGTATGTTCGAAGTGCCCACTGACTGTATTCGGCAGGAACTTCTCTGTTAACTTAATTTGATTACCACTGTAGAGGAATGGACGTCATCCTTGGTATGGACCGGTTGGTAGACAACCATGTTCATATCAATTCTTATTTGAAGATCGGTTAGTTTTCCTGCTGCCGAGGTGAAGGAGTCGGCTTTACTTCCTGCTAGACAAGTACGCAAGTTGTTAGGAGAAAGGGTTACTCTGTTTGCATTATGGGCGTCATTATCAGTAGAGAATCAAGTCAAGATTGAAGATGTGCCGTGGTTAGAGAGTTTGCCGAGGTGTTTCCTGAAGAAATACCTGATGTGCCACCTGAAAGAGAGATTGAGTTCACCATAGAACCGATTCTGGAACAAGACCTGGTGTACATGGTATCTTATAGGATGTTTGCATCCGAAATTTGTCCGAAATTGAAGAAACAGCTTGGAAGAATTGCTAGAAAGGAAATTCGTGAGACCAAGCGTGTCACCGTGGGGAACACCCGTGTTTGCTAGTGAAGAAGAAAGATGGAAGCATGAGGTTGCTCGTGGACTCACGCACAATTGAACAAGGTTACAATTAAGAACAAGTATCCACTACCAAGAATTGACGATTTGATGGATCAATTAGTGGGTGCTCGGTATTTTTTCAAGATTGATTTGAGGTCGGGCTACCATCAAATCAAAGTGAAGGACGAAGACGTACCAAAGACGGCTTTTAGAACTCGGTATGGACACTACGAGTGCTTAGTAATGCCATTCGGTGTCACTAATGCTCCGTGGGTATTCATGGAGTATATGAATCGTATTTTCCATGAGTACTTAGATCGGTTTGTGGTAGTGTTCATAGACGATATCTTGTCTACTCCAAGTCGGCGGAAGAGCATGCCGAGCACTTAAGGAGTAGTCTTTGAAGGTTACGAAGGAGAAGAAGGCGTATGCTGGCTATCCAAGTGTGAGTTTTGGTTGAGGAAGTGAGTTTCCTAGGCCATGTGATTTCCGGCCAATGGGATTGCGGTGGACCCTTCAAAGATTGAAGTCGTGTTGAAGTGGGAGGCACCCAGTCGCCCACGAAGTGAGGAGCTTCTTGGGATTAGCCGATTACTACAGTAAGATTCATAGAGGTTTCTCCAAATTGGCGTTGCCATTAACCCAATTGACATGTAAAGATAGGGCTTTCGTATGGGATGACCGATGTGAAGAGAGTTTCCAAGAGTTGAAGAGGAGATTGACAACGCCGCCGATCTTGACGTTGCCTAATCCAAGGATCCTTTTGTGATTTATTGTGATGCATCTAAGTTGGGTTTGGGCCGTGTCTTTGATGCAAGAAGGTAAAGTAGTGGCGTGCGCTTCAAGGCAACTGAAGACTCATGAGAAGAATTACCCCACTCATGATTTAGAGCTAGCTGCCGTAGTATTTGCATTAAAGATATGGAGGCATTACCTTTATGGTTCGAGGTTCGAGGTGTTTAGTGATCACAAGAGTTTGCGATGACTTGTTTGATCCGAAGGAATTGAATATGAGGCGGAGGAGATGGTTGGAGTTATTGAAGGACTATGACTTGGATGAACTATCACCCGTGGAAGGCCAATGTTGTAGCTGATGCGCTGAGTAGGAAATCTCTGCATATGTCATCGATGATGGTAAAGGAGCTGGAATTAATTGAACAGTTTAGAGATTTGAGCCTAGTATGTGAAGTAACACCTCGGAGTGTTAAGTTGGGGATGCTGAAGATCACCAATGAGTTCATGTTTAGTATAAGGGAAGCACGTAAGGTTGATGTGAAGTTGGTGGATGTGTTTGTGAGTGTTGGCCGAGCTGATAACAAAGATTTTGAGCTAGATGCGCAAGGATTGTTGAGGTTCAGAGGTCGGATATGTATTCCTGATGATGAGGAGATCAAGAAGGCAATTCTGGAGGAGTGTCACAGAAGTCGGTTGAGTATCCATCCGGGGGCTACGAAGATGTATCAAGACTTGAAGAAATTATTCGTGGCAAGGAATGAAGAAGGATGTAGCTCGTTTAAATCTATGCTTGTTTGACTTGCCGTAAGTCAAAGGTGGAGCACCGTGGCGGCGGGGTTGATGCAACCGCTGCATATTCTGAATGGAAGTAGGACAAAGATTTCCATGGATCAGGTAACCGGGTTGCCGAGGACAACAGGAGGGTTTGACACCATTTGGGTGATTGTCGATAGGTGACAAAGTAATCACACTTTATTCCTATTAACATCACATACCCAAAGGCTGAGGTTAGCAAAAATTTATATCAATGTCATTGTGAAGCTTCATGGAATCCCTTTGAGTATTGTATCGCATGCAGATCCAAGGTTTACTTCGAATTTTGGAAGAGCTTGCAAGAGGCGTTGGGTTCCAAATTGCGCTTTGAGCTCGGCATACCATCCTCGGGACCGATGGTCAATCCGAGAGGACTATCCATCCTTAGAAGACTTATTGAGAGCTTGTGTGCTTGAGCAAGGAGGTTCGTGGGATTCGTATCTACCATTGATAGAATTCACTTACAACAACAATCATCATTCAAGTATTGGAATGGCACCATTTGAAGCATTGTATGGCCGTAGGTGTAGGACTCCACTATGTTGGCATGAGACAGGAGAGAGGGTTGTGTTAGGACCCGAGTTGGTTAGAGAGACTACCGAGAAGGTTAAGATGATCGAGAGAGAGATGAGGCGCCACAAAGCGCATGTAAGAGTTACCATGACAAAAGGAGGAAAGACTTAGAATTTCAAGCCGGTGACCATGTATTCCTTAGAGTCACCCCTGTGACTGGAGTTGGACGAGCTCTGAGGTCCAAGAAACTGTCACCTCGTTTCATTGGACCCTATCAAATCTTGGAGAGAGTTGGGAAGGTGGCATACCGAATTGCATTGCCACCCAATCTGTCAAATTTGCACGATGTATTCCATGTATCTCAACTGAGGAAGTATGTTCCTGACCCGTCCCATGTCATTCAAATGGATGATGTGCAAGTGAGAGACGACTTCACTGTGGAGACAATGCCAATCAGAATTGAAGACCGAGAAGTAAAGACTCTTAGGGGAAAAGAAATCAAGTTGGTGAAGGTGGTTTGGGTAGGAGCTGCTGGTGAGCATGCTACTTGGGAGCTAGAGAGCAAGATGAAGGAAGCCTATTCCGAGCTATTTGATTGAGGTAAGATTCCGAGGACGTAATCTCCTAAGTAGGGGAGGGGTGTAACACCCCAAAATAATTCAATTAATTAACTTAGTTGAGTTATTATTAAGGGTTTGCAACATTTTACTTTTAAGTCAAGTAATTCATTAAGTGAAGGTTAAGCATGTGTTGCATTTTAGGAAGATGTCTAAGTTAGGAAAGGGTGTGGGTAGAAGAAGCCCACACTTAATATAGAGCCAAGGCCTCATTTAGTTTCCTTAGGACATATTAAGTGGTGACTTCAGAGGAGACCAGCTCCATTGTTCCCAAAAATAGTTAAGTTTCCAAATTGAGAAAGTAGAGAGAGAAGTGAGACTTAGAGAGAAGGAAGAGAACCGAAGGGAAGAAGGAAGGGAACTGACCTGAAAAAGTGAAGAGTGAGCTGATTCTTCAAGGATTCTTAGAAGTGCTAGTGAAGAGGGTGTGTCTACGGTTGTAATCAGGTTAGGGGGCTCTTTTAATCCTTGTAATGTCTTGTGTTTGATAGTGTTTTGGTGTGAGTGGTTCTGATCACCTTTCATGTGTGTTTTATGTGTTGTTCATAACATGTTTTTGCTGTGTTTTGCTCTTGCTGTGATTTGTGGTGAATATACGATGGTAGATCGGTTGGGAAAGAGAGAGGAGTGCAACACTCTCTCTGTTCTGTGAGGTATGAAGAGAGCATTGCATGGTGAGGCATTAGAGTGTGAATCGGTGTAGTGTGAAAAAAATGAGCTTGCATGTAGAGTTAGGGAGAGGATCGGAGCCAATGGAGTGAGTATCCGAGAGTGCATGAGTGTGGTGAGCTGGATATGGGTTGCATGTTGGGTTTAAGTCAAGAAACAGAGCAAACCGAGTGCCCTTAAGCTTAGAGTGAGAGAAACCGAGTTGAGGGAAGTCAACGCTTAGAGTGTCTTAGTGTTGAGGGTCTGTTGGTGAGTTTGAGGGTGAGTATGTGTCTAAACACCATTAGCGAGGGGGTAAGGGCGCTTAAACCGGAGTGTAGGTGTTTCGCCTTAAGGTTACCGAGGTGTAGAGGTAGTGAACCGAGGTCCTCAGGCCGAGGTAGCGTCACCCAAGGTGAAACGCCCAAGTGCCTAAGTGTAGGTGAACGGAACCGGGAATACTGAGAAGTGAATTCCCATGACTTAGATGATTTTAGTGTAAGGGAGTGCGTAACTGTGAGCGCGCTACCGAATTGAGGGTTTGAGTGTAGTTAGTCGAGGTACACACATAGTGTGCCGAGGTGATGTTGAGTAGTTAGCCGAGGTGACACATAGTGTGCCGAGGTGATGTTAGGCGCCAATGTTGCCTAGCACATTGTGGGACGCCACTGTGAGTGCTATTTTAGCACCAATGTGCATAAGTAAGGAAGCGATTAAGTCCATTTTGGTCCTTAGGTGACATTTTGGTCCCTAAGTGTCGTTCATGGTCCCTCGGTGTGACAATTAGTCCACCATGGAGTGCCGAGGTGATCGAGAAGTCGGTTGTAGGTCCTGTGGTGATTCTCACCGGTGTAGTAGGGTCGCCGCCAGCACCGTGATGATGTCTAGATGGTGTGGGCGTCCGCAGTGAGCGACGAGTAGAACGACGGTGTAAGCATTCACATGCGCTATGTTTGATTTGGTGTGTGATTGCATTTGTCATGAAGTCACATGTTCATGTGCATATAACGACGGAGGAGGTTTCGACCTCGATGTGGTAGACTTCGGTCTCCATATCAAAATAACGACGAGTAATGACGGAGAGCCGATAGGGCTAAATAACGACGGTGGAGGTACCTCATTGCATGATGCCCCGTGGTTGGGTTGCATTCATGCATACATTTCATAATTTCTTGTGTTATGAAATGATTGATAATTGTTGTGATTGTTTGAACTATCGGTGAGTGTTGTGTTAGCTGAACCGAGGTGCTTTAGTGCTATCTCTAACCTTAAACTTTCTTCACATTATATTACTTGTGTTAAGAGACTCACCCTAGCTGCTTTATGTTGCTTCTCATGTCGGCAACTTGCAGGTACACATGAGTGATAGCTGTGCCTAGCTCAAGTCGGTTGTGTATGCGCTCTCCGTCGTGTAACACCGGGTTGGCCGAGTAGATTTTTAGTGCTTTTTATGCCGATCTTGTGTATTTTCTGCTAGATAGTCTTTTGAACTAAAACTATCATATTTTGTTGTAACTCTTACTATGTATTATGACTTGGTGTCGTACTGGCCGAGGTGCCTTATGTTGTGGGCTTAGACCCTTTAACCGATGTGATGCGCATGATTACATGTTTAGTATAATGTTGTGCAACTGTTTGAACTTAATTGAATTTCTGTTTTCCTTTTTAAATCATCAAATGTAGCCCTCCTTTGAGTGGAATTTTGAAACTCTGATTTTAATTTAGTAGATCGAATTGATTAGATAAGGGGGTGTTACAGCAACTCTTGTATCGATTAAAGACCTCAAGTTAAAGTCTCTAAAGTCCCACGATTGTCATGTTCTCATGGATCATTTGCTACCCATTGGTATACGATCCATTTTGCCTAAGAAAGTGCGTCAGACCTTAACCAAACTTTGTTTCTTCTTTAAGGCGATTTGTAGTAGAGTGATTGACCACGAAAGTTGCCAACATTGCAAAGAGAAATTATCACACTTTGTGTGAGCTTGAGATGTATTTCCCACCTTCCTTTTTTGACATAATGATTCATCTAATAGTTCATCTGGTTAGAGAGACACAATTGTGTGGCCCATGTTACATGAGATGGATGTATCCGTTTGAACGTTACATGAAGATATTAAAAGGATATGTGAAAAATCGATCACGACCTGAGGGTTGTATTGTTGAGCGCTACATAGTTGAAGAGGCTATTGAGTTTTGCACGGGCTATCTATCTAGTCTTGAATATTCTTGTGGTAAGTCATCTTAAGCAGAGATCGGGAACCCTCTTGCGCCGGCATTGGATATCCGTCGGCCCTCCTCTTGAGGATCGGTTTCCCAGGCGAAATGAAGTTTTCCCCTCTTCACTCTTCATCTGGACCATCTGCAATAGAGGGCACGCTACTAAGGTCACTCTCTGCTCCGATTTACCTATCCGCTTCGGACCGACCGAGGCCGAGGCAGGACAAACCGAAGCAGTCTTCCCCAGCAGGAGACTGCCTCGGCTAACTACGCTACTCTACAGGTATGAATATCTACAAACTATCTCTCTCAAGGATTCTGCATTGTTTCTCTCTCTAACACTTTGCTCAAAGTCTCAAGTGAGGGGAAGAATCCCTTCTTAATCCTTATATATATCTCCTCCTCGCTCCTGCAACAAAACATCACTCCCTTTATAGCACCTGCCCGGCATCATTAAGACAACTCTATCAAGAGAGACCTCGAGAAGATCAAACTATACGTGACTGTCTCACCATTCCCCAGATGACACATGGCTCCACGAAGGCGAAGAGGCAACTCAAGCCGAGGCCAAGCTCCATGCTCGTCCCCGACTTGGGGGGCCACTGTTCCGACCTGGGCTGCAAGGCCCCGCTGGGTATTGGGCCGGCCCACTACGTCAGTCCATAATGTTCCATTGGCCGCTCAACATTGTCCACCCGGTTCTACCAAGACCGACGGCCAAGATCTCTCTGCCAGATCCGATGGCTACAGTACGCCCATTTGCTCTATAAATGAGGTCGGCCCTCTCGCCCCGGGGCGCCAGAATATCCTGCATCGCTTCCAAATCGCCGATCGCCTCTACGAACCAACACGAGTCTTTTCAAAGATGTTTTGTCCTCACTTGCATGCTTTCCGAGAAACTTCTCGAAGGTCACCCATCCCACTACTACTCCAAGCCAAGCACGCTTAACTATGGAGTTCTTATGGGATGAGCTCCCAAAAGAAGATGCACCTTGTTGGTATAGGTAGTTCAAATCAATTCTTTTAAGCCTTCCTTCAATGCAGATCAAATTCCATACCGCATGACCTCGTGATCCTCTCATTCCGGGTGCGTGTTTCGGCTCATTCACGCGCGCCTTCGCTTTGAAGCCGCCAGAGCCGCTCTTTGCCATGCCACCTTTTTGGGCACCGGCGATCACTCCCCGCCTCTCTCACCGGATGTCACATGCCCACTGGGCTTTCGCTTGGTTCGCCCTCGAACCACACCGTCTCGGGAGAGGTCTGCCGCTCTCGATACCATTTGTAACATCCTGCATCGCCTCGAATCGCCGATCGCCCACGAACCAACACGAGTCTTTTCAAAGATGTTTTGTCCTCACTTGCATGCTTTCCGAGAAACTTCGAGAAGGTCACCCATCCCACTACTACTCCAAGCCAAGCACGCTTAACTATGGAGTTCTTATGGGATGAGCTCCCAAAAGAAGATGCACCTTGTTGGTATAGGTAGTTCAAATCAATTCTTTTAAGCCTTCCTTCAACCATGCAGATCCCATACCGCATGCCTCGGGATCCCTCTCATTCCGTGCGTATTCGGTTCATTCACGCGCCCTTCGCTTTGAAGCCGCCAGAGCCGCTCTTTGCCATGCCACCTTTTTGGGCACCTGGCGATCACTCCCGCCTCCTCACCCCGGATGTCACACCCTTTTCTAGACAACCGTTAATCATCAGATTCTATCGTAGTCTTTTAAAAATAAAATCATTAAAGGGAATGTCACATTTCGACGCTTATAAAACAATCAGCTCACAGTCAATTCATAAGAAGTTTATAAAATATTAAAACGATACGCAGCACATAGTTTAGGGTCGGGCCCTCAAACACCTGTTTTAGTTTACAGATGATCAAATAAAGGACGCCTCCAACACAACGGAAGGATTACTAGTTTTTGACAAATCACTTAGTACATCATCAATAAATGTTTAAAGCATCAAATAATAAAATAAAAGACGACTACGCCCCTTCCCTGGTGCTACATATCAGAGCTGAGACACAACTACTAGTAGGCAGGCATAAGGATGCCCTCACTCGCGAGTACCTGCAGCGTTGCCACATAAGAGCAACATTCCAAGCAGAATGGGTGAGTCTTTCATACAAATAATAATAGTTAGGATAGGCATTATATATTGGCAAGGCAACACACTACAATCAGTTCACCACATTATTAACACGTCATCACTAAGTTCATTAACATATGTATGAGTGTATGCATGTATGCAACATGCATGAGGATCCTTCACCACCGCAATTTGCCTTGAGGGCACCCACCGCTTTGGACCGAAGTCCCACACCGCTTTGGCCGAAGCCTACACACCGCTTTATGCACATGCAATATGTGACTCTATGTCAATGCACCACCAACAACACATATGCCACAACATTTTATTATACACACCGCTTTAATTAATTCTCAACTCAACTCACCAACTATTCAAGCCTTGAGGGCTACACACCGCTTTGGACCGGAGTCCCACACCGCTTTCACACCTCCGCATAAAGACACTCGCCCCATTTTTATTTTAGTGGATTAACTCATCATTTACATTGCCACACCCAATTGGACCAAACTAAGCATTAGGGACCAAGTTGGCACCTAGGCGCAACACTAGCGCCACTTGGCGCCACTGGCAGCCACTTTGGCGCCCACCGCTACACTCTCACATACCTCATGCACTACCACCAACCGGCGCACTTGGTCGCCATATTTGGCGCCTGCACCCAACACACACACACACACGCACACGCCCGCACAACCGGCCAAGCGCATGCACGACACGCGCAGGCAGCCACATTTGGCGCCCGCCGCATACACACACGCCCGAAGTCGACACAGCGCACTGGGGCTGCCCATTTGGCGCCTGTGGCTCGCATTAACGCACACAAAGCAGCTTGCATACAGCAACTGGCGCCATTTGCCCGCACTTTGGCGCCCCACTCACACACACTCCACGCAAAGAACCAAGAAGATACCAGCGCCAAATTCCCAAAGACTTGGCGCCTCTCACTCGCACACACTAAATCAACACACAAAGACGCGTAAGCCAAACCCAGCGCATCGTGGCTGCCCATTTGGCGCCCAGTGCCTCGCAACACGCCTTCCACACTCACACACACCGGCCATGGGCGCCAGACAGCTAGGCAATTGGCGCCAGGCCGTGAGCGCCTCTCCTCTCACTTGCTTAATTCCTTCAACACTTCAACAACACCATTTGCCCAATGCTTTTTTTTTTTTTTTATAATTAATCTACACCATACTACCAACAATCATCAACTATCTCTTTGATTACTCTACAACTAACATATCCACACACTTCACTCTATTGGGGAGTTCTCACAAACAATTTATATGCACAGTTTCAATCACACACCACTACCAATCATCAGCAACATATAACATTTCAATAGGCATCAAACACAACAACGAGATCGCCACAGATTACAATCAATCATCCAACACCTAGACCACATATAACACAAATCCTAAAGAGTATTATATGCATAGAAAGAGTCCCCATACCTGGAAAAAGCCCACAAATTCGAACCTAACACCAAGCAAATCAACGTGAGCAAGCTTCCCCTATTTCTCCTTCAAAACCGTGGCTCTTCTCTCTTCGTGAACGCAAGGAACAGCAGAACAACAGGGAAGAGGAATTGGAATCACGTTCTGGAATTCAAAAGGAAGAAGAATGGAGAAAAGGAAGAGATTCAGTGCGTTACCTATGAAGTTGGAGAAGAAGAAATCCTTGTTTTCCCCCTCCTAGCTCGCGACGCCGTTCCTCCTCTTCTTCTCCCTTGAGAAGCTTCGGCCACTCTCTCTCTCTCTTCACCGTCGCGAGCTCCCCTTCTCTCTTCTCTCTCACCGTCGCGCTCCCCTTCTCGCTTCTCCGTCACCGCCGCGTTCCTTCTCTTCACTTCCTCTCTCACCGTCGCGCTTCTTTCTCTCTTTCTCACTATTCTGTTTCTTTCCTTCTCTTAGTTGCGCTACACCCTTCTCTCACTCTCTCTATTCCTTTTCCTTTTAATTCTATTAACCCTAAGCCCAATCCCTAGCCTACTTGCACCCCCCTTATTTACTTTCACACACCATCAATTAAAGCCCATAATGCTATTCACACCTCCCATTTCAATTAATTCCACCACCCCCTAATTACTTAAACACCTCTCAATAAAGCTCCAATTAATAAATTCTAATATAATATCTACCTACTTAATTAAATAATCCGCCAATTATTTTTTTTTTTTTTTTGGGGCGTTACAACTCTCCCCCACTTAGAATATTTTCGTCCTCGAAAATTTGACGTCAAAACCATGAACACAATATCGAGCTTAAATTCTCATTCCTAACTTGATCCAAACCATGCACTCCTCTTACATCGTTACTCTTGTACCAAAACGCTAATCTTCACGTCTCACTACCATCTTCTCCCAATCTAACGTCAAGACACTACCAAGGGTTCATTATGGACATAGTCTCGAAATAAGGTTCGAGATAAATTCCTACTACACCTAGACGGATACAACTATTGCAAGTCAAGATCATGAAATCCGAGTTCACGCATCGCACGCTGAGGACCATTAGGCACATAGGATAAAACATAGTGAAATGCACATCATAAAATACACTCGACGTTTAGAATCATTCTCATAGAAATCAAGGCATTAAAGACATGACAACACCTCAAAATAATTGACATGACCATCCTATAAAGTTCCCAATAACGGCATGATTTTGGTATTCCTTGGCTCTTACGTTTGCACAACATTCTACTTAGTAAACAGCACATTAAAATTTGAAGGCAAACAGCACCTTTAACTCAAGAAAACAACACTTTTAAATCTTGGGAAACAGCAACATAAAGTTGAGAACACATCAACATTTATTTTTAAAACGGCAAACAACAACAATTTTTTTTACGAAAATAGCAGACAACCAACTTTTAAAGACGACACCATTTTACCCAACCCCCTCGCTAACATCCAAGTTATCTACGCAATGCACAACACGTAACCTCCTCAGTATCATTATTACCACATCTCTCAATTTCATCATAACCCTCTTATTTAAATCGCAACATCATCATTTAGTCACTTAGCACGATTAACACGTCATTATCTTTAATCATTAGTTATACACATGGGACGCCACAACATAAAAACAGCAGCAATTATTGTGACTACAACAACTTGAAAGATAGAGAAAACGACACTTTAGAATATGATGAACAAAGACACTTAAATTGAAGAAATAGCTCACTTAAACTTGAGAAAACAAACCGCATTTCATTTAAGTAAATCGCACACTTAATTATAAAGAAAGAAAGAAAATGTAGAAGCAGCTACTTGGTTGTAAACCGCACTATTAATTTTATATAAAAGGACAAAGAACCTAGCCTTACAAAAATAGCGACATCGGCTTAAAAATCATGTGCATTAGCTTCAGAAAATAATCCACGATGGTTTTTATAAACAAAATACAGCAACATCACCTTTTATATATAAAAAAAATACAGCAACCGCATTTAAATGAAAACAACAACCGCAAAAAACAACAAAGAATTTTAACAACATGAAAATGACCCTTTTAATTCACAAAAACAATGACTTGATTATGGAAAAATAGCAACCTTGATTTTAATTATGCAATCACGACAACACCTAACCCATTCTCATCTTATTTAAACTTGAGTAACAATACATCTAAATTGAAGGGACAACACATTTGAATGATTTGGGTACCAATACCTTTTGCACTTTAGAAAAATATCACATTTAAATTAAGGAGACAACACATTTTGAAAGTGGAAACATCTCATTCAAGAATTGGAGTAACAACACCTCTAAGTTTTCAAGTAACAACGCTTTTTAAATTTGGAAAACAACACATTCAAATCTTGGGCAACACATTAA
This sequence comes from Oxytropis ochrocephala, assembly GCA_020916435.1. NCBI lineage: Eukaryota > Viridiplantae > Streptophyta > Magnoliopsida > Fabales > Fabaceae > Oxytropis > Oxytropis ochrocephala. The sequence continues at coordinate 63,438,890 of CM037093.1, read as the reverse complement.
AATTCGGGTAACAATATATTGGAAATTTTGGAAAACATCTCCTTTTAAAATCACCAAACAAAGAGTAAAACCCCACCATTTTATTTATAAAGACAAATGACGTTACACCTCTCTTCATTTTAAAAGAAACACAGAAAACAAAGTGGATAAACAAGAGAGGAAATGGCGCTCATTTGTTGTGAAACAAAGCAGATTTTTATTAAGAGAAAACAAAGAAGACAAAGAAAAACAAACAATTGATCACCCTCACCACATCCCTCATCAAATCACCCAATCACTCACAACAACATTTTTTTTTTCTTTTATTTTTTTTTATTTTTTTTTTTTTAAATATGACAACATACAGTTGCCCTTTATATATATTTGTGGGTTATAAAATAGTAAACTATTTGACTATGGGATTTCTCGATATCTGCATCGCTCACACAATGTAACATTTGTGAGGCTCTCGAGAGATGTCCTTGAAAATACACCAAGAACCGCCTCAACAAAGGCTAGCCATAGTCAAAAGGTACACTAGTAGTATAACACTTAGAGTGAAATTCTTTGAATTAATGTCCATATAAGTATCACAGTTAATATAATAGAACATTTTCGCATACCAAAACCTACAATACCCGAACCCCACATACAAGTCCCTCATATATACCATTATAAGGTCAGAACCCCACCCTTACAAAATCCAACAAGAACAAGAGCACTTAAACGAGGTTAAGATCAATTATCATCCTAGAGAAAACACGTAAAGCAGCCAAGCATCCTTTAAACACATAACTTTTTGGAATTTGAGAGTCAACAAACACGACATCATAGTAAAGCGAGAAAACTACTTTCAGATAGCACACCATAATTAAATCAGTAGTTCTTGCTATTTAAACTCTAGTTTTATAACTTAATGATCAAGCATATGCAACCTGACACTATAGACATGCAAAGATGGCAGTTTGAACACCAACGCATTTTCTCTAACTTTATCTAGTTCTATGTATCAAGTGGATTAATTAACCAATTTCAATCACCTCATTAACTACAATTACTTAATTAAATGCAACATGTTGGTAAGACTATCAACTAACATTTAAAATATTGCAACATATGGTAAGAAGTAGTAGCTAAACAGAAAACTAACATAGCAGTTACACAAGGTACTCGGGCAAACACATACATAGCAAAGAATAAGACAATAAGCGAAGACCAAAGATCAACAATAGCAATCCTACCGCTTGGCCAATTCAACTAATCGGCCGCAACACAAATCATGGTTAGAACGAGTACCAAGACTCGAGGGATAACTAGACTCGACATCGACAACTTGGCCTTTACGCACCAAACTTCACTCTGATACCACTATGTAACACCCCTTTCTAGACAAACTCGTTAATCATCAGATTCTATCGAGTCTTTTAAAAATAAAATCATTAAAGGGAATGTCACATTTCGACGCTTATAAAACAATCACTCACAATCAATTCATAAGAAGTTTATAAAATATTAAAACGATACGCAAAGACATAGTTTAGGGTCGGGCCTCAAACACCGTTTTAGTTTACTGATCGAAATAAAGGACGCTTCCAACACAAATGGAAGGATTACTAGTTTTTGACAAATCACTTAGTACATCATCAATAAATGTTTAAAGCATCAAATAATAAAATAAAAGACGACTCACGCCCCTTCCCCGGTGCTACATATCGTAGCCGAGACACAACTACTAGTAGGCGGGCATAAGGATGCCCTCACTCATGAAAAGTACTGCGCAGCGTTGCCACATAAGAGCAACATTCCAAGCAGAATGGGTGAGTCTTTCATACAAATAATAATAGTTAGGATAGGCATTATATATTGGCAAGGCAACACACTACAATCAGTTCACCACATTATTAACACGTCATCACTAAGTTCATTAACATATGTATGAGTGTATGCATGTATGCAACATGCATGAGGATCCTTCACCACCGCAATTTGCCTTGAGGCACCCACAGCCTTTGGACCGAAGTCCCACACCGCTTTGGCCGAAGCCTACACACCGCTTTATGCACATGCAATATGTGACTCTATGTCAATGCACCACCAACAACACATATGCCACAACATTTTATTATACACACCGCTTTAATTAATTCTCAACTCAACTCACCAACTATTCAAGCCTTGAGGGCTACACACCGCTTTGGACCGGAGTCCCACACCGCTTTCACACCTCCGCATAAAGACACTCAGTTTCCATTTTTATTTTAGTGGATTAACTCATCATTTACATTGCCACACCCAATTGGACCAAACTAAGCATTAGGGACCAAGTTGGCACCTAGGCGCAACACTAGGCGCCACTTGGCGCCACGGGGCAGCCACTTTGGCGCCCCACCGCTACACTCTCACATACCCTCATGCACTACCCGGCAACCGGCGCACTTGGTCGCCATATTTGGCGCTCGCACTCAAGACACACACACACACGCACACGCCCGCACAACCGGCAAGACACGACACGCAGCAGGCAGCCACATTTTTCGCGCCCCTCGGCACACACGCCCAGAGAAGTCGACACAGCGCACTGGGGCTGCCCATTTGGCGCCTCGTGGCTCGCACAACGCACACAAAGAGCTTGCATCACAAAGAACTGGCGCCATTTGCCCTGCACTTTGGCGCCCCCCCTTCACCTGCACACTCCACGCAGCAACCAGCAGCATACCAGGCGCCAAATTCCCCAGCACTTGGCGCCTCCCCCTCACCTGCACACACTAAACCGAACACACAGCACGTCTAAGCCAAACCCAGGCGCATCAGGGCTGCCCATTTGGCGCCCTGTGCCCTGCAACACGCCTTCCACACTCACACACACTGTCATGGGCGCCAGATTGCTAGGCAATTGGCGCCTAGGCCGTAGCCAGCTCCTCTCACTTGCTTAATTCCTTCAACACTTCAACAACACCATTTGCCCAATAGTTTTTTTTTTTATAATTAATCTACACCATACTACCAACAATCATCAACTATCTCTTTGATTACTCTACAACTAACATATCCACACACTTCACTCTATTGGGGAGTTCTCACAAACAATTTATATGCACAGTTTCAATCACACACCACTACCAATCATCAGCAACATATAACATTTCAATAGGCATCAAACACAACAACCAGAATCAGTTTCACAGATTACAATCAATCATCCAACACCTAGACCACATATAACACAAATCCTAAAGAGTATTATATGCATAGAAAGAGTCCCCATACCTGGAAAAAGCCCACAAATTCGAACCTAACACCAAGCAAATCAACGTGAGCAAGCTTCCCCTATTTCTCCTTCAAAACCGTGGCTCTTCTCTCTTCGTGAACGCAAGGAACAGCAGAACAACAGGGAAGAGGAATTGGAATCACGTTCTGGAATTCAAAAGGAAGAAGAATGGAGAAAAGGAAGAGATTCAAGGTCATGCTACCTATGAAGTTGGAGAAGAAGAAATCCTTGTTTTCCCCTCCTAGCTCGCGACGCCGCTCCCTCCTCTTCTTCTCCTCGAGAAGCTTCTACACTCTCTCTCTCTCTCTTCACCGTCGCGAGCTCCCCTTCTCTCTTCTCTCTCACCGTCGCGCTCCCCTTCTCGCTTCTCCGTCACCGCCGCGTTCCTTCTCTTCACTTCCTCTCTCACCGTCGCGCTTCTTTCTCTCTTTCTCACTATTCTGCTTTCTTTCCTTCTCTTAGTCGCTTACACCCTCTCTCACTCTCTCTATTCCTTTTCCTTTTAATTCTATTAACCCTAAGCCCAATCCCTAGCCTACTTGCACCCCCCTTATTTACTTTCACACACCATCAATTAAAGCCCATAATGCTATTCACACCTCCCATTTCAATTAATTCCACCACCCCCTAATTACTTAAACACCTCTCAATAAAGCTCCAATTAATAAATTCTAATATAATATCTACCTACTTAATTAAATAATCCGCCAATTATTATTAATTTTTTTTTTTTGGGGCGTTACAGGCGCTCTCTCATTTGTGACTCTGCTCCCTAGGAGCTCTCTTTCTCTCTCTCTCTTTTTCTCATCAGTCTTATTTAACTCGACCACATACTGACTTGAGCGTCGGAGTGTTTTGCAGGTACCCCCACCCGACGTGCTAACACTCGGCACTTCGCATCTCAAGCCCGGGATCGTCATCACCGAGCCAAAGCAAAGGAATTCTGGAACACCTATCCGAGTACCCCTGACCAAGGAGCAACTCCAAAGTCTAGGTACTGAACAAGTTCTGTTAGAGAATGTTTATTCTCAAATAGAAATAAGTAAGACTTAACAAATTTTTGAGGACAGAAATGTTTGAAGACTAGAATTGGGTGAGAAATAGGGTGATGAATGTCGAAAATATGTGTTTCTGCTGTGCAGTAGCGCGTATGCAAAAACCATGGGTAAATCTTGTGCAACAACTACTGTCTCTATGTGCTTAGGTTGCGCCCACACGCAGCCTGCTATTTAAATATTCCCTAAACAGTTTTGGTCATAACTTTCAATCCGGGGGAATCTAATTGAGGTGTTCTCGGATGCGTTGGAACGCTAACGCAATGAACTATAATTATAATAAACGTTTCTTTTGGTTTATACCTAAATACCAAGGGTTATTCTGACCTAATTCAATATTGTGAGTTATTTGAATGTTTTGTTTCATGTTATCATTACTTCAAATATGATGATTTGATCTATTGGTCCATGATTTATTACTAAAATTGAATAATTGATTGTGAGGAGATATCGTAATGTTGTTATGGAATAGCATTGATTCTGATAAGTATGGGATTTCTCTCCATTACTGTTGGATGATGATTGTGATCATGACTAACATTATGTGTATGGCTAATACCGAGAGAGAAAAGTCTAACAGAGTATATTTGTCACGACCCAAATTAGACCATGACCGGTGCACGACCCAAATATATATCATTGATTCTGATAAGTATGGTTTTTGTTTCACTATATAAGGAAACGGTTCTCCAGTGTTGCTATATCTGACAACGCTTTTTACGTGTTGCCATCCCTGGCAATTGATCATAAATGTTGCCAGAACTGAAAACTCTTTCCGACCGTTGCCATAGCGAGGAAACAAAAACTATTGCCTTCCAGCTTTCAATAGCAACGATTTTGCGTTTGCATTGCCTTAGGGTACAAAAAGCTAGATAAAATTCAAATTCACTAAATCAATTGCAAAATAAGTCATTTAACAATCTAAGTAATAAATATTACATTGGGTGTCACATAAAGCCATTAATAAAAATAATTTACTTGGCAAGTCGTTATCTCTTGCAATAGACACAAAAATCTTGAACTATAAATTAATTAATTAGCCTTAACCCATTTGTATAGTCTAAAGTCATTATAACTTAATATTCATGGCAGCCCATTATCTCTCTTGCAATAGCCAAAAATATCTTAAACTAATTAAACTATTAATGGATTATTTTCACTTTTAGAGTAAATGGTTTTTTAACATTTTTATCACGCCTTTTCAACCTCTTAAAGATAATTATCTTTTCATCATTTTTAGAAGTCGGTTTATGCTATTTATGATAAACAATGTTCAATCTCCTTAAAATATATTTTTATACAATATAAAATAATTTGTTTTTTCTTGAAATTTTAATAAAATTACACGTCTTAGAATATTTGTATACCACAAACACAATAGGAATTAATGACAAACTCAAACACACACACAAATATATAAAGACACTCACCTATACTTGACTAATTTAAATAAATAATTAAGTTATATATGATTACTTATTGTTTATGTTTCAAACAAGTATTTCTAAATTATATTATTAATACATTATATTAAGTATTTAGAATACATTTAAAAAGGAATTGGTTGTGCCTTGCTATAAATAAAACTATTGTGTAAAACAGAAGACATCACAAACTTTAGAAATCAATACAGATTTGAGAATATAAGAATAAAAAAGAGTTATGGTAGTGAGTGATGTGAAAAAATGTTTTGTCATGTTAATAATTATGCTAGTTGTAACACAAGCTCATATCAATCAATCTCAAGAAGTTAAGCCAAATAAACCTTTTAAGGTTCTTGTAATTGCTAATTACAATGATTGTTATCAAAAGTGTACGCAACTATGTGATACAAATACTTGCAGCCTAAATTGTGAAAAGTTTTGCAAGGCTATGTTTCCAGTTTCTTCTTAAAAGGTATCCATATTTTCATTTTCTTCTCATCTTATATATAATCTTTTGTAAAAGTTTTAATTACTTTTTGTCAAAAAAAAACCTAAATATTTTTATACTATTAAATTAATTTATTGTTTTTGTCTTGAAAGGGCCTCCTATCATGCATACATACTCTGGTTTTAGCTTGGAGGATTGCAACAAATAAAAATAAATAATTTGTATGCTACATGAAACTCTAATTAAGAAAATGTACTCACAAGAATTGACAATTATGTCAAACTGTAATAAATTAATTTTAATTCATAGTACCTATTTCCTATTTTTATAATTCATTTATCCTGGCATAATTTTTTCCTTGTTTGTTTTTTATGATGATCTATTGAAGTCAATCATGGAAATAATTAGACAATTAATTAAATTACTAACAAGTAGCAGTTTAAAAAGTAATAATCGTACACCAAAATAAGAAAACAATTAACAGGACTATGCTAGTTGATTTTGCTAATGCAAATTATTAGACCATTAATAATGCTAATTGACAGGGAGTGTGATAATGCTAATGATTATGCTAGTTGTAACACGAGCTCATGAGGATATCAATCAATCTCAAGAAATTGAGCGAAATAGAACTTTTAGGGTTTTTGTTACTATTTTCCAATATTGTCTTGAGAAGTGTCTCTAACTATGTCGTGGCTATAACATAAATGATACAGGATGTTGGACAAGATGTCGAATGTTTTGCTATGATATTTATTTCATTAAAATTATATTTGTTCTTTGTTTATTTTATTATTTTAAAAACTGACCGCGTATTCAAAAAAAATAAAACAAGAGACTAAGTTATTATAAGAGATGTCTATATTGATAAGGCTATTAAAATAAGTTTTCCTTTTCTAGTCGTTGGCATATGTGTGTACACTATTTATTTCAACATATGATAAAGTAGTTGGCATATATATGCAATTTTTTTGCAGCGACAAAATATATTGTTGACAAATAAATAAATTTTCCAATAACTTATTTTATTGTTGGCAAATAATTATATTATTCCCAACAACTTTGATAATTATTGGGTAGATGCGATAAAGAAATTGTTGAGAAAAAAATTCTTATCCCAACAAGTAATAAATGTTGTTGGCACATGCAAAATTTTGCCAACACCTTTGTTATTGTTGGGAAAAAGTCGCTGCCTAATCTAATAATTCTTGTAGTGTATTTTAATGCTATTAAATTAATATTTTGTTTTTGGCTTAACAGGACCTTGCATATGGAAAAAATAAAAATAAATTGTTTGTCTGATACGTGAGACTCTAATTAAGAAAATTTACAAACAAGAAATGGCAATTATGTTAAAATATAATAAATTAACCTTTAATCATAATACGTATTTTTATTTTTATAATTCATTTATCTTGGTATAATTTTTTTGAATGGAATTTGGACGAATATATAGTTTGTGATGGATTTCGCATAAAATGTCTCCCGTTTGAAAATCCACTACGCCATAATTGTAAAAAGAGAACGCCACCTTTAGTAGCGTTTATAAAAAAACGCTACCCATTTTAATAACACGCTACACCATTAGTAGCGTTTTAAGGTAAAACGCTACCCATTAGGTAACACGCTAGACAGATCCACTTTTATTCAAAACGCTAGCCAATTAGAAACACGCTAGACAGATCCCTAGCGCTTTTATTTAAAACGCTAGCCAATTAGAAAACAAGCTAGACAGATCCCTAGCGCTTGTTTTCAAAACGCTAGCCAATTAGAAAACACGTTAGATAGATCCCTAGCGTTTTTTAGAAAATGCTAGGTATTTAGAAAACACGCTAGATAGATCCCTAGCGTTTTTTAGAAAGCGCTAGGTATTTAGTAAATACGCTAGACAAATCCCTAGTGTAACACCCCTCCTATCTCTATTAATTAACTAATTGAAAATCAGAGTTTAATAAAATTCTCATGGAAAGGATGCTACATTGCCACTCAAACACCTTAGCATATATCTATGAATTAAAACAACAGCATACATGCATACATAGGCAACTCGGCCAAAGGGACTACGCCCATCAAAACACGTTTTCAATTGTTTACACCACAGCGGACACTCATATATATTAGTCGAACATATATATTACAACTGAATAGTCCAAAACAACCACTACTCTACCCTACTCGACTCGCCCCAAAGTTGTTACAAACTACCAGAGCGCACCGACTCCAACAACCAAAAGCAAAGTCGACTTACTCGTGGGTACCGCAAGTTGCCACAAAGAGCACCATGGAAAGCAAAGAGGGTGAGTCTCTAAACATTTGTAATAAAGGTTCATGACTAATGTAAATACATAGAATGCATTAACACCTCGGTTCACATATCGCATAAAGAACCCAAGTATAAAACAAAGACATATAGCTAACTCGATCGATAAACAAAGATCTCAACATAATTCACATGAGTTGTGCATGCAATGCAATGCAACCCAAACTCTGTGGTATAATGCATGAGGATCCATCTCTTTTAAGCCACTCGCATATCCGTCGCTAGTGATACTCGCATCAAGTCTTTCGTGACGAGACCGGTCTATAACCGCACGATGCATATGAATTCATGAGACTCAATGAACAAATGCATTCACTCGTAATAAACAACTCTTTTTGTGCAAACCGCACCGCCGCCTTACGCTTCCTAGTCCTCTTAGACAACCACCATAGCACAACGGCTATTTGCCCACTCACGGGGCACCTCGGCTCCTCGTGCGGTGAGCCACTCCATCACTACGAAGGCCTCACAACGCCTGGGATCGAACCATCACATAGGGACTAAATCGACTATGCCAATTCGTCCCTTAAACGACTCTTGGCGTTAAACGTCCACTCACGGTGGCGCTAATGTGCTCTACGCTGTTATGCGTCAAAAATAGGTCACCTCGGCACTTTTAGTCACCTCGGCACCTTCACTCTTCTCGGGATGCTCGCTCGTCACCTCGGCACATCTACTCATCTCGGCACATCTACTCAACTCGGTGGCACCTCACTTGGCATTCCACTCGTAAAGTTCTCCACCTCGTTCTGGGACCTCACGCCACCCTATCTTCCATCACACCTACACTTACACACATACACTTCGGTATACACACCCTATACCTTGGCAATACTAGTTTAGACGTCCATGCACTACACCTCCTCAACTACACATAGGCTTATTCACAACTCACTTCATCATCTACACTTAGGCACAATACACCTAAGCACTCACCTCACCTCGGCTTAAACGACACAACACCTCGGTGCACTCACCTCGGTAGATACATGCTATAACATAACGTCTGCACTTCAGCAACTACGCTTAAGTATATATATACACTCCACTTCGGCCACTTCACCTTGGTAGCTACAAGTCGACTCCTTCACCTCGGCTATCATACGCAGACTTGCCTCGCCTCACGCCTTGACTTTAAACACCTCGGCATAACCATGTTATACCTCGGCAACTACTTGACGACACTCGCACTGGGTTCTAATTACACCTACACACCTTCGTCCATCAAGTACAGCTCAACTCGTCCTCTTCAAGCCTAGGAACTACGCTTTAACACTTACGTCGTGCGTTAACCTTCATGCACTTCAGCTTTCTCTACGATCACGTGTGCCTAACTTCTCCTTCCTCTCTTTAGGAGCTCCCGACTAGGATTAAGCTCAAGAATACACTCTTAAACTCTCACGCCACCGAGACCGAGAGTTCTCGCTCATTTCCTCTCCATGGTCACTTACGTGACCAGCTCAGAATCAACCATTACAATCTTCACCAAGGTGAAGTAACACAACCAGAATACTTAAAAACACAAAAACACACATTCAGAACTCAATCCGAAATCATTCATGCAAATACACTCAACAAAAACACTAAATTACGCATGGAAGAGACTCCCCTTACCTTGATCAGTTGAGTAGAACACCCTCTCTTCACTGAAACCCTCCAGTTAACACTCGCAGCAACTCTTCTCCCTTGAGCTTGAGCTTCTTCCACGCCAAATGCTCTTTCTTCTCTCTAAAAAATGATCTCACCTACCAACTTCTCTCTCTTACTTTCTCTTTGACTTTTCTTGATAATTTTTGGTAATGAATTCTCCCTTTCCTTCGACACTCTTCTATGAGTCAACAATTTGGGCTTCTAATGGCTCATGGGCCTCTCATGGCTCATGGGCCTCTACGCCCACCTTCCACATTCACCTAAACATCTCCTAAATGAAATAACTTCTAATTAATACTTGACTTAACTAAAATGTTGCAAACCTTAAATAACTCAATCAAATAATTAATTGAACTATTTTGGGGTGTTACACCTAGCGCTTTTATTTAAAACGCTAGGTATTTATAAAACACGCTAGATAGATCCCTAGCGTTTTTTAGAAAACGCTAGGTATGGTTAAATAATTTTTTTTCGTCTACTTCCCACTCTCAGCGAACACACTCATCACCCAGAAACTCAAAATCACTCACCCAGAAACGCAAAACCCTAACACCCTAACGCAAAACCTAGAAACTCAAAGCTACTTCTCTGGCTCTTCTGCTCCAACGACCACTTTCACGTTGTTGGCTCCTACTAGTACTTCATCTTCTTCTTCTTCAGGTTGGTTTCGTTGTTCGCCTATTTGGTGTTTGTTTCATGTTTCTCTTGTTGCAATTTTTTCTTGTAAATTACAATTAGGAAAATAATAAGTGGAATTGAAAAAAATTTAAAAGAGGAAATTTTGTTTGTTTTTTATATGAATTGATTCTTCATTATATTCGAATTGTTTGATGGGTCATATGTTAAAATTCTCTTCTCAGGATTTTATTATAAATATTTGGAAATTATGGATAGAAATTGGATGTCCGCCAATCGTCTCGTCCAAGGAGTATGCCAACGAGTGGATTATTTTGTGAGTTGTCTTTGTTGAACGCTTAGGGACTTCTAGTGGTATGAAATGTCCTTGTTTAAGTTGTTGTTATGTAAAGTCGATTCATCGCAGAGGAGTTGGCACGACATTTAAAGGCGAATGGAATTGATCAAAGTTACACTTGTTGGATAATGCACGTGAGAAAAAAGGTGAATCTTCAAATATGAATTATATTACTAAGAGATATGCGCCGCCGGTTGACACCGGAACACATTCCTTTGATGCGAACGAATTTGAAGAGATGGCAAAGGTGGTTGAAGAGGATCATAATGATTGTCCCGAAATATTTGAGAAGTTGATAATCGATGCGAGAGACACCATTGTATGCGGGTTGTACCGAATTCACAAAATTATTGGTCGTGATCAAGTTGTATAACTTGAAAACTCGCCACGGATGGACGGATAAGAGCTTTACCGATTTACTCGCACTTCTGAAAGAAATGTTGCCGAATGATAATGTGCTTCCTTCTCTCGACGTATGATGCAAAGCAAATGTTGGGGTTTATTGGCTTGAACTATGAGAAGATACACGCTTGTCCGAATGATTGCATTTTATTTCTGAATGAACATGCGTTGTTAAAGTCGTGTCCTAAATGTAATGCACCGCAGATAAGAAGAAAGAGTCCGCTCCGTAAAAGGTGTTGTGGTATTTTCCTATAATTCCTCGATTTAGGCGCATGTATCATAGTTCGTAAGATGCAAAACACTTGACATGGCATGAGGATGAAAGGATTAAAGATGGTATGCTACGACACCCTACAGATTCTCCGCAATGGAAAAAAATTAATATTAAGTATCCTAATTTCGGGGATGACCCGAGAAACCTACGCCTTGCATTGTAAGCTGATGGATTTAACCCACACGGTATCCAGAGTAGCTTCCACAGTACATGGCTCGTGATTTTGGCGATTTATAACTCACCGCCGTGGCTTTGCATGAAACGCAAATATATGATCTTCGTCTTTGTTAACTTCGGCCCAAAACAACCAGAAATGATAATGATGTATACTTGGCTCCTTTAATTGAAGACTTGAAGCAAATGTGGGAGATCGGGGTAGAGGTGTATGATGGGTTCAGAGAAAAAGTTTCACCCGAGGGGCTATGATCTTTGGCACAATTAACGACTTTCCTGCATACGGCAATCTATCTGGGTACAGTAACAAAGGGCAGTGTGCATGCCCTATATGTGAAGATAACATGGTAAGAAGAATATCTATCTTGGTCATCGTAGATTTTTGCCATCAACTCATCACTATCGATTGTGGAGAACGGCATTTGATGGGAATACAGAAACACGTAGAGCTCCCCGCTTTTGACTGCAAAGCGAATGTGTATTTGAAAAGGTGGAAGATTTGAACATTAAATTTGGGAAGCCTTTTGCAGGAGAGCTTGCCAAACGAGGGTGGAAGAAAAAGTCGATTTTCTTTGAGTTTCCATACTGGAAGTCATTATATGTAAGGCATTTCATTGATGTGATGCATGTTGAAAAGAATGTCTTCGAAAGTGTCATTGGTACCTTACTCAATATGCCGTAAGACTAAAGATACCATCAACTCAAGGTTGGATTTGGTTAGTATGGGTTTGAGACCTGAATTGGGTCCCAGAAAGAAGGGTACACATACATATCTACCTCCTAAGCTCATACTCTATCTAGAAAGGAGAAGATTGTCTTTTGTGAGTTTCTTCATGGAGTTAAAGTTCCAGAGGGATACTCTTCAAATGTGGCATCTCTTGTATCGATTAAAGACCTCAAGTTAAAGTCTCTAAAGTCCCACGATTGTCATGTTCTCATGGAGCATTTGCTACCAATTGGTATACGATCCATTTTGCCTAAGAAAGTGCGTCAGACCTTAACCAAACTTTGTTTCTTCTTTAAGGCGATTTGTAGTAGAGTGATTGACCTCGAAAAGTTGCCAACATTGCAAAGAGAAATTATCACTACTTTGTGTGAGCTTGAGATGTATTTCCCACCTTCCTTTTTTGACATAATGATTCATTTAATAGTTCATCTGGTTAGAGAGACACAATTGTGTGGCCCATGTTACATAAGATGGATGTATCCGTTTGAACGTTACATGAAGATATTAAAAGGATATGTGAAAAATCGATCACGACACGAGGGTTGTATTGTTGAGCGCTACATAGTTGAAGAGGCTATTGAGTTTTGCACGGCCATCTATCTAGTCTTGAATATTCTGTGGGACCGCCAAGGTCTCGCCATGTAGGAAGGATTAGTAAAGGGATGACAGAACTAAATTAGTGATGGTATCAAGGAAAGAACTAGAGCACGCACACTTGCACGCGTTCTTCACAATGATAGTGAGGTTGATTCATATGTTGCCAAGCACAAGGAGATTCTTAAGAGTCAATTCCCTGAAAGAAGCAAGTTTGGTTAGCAAAAGAACACAATATGAGTTTCATAGTGTGGCTAAAACATCACATTGATGGTGAGTGTGTTTCAATCCTACTTGATTTCAAAAAGATTGAGATGGTTAGCAAAAGGTCCAAATATACATGTCTTCTCTTACAATAGCTATCTAATGAACGAGTGCACTTTCTATACAAAAGAACAAGATGATCGTGAGTAAAATGCAAAATAGAGAGGTGACTCTTGTAGCTCATTCTATGCATGCATCCAGTGCCAAAGACAAAAATCCCATATATGCGAATATGTCATACTTTGGCGTCATTGAACACATATGGGAGTTGGATTACAATATGTTTCAGGAGCCTGTGTTCAAATGTGAATGGGTTGACAATAATATCTTGGTTTACGATTGATGAATCGTGGTTCATGCGGGTGAATTTCAACAAGTTAGGATATAAAGATGAACCTTTTATTTTAGCATCGCAAGCTCAACAAGTGTTTTATGTCACTGATCCAGTTAATATCAATTGGTCTATTGATCTATTGACTGACAAAAATTTTGTGTATAACAATGATGATGATGAAGCACCCGATGATGTTGGTGTTGAGGACGACCCTTTCTTCAAAACATTAGAACCAATAATAGGGGAAAATACTTCTATAGAGGATGTTGTATATTTTAGAAAAGATCATAATGATGGAATTACTATTCGTCGGAAAAAAAATACCAAGACGCGAATTGCAAACAAAATTTTATCTAGGAAAAGGAAAAGGTAATATAGCCTTAATGATATCTCGTTATTTTTTTTAATAGATAATTATATTGTTTTTGTAAATTTAACAATAACATGGATTATGTTATATTGCAGGTCAGATGGCATCACTTAGTGATCATGAGAGTGGTCAAGACAGTAGTCATGAGGGTTGTGTCGTTAAGTTTCTAGCTTTAATTTGTAGCTACTTTTGAGTTTCATAATGTTAGTTAGTTAATATGTTGTATGATTTGGATATATATTAATTATGTTGTAAGTACTTGTTAGTTTAATATGGTCTTTTGGTGATATGTACATATGTGTGTATCTATATTGGATTGTAATGATATTGGCTGAATTTTGTTGGAATGATATTTGATGAATTTTGTTGGAAGGTGATCGTACCTTGACCAATGAAGTGTTGAAGTTGTTGTCTGTAGACTGGGCCGGTCGTTGAATAGGAGAAAGGACCGGCTTAGGCTTCACGCTGAGCACCTCGGGTGTTACCTGCAAAGACACTCCGACGATCAAGTAAGGGGTCGCTCGGGCAGATAACACAAGGTAAGAGAACGCACTGATGCCATGTGCGAATGGCGATATATCTTTGTGAGGCCCGACCGCTTTGCGGTTTTCGGCCGGCGAATTGCGCTCCAAGCGGCGTGCTTGGCCGCGATTCGTTCGGGCCGACGCCCACCGCTTGCTGGCGCTTCGTAATTGCCGATACACCCGAGAACAGCTTGCCCCCAAGCCTAGGTCGCTAAGAGCGGGCCGAGGCTTGAATCGCTGCCCCGTGGAGTGACGTTATCTTCTTTGAGACGGCGCGCCGCTTGTTCTCCTGATTGAATGGTCTCGACCGCCGTCAACCGTCGAATGTGCCGACGCGACGGATGGTCTTTACCGACATTTAAGACTTGACGTTTGATGTCTCTGAGGTTGTCTGAAGGCAGTGATTAGCGAGAAGGTGAAACGTTGCGACGCTTCGTCTCCCGGTCCCCTTCGCGCCATGGGTCTGCACTATAAATACCCCTACAGCTAAGATCAGTCTTCACATTTTCACGAATTGCTCGCCAACATCGACTCGCTCGCCGCCGACTTACATTCGTAGTTTGCTTGCGTGTTTCACGTCCGATCTATAACATCTGTGTAAGGTATGGATCGATCTCTGCTCTTACTTTTTATACTTTAGTTTTTCTTTGAATGTGTTTTTCCGCGCCTGGTGATAGGGGGTGTCAGGTCTGGGGACGGCCGAGTCTCCCCCTCTCACGAGTACTCTGCTCGATCGACCTGACTCGAGCCCTTTATCACAGGTGCTTTTGCATGCCACAGACAAAGCTGACCGCCCGTATCGCCGGCAGACCGTCCCAATCTTTTGCTACATATATGTCGAGGCCGTTCGGGCGACAAAAATTCTGGTTCTTCGAGCAGCAGTTCTTCAAGCAGTACGAGCTCGAGCTCCAACTCTTCTAGCCAAGGATCAGCCAAGTCGAAGAGCTCAGATTCTAAGTCCGCTCACCCTGCTGTTCGGTCGTGCAACCCTCCACCACCGGGAGGAGAGGAAGAGGTGGTGATCATAGATGATGACGAAGTGCTGAGTGTCGTTCAAGCCGTGGACGAGGAGATGGTTGAGGTCGAGGAAGACCGAGCTGAAACAGCTGCGGAGGAGGTTGTGGCCCAGCCCGTAGCGAGTTCCTCTGGTCGGGGAGTTGATAATGAAGGAGAGCCGACCGAAGAAGCAGCGGGCGTCCTGCCCGATCTATCCCGGACCGCTCGATATGTCTCGGTGTCGACACCCTTCGCCTTCCTGTGAGAGTGTCCTCACGGTTGACCATCCGTGCCTCGCCTGGCCGCAACTTCATTTCAAGAAATTCCCGGGCTGGAGGGTGAGAGGTATGAAAGACGGGGAAGACATTGCCACTTATTCTGACAATTTGAAGTTCACGATGCATCAGATCGTGTTCGAGCGAATGAACATCACACCACCTTTCACCGAGTTTCAACGCGACGCTCAAGCGTTACATTGGGGTCGCCTTCTCAACTCCATCCAAACGCGCGGGCGTTTTGAAAACTTTCGGCGTGCTTCGACCATGCTCGCCGGCGTGATCGATCCAGTTGTTTTTCACTATCTTCGAGCTGAGTTGGCTGAGAGAGAAAGCCAATAAGGAAAAGAGGGAGCAGGTGTCCTTCAAAACTCAAAAGACCCAGCACCGGTACTTTAAAGCGTACCAAGAGTCGTTGGGCGCGGCCTGGAAGAGTCATTATTTCTGGATCGCCCCTACTAAGGAAGCGGGCAAAGCCATTGCAGCGGCGGTTTTAGCAACCGCTGGAATAACCGCCTGGAGGAGTAATTGGCGGCGGTTATGAACCGCCCCTAAATAGCTGTTGGGTTAGGAAAATATGTAGATATTTGCGGCGGTTTTTAGGTTTTTTGCGGCGGTTTTGTAGTTGCAGCGGTTTGCAACCGCCCCTAAATAGGTCCTGTCCTAGAAAAAAATGTAGAATTTCACGGCGGTTTTAAAGTTTTTTGCGGCAGTTGTGTTCTTGCAACAGTTATAACTGCCCCCAAATAGGTCCTGTTTTAGAAAAAAATGTATAATTTCGCGCCGGCTTTGAGGGTTTTTGCTGTTGTGTTTTTAAAACTGAGAGAAAAAACAGATCTTTTACTAAAGCCTAATATTTTTTTGGTTATTTATAACAACTTTTGTCTTAAATTATTTAAAAACATAAACTAAAAATGCCAAGAATGCTTCAAATAATTTAAACATACACAAACAATGACAAAAAGTTCATTCATACTTCTAAAGTAAAGGTCTACATTGTGACCTCGGCAGCAGCTAAACGAGACGTCACCTCATTGTCATCCTATAAGCTCGGCGTTGGTGGTCTTTCCCATCAAGACATAGGAACCGAGAAGCTAGACTTCGCTGACATGTTGTGGTAAGTCATCTTAAGCAGAGATCGAGAACCCTCTGGCACCGGCACTGGACATCCGTCGGCCCTCCTCTTGAGGATCGGTTTCCCATGCGAAATGAAGCTTTTCCCCTCTTCACTCTTCGTCTGGACCATCTACAATAGAGGGCACGCTACTAAGGTCACTCTCCGCTCCGATTTACCTATCCACCTCGGACCGACCGAGGCCGAGGCAGGACAAACTGAAGCAGTCTTCCCCAGCAAGAGACTGCCTCGGCTAACTACGCTACTCTACAGGTATGAATATCTACAAACTATCTCTCTCAAGGATTCTGCATTGTTTCTCTCTCTAACACTTCGCTCAAAGTCTCAAGTGAGGGGAAGAATCCCTTCTTAATCCTTATATATCTCCTCCTCGCTCTTGCAACGAAACGTCACTCCCTTTATAGCACCTGCCCGGCATCATTAAGACAGCTCTATCAAGAGACACCTCGAGAAGATCAAACTATACGTGGCTGTCTCACCATTCTCCAGATGACACGTGGCTCCACTGTTCCGACCTGGGCTGCAAGGCCCCGCTGGGTATTGGGCCGGCACACTACGTCAGTCCATAACGTTCCATTGGCCGCTCAACATTGTCCACCCGGTTCTACCAAGACCGACGGCCAAGATCTCTCTGCCAGATCCGATGGCTACAGTACGCCCATTTGCTCTATAAATAGAGGTCTGCCCCTCTGCCCCGGGGGTCGCTCTCTCATTTGTGACTCTGCTCCCTAGGAGCTCTCTTTCTCTCTCTCTCTCTCTCTCTCTTTCTTTTTCTCATCCGCCTGATTTAACTCGGCCACATACTGACTTGAGCGTCGGAGTGTTTTGCAGGTACCCCCACCCGACGTGCTAACAAGTTCTGTTAGAGAATGTTTATTCTCAAATAGAAATAAGTAAGATTTAACAAATTTTTGAGGACAGAAATGTTTGAAGACTAGAATTGGGTGAGAAATAGGGTGATGAATGCAGAAAATATGTGTTTCTGCTGTGCAGTAGCGCGTATGCAAAAACCATGGGTAAATCTTATGCAACAACTACTGTCTCTATGTGCTTAGGTTGCGCCCACACGCAGCCTGCTATTTAAATATTCCCTAAACAGTTTTGGTCATAACTTTCGATCCGGGGGAATCTAATTGAGGTGTTCTCGGATGCGTTGGAACGCTAACGCAATGAACTATAATTATAATAAACTTTTCTTTTGGTTTATACCTAAATACCAAGGGTTATTCTGACCTAATTCAATATTGTGAGTTATTTGAATGTTTTGCTTCATGTTATCATTACTTCAAATATGATGATTTGATCTATTGGTCCATGATTTATTACTAAAATTGAATAATTGATTGTGAGGAGATATCGTAATGTTGTTATGGAATATCATTGATTCTGATAAGTATGGGATTTCTCTCCATTACTGTTGGATGATGATTGTGATGATGACTAACATTATGTGTATGGCTAATACCGAGAGAAAAAGTCTAACAGAGTATATTTGTCACGACCCAAATTAGACCATGACCAAATTACGACCCAAATATCATTGATTCTCGATAAGTATGGTTTTGTTTCACTATATAAGGAAACGGTTCTCGAGTGTTGCTATATCCGACAATGCTTTTTACGTGTTGCCATCCCCGGCAATTGATCATAAATGTTGCGAATCGAAAACTCTTTCCGACCGCTAATATGCCATAGAGGAAACAAAAACTATTGCCTTCCACTTTTCAATAGCAACGATTTTGCGCTTGCATTGCCTTAGGGTACAAAAAAAGCTAGATAAAATTCAAATTCACTAAATCAATTGCAAAATAAGTCATTTAACAATCTAAGTAATAAATATTACATTGGGTGTCACATAAAGCCATTAATAAAAATAATTTACTTGGCAAGTCGTTATCTCTTGCAATAGACACAAAAATCTTGAACTATAAATTAATTAATTAGCCTTAACCCATTTGTATAGTCTAAAGTCATTATAACTTAATATTCATGGCAGCCCATTATCTCTCTTGCAATAGCCAAAAATATCTTAAACTAATTAAACTATTAATGGATTATTTTCACTTTTAGAGTAAATGGTTTTTTAACATTTTTATCACGCCTTTTCAACCTCTTAAAGATAATTATCTTTTTCATCATTTTTAGAAGTCAGTTTATGCTATTTATGATAAACAATGTTCAATCTCCTTAAAATATATTTTTATACAATATAAAATAATTTGTTTTTTCTTGAAATTTTAATAAAATTACACGTCTTAGAATATTTGTATACCACAAACACAATAGGAATTAATGACAAACTCAAACACACACACAAATATATAAAGACACTCACCTATACTTGACTAATTTAAATAAATAATTAAGTTATATATGATTACTTATTGTTTATGTTTCAAACAAGTATTTCTAAATTATATTATTAATACATTATATTAAGTATTTAGAATACATTTAAAAAGGAATTGGTTGTGCCTTGCTATAAATAAAGCTATTGTGTAAAACAGAAGACATCACAAACTTTAGAAATCAATACAGATTTGAGAATATAAGAATAAAAAAGAGTTATGGTAGTGAGTGATGTGAAAAAATGTATTGTCATGTTAATGATTATGCTAGTTGTAACACAAGCTCATATCAATCACTCTCAAGAAGTTAAGCCAAATAGACCTTTTAAGGTTCTTGTAATTGCTAATTACAATGATTGTTATCAAAAGTGTACGCAACTATGTGATACAAATACTTGCAGCCTAAATTGTGAAAAGTTTTGCAAGGCTATGTTTCCATTTTCTTCTTAAAAGGTATCCATATTTTCATTTTCTTCTCATCTAATTATATATAATCTTTTGTAACAGTTTTAACTAATTTTTGTCAAAAAAAAACCTAAATATTTTTATACTATTAAATTAATTTGTTGTTTTTGTCTTGAAAGGGCCTCCTATCATGCAGATATACTCTGGTTTTAGCTTGGAGGATTGCAACAAATAAAAATAAATAATTTGTATGCTACATGAAACTCTAATTAAGAAAATGTACTCACAAGAATTGACAAATATGTCAAACTATAATAAATTAATTTTAATTCATAGTACCTATTTCCTATTTTTATAATTCATTTATCCTGGCATAATTTTTTCCTTGTTTGTTTTTTATGATGATCTATTGAAGTCAATCATGGAAATAATTAGACAATTAATTAAATTACTAACAAGTAGCAGTTTAAAAAGTAATAATCGTACACAAAAATAAGAAAACAATTAACAGGACTATGCTAGTTGATTTTGCTAATGCAAATTATTAGACCATTAATAATGCTAATTGACAGGGAGTGTGATAATGCTAATGATTATGCTAGTTGTATCACGAGCTCATGAGGATATCAATCAATCTCAAGAAGTTGAGCGAAATAGAACTTTTAGGGTTTTTGTTACTATTTTCCAATATTGTCTTGAGAAGTGTCTCTGACTATGTCGTGGCTATAACATAAATGATACAGGATGTTGGACAAGATGTCGAATGTTTTGCTATGATATTTATTTCATTAAAACTATATTTGTTCTTTGTTTATTTTATTATTTTAAAAACTGACCGCGTATTCAAAAAAAAATAAAACAAGAGACTAAGTTATTATAAGAGATGTCTATATTGATAAGGCTATTAAATAAGTTTTCCTTTTCTAGTCGTTGCCATATGTGTGTACACTATTTATTTCAACATATGATAAAGTAGTTGGCATATATATGCAATTTTTTTGCAGCGACAAAATATATTGTTGACAAATAAATAAATTTTGCAATAACTTATTTTATTGTTGGCAAATAATTATATTATTCCCAACAACTTTGATAATTATTGGGGTAGATGCGATAAAGAAATTGTTGAGAAAAAAATTCTTATCCCAACAAGTAATAAATGTTGTTGGCACATGCAAAATTTTGCCATCACCTTTGTTATTGTTGGGAAAAAGTCGCTGCCTAATCTAATAATTCTTGTAGTATATTTTAATGCTATTAAATTAATATTTTGTTTTTGGCTTAACAGGACCTTGCATATGGAAAAAATAAAAATAAATTGTTTGTCTGATACGTGAGAATCTAATTAAGAAAATTTACAAACAAGAAATGGCAATTATGTTAAAATATAATAAATTAACCTTTAATTATAATACGTATTTTTATTTTTATAATTCATTTATCTTGGTATAATTTTTTTGAATGGAATTTGGACGAATATATAGTTTGTGATGGATTTCGCATAAAATGTCTCCCGTTTGAAAATCCACTACGCCATAATTGTAAAAAGAGAACGCCACCTTTAGTAGCGTTTATAAAAAAACGCTACCCATTTTAATAACACGCTACACCATTAGTAGCGTTTTAAGGTAAAACGCTACCCATTAGGTAACACGCTAGACAGATCCCCTTTTATTCAAAACGCTAGCCAATTAGAAAACACGCTAGACAGATACCTAGCGCTTTTATTTAAAACGCTAGCCAATTAGAAAACAAGCTAGACAGATCCCTAGCGCTTGTTTTCAAAACGCTAGCCAATTAGAAAACACTCTAGATAGATCCCTAGCGTTTTTTAGAAAATGCTAGGTATTTAGAAAACACGCTAGATAGATCCCTAGCATTTTTTAGAAAGCGCTAGGTATTTAGTAAACACGCTAGACAAATCCCTAGCGCTTTTATTTAAAACGCTAGGTATTTAGAAAACACGCTAGATAGATCCCTAGCGTTTTTTAGAAAACGCTAGGTATGGTTAAATAATTTTTTTTCGTCTACTTCCCACTCTCAGCGAACACACTCATCACCCAGAAACGCAAAACCCTAACACCCTAACGCAAAACCCAGAAACTCAGAGCTACTTCCCTGGCTCTTCTGCTCCAACGACCACTTTCACGTAGTTGGCTCCTACTAGTACTTCATCTTCTTCTTCTTCAGGTTGGTTTCGTTGTTCGCCTATTTGGTGTTTGTTTCATGTTTCTCTTGTTGCAATTTTTTCTTGTAAATTACAATTAGGAAAATAAGGAGTGGAATTGAAAAAAATTTAAAAGAGGAAATTTTGTTTGTTTTTTTATATGAATTGATTCTTCATTATATTCGAATTGCTTGATGGGTCATATGTTAAAGTTTTCTTCTCAGGATTTTATTATAAATATTTGGAAATTATGGATAGAAATTGGATGTCCGCCAATCGTCATCCCAAGGAGTATGCTACCGAGTGGATTATTTTGTGAGTTGTCTTTGTTGAACGCTTAGGGACTTCTAGTGGTATGAAATGTCCTTGTTTAAGTTGTTGTTATGTAAAGTCAGTTACTGCAGAGGAGTTGGCACGACATTTAAAGGCGAATGGAATTGATTAAAGTTACACTTGTTGGATAATGCACGGTGAGAAAAAAGGTGAATCTTCAAATATGAATGATATTACTAAGAGATATGCGCCACCGGTTGACACCGGAACACATTCATTTGATGCGAACGAATTTGAAGAGATGGCAAAGGTGGTTGAAGAGGATCTTAATGATTGTCCTGAAATGTTTGAGAAGTTGATAACTGATGCAGAGACACCATTGTATGCGGGTTGTACTGAATTCACAAAATTATTGGCTGTGATCAATGTAACACCCCTTTTCTACCCCTCGAATTACACGTCATTTGTAACACCCCATTTCTACCCGATAATTTAAATCAAAAATCAGAGTGTATAAAAATCATTTTTGGTCATCTTCTGGCTTAGTGTGTTATAAAATAGTGAACTGATTGACTATGGGATTACTCAGGTAATCGATACTACTTGCAACAGTATTGGCCACCTTTGCAAGGCTCTCGCGATGCCCTTGTAAATACACGATGAAAGAAATTACGACCTTAGTGGCGAACCACAATTTAGCCATAGTCAATTAGCACACTAATAGTATAACATAAATCATTTTTCACTAAATGGAGCGTCACATCTCTCCCTCTCATAAACAAAATCAGAATACGTAACACCATTAGATAAACTCGTAGAAATATAATTTCACATAATACAATGGAATATACTCATAATCTCAACGTAATAATCCAAAGAGCCTCAAAACAAGACATAGAAGGCTCAACAAGGAGCAAAACAGACAACTATAGTTCATAACCCCAACCCCTAGGTGCTACGTATCGAGCGCGCACCGACTCGGGGTAAGTGAAGGTAGAAAGCCCTCACTCATGACTACCTGTGGTAAACAACAACGAGAAAAGGGTGAGTCTCGAACTATATAATAAAAGTGATAATAAGCAATATATATAATCATAGATCACAAAGATACTCAAACACACCAATCATCACTCAATAACATACATGCACTCATGAGAATGTATGCAATGGAAGTATGCATGTGGTACCATTTGCCTCCCAAGCGTTCTCAATATTTGCCTCCCATTTCTCATCAAGAATGGAGTCCTCATGACTCGGCCCTCCGGCCGCCCTCAAGCTTCACAATCATTTTATAAGCTCTACGACCAGCAAAGAATGTATGCATGAGACTCCATGTACAACACAAACACAATCTCAAACAAACTCAATACACACATTAACTCTTACCTCGGTATTCAATCTCATTTTATAGCCCTCCCGGCTTGGCCTCTCCGCCCATGCCCCCATGGCATGCTCAATCACCTCATAATACACTCTCAACACCATTAAGTCCCACCGACTAATCTCCTCTAGAGTACTCAACCTCACTCAGGGACCTAAACCACCATTTAGGACCAAAACAATCATCTAGTGGACCAAACTGTCACCTAGGGACCAAAACAAACACACTCTTAGGCACTTGGCAAAGACTAGGCGCCATTTTCCCCACATTCTCGCGCCCCGGTGCAACACAAAGACTAGCGCCGAAACTCAAGATTTTGGCGCCCCGTGGCAACACAACCACTGGGCGCCACTTTTCTAGCAACTGCGCGCCCGGGCAACATGCACCCGAGACACAAACTCGCACACGCCTTCAGGACACAATCTCGCACACGAGCGTGGACTAGACGGCGCCTGGCGTACAATTTAGCGCCCCCTCGACCCAAAGACACCCAACACTTTCAAACCAAAAACCACCCGAGCTAAAATGTTTAAAAATGTTTTTAGCGGTGTAACTACAAAATTTGGCACAGATGAAATATGCCTAGAAAAGTAAGTTTCACCCAAACCACCCCATTTACACACACCAAAGCACCCCCACCGAGACATTTTTAAAATAAGACTCAGACTCAGAAACCACTCGAGCCAAAAACATTTTAAATTGAATTTGGGCGGTGAATGCAAAATTTGGCACAAGAAAATATGTTCGTAAATGTGAGTTTCACTCACCCACCCCATTTACACACACAAAACAAGCCCCACCGACATTTTCAAATTGACACTGCAACTAAAAACCACTCGAGCCAAAACACTTAAAAATGAATTTGGGCGGTGAATACAAAAATTGGCACGGTAAAATATGTTCGAAATACAAGTTTCACTCCCGGGCCCCAAATACCCACTTCTTGGCGCCCAGACAAAGAACACACACACAAAAGATCACATAAAGGACACAGCGCCATTCTCGGCACCACAGGGCGAAGATTTGGCGCCCATCACCGCACACACCCGCACCTAACACGCAAACAAGCGATTGCACGTGGCGCCATTTTCCCAAAGAATTTGGCGCCCGGCGAACACACTTGCACCGAACACACTCCAAAGACATGAACGGTGCCTGGGCGCCATTTTCGCAAAGAATGTGGCGCCACGGCGCAAGAATATTCTGCACAAACTCACAACTCGGCCGTGAATTACACACGGGGCGCGAGATCCTAGCACATTGGCGCCCAAACCCCAAAATCCCAATTTTCTCAAATTCTTCCAAATCAATTCACTCAATAATCATTCTAACCCTCCTAATTTCATAATCAAACAATCAATTGCATGCTCAATCATCAAACACACCACAAATCACAAAATTTCATGTTATAAACCCTAACTTAAGCCCTAACTCGATTTCATCATACAATTCATCAAATTCAATGATTCAATCCTTCATTCAATAATCAAATAACATCAAATAGGAACCTATGACCTACATAAAACGTATTATCTCCTCTATTATAGAGTGAGACTCCCCTTACCTTATTTCAACCGTAGAAACGTTCCTTTCTCCGTGTCACCACCAAAAACCACAGCAACAAAACAACTCTCCTTGCTTGGCACGATCAAAATCTTCTTTTCTCCCTCTCTCTTAGCGCCGTTCTCCTCTTCCTTTCTCTTCTCCCTTCGTTTCTTTCTTTCTTTTCTCACCAAATGAGAGCAAATGCCTAATTTGGCTATATATACATTGGGCCAAACGCACTTGGGCCCTTTTTACACCCCCTCTCCATTTCTTCCACCATCCCCTTCAATTAAAAAAAATAAAAGACTATATTAACGATTTAATATACTTAAAATAATGCAACACTTTAAATAATTTAATCAAATAATTAATTAAATCATTTAGGGTGTTACAACTCTCCCCCACTTAGGAAATTTCGTCCTCGAAATTCATACACGAGTCAAATAGCTCGGATAAGACTCCCGCATCTTGCTCTCCACTCCCAAGTCATACTCTCACCAAAGAGCTCCCAACCACACTACCTTGACTAAGGCAATGTCTTTCCTCTCAACACCTTCACTTCTCTATCATCAATCCTCACTGGCATAGTCTCCACCGTGAGGTTCTCACGTACCTCCACATCATCCATGTGAATCACATGAGGCGGTGCGGGATATACTCCAAGGCGTGACACGTGGAAAACATCGTGCAAGTTCGAAAGATTAGGTGGCAAGGCCACCTATAAGCAACCTTCCCAACCCTCTCGGTGATTTGGTGCGGTCCAATAAACCTTGAGTTAACTTCTTTGCCTTGAGAGCACGCCCAACACCGGTCATAGGCGTGACCTCAAGAACACATGCTCACCAGCCTGAAACTCCAAGTCCTTTCTCCTCTTATCATGATAACTTTTCTGCCGGCTCTGGGACTCTCTCATTTTCTCCCTGATCATTTTCACCTTCTCCGTAGTCTCCCAAACCAACTCTGGTCCAAGAACAACACTCTCACCGACTCATGCCAACACAAAGGAGTTCTCGCACCTCCGCCCATCAAATTGCCTCAAAAGGAGCCATCCCAATGCTCGAGTGATAGCCGTTATTATAAGTGAACTCAATCGATGGAAGATGTGTATCCCACGCACCTCCTCGCTCTAGCACACAAGCTCTCAAAAGATCCTCCAAAGACTGGATGGTTCTCTCTGTGCCATCGGTCCCGAGGATGATAAGTCGAACTCAACCTCGCCTTGGACCCTAAAGCCTCCCGCAAGCTCCCCAAAAACTCGATGTAAACCGCGGGTCTCTATCCGACACAATACTCTTGAAACCCCATGAAGCTTCACAATCACCGAATGTAAATTCTAGCCAACTTTGGCACAGAAAGGTGATGTTGATAGGAATAAAGTGAGCGAGACTTGGTCAACCTATCCACAATCACCCAAATAAGTCGAGACCTCTCACGATTTGGCAACCCAAATCCAAAGTCCATGGAAATGTTGTCCCACTTCCATTCCGAATCTCTAAAGGTTGCATCAACCCCGCGGGCTTCGGTGCTCAATCTTTGACTTCTGCAAGTCAAACATGCATATACAAATCTGCGCGACATCTCTCTTCATACCGTGCCACCAAAATAGTTTCTTCGGATCATGGTACATCTTAGTAGCACTGGATGAATGCTCAACTTACTCCTATGGCTTTCCTCAAGTATCATCTTCTTCAACTCAAAGATCATCCGAACACGTACGATTCTCGCCTCTCGAACCTCAACACACCCCGAATCCAACCTGTAATCCCCTCGCCGCTTGCTCACCAAAGAACTGGCAGAAGTCTACTAGTTTCACATCTAACTTCAAGGCGCCTCTCGATACTAACCAAGAAGTCATTCCCAATCCTCGGCATACCCAATCTGACACTGCGGGGTGTCACCTCAAAACAGGACTCAAGTCACTAATTGCTCAATCAATTCCAATTCTCTCACCATCATAGTGACATATGCAAAGTTTTCCGACTCAAAGCATCGGCCCACGACATTAGCTTTGCCGGGTGATAGTTCAAGCCGAAATCATAGTCCTTCAAAGCCACTCAACCAACGCCTGCTGTCTCATGTTCACTCCTTCGGTCAAACAAGTACTTGGACTCTTGTGATCACCGAACACTTCGAATCTGTACCATAGAGATAATGTCTCCAAATCTTCAAAGACAAACACAATCGCAGCCCAACTCTAAGTCATGAGTAGGATAGTTCTTCTCATGTGTCCTCAATCTGTCGGGACGCATAAGCAACTACCTTCCCATCCTCGCATCAACACACCTCCCAAACCCATCTTGGAGGCATCACAAGATTAACAACAAAGGTTGCTCGCACACAGTGCAACACTAACACCGAGACGTGGTCAACCTCCTCTTGACTCTTGGAAGCTCTCTTCACACTTTGCATCCCACACAAATGCTTTTCCTTTACAGTCAATCGAGTCAATGGAAGGGGCTAGCTTAGAGAACCCTTCAATGAACCTCCTGTAATAACCAAACAACCCCAAGAAACTCCCGATCTCGATCCACGGACTTTGGGCTCTCCCACCGCAACACCGCATCAACCTTGGCCGGATCCACGGCTATACCATCGCCAAAAATAATGTGACCCAAGAAGCTCACCTCATGCAAAACGGAACTCACACTTTGACAACTCGGCATACAACTTCCTCTCTTTCAAGACCTCCAGCACCAACCTCAAGTGCTCTGCATGCTCTTCCTCAGATTTTGAGTACACCAGAATATCATCAATGAAAACGACCACAAACCGATCCAGGTAGCTATGGAAGATTCGGTTCATGTACTCCATAAACACCCCTGGTGCATTTGTGACACCAAACGGCATTACAGAGTACTCATAATGCCCATACCTCGCTCAACGCTGCTCGGATATCATCATCCTTCACCTTAATCTGGTGATACCCGGACCTCAAGTCAATCTTGCTAAACACTTTAGCACCCACCAGCTGATCCATCAGATCATCTATCCTCGGGAGAGGATACTTATTCTTGATAGTTACTTTATTCAATTGTCTGTAGTCCATGCACAGACGCATACTCCCATCCTTCTTCTTTACCAACAAAACTGGAGCTCCCCATGGTGACACACTAGGCCTCACAAATTTCTTCTCAAGAAGCTCCTCTAACTGCTTCTTCAACTCAGACAACTCAGAAGCTGACATCCGGTACGGTGCCATAGACACAGGCCTAGTACCAGGCACAAGCTCAATCCCGAACTCAACTTCCCTCTCTGGTGGCACACTAGGAATCTCATCAGGGAACACTTCGGGGAACTCACACACCACCTGCAACCCATAAACTACAGCTTGGTTCTCAGCAGACATAGACGCCATCAAAGCAAACAGCTGACCACCCTCTTTCATCACCCCGCGCAATTGCTCAAGCAGCCAAAGAAATGCACTCTTCCTCTTGGAAGAAGAAAACTAGCAGACTTTGCAACCAAGCTCTTGCGACCCGGCTTGCCACACTTGAAACACACCATATCGGCGGGCATCTCCCCACTTGGCTTTTTGCCCTCAAAGCAGACCTCTTACCCTCAAAGATACCTCCGATTTCCTCTATCGCCAGACACCTCATACGGCTTACTCGGTTCTGGAACTCACCTCTATCAAAAGATGAACAACAATTTAGAACTAGTCTAGCAACACCTAATTGTCATAAACACTATGACAGATGACACACTTGGTCTGGACAGACCAACTTTTGCTCGATACCACTAATGTAACACCCCATTTCTACCCGATAATTTAAATCAAAAATCAGAGTGTATAAAAATCATTTTTGGTCATCTTCTGGCTTAGTGTGTTATAAAATAGTGAACTGATTGACTATGGGATTACTCGTAATCGATACTACTTGCAATGAGCATTGGCCACCTTTGCAAGGCTCTCGATGATGCCCTTGTAAATACACCGGTGAAAGAAATTACGACCTTAGTGGCGAACCACAATTTAGCCATAGTCAATTAGCACACTAATAGTGTAATGTAAATCATTTTTCACTAAATGGAGCGTCACATCTCTCCCTCTCATAAACAAAATCGAATACGTACGTAACACGATTAGATAAACTCGTAGAAATATAATTTCACATAATACAAATGGAATATACTCATAATCTCAACAGAATAATCCAAAGAGCCTCAAAACAAGACATAGAAGGCTCAACAAGGAGCAAAACAGACAACTATAGTTCATAACCCCAACCCCTAGGTGCTACGTGATCGAGCGGCATCGACTCTCTGGGTAGTGAAGGTAAAAGCCCTCACTCATGACTACCTGTGGTAAACAACAACAGAAAGGGTGAGTCTCGAACTATATAATAAAAGTGATAATAAGCAATATATATAATCATAGTTCACAGCATACTCAAACACACCAATCATCACTCAATAACATACATGCACTCATGAGAATGTATGCAATGGAAGTATGCATGTGGTACCATTTGCCCTCCGGCGTTCTCAATATTTGCCCTCCGACATTCTCATCAATAATGGAGTCCTCATGACTCTGGCCCTCCGGCCGCCCTCAGGCTTCACAATCATTTTATAAGCTCTACGACCGCAGCCGAATGTATGCATGAGACTCCATGTACAACACAAACACAATCTCAAACAGCTCAATACACACATTAACTCTTACCTCAGTATTCAATCTCATTTTATAGCCCTCCTGGCTTGGCCCTCCGGCCCATGCCCCCATGGCATGCTCAATCACCTCATAATACACTCTCAACACCATTAAGTCCCACTGGACTAATCTCCTCTAGAGTACTCAACCTCACTCGGGACCTAAACCACCATTTAGGACCAAAACAATCATCTAGGGACCAAACTGTCACCTAGGGACCAAAACAAAGACACTCTTAGGCACTTGCGGCACTAGGCGCCATTTTCCCCACTTTCTGCGCGCCCGGTGCAACACAAAGACTAGCGCCAGAAACTCAAAGATTTTGGCGCCCGTGGCAACACAAACCATCGGGCGCCACTTTTCTAGCAACTGGCGCCCCTCGGGCAACACAGACCTAGACACAAACTCGCATACGCCTTCATACACAATCTCGCACACGTGCGCAGACTAGGCGCCTGGCAAAGACACTGATTTGGCTCCCACTCACGACTCCAAGACACCCAACACTTTCAAACCAAAAACCACCCGAGCCAAAATGTTTAAAAATGTTTTTAGGCAGGTAACTACAAAATTTGGCACAGTGAAATATGCCTAGAAAAGTAAGTTTCACCCAAACCACCCCATTTACACACACCAAAGCACCCCCACCGAGACATTTTTAAAATAAGACCTGTACTCAGGAAACCACTCGAGCCAAAACATTTTAAATTGAATTTGGGCGTGAATGCAAAATTTGGCACATAGAAAATATGTTCGAAATGTGAGTTTCACTCACCCACCCCATTTACACACACAAAACAAGCCCCACCGGGACATTTTCAAATTGACACCTGCAACCAGAAAACCACTCGAGCCAAAACACTTAAAAATGAATTTGGGCGTGTGAATACAAAAATTGGCACGGTAAAATATGTTCGTAAATACAAGTTTCACTCCCGGCCCCAAAATACCCACATTCTCGCGCCAGACAAAGAACACACACACACCGCATCAAGCATAAAGGACACAGCGCCATTCTGGGCACCACAGGGCGACATTTGGCGCCACACCGCACACCCGCACCCAACACGCAAAATAGTGCATGGGCGCCATTTTCCCAAAGAACTTGGCGCCCGGCGAAACACACTGCACCGAACACACTCCAAAGACATGAACAAGGCCTGGGCGCCATTTTCCCAAAGAATGTGGCGCCCGGGCAAGAACATTCTGCACAAACTCACAACTCACCCAGTGAATGATGATACAGGGTGCGCTGAATCCTAGCACATTGGCGCCCCAAACCCCAAAATCCCAATTTTCTCAAATTCTTCCAAATCAATTCACTCAATAATCATTCTAACCTCCTAATTTCATAATCAAACAATCAATTGCATGCTCAATCATCAAACACACCACAAATCACAAAATTTCATGTTATAAACCCTAACTTAAGCCCTAACTCGATTTCATCATACAATTCATCAAATTCAATGATTCAATCCTTCATTCAATAATCAAATAACATCAAATAGGAACCTATGACCTACATAAAACGTATTATCTCCTCTATTATAGAGTGAGACTCCCCCTTACCTTATTTCAACCCGTAGAAACGTTCCTTTCTCCGTGTCACCACCAAAAACCACAAAGAACAAAATGACTTTCTCCTTGCTTGCACGATCAAAATCTTCTTTTCTCCCTCTCTCTTAGCGCCGTTCTCCTCTTCCTTTCTCTTCTCCCTTCGTTTCTTTCTTTCTTTTCTCACCAAATGAGAGCAAATGCCTAATTTGGCTATATATACATTGGGCCAAACGCACTTGGGCCCTTTTTACACCCCCTCTCCATTTCTTCCACCATCCCCTTCAATTAAAAAAAATAAAAGACTATATTAACGATTTAATATACTTAAAATAATGCAACACTTTAAATAATTTAATCAAATAATTAATTAAATCATTTAGGGTGTTACAAGGTCCACCGCAGCGGCCACCCCAGCGCTATTACCTCAAGATCTTTTCTACCCCCCTTGTAGAATTTTTGCCTTCCGTGGGATTCGAACCTTGTACATGGGGCTCAAATACAAAGTTCCACTCTTTCCCACTACCAATTGAGCCGCGGTGGACCTGGGCTGTTACATCATTATCAGAGTAATTTCCTTTTCAAAATATTAATTTAATTGGTAGAAAAGAAATGCTACCTCGTCATAACAAAAAAACCTCATCATTTGCCCTTTAAAAAGTTTGTGCAGCAAAACCACCGTCATAAAAATTAAACTCCAAAACAAAAGGAATTTTTCGTCACAGCGGAATAAGAATCATCCCTCGCCAAACCACTCAAACACATCGCACATCAACCATAAAATCATTAATCGGTTAATTAACAAACTAACAAACTTAAACTACGCCCCTAGGTGCTACAATGATCGTAGAGCGACTTTACGCACATCCCAACGGCTATCAAAGAAGGCGCAGCAGGACCTTCACTGGGAGCTACTGTAGCGCTGCCACAAAAGAGCAACATTCCAAGCGAAGGGTGAGAATTTCAATAAAACATAATCAGTACATAATAGAGAAATGAGAACAGCAATCACACAAGATCATCATCATCACCACATCGTAATCACACAACACCACCAAATCACAAACAACAACAATTCACAATCATGCTTATGTATGAAAATGCAACCCACACGCGGCATATGCATGATGGTACCATACTCGCTATAATAAGAGGCCGGGCCTATTCGTCATAAGAGGCCGGCCTATTCACATCGAGGCCGAAGCCTATTCGCCTTTAGTATGCACATGCCATGAGACTCTATGAACACATGTGCAATTCATCAAACACTCACCTGGAGTACTCATCATCATCATCATAAAACACTCATAGAGTGTATTCGTCATAGTCATCAATATCATATATATATCACATCATCATAATCACTCATGTGAGTGAACTCGTCATATTCGTCAAAATCATATAGCAACATCATCACAAAGATAATCACTCATAGAGTGAACTCGTCATATTCGTCAAAATCATATAGCAACATTATCACAGTATAATCACTCATAGAGTGAACTCGTCATATTCGTCAAAATCATATAGCAACATCATCACAGTCATACTTTTTTTTCTCTCATCATCATTGAGCATATATATATGTATATATTTCAGTTGTCTTTTAGCTTAGTGTGTTATAAAATAGTGAACTGATTGACTATGGGATTACTCAGGTAACTGATACTACTTGCAAGCATTGGCCACCTTTGCAAGACTCTCGATGATGCCCTTGTAAATACACCAAAGAAAGAAATCCCGACCTTAGTGGTAAACCACACATCCTAGCCATAGTCAATTAGCACACTAGTAGTATAACCTTTCACCGAGACTTATTTATATAAACATAGCATTACAAAATTCTTTTGTTAAGAATCATCACGTTTCAATTCGGGAAAACACCTCATTTTTAAGCTTAGACACCCACATTGGAAAAAGAGGAACATCACATTTTTAATTTGTATAAACGGCAACACAAAACAGTTTATTGTGCCTTAAAAATAGAATATTCAGTTAGGCCTCTGAATAAGCTTTCCAACGCATTTTAGAACACCTCAATCGGGTTCCTGTTCGCAAGATATCAATTTTTCAAAAACGTGGCATAAAGACTTTAAAGAAAAACAAAGGAAAAAGCAGTGACTCGCGCGGAGCGCGGAAGTCGAAGCGCGATCAGGCGCGATTGGACAGACCAACATGCCACAGAGCAGCGCGCTTGCGCCTGGAGCGCGACTGGAGCGCAAGCGAGGTGCAATTGGGCAGCAACAGCGAAATGTGCAGAAAAATTCAGATTCATCAACACCAAAAACACGTTGTCATCACCAAATCAATCATCAAAACATCACTAATAGTTCATCCAGAACATTCAACAATTCCTCAACATAAAACATCAAATTTAATCAAAACACTCTCACATTGGCATTCCAACGAATCATCAAATTCTTCCAACAACAACGATTGCATCACAGCCTTGAGAACTTGCGAAATTCCCCTTCTTCCTCCCTCTCTTAGCGCCGCCCTATCCTTCCTTCTCACTCTCTCTCAAT
This sequence comes from Oxytropis ochrocephala, assembly GCA_020916435.1. NCBI lineage: Eukaryota > Viridiplantae > Streptophyta > Magnoliopsida > Fabales > Fabaceae > Oxytropis > Oxytropis ochrocephala. The sequence continues at coordinate 63,404,849 of CM037093.1, read as the reverse complement.
TCCATTTTTCTTCTCTGAATGAGTTGGGAATGAGGGTTTCGCATAACCCTTGGGGTTTAAGCCAGGGGCCTTTCACGCATTGGGCTCACAACTACACCCCCCACTACTACTCGATCCCACTCCTACACAAAACATGATATTCCCCTTTAATTTTAATTATCTCCCACTTCAACTAAAATTAATTATTCTACTAATCAAATTAATTAAACTAATTAAATTATTTTATTTTATTTTATTTTTCGGGGTGTTACAATCAAGTTGTATAACTTGAAAACTCGCCACGGATGGACGGATAAGAGCTTTACCGATTTACTCGCACTTCTGAAAGAAATGTTGCCGAATGATAATGTGCTTCCTTCTCGGACGTATGATGCAAAGCAAATGTTGGGGTCTATTGGCTTGAACTATGAGAAGATACACGCTTGTCCGAATGATTGCATTTTATTTCGGAATGAACATGCGTTGTTAAAGTCGTGTCCTAAATGTAATGCACCGCTGTATAAGAAGAAAGAATCTGCTCCAGAAAAGGTGTTGTGGTATTTTCCTATAATTCCTCGATTTAGGCGCATGTATCGTAGTTCAGAAGATGCAAAACACTTGACATGGCATGAGGATGAAAGGATTAAAGATGGTATGCTATGACACCCGGCAGATTCTCCGCAATGGAAAAAAATTAATATTGAGTATCCTAATTTCGGGGATGACCCGAGAAACCTACACCTTGCATTGTCTACTGATGGATTTAACCCGCACGATATCCAGAGTAGCTCCCACAGTACATGGCCTGTGATTTTGGCGATTTATAACTTACCGCCGTGGATTTGCATGAAACGCAAATATATGATGCTGTCTTTGTTAATTTCTGGGCCCAAACAACCAGGAAATGATATTGATGTATACTTGGCTCCTTTATTTGAAGACTTGAAGCAAATGTGGGAGACTGGGGTAGAGGTGTATGATGGGTTCAGAGAAGAAAGTTTCACCCTGAGGGCTATGATCTTTGGCACAATTAACGACTTTCCTGCATACGGCAATCTATCTGAGTACAATAACAAAGGGCAGTGTGCATGCTCTATATGTGAAGATAACACAGATTGGATGTGGTTGGAACAAGGTAAGAAGAATATCTATCTTGGTCATCGTAGATTTTTGCCATCAACTCATCACTATCGATTGTGGAGAACGGCATTTGATGGGAATACAGAAACACGTAGAGCTCCCCCGCCTTTGACGGGCGAACAGGTATTTGAAAAGGTGGAAGATTTGAACATTAAATTTGGGAAGTGTAACACCCCCTTCTATCTAGTCTATTATTTGATCAATTTGAAAATCAGAGTCTACGAAAAACTTTTAGTGCGACCACGTGAGGGTGCCACATTCAAACAACCACATTAAACTCCAAGATAATAATTATAATAACTCCAAAAGGTGATACATAGCACCATAAATCGATCTGAGGATAGATATCGTAGCAAATGAAATAACAACCGAAATACGTATACATCATCCAAATAAAAGTTAAATCATAACAAAAACGACAAAATCTAGCTATCCCTCCCGGTGCTACGACGTAGTGACTCGACAAATACTAGCGAAGGTACTCACGCCACCTTCATCCATCACACTGCAGCGTTGCCACATAAGAGCAACATTCCAAGCAGAAAGGGTGAGTCTCATTTCATAGAAAATAGTAAATAAAACAAGCAACACAATAAGACAAGCATTAGCACACCAGTCAGTACAATCCAATCACTTTCACCATTTAATTATACACACCTGCATTTACCACCATGAAATGTATGCAAGTGCATGATATGCAACCCAACGCCAAGGGTATATGCATGTGGATCCATCACCAAAAATGCCCAGAGGGCATTCACCATTCACCAAAAGGCCCAAAGGGCATTCACCAAAATAATTTATGAGGCCGAAGCCTATTCACCAAAAATAATTTATGAGGCCGAAGCCTATTCACCAAAATGCATATGATTATGCAACACCATGACTATGCACCACCACACCAAAACAACACCAAAAATCATGCATAGAATGCTCACCATTAATTTATTTACTCACCAATCACCAAGAGAGGTCATAGACCTTCAATCACCCAATATATATTCAGCATTAATACACATCACCATTACAACAGCCCACAAGGACTAAATACAACACCAGAGGGACTACATACAACACCAGAAGGGTTAAAAGAACACCTAAGATTATTTGCACACCAAAGGACTAATTGCATATCAAAGGACTAATTGCACACCTAGGAATTAAAACACCCCTAAGGACCAATTTAACACACAGGACCAGCTTTAACACCTAGGGACCAATTTAACACCTAAGGACCATTTTGACATATAGGGACTATTCGACACATAGGGACTATTTTGAACCCACGCCTGACACCCCCTCGCACACACACATGAAGCTTTGGCGCCGCTTTTCCCGCAACTTGCGCGCTCCTCCCACTCGCACACCCTCGGCACACACAAAACACACCTCGGTACTCTCACACACCTCGGCACCTCACCTCATTCACCTCGGCACCTCACCTCATCTCACTCACCTAGGTCACCTCACCTCATTCACCTCGGCACCTCACCTCATCTCACTCACCTAGGTCACCTCACCTCATTCACCTCGGCACCTCACCTCATCTCACTCACCTAGGTCACCTCACCTCATTCACCTCGGCACCTCACCTCATCTCACTCACCTAGGTCACCTCACCTCATTCACCTCGGCACCTAACCTCATCTCACTCACCTAGGTCACCTCACCTCATTCACCTCGGAACCTCACCTCATCTCACTCACCTAGGTCACCTCACCTTATTCACCTCGGCACCTCACTCACCTAGGTCACCTCACCTCATTCACCTCGGCACCTCACCCCGTTCACCTCGGCCAGGCGCCAAATGCACTGCCAATTGGCGCCTCTATCACGGTCCACTTATACCGATCCTAAAACTTCCCTAATGCCATGGATTTATTATTATTCCTTGTTCAAACTACCAACCCAACACCTACCACCCACTTATTGTACTAGATTACTTTAGCTACAACAACCTTAATTCATTAGCAATCATCCATACACTCAACACCCAAGCAAGAACACCATTCATACACACAAGTAATATTGCCAAAAATTCACTCAAGCATAACACCAAACACCTAACCATCATTCTCAAATCTCCCTAACGTTTTCATTCAAAGTCGTACTATTAACATGCCAACACCACTCAAAATAACCTTATCAATTCAATTATCACATAAAACTCAATTCAATTACATATTCAAACATTCATCACCAAATCAATCAATTTAGCATATAAGAGTTCAATCAAACATCTCCTAACACTCAAATCCTATGGTTCCAAGTTTTATAAACTATTGGCTATGGAAAGGACTCCCTTACCTCGAATAAACCGAAAAACAGAGCTCTCTCTGAGTCCACCAGAAACCACATCAACCGAGCCCTCCTTTCCTTCTCTCTTTCTTTTGACACAATGCGTGGGCGAATCACAAACTCTCGAGCGGGATCTAATTTCAACGGCGAGAATGTTTGACTCGCGTACATACAATTAGATACAAAAACAATCAATTTATTACCCAATCACGCTTTATTCAAATACGTGAACCGCTCGCTTAACAAATTACTAACTAATGTTCGGAAAAGGAGTACCTATCGAAAAGTAACCGAACGAGATTCGAAGTCGGAAACCGAAGGACTCAAATCTGGATCTGAACAAGCTTCCAATGGCATCATGACCACGAGATTCAGAACGAGACATGCATCTACCCAGGTTGAGCGTTTCGGCCTAGAAGAGAAAACGCAGCAATACCGCGAGTTCTACGCGTGTGTGAGTGAAGAAAGGCTGGAAACGGGACCTTGATCGAAGAAACAGACTCCATATTCATGCTCAGCGGCCATTTTCGAGTGGGAGAGTGAAGTTTCGGGTCTAGCCGTGGCTTGAAGGTGGAGATCGTGACTGAGAGAGAAGGAACGGCGTGAGGTTGCTGCTGTTTCACGCAGCTGCTCACGCGAGGGAGAAGAAGCTCGCGCGGGTCGGGTTCTGGGTCACGCGTGTTCATGGGCTGCGCAAGTGTGGGCTTAAGTGATTTGCAGTGGGGGTGCGTCCAGCAGGCAACAGGGGGGTGTATGCGAGTAAAACAGCCCAAAAACTCATTTTAAATGTTTTTAGAGCCTAATATCACTATAACTATTATTTTAACACCTCAATAGCCCAAAATAATTTCTAAAGAGATAATATCTCAAACACTAATATTTAATAGAAATAAAATAAACATATAATATTATTAGTCATATATTACCAATAGCATATAAAAATACCATATTTTTATTTCTAATATTTTTCCACCATCTAATCCCCAATAATTTATTAAATAAATATCCAATAATCTTTGGGGCGTTACAGGAAGCCTTTTGCAGGAGAGCTTGCCAAACGAGGGTGGAAGAAAAAGTCGATTTTCTTTGAGTTGCCATACTGGAAGTCATTATATGTAAGGCATTTCATTGATGTGATGCATGTTGAAAAAAATGTCTTCGAAAGTGTCATTGGTACCTTACTCAATATGCCGGGTAAGACTAAAGATACCATCAACTCAAGGTTGGATTTGGTTAGTATGGGTTTGAGACTGAATTGGGTCCCAGAAAGAAGCGCAGTACACGTACATATCTACCTCCGGCACTCATACTCTATCTAGAAAGCGTAAGACTGTCTTTTGTGAGTTTCTTCATGGAGTTAAAGTTCCGAGGATACTCTTCAAATGTGGCGACTCTTGTATCGATTAAAGACCTCAAGTTAAAGTCTCTAAAGTCCCACGATTGTCATGTTCTCATGGAGCATTTGCTACCCATTGGTATACGACCCATTTTGCCTAAGAAAGTGCGTCGGACCTTAACCAAACTTTGTTTCTTCTTTAAGGCGATTTGTAGTAGAGTGATTGACCTGAAAGTTGCCAACATTGCAAAGAGAAATTATCACACTTTGTGTGAGCTTGAGATGTATTTCCCACCTTCCTTTTTTGACATAATGATTCATCTAATAGTTCATCTGGTTAGAGAGACACAATTGTGTGGCCCATGTTACATGAGATGGATGTATCCGTTTGAGCGTTACATGAAGATATTAAAAGGATATGTGAAAAATCGATCACGACCTGAGGGTTGTATTGTTGAGCGCTACATAGTTGAAGAGGCTATTGAGTTTTGCACGGGCTATCTATCTAGTCTTGAATATTCTGTGGAACTAAATTAGTGATGGTATCAAGGAAAGAACTAGAGCACGCACACTTGTACGTTCTTCACAATGATAGTGAGGTTGATTCATATGTTGCCAAGCACAAGGAGATTCTTAAGAGTAAATTCCCAGGAAAGAAGCAAGTTTGGTTAGCAAAAGAACACAATAGGAGTTTCATAGTGTGGCTAAAACATCACATTGATGGTGAGTGTGTTTCGAATCCTACTTCGATTTCAAAAAGATTGAGATGGTTAGCAAAAGGTCCAAATATACATGTCTTCTCTTACAACAGCTATCTAATGAACGAGTGCACTTTCTATACAAAAGAACAAGATGATCAGAGTAAAATGCAAAATAGTGGGGTGACTCTTGTAGCTCATTCTATGCATGCATCCAAAGCAAAGACAGTAAATCCCATATATGCGAATATGTCATACTTTGGCGCCATTGAACACATATGGGAGTTGGATTACAATATGTTTCAGAGCTGTGTTCAAATGTGAATGGGTTGACAATATCTTGGTTTACTGATTGATGAATCGGGGTTCATGCGGGTGAATTTCAACAAGTTAGGATATAAAGATGAACCTTTTATTTTAGCATCGCAAGCTCAACAAGTGTTTTATGTCACTGATCCAGTTAATATCAATTGGTCTATTGTTCTATTGACTGACAAAAAATTTGTGTATAACAATGATGATGATGAAGCACCCGATGATGTTGGTGTTGAGGACGACCCTTTCTTGAGAACATCTGAACCAATAATAGGGGAAAATACTTCTATAGAGGATGTTATATATTTTAGAAAAGATTATAATGATGGAATTACTATTCATCGGGAAAAAAATACCAAAACGCGAATTGCAAACAAAATTTTATCTAGGAAAAGGAAAGGTAATATAGACTTAATGATATCTCGTTATTTTTTATTTATAGATAATTATATTGTTTTTGTAAATTTAACAATAACATGGATTATGTTATATTGCAGGTCAGATGGCATCACTTAGTGATCATGAGAGTGGTCAAGACAGTAGTCATGAGGGTTGTGCCGTTATCTTTCTAGCTTTAATTTGTAGCTACTTTTGAGTTTCATAATGTTAGTTAGTTATTATGTTGTATGATTTGGATATATATTAGTTATGTTGTAAGTACTTGTTAGTTTAATATGGTCTTTTGGTGATATGTACATATGTTTGTATCTATATTGGATTGTAATGATATTGGCTGAATTTTGTTGGAATGATATTTGATGAATTTTGTTGGAAGGGAATGAATTTATAGGTTGTAATTAAAAGGGAGAATAAACAAAAATAAAAAAAATATTTAAAAAAAAAATCAGTCAATAGGTAGCGTTTTAAAAAAAACGCTACAAATGAAATTAAAAAAAAATCAGTCAATACGTAGCGTTTTAAGGAGAAAACGCTAGAAATGAAATTAAAAAAATCATTCAATACCTAGCGTTTTATAAAAAAAAACGCTAGGTATGGACAAAATGCACTAGAGGATCCCTAGCGTTTTACAGAAAACGCTAGGTATTGTAAAAAGGCGCTAGAGGATCCCTAGCGTTTGTTTTACAGAAAACGCTAGGAATTGTAAAAAGGCCCTAGAGGATCCCTAGCGTTTTACAGAAAACGCTAGGAATTGTAATTATAATTTTTCAGCTTCCCTAGCGTTTTTGCGAGAAAGCGCTAGGCATTGTAATTATAATTTTCACAAGCGTGGGCACCAAACTCTTCTCTCTCACATGAAGCAAAAACTCTTCATCTCTACCAAACTCCTCCCTTGCGAAAACCCTATTTCCCAGCGAACTCTCTCTCCCTTGCGAACAACCCAGAAACTCTCCACCTCTTCATTCATCACTCTCCACCTCTCTCACTCCAAATGCGCGACCCAGGAAACCGAACAACCCAGAAACCCCAAACGACCCAGCTCTCTCTCTCTCCCCTTGGTGCTATCTTACCACGCAGCTCCCTCCCATTTCTCTCCTTTTTCTGCCATTGTTTCAAAAGGTATTTCTCCACTGCACTTTTTAACGACGCAGCTCTCTCTCTCCTTGAAATATGTTTTTGCACGCTTATGTTTGCTGAAATGCCCAAACAGGACTGCAATGACTATTTGATTGAGTCTATGAAACTTGGAACTGCCCATGCTTTTTAGTTGCTTTGTAGATCAAGTTTCACTATTTTTAATATTCGGTTGCAAAACTCATGGCTCGTGCTCGCGGGGTTTGAAAGGGATTCGATTGCTTGTGTGGGGCATTTTCTACTGGAGTTGTGTGACTAGATTTCTCAGGTATGGATTTTCTTTTTTAAAAATATATCAATAATGCTCCAAAGTCCTATATATCAAAATGTTTCTAGTCTATGCATGTTCATTCTTTTTGATTGGTATGATATGCTCCAAAGTCCTATCTGGATAGAACTATACCTTTATAGCCGATTAACAAAAATGAGATAGGATAGTTCTTTAGTTGAAAGTCTTATTTACTTATTCATTGATAGGAAACCGAGTCCAAATAGTGAATATAGGGACCCTGTAAGAATGTTAATAGACCAAAGGAATTTTAGAGGAGAAAAGAGGAGAGGTTCTTGTTTTGCTTTTCAGAAAGTTGCTTCATTTGCAATTGCCTTAGCTAGCAAGCATTGTTTTTCATAACATTTATATAGCTACTAGTAACTTCCAATATTTCATTCTGTTTATATATGTATTTATAGGTGAGGCGTATGCTTGTTCTATATTTTGTTAAGTGTTTGTTGGTTCTAAACAATTAGAAAGCTAAAACTCACTCAGTCTATTTCATTTGGGCCATTGCAAGTCAGATGGCATCACTTAGTGATCATGAGAGTAGTCATGAGGGTGGTGATTGGGGTGGTCATAGAAACACAAAGAAGTTCACTCCCCGTGGAATGACAGCGAAAAAGAATATCATCTATCGGATAAGTAAAGGACACGAGAAATATTCAGTAAGTTACTAATTATTAATGTTGTTCTCTATCTTTCAAAGTTATCTAATTATTTAATGATTTAATGCAGGTCAGATGGAGTGTTAAAGGTTTGCCTATTGGAGAGAACGACACAAATTTAATAAGCTTTATTGGTACTAAGGTGAAGCAAATGTTTCCAATTTCGATTAAAAGTTGGAATGAGAAAGATAATAGAGTTTTGCCTAAACTTGTAACACCCCCTTATCTAATCAATTCAATCTACTAAATTAAAATCAGAGTTTCAAAATTCCACTCAAAGGAGGGCTACATTTGATGATTTAAAAAGGAAAACAGAATTTCAATTAAGTTCAAACAGTTGCACAGCATTATACTAAACATGTAATCATGCGCATCACATCGGCTAAAGGGTCTAAGCCCACAACATAAGGCACCTCGGCCAGTACGACATCAAGTCATAATACATATTAAAAGTTACAACAAAATATGATAGTTTTAGTTCAAAAGACTATCTAGCAGAAAATACACAAGATCGACATAAAAAGCACTAAAAATCTACTCGGCCCCAACCCAGTGTTACACGACTAGCTGCTTTTATGTGTTGCTTAGCATGATACTTGTCATAAACCTTATTATTTGTGTTTAGAGACTCACCCTAGCTGCTTTTATGTTGCTCTCATGTGGCAACTTGCAGGTATCCCCGAGTAGAGGTCGGTTCTCACTCGATGATCGTTAGGCGTCGTCATTTTGCTCGGTAGTGTAACACCAAATGAGTAGAGTAGTGGTCTGTATGTAGGTTATTTTGTGTTATAAACCTATGTCTTTTGGGACTTGTATCATTTTGACCATTTTGTAACTAATAACTTGTTGCTTGATGAGCTCGGTTCCTTCTAGGCCGAAGTGATGTATATAACACCCTAAATGATTTAATTAAGCAATTGATTAAATTATTTAAAGTGTTACACTGTTTTAAATTATAATAGAATATAAAATAGTGTTTATAATTCAGTAATTTATTTTAATTGAAGGGGATGGTGGAAGAAATGGAGAGGGTGTAAAAGGGCCCAAGGTGCGCTTGGCCCAAAGGTACATATATCCAAAATTAGAATTTTCTCTCATTTGTGAAAAGAGAAAGAAAGTTGCGAAGGAGAGAAGAGAAAGGAGAGGGAGAACTCACAGCAAACCCTAGGAGAAGAGGAAGAGAAGAAGAATTCGTGACTTGAAGGCTTGGATTGTTGCAGTGGTTTTGTTCGTGACTCCATTTCGGTTCTTCTCTGGTTAATTTGAGGTAAGGGAGTCTCACTCTATAATAGAGGAGATAATGGGTTATATGTATATCATAGGGGCTGTTTTATGTTAATTGATGATTGTATGATGATTTTATTTCTTGAATTTGATGAATTCCTTGGTAAAATTGATTTAGAGCTTGAGTTAGGGTTTTATAATATATGATTTCGTGATTTTGATGTGATTGATGATTTGTACGTGTAATTGGTTGTTAATTCGTGAAATTAGAGGTGTTAGAATGATTAAAGTGTGGATTGGTTTGAGAGGATTTGGAGGATTTGGGATTTTTGAGGTTGGGGCGCCAAATGGCTAGGAATTGTGCGCCTGTGCATCGCTAGCTGAGCGGGGGTTTTGTGATGTGTTCTTTGTGGCAGGCGCCAATTTCCTAGAGAAATGGCGCTGTGTCACCGTGAGCGATGGACCGGGTAGGAGTGTTCTTGCCTCAGGCGCCAAGTTGCTTTGTAATCTGCGCCCAGGCACCGCTTGAGTCTTTGTGAGGGTGTGTTTTGCTGTCTGGGCGCCAGAATGTGGGTATTTTGGGGCCCGGGAAGTGAAACTCGTATTTCTGAACATATTTTACCGTGCCAATTTTTGTATTCACCTGCCCAAATTCATTTTTAAGTGTTTTGGCTCGAGTGGTTTTCTGGTTGCAGGTGTCATTTTGAAAATGTCCCGGTGGGGGTGGTTTTGTGTGTGTAAATGGGGTGGGTGAGGGAAACTCACATTTCTAAACATATTTTACTGTGCCAATTTTTGTATTCACCTGCCCAAATTCATTTTTAAGCATTTTGGCTCGAGTGGTTTCTTGAGTACAGGTCTTATTTTAAAAATGTCTCGGTGGGGGTGACTTTGCGTGTGTAAAGGGGGTGGTTTGGGTGAAACTTACTTTTCTGAGCATATTTCACTGTGCCAAATTTTGTATTTACCTGCCCAAAAACATTTTTAAACATTTTGGCTCGGGTGGTTTTTGGTTTGAAAGTGTTGGGTGTCTTTGGGTCGAGGGGGCGCCAAATGTCTTTGCTTAGGGCGCCTAGTCTGCTGCTGGTTCGAGATCGTGGTATGCAGGCGTGGTTCGAGTTTGTGTCTAAGTCTGTGTTGCCTGGGGGCGCCAGTTGCTAGAAAAGTGGCGCCAGTGGTGTGTTGCCACGGGGCGCCAAATGCCGAAGCCGCGCGCTAGTGCCGCATTGCACCGCGGGCGCCAGAATGTGGGAAAATGGCGCCTAGTGTTTGCCAAGTGCCTAAGAGTGTCTTTGCTTTGGTCCCTAGGTGACAGCTTTGGTCCCTAGATGATTGTTTTGGTCCTAAATGGTGGTTTAGGTCCTTGAGTGAGGTTGAGTACTCTAGAGAGATTAGTCCTTGGGACTTAATGGTGTTGAGAGTGTACAACGAGGTGATTGAGCATGCCATGAGGGCATGGGCCGGAGGGCCAAGCCATGAGGGCTATAAAATGAGATTGAATACTGAGATAAGAGTTAATGTGTGTATTGAGCTGTTTGAGATTGTGTTTGTGTTGTACATGGAGTCTCATGCATACATTCTACAAGCATCGTAGAGCTTATAAAATGATTGTGAAGCTCGAGGGCGGCCGAGGCCAGAGTCATGAGGACTCCATTATTGATGAGAATGCCGAGGGCAAATATTGAGAACGCCGGAGGGCAAATGGTACCACATTCATACTTCCATTGCATACATTCTCATGAGTGCATGTATGTTATTGAGTGATGATTGGTGTGTTTGAGTATGCTGTGAACTATGACTATATATATGGCTTATTATCACTTTTATTATATAGTTCGAGACTCACCCTTTCTGTTGTTGTTTACCACAGGTAGTCATGAGTGAGGGCTTTCTACCTTCACTACTCCCCGAGTCGGTCTGCTCTGATACGTAGCACCTAAGGGTTGGGGTTATGAACTATAGTTGTCCTATTTTGCTCCTTGTGGAGCCTTCTATGTACTGTTTTGAGACTGCTGGATTATTCTGTTGAGATTATGAGTATTTTCCGCTGTATTATGTGAAATTATATTTCTATGAGTTTATCTAATGGTGTTACGTATTCTGATTTTGTTTATGAGAGAGAGAGGTGTGACGCTCCATTTTATTGAGGAATGATTTATGTTATACTATTAGTGTGCTGAATGACTATGGCTAAATTGTGGTTCGCCACTAAGGTCAGAATTTCTTTCACTGGTGTATTTACAAGGGCATCACCGGTAGCCTTGCAAAGGAGGTCAATGCTCATTGCAAGTAGTATCGCTATTACCGAGTAATCCCATAGTCAATCAGTTCACTATTTTATAACACACTAAACCAAAAGATGACCAGAATAGATTTTTATAAACTCTGATTTTGATTCTAATTACCGGGTAGAAATGGGGTGTTACATTAGTGGTATCAGAGCAAAAGTTCGGTCTGTCCGACCAAGTGTGTCTGTTTGTCATGTTGTGTATGACAGTTAGGAGTCTTGAATTAGTTCTGAATGGTTGTTTATGCTGCAGTGTTAGGTTGATATGGCAAGAAGAGTTGATGCTGCACTTGCTGAGGCGTTGCAAGCCATAGCACAAGTTATGGGGACGCAACAGAATACTGAGACCCGCAGTCTGGCAACATTCCAGAGAGAGAACCCCCCTACCTTCAAGGGGAGGTACAACCCGGATGGTGCCTTGACTTGGCTGAAGGAGATTGAGAGGATCTTCAGGGTGATTAGCTGCACTGATGAGCAGAAAGTCAGGTACGGTACTCATACTTTATCTGAAGAGGCTGATGACTGGTGGCTGGAGACCAGTGAGAGGTTGGGTCTTTGCATGAGAGAGATCACTTGGCCGTGGTTCAAGGGAATTCTTGAGAAAGTATTTCCGGAGGACGTTAGAGGTAAGAAAGAGCCGGAATTCCTTGAACCGAGGCGGGAAGTATGTCATCACATCGAGTATCTTTGCCAAGTTCACGGAGTTGGCCAAGTTCTATCCCCACTATGCTGAGGCTGGGGCTGAATTCTCAAAGTGCATTAAGTTTGAGAATGGACTGAGAGCTGATATCAAACAGGCTATGGGGTATCAGAAGATTAGAGTATTTGCCGATCTGGTAGATTGCTTTGCGGATTTATGAGGAAGACAAAGAATGCCCGCTCTAGGGTCATGAGAGACCAGAGGGGAAATTTCATAACAGAGGTAAGCCTTATGAGACGTCTGCTGACAAGGGAAAACAAAGGTATGCGGGTGGTAACAAGTATAATGGTGGGAGCAGGTCTGCTGAGGGTAGGAGGTATCGTGATGGAAAGAAGCCAAGTGGGGGAGACGCCCATCCGATGTTGTGTGTTTCAAGTGTGACAAGCCAGGTCACAAGAGCTTTGATTGTAAGATGGAAGTGAAGAGATGTTTTAAGTGTGGGAAGAGTGGTCACATGGCATCCGAGTGTGATCTCAAGGAAGCTGTATGTTTCAACTGTGGTGAAGCTGGTCACATTAGCTTCAAGTGCCCCAAGCCTAAGAAGGAAAGATCTACTGGGAGGGTGTTTGCATTGGCAGGTTTAGAGGGACCTAATGATATCAGAGGTACATGTTTCATCTCTGGTACACCTTTAGTTGCTATTGTTGACACGGGTGCTACGCACTCTTTTATTGCATCTGTTTGTGCTGAAAAGTTAAATTTAGTATTGTCTACTATGGAGAGAGGGATGGTTATCGACACTCCAGCTAAGGGTCCGGTAACTACTTCTCTAATGTGTGCTAGGTGTCCTCTGTCACCTTCTTCGCGAGATTTCCGTTGATCTCGATTTGTTTGCCTTTGGGTGGGTTAGATGTGATTCTGGGCATGGACTGGTTAGTAGATAACCATGTGCACATCAACTGTTCTGATAAGTCTATTAGTTTTCTTCTTCCTGAAGAGGAAGTGTAACACCTCAATAATTTAATTAAGTAATTGATTAAATTATTTGAAGTGTTGCACTAAATTTAATTATATTGAGTTATAATGTGGTAATTATTTTATTGTGTTAGGGAGTGGTGGAAGCGATGGAAGGGGGGTGTAAAAAGGGCCCAAACCTTTTGAGCCCAAAATATAAATAAACTAGGCTTAGTTGCAAAGGAAGGAAAAGAAAAGAAAAACAACAGAAGAGAAAAGGGATAGGGTTTGCGCCGTGGGAGAAGAGAGGAAGGAGAAGAGAGAAACTTCTCAAGGTTGCTCAAGGTAAGGGTTTTGGTCCTTTCTTTCTCAATTTTTTTCCTTTTCCTGTTGTGGTGATTTTCAATCACTCATTTCTTGTTGTTGTTGGTTCGCAAGTTGCTCAAGAAGGAACATCCACCGTTAATTTCGAAGGAGAGGAAGGGAAAGCTTGCTATTTGGGTGATTTTTGGTGTTAGTGGAGTCCTACGATTTAATTTAAGGTAAGGGTGAGCGTTTCATCTAACATAATGGGGTATATGATGGGTTTTATTGGGTTTTGATGTTGTATGATGTATTGTTGATGTTATCACGTGATTAAAATTATGGGATGATGAATTGAGTTTCGAATTGGGTGAGTTGATGGGGTTAGAATCGATTTCCATGGTTTTGGTGATTAAATTGTTGCTGTTTGCCTTGTTTAATTAGGCGTGGTTGCTGTTTTAATTGGGTATAGTGCTGTTTTTTTGGAAAATACAAGGTGCTGTTTTTGGTGAATTAAAATCGTTGCTGTTTGCTTGGTTAAATTGTGTGTTGTTGCTAGTTTTAATTGAATATAGTTGCTGTTTTTCAAGGATATAAGGTGTTGTTTTTGGTTGTTAAATTGTTGCTGTTTTGTTAACAAATAATTGATGTTTTCATGAAAATATAGTGCAGTATTTTTAAATATAAGTTGCTTGTTTTTGTCACTAAAAATTGATCTTTGTTTTGTGAAAATATAGTGCAGTATTTTTAAATATAAGTTGCTGTCTTTATCACTAAAAATTGATGCTGTTTTGTGAAAATATAGTGCAGTATTTTTGCATATGTTTTGTGAAAATATAGTGCAGTATTTTTAAATATAAGTTGCTGTTTTTGGTCACTAAAATTGGTGCTGTTTTGCGAAGCCATAGTGCAGTTTTTTTTAAATGTAAGTTGCTGTTTTTTTTTTTGTCACTAAACTTGGTGCTGTTTTGCGAAACTATAGTGCAGTTTTTCAAAATATAAGTGGCTGTTTTGTTACTAAATTGATACTGTTTTCTCAAATTGTGTTGCTGGACGAGGATCGAATTTTCTGAGTTCATTTTATGATTGAATTGCTGTAAGGGGTTATACTACTAGTGTACTCCTTGACTATGGCTAAATTGTGGTTTACCACTAAGGCCAGAATTTCTTTCACTGGTGCATTTACAAGGGCATCACTGAGAGCCTCGCAAATGTGGCCAATGCCTCTTGCGAGTAGTACCAGTTACCTGAGTAATCCCATAGTCAATCAGTTTACTATTTTATAACCCACAAAACTAAAAGATAAGTGATCAATGATGATGTGTTATTTAAATGATTGTGATGTGAATGACGAATGCACTCTACGAGTGTTTTATGATGATGTGTTATTTAATGAGTGTGATGTGAATGACGAGTACACTCTACGAGTGTTTTATGATGACATACCTTGAGTGGTTATTTATTTTATGATGATGGTGGTGAGTACCCCGAGTGAGTGTTGGTTGAATTGCACATGTGTTATAGGATCTCATGGCATGTGCATACTATGACTTATATTGATGATGTTATGCCTTGAGTGGTTCTCTTCTATAATGAAGATATGCCTTGAGTGGTTTTTAAAGATGATATGGTACCATCATGCATATGCCCGCGTGTGGGTTGCATTTTCATACATAAACATAATTGTGAGTGGTGCTGTTGTGATTTGAGCTGGTGTTGTGTAATTATGATGTGGTGATGATACCTTGTGATTGTCCCTTCTTATTACTCTATTGTGTATCTGATTATGTTCCTTTGAAATTCTCACCCCTTCTGCTTGGAATGTTGCTCTATTGTGGCAATGCCGCAGTACCCATGAGTGAAGGCCGCAGTGCCTTATTCTTTTAATTTTTGAAATCAGTAATGTTGTGTCGCTCTACGATCTTTGTAACACCTAGGGGCGTGGAGTGGGATAATTTGTTTAATAATTGTATGCTGATTTTTAATTGTTACATTGAGACGTGTGTGAGAGTATTTGGTGAGTTGGTAGTTATACCGCTGCGATTGTGTTTTATGAGAATGGGATTTTCCATAACATGATGTTGATTGCACAAATTGAAGAGTGCATTATGTGATGAGTTTTTAATGAAGTGTAGCATTTCTTTTCTATCAAGGAACGAAATTTTATTTTTAAGAAAAAGGAGTTACTCTGATAAATGACACGTAATATAAGGGTAGAAAAGGGGTGTTACATTAGTGGTATCGAGCGATTGATGCCCTGTCCGTGGTGGTTGAGTCATCAAGTTGAGTAACATTTGAGCTTTGTTACTCGTTTCTGATTTTTGTTTTCTATTGCAGTACTAGAATGGCAGGACGGAACGATGCTGCACTTGCTGCTGCCTTGCAGGCTATTGCTGGGGTTGTGGGTAATGCTACGGGTGATGGAACGCGTGAGTCCGCCACGCGTTCAGCGTGAGAACCCTCCTACTTTTGAAGGCGGGTATAATCCTGATGGTGCCCTTGAGTGGCTAAGTGAGATGGAGCGGATATTCCGTGTCATGGATTGCACCGATGCTCAGAAGGTTCGCTATGGCACACACATGTTGAAGAAAGAGGCTTATGATTGGTGGAGAACAAATAGTCGGGGGTTGTGATCGCCAATGAGGAGATCACGTGGGCGATTTTGAGAGGGAGTTCAAGAGGAAATACTATCCTAAAGATGTCCGTGGAAAGAAAGAGGTGGAGTTTCCGAGACTTGAGCAAGGTAGCATGATCAGAATCGAATATGCTTTGCAAATTTCTTCGAATCGTCCAAGTTTTATCCACACTATGATGGAGAGGGGCCGAGTTCTCCAAGTGCATCAAGTTTGAGAACGGGTTGCGTCTTGATATTAAGAGAGCCATAGGGTATCGCAGATCCGAGTATTTCCGTGTTGGTTAATAGTGCGAGAATTTTTGAAGAGGACAATAATGCTTTCTCTAGAGCTATGAAGGAAAAGCAAAAGAATTTTTCGGTCTGGGAAAGCCATATGAGGTGCTGCTGTTGGTAAGGGCAAAGGGAAGTTTGTTGGTAAATTTGTTGGTGGGTCTAAGCGAAGTGGGGAGATGTCGCGGCCAGTGTTACTTGTTACACGTGTGGAAAAGCGCAGCCATAAGAGTCCGTTTGTCCAAATAATGAGAAAAAGAGATGTTACAGTGTGTGGAAAAGAGGGACACATGGCTTCCAACCGTGATAGGAAGGAGGTGTTGTGCTTTAATTGTGGGGAGAGTGGTCACATCGAGACACACGATGTCCAAAGCCAAAGAAAGAGAAGTCCACCGGGAGAGTCTTTGCCTTTGGCGAGTTCAGAGGGACCCAATGCGATTAAAGGTACATGCTTCATCTATGGTACACCTTTAATTGCTATTGTTGACACTGGTGCTACGCACTCTTTTATTGCTTCACATTTGTCTTTGAAAAGTTGAAATTAGTGTTGTGCATTTATGGAGAGAGGATGGTTATCGACACTCCGGCTAAGGGTTCGGTAACTACTTCTCTAATGTGTGCTAGGTGTCCTCTGTCGGTCTTGGCGAGAGATATTCTGCAGTTGATCTGATTTGTTTGCCTTTGGGCGGGTTGGATGTGATTCTGGGCATGGACTGGTTAGTAGATAACCATGTGCACATCAACTGTCCTAGTAAGTCTGTTAGTTTTCTTCTTCCCGAAGAGGAAGAGTCTGCTTTGCTGTCTGCTGAGCAATTGCGCGGGGTAATGAAAGAGGGTGGTCGGTTGTTTGCTTTGATGGCGTCCCATGTCTGCCGAGAACCAAGCCGTGGTTGATGGGTTGCGGTGGTGTGTGAGTTCCTGAAGTGTTTCTGATGAGATTCCTAGTGTGCCACCGAGAGCGGGGAAGTTGAGTTTGGGATTGAGCTTGTGCCCGGCACTAGGCCTGTGTCTATGGCACCGCATCAATGTCCGCATCCGAGTGGCGAGAATTGAAAAAGCAACTTGAAGATTTGTTAGAAAAGAAGTTTGTGAGACCGAGTGTGTCACCTTGGGAGCTCCAGTCTTTGCTAGTGAAAAGAAAGATGGGAGTATGAGGTTGTGTGTAGACTACCGCGCTTGAACAAAGTTACAATCAAGAATAAATATCCTCTTCCGAGGATTGATGATCTGATGGATCAGCTGGTGGGTGCTAAGGTTTTTAGCAAGATTGACTTGAGGTCGGGTTATCATCAGATCAAGGTGAAGGATGAAGACATCCAGAAGACCGCGTTCAGGACGAGGTATGGGCATTATGAGTACTCTGTAATGCCGTTTGGTGTCACAAATGCACCAGGGGTGTTTATGGAGTACATGAACCGGATCTTCCATAGCTATTTAGATCGGTTTGTGGTTGTGTTTATTGATGATATACTGGTGTACTCTAAGTCTGAGGAGGAACACGCAGAGCATTTGAGGTTAGTGCTAGAGGTGCTGAAAGAAAGAAAGCTTTATGCTAAGTTATCAAAGTGTGAGTTCTGGCTGAAAGAGGTAAGCTTCTTGGGTCACATTATCTCTGGTGATGGTATAGCTGTGGACCCAGCGAAGGTTGATGCAAAGTGTTGCGATGGGAGAGCCCAAAGTCCGTGGATCGAGATTAGGAGTTTCTTGGGGTTGGTGGTTACTACAGAGGTTTATTGAGGGGTTCTCTAAGCTAGCCCTTCCGTTGACCCAATTGACTGTAAGGGAAGAGCTTTTGTGTGGGGCGCCAAGTGTGAAGAGAGCTTCCAAGAGCCGAAAAAGAGGTTGACAACATCTCCTGCTAGTGTTGCTGTGCTTGGACCACCTTTGTGGTGTCTTGTGATGCTTCCAAGATGGGTTTGGGAGGTGTATTGATGCGGGGATGGGAAGGTAGTTGCTTATGCGTCCGTGCAGCTTGAGGATACATGAGAGGAACTATCCTACTCACGATTTGGAACTAGCCGCTATTCCATTTGCGCTAAAGATTTGGAGGCACTATCTCTATGGCACCGTGTTTGAGGTGTTCAAAGTGATCACAAGAGTTTGAGGTACTTGTTTGACCAAAAGGAGCTGAATATGAGACAGAGGCGTTGGTTAGAGTTCTTTGAAAGATTACGATTTCGGCTTGAACTATCATCCCGCAAAGCTAATGTCGTGGTGATGCTTTAAGTCGGAAGACTTTGCATATGTCGCCAATGATGGTGAAGGAATTGGAGTTGATTGAGCAATTCCGTGATTTGAGTCTGGTTTGTGAGGTGACACCGCAGAAGAGTGTCAAGCCGGGTATGTTGAGGATTGATAATGACTTCTTGATTAATATCGAGACGCCGCCCGGATGTGAAACCGTGGATTTGTTGGTTGCGGGTGATCAAAGCGGTGGATGGGGATTCGTGTTGGATTCGGGGAGTATTGAGATTCGGGGACGGGATATGTGTTCCCGATGATGTTGATATGAAGAGAATGATACTCGAGGAGAGCCATAGGAGCAAGTTAAGTATTCATCCAAAGTGCCACGAAAATGTACCATGATTTGAAGAGACTGCTTTGGTGGCCCTGGTATGAAGAAGGATGTAGCACAATTTGTATACGCATGTTTGACTTGCCGTAAGTCAAAGATTGAGCACCGGCCGTGGGGGTTGATGCAACCGTTGGAGATTCCGAATGGAAGTGGGTCAAGATTTCCATGGACTTTGTGACGAGGTTGCCAAACACCGTGAGAGGGTTTGACTCTATTTGGGTGATTGTGGATAGGTTGACCAAGTCTGCTCACTTCATTCCTATCAACATCACCTATCCCGTACAAAGTTGGCTAGAATATACATTCGGTGATTGTGAAGCTTCATGGGGTTCCAAGAGTATTGTGTCGGATAGAGACCCGCGGTTTACATCGTAGTTTTGGGGAAGCTTACGGGAGGCCTTGGGGTCCAAGCCGAGGTTGAGTTCACTTATCATCCTCGATCGATGGTCGACAGAGAGAACCATCCGGTCTCCGAGGATCTTCCGAGAGCTTGTGTCTTTGGAGCGAGGAGGTGCGTGGGATACACACCTTCCACCGATTGAGTTCACTTATAATAACAAATACCATTCGAGTATAGGGATGGCTCCTTTTGAGGCAATCAGACGGGCGGAGGTGTAGGACCCCGTTGTGTTGGCATGAGTCCTGGTGAGAGTGTCGTTCTTGGACCGGAATTGGTTAGGAGACTACAGAGAAGGTTAAGATGATCGGGGAGAAAATGAAAGAGTCCCAGCCCGTGCAAAAAGTTATCATGATAGGAGGAGAAAGGACTTGGAATTTCAGGCTGGTGAGCATGTATTCCTGAGGGTTACGCCTATGACAGGTGTTGGGCGTGCACTGAAAGCGAAGAAGTTGACTCCTAGATTTATTGGACCGTACCAAATCACCGAGAGGTAGGAAAAGTTGCTTATAGGGTGGCTCGCCACCTAATCTTCGAACTTGCACGATGTATTCCATGTGTCACAGCTTCGGAAGTATATTCCAGACCCGTCTCATGTGATTCACATGGATGATGTAGAGGTACGCGAGAATCTCACGGTGGAGACTATGCCAGTGAGGATTGATGATAGAGAGGTGAAGGTGTTGAGAGGGAAAGACATTGCATTGGTCAAAGTAGTGTGGTTGGGAGCTGCTGGGGAGAGCATGACTTGGGAGCTAGAGAGCGGGGATGAGGAGTCCTATCCGGAGCTATTCGACTCAGGTATGAATTTCGAGGACGAAATTTCCTAAGTGGGGGAGAGTTGTAACACCTCAATAATTTAATTAAGTAATTGATTAAATTATTTGAAGTGTTGCACTAAATTTAATTATATTGAGTTATAATGTGGTAATTATTTTATTGTGTTAGGGAGTGGTGGAAGCGATGGAAGGGGGGTGTAAAAAGGGCCCAAACCTTTTGAGCCCAAAATATAAATAAACTAGGCTTAGTTGCAAAGGAAGGAAAAGAAAAGAAAAACAACAGAAGAGAAAAGGGATAGGGTTTGCGCCGTGGGAGAAGAGAGGAAGGAGAAGAGAGAAACTTCTCAAGGTTGCTCAAGGTAAGGGTTTTGGTCCTTTCTTTCTCAATTTTTTTCCTTTTCCTGTTGTGGTGATTTTCAATCACTCATTTCTTGTTGTTGTTGGTTATAAGTTGCTCAAGAAGGAACATCCACCGTTAATTTCAAGGAGAGGAAGGAAAGCTTGCTATTTGGGTGATTTTTGGTGTTAGTGGAGTCCTACGATTTAATTTAAGGTAAGGGTGAGCGTTTCATCTAACATAATGGGGTATATGATGGGTTTTATTGGGTTTTGATGTTGTATGATGTATTGTTGATGTTATCACGTGATTAAAATTATGGGATGATGAATTGAGTTTCGAATTGGGTGAGTTGATGGGGTTAGAATCGATTTCCATGGTTTTGGTGATTAAATTGTTGCTGTTTGCCTTGTTTAATTAGGCGTGGTTGCTGTTTTAATTGGGTATAGTGCTGTTTTTTTGGAAAATACAAGGTGCTGTTTTTGGTGAATTAAAATCGTTGCTGTTTGCTTGGTTAAATTGTGTGTTGTTGCTAGTTTTAATTGAATATAGTTGCTGTTTTTCAAGGATATAAGGTGTTGTTTTTGGTTGTTAAATTGTTGCTGTTTTGTTAACAAATAATTGATGTTTTCATGAAAATATAGTGCAGTATTTTTAAATATAAGTTGCTGTTTTTGTCACTAAAAATTGATGCTGTTTTGTGAAAATATAGTGCAGTATTTTTAAATATAAGTTGCTGTCTTTGTCACTAAAAATTGATGCTGTTTTGTGAAAATATAGTGCAGTATTTTTGCATATGTTTTGTGAAAATATAGTGCAGTATTTTTAAATATAAGTTGCTGTTTTTGGTCACTAAAATTGGTGCTGTTTTGCGAAGCCATAGTTGTAACGCCCCAAAATAATTTAATTGTTTAATTAAGTTATTTAAGGCTTGCAACATTTATTTAAGTGGATTAATTAAGTTGTGGAGAAATATTAGGATTGTTTAATTAAATAGAGGAGGTGTTTAATTAAATGGGGGAGGTGTGAATAGTGGCCCAAGTCAATTGGGCCTAGGATTAAAATTGAAAGAAATAAAAGGAATAGAAAGGAAGAAGGATGGGCCGAGAGAGTGAAGGGAAAAGAATGAAAGAATTAATTGAATTAATTGAATTGAATGAAAGAAAAGGAATGGTGAGAGTGAGGAACAGAGAGAGAGAACCGAGAGCGTGAGAGTGAAGGGGAGGCGTGAAGGAGGAAGAGGAAAATGGGAAGATCTCCTCATTTCTTAACCTGGGTAAGGGGCTTTTCGTCTCTTTTTCTTCCGTTTTCTCCTCTTTCCATTGATACTAGCTTCATGAGCTAATTTCTCCTTAATCCTTTTTTACCATTGATGAACCATTTGAGCTCAAAGTGGGGAAATTGAAGTTTGAGCATAGAGGAAGCTAGATTAAGGTTTGGGAAGCTCAAGTTAAGGTGGGGAGGCTTGGGTTTCGGTTTGGAAGGTGGTGGAGCGAATTGGTAATGAGTTCAAGCGTTTCGAACGAAATTGAGCGCTAAGTTGTGAAGTTTTCTTGCTAGGAGATCTCATTTCAACAAAGACCTAAGGTTAGGGGTCTTTTCATTCATAATAGCTTATAAGATTTGTATTGTATGGAGGTTAGGGTTTTAAAATAATTATTGAATTATTTGGTGAAGATGATGAATAGTGATTATATGTTGATTGAGTGTTATTTGGTTTGATTGTTGTTGTGTTGGATTGATTTTTGAGGAACCCACTATGTTGTTGTTGAAATGGGATTGATATGCATTTTTGAGTGTTTTATGAGTGTGATTGTTTTGTTGTGAATAAATGGGTGTTAGGTATATTTGGATCGTTTTGATGATATGTTTGTTGGAAAGAAATGAAGTATGAGTATGTGTGTGAATTAGGTGTATATGACTTAATTGGATGATTGATTTGTGGGAATAAAATGTGTCTAAGTGATGGTTTAGTCCCTAAGAATTAATTTAATCCTTGGTGTGACAAATTAGTCCCTAAGAATTAAATTAATCCTTGGCGTGACAAAATAATCTCTTAGTGCCTAATTAGCTCTACTATATGCCATATAAGTCTCAAAGTAATAAATTAATTAATTGTGTGACAAAATGATCCCCTAGTGTCCAATTAGTCCCAATATGTCAATAATTTTCCTAAGCCCCTAAATTAATTTTGGTGTGTCAAAAATGGTCCTTAAGTGAACAAAAGGTCCTTATGAGGTGGTTTGGCCCTTAGGTGGGATTCAATCTAATAATTGTTAAGATGGTGATTAATAATTGATGAGGTGAGGATTAATAATTGATGAGGTGATGATTAATAAATGATGAGTTGATGATTAATAAATGGTGAGGTGATGATTAATAATTGAGGTGAATGGTGATGTGGCTTCGGCCAAAATGGTGAGTTGAATAATTGTGGTGATGAATCGTGATGCTGTGAATGCATTGTCATGGTGTCACATATTTCATATGCATTACGTGGTGTATGGTGAATGGTGATGTGGCTTCGGCCAGCCCGACGGGGATTTTGGTGATGATTATGGATCCACATGCATATTGCACACATGCATATACTCATACATTTGATTGATGCCTCCCGATGAGTGGGAGTTGAATGTTATATGACGGATGATGAGTGTTTGTGTAATTGAGCAGTGAGGCTTCTCGAGATTTGTATTTAGTGACGTATGTTAGTATGGTTGTAGAGTGTGTTCTGTTTCCTTCCTCGTATAATACTTATATTATTTGCTATTATTTATGCAAAGAGACTCACCCTAGCATTTTATGTTGCCTGCTCTCGTGGCGACTGTAATACCCTAATTTTGTCCGTCCCTTAACTCAAGCCAATTTCAAGAATTGGAACTCAACTAAATCAAAGTACCACTTTGTTTAAGTTAAGCGAGCACGCTGCTTAAATCGTGCGTTCTTCGCTTTAGTCGTATATATAAGTAATGTTTTTAGGTAATGAGCTCATTTCTTCTATTTTGAGTCTCGTTTTAGCGTATTCGCCTAGTCCAGCCCGTTCGCTCTTTTTGTGTTTGACCTGGACTCTTTTTATTATTATTATTCTTTTCTTTTTGTACAGCTTAATTTATTTTGAGCATATATATATAGTCCAAAAGGTCAAAAAAATTCTATCTAGTTTATTTATAATTTAAAAGTGTTTAAGAGTCCAAAATGTCAAAAATACTATTTAATTTTTATTACAACTTAGAAGAGTCCCAAATGTCCAAATGTCCAAAAATACAAAAAATAATAATACAAATATACAAAAACAAATAAATTCGAAAATACAAAAATAAAAATAACAGCAAGACGTGTGTGCAGATCTGGGGTGCCAAGAAATGCTTCCAAGTCTGGCTTGGATCCAGACCTGAAAATAGTCAAAACCCAGTCAAATGTAATTAAATGCCTAACCTAATTTTTAACTATAAATAGGCAGTCAATTAACAGTAAAAGGTACACAATTTTCGAGATAAAACAGCACCAAAAAAAAACGATTAGGGTTTTACACTGAAACCCTAATCACCTAAACAGATTGTTTAGATCTGAGCAGTCAAAAAAAAGGGGAAAACAGTAGCAGTCAAGAAAAGATAACAGCAACAACAACAGAGCCACAACAACAACATCAGTCACTCAAACAAGCAAGTGTAGATCTCGTCTTTTTATTTTTCAGAACAAATCAGAAGTCAGGTTGGTTACTAAGCTACTGTTAAATCGTTTTTTCTGCAACTTTATCACTTGTTTGCAATTTTTATGTCTATGAGTGTGTCTTAATGAGTGAAGAATCAAATGAGAGTAGCATGAACAGACCAGAAACAAACCAGGAACAAAAAAACATATACAAAACAGATGAAAAACGAAGGAAATGAATCAGAAGTATTTGTTGTTGTTTGGCCCAGAAAAAAAATTTGTTTTTTGAGAGAAAGAGAATCGGGTTGGAAGGAGGGGAGAGGTAACCGAAACACCAAAAAAAACCAGAAACGAAAAATGTGAGGAAACGAATCAGAGAGAAGTGTACCGGAGAACATCCATCGCCGGCGTCGTCTCCGGCGCGACGTTCACCAGTCCGGTGAGAGCCCCCTACCGTCGCGAGTTTCCAGCCTTCCCCCCCCTTCTCTCTTTCTTTCCTTCTCGCGTTCTCTCTCTCTCACTCTATCCATGGAACCACGCCGTTCTCTCCCTCCACCATCACCGACCCACGCCTCTCTCTCCCTCACCGATTCACGCCACCATCCTCTCTCTCTCCCTCTCCCATGGCCGAAACCCACTTTCTCTCTCTAGAGGCTCTCTCTGCGGCGCAATATCAGGGAATGAATAAATATTGGATACAAAACCCTAAATCCCCTTAAATGTTTCAGATTTGCTGTTCTACTTTCATTTTCACACCCCACTATTTCTGCATACCCCCTCCCCTCAAGAGCCCATTCCTTTTTGTTGCAACGCCCCCTGGTACCAAAAACGAGGTTGGGCCTTTAATTTTTACACCCCTGCTTAGTTATACCACTCCCAGTAACTAGTAACACCCCGCTTTGCAATTTTCACCTTTTTCTCATTTTTTTTTTTCCTTCTAAACTCAAACACTTTTCATTAAATAAAAAACTTTGTTAATGGTCATGTGAAGCCTCTGCTTACATGATCATTAACAATGAGGACCTAGTGATGATCACTTGGAGCCTTTGCTCAATTGATCATCACGAACGTCTAATTTCTCGAAAGACTTTCAATAAATCAAAACTTTGTTAATGGTTTTGCGAAGCCTCTGCTTGCATAATCATTAACAATGAGGAGCTAGTGGTGATCACTTGGAGCCTTTGCTCAATTGATCATCATGAATGCCTAATTTTTCTAAAAAACTTTCAATAAATCAAAAAACTTTGTTAATGGTTTTGCGAAGCCTCTGCTTGCATAATCATTAACAATGAGGAACTAGTGGTGATCACTTGGAGCCTTTGCTCAATTGATCATCGCGAACGTCTAATTTCTCGAAAGACTTTCAATAAATCAAAAAAAACTTTGTTAATGGTTTTTCGAAGCCTCTGCTTGCATAATCATTAACAATGAGGAGCTAGTGGTGATCACTTGGAGCCTTTGCTCAATTGATCATCATGAATGCCTAATTTTTCTAAAAAACTTTCAATAAATCAAAAAACTTTGTTAATGGTTTTGCGAAGCCTCTGCTTGCATAATCATTAACAATGAGGAACTAGTGGTGATCACTTGGAGCCTTTGCTCAATTGATCATCACGAACGCTAATTTTTCTAAAGACTTTAAATAAATCGAAAAACTTTGTTAGGGGTCTTGCGAAGCCTTTGCTTGCATGATCATTAACAATGGAGTACTAATGGTGGTCACTTGGAGCCTTCGCTCAATTGATCATCATGAAAGCTCAATTTCACAATTAAACAAGATACAAAATAAAACCAAAAACCTAGAACTACGTAGCTTTGATTTCTCCATCGCACCTGGAGATACGTAGGAGCGGATCCCCTCCGTCAAGCACAACAAACTAAAAAACATTTTTCCTCTCAAAAAACCAAAGCGGCTAACTCTCGTCGAGCGTCGAAAATAAATATATTCATTAAGTCTATTCAAAAGAGGCAAATTTAAATATTTTTCAAATCAACACTTAAAACCACACGTTTAATTAAAGGTTCCCTTTCAGTAGAAAGGAGGTATGGGGTGCTAATACCTTCCCCGTGCCTAACCGACCCCCGAACCCAAATCTTCCGGTTTTCCAAAAGACCATCTGCCCTCCAAAAAGGTTTTTTTTCAATATTTTCCTTATAAAAAATATTGGTGGCGACTTCATTGTTTTAAAAGGTTGTAAACGAAGAAAACCCCTCGGGGACTTTTTCGGGCGCAACAGCTGGCGACTTCACTGGGGACATCAAAGAAATTATTTTTCAAAAGAGGGTCGAGCCTAATTAATTAAATATGTGATTTGTGTGCTTGATTTGAATATCTTGTTTTGCCTCTATTCTTCTTCTTTTTCATACAAGCGTTGTTGCATTCATATGCATTCACTTCTTCCTCTTCTATGATTGTCTCCTTCCTATCTTCTTTGCTTGTATGCTTAGTTCCTTCATGCATATTCCCCCAATCTTATCATGCTCCCTCTTCTTTGCTCCCTTTCTTTGAGGTAAGCAATACGGGCAATTACTGTTGGCTCCTTAGGATGATTTGTATATTGAAATGAGGTATGCATGTTGAACCTTAGGGTAGACGACTCTTTTTCTCTGATCGTTCTGGGTTTTCATTTGCAGGTGGGGAAGGGTAGATATTTCTAGGTGTTGTGCCCTCAACACACTTCACACCCTATACTTGTGAGCGTTGAGCGGGGCCTAAAACCCAAGGTCTGAACAAAAACCTAGGAGAGTGGGAACGACTAGTGACTGCCATTCGTAGACCTTTGTCTGTATGGCTCTCATGAAAGTTCCGCCCAAGAGTACGCTTTGTCATGATGCCTCACACTCGGTAGCTTTCTACGATTGTGGGTGTCATCATGAGAAAGACTTTAGCTCTTGGTTGCCATTGTGAGGAAGTGATTAGAACCTACATGTGAGGACTACCCCTTTCGTCGACTTTAGACCCTAGGATTCCCACCATTCGTAGGGACACGGGGCACGCCCTTGTTTGTTGCATTTAGCATAAGCATTTCATTTATAATCAAAAAGAGGAAAAAGCTCCTCGCCAAGTTCATCCAAAACATGGCATTCATGCATAAGCATTATTTCAAAAAGGGACATAGTAGAACTACGTACGCTTTGATTCCTCAAGGAGGATACGTAGGAGCGGGTCCACCCCGTCAAGCATAACAAATAAAAATTTCATTTTGAAAAAGTGTCTTTTTCACATCATTCAAAAATGCAAAAACCTCTTAGAATAATTGCACTTTTCAAGTGATCATGTTTCCACGCATTTGAATATATAATGTTTTCACATACAATAAAAGTTTTGATGAGAGACGAGACGGCTTTGCAAAATAGTCACTCTTTCAAAAAATAAATAAAAAAAATAGAAAATAAAATTTTTGCATCTCCTCCATTCCTCGATAAATGACTGAAGAAGTTCGTCAAAATTCCTATCCTGTCCTAACTGGTGTTAACTCTTTGTGAAACATGCCTTTAGTAAACATACTTCGTCATTTCCTTCATCCATGTGCTCATGTCATGTGTCCTGTCTTAAGGAAGAGGGTCAACTGGTTTGTCAACAGCAACTTCAGTCTCAAGATTCATGGCAACCAATCAAGGAAACTTAGTGATTGAGAATCTCGGCAATTCAGGTCCAGATAATCCGATTGTGGAAGTCCTCAAGCAGCTAGTCCAAGGGAATCAGGCACTAGTCCAAGAGAATCAGTCGTTAAATAATAAAGTCGGGGTGATAGAAATGCAGATGGATGCGATAAGAATACAGATGACTGAAATGATTGACATCTTGCAAGCTTTGAAAAATGGGGCCACTACCGGAGCTACTGCTGTCGTAAACCCAGGAGGGGCTGCAACCATCCTTCCTACCTCGGGACCATTGAAGCCGTGGATCGCTATTCCTCATTCGGGATTTGGGGTCAATCATCCTGCTGATCCACATGAGGTTTCTCTTTTCAATGTGAATGGTGATCCTCAAGGTCACCTATTCGAGAATTCTCAACCCAGAGATCAGTTGCATGAGTTGGAAAAGCGCTTGAAAACCATAGAGGATTCAAAAACCAAAGCTAAAGACGCCCGTGATCTATGCCTTGTTCCAGACTTGGTTATTCCCCCAAAGATGAAGGTGCCGGTCTTTGACCAATATTGTGGTACCAGCTGCCCAAATAGACACGTAACCATGTACGCCCGAAGGATGACCGCATACAATCACGACGACAAACTGCTCATCCACTACTTCCAGTATAGCCTAACCGGGGCATCTCTGGACTGGTACATGCAGTTGCAGCCTTCTGACATCCACAGTTGGAAGGACCTTTCTGAGGCTTTCTTAAAGGAGTATGAATACAACAAAGACATGGCTCCAGATCGGATTCAGCTGCAGTATATGAGCAAGAAAGATCATGAGTCCTTTAAGGAATATGCTCAAAGATGGAGAAATACGGCTGCCCAGGTGAAGCCACCATTGACTGAGAAGGAAATAGTGTCTATGTTCATGGAGACTCTCCCAGTTGTTTTTTATGAACGTCTGGTTGGAAGTGGGTCCTCAAGCTTCTCAGATGTGATCAAAGTAGGGGCAAGGCTTGAAGTCGGGATGAAAAGAGGAAGAATTCCTGCGCAACCTCATCGGCGCCAACAATGCTAGTGATTTGCCCGCAAAGAAAAACGGAGGAATCAATGCTATAGTGGGACAAGGAAAGTCACGTCAGTACGACCCCATTCCTATGTCATACACTGATTTGTGCAGCTATCTAATCAACCATGGGTTGGTCTCTCCTCGTGGGATGAAGCCAGTCCAACCTCCATTCCCAAGAAGATACAATGCAAAGGCTGCCTGTGAATTCCATTCTGGTGCAATTGGTCACTCTACTGAGAATTGTCATCCTTTGAAGCAGTTGGTTCAAAATCTTATTGACACAAAACAGTTGACCTTTGATGAGAGAAGTGAAGGACTAAACCCTTTGAGATCAGGGCTGTCAGGCAGGGATGGCAGTAGTTGAAGAGGATCGAGGTGTTTATCGTCAAGCATTTGTGCTTTCGTCATGCATTTTTATGTAATGCAATCCTCTGGCTCTGCCCAAGGCCTTAGGATATTTCAATAAGGGCACAGGTTTCCTTTTCAGCACTGTCATCAATAAAAGTTATCCTTTTCAGTCACTTTGGTTCAAGATCGTCATTGCCCTTGTTTTATCATATTCGACTTTTGGCTCATTTTAACGCTTTAAGTCCTCCATGCAGCTGGGGCAAGTTTGAGGTCACTAATTTCCCTTGTTAATATCATATTCTTTCAGTGCAAATCCTTTAGAAAATAATAAATAACAAGAAAATAAGCTCGCTAGGTTGAAAACCCGCAAAGGGCGGCCTAGGCAAAAAAGAGCGCCCGGTGGATTGAAAACTCGTAAAGAGCGGTCCAGGCAAAAGTTAGGGCATATATAAAAAAAAAAAAAAAAAAAAAAAAAAAAAAACAAATGCAAAGAAAGGAGCAAACACATATAGATAGATGAACTGTTGTCATGTTTACGAAAAATAAGCAATCGGAATTTGAAATGAAGTATGGCCATCTCCCCATACCGCCACCACCCAAAATCCCAGAAAATCCCTTTCCCACCTACCTTAAGCCAAGAAATAAAACTAAACTCAAAAATATACCCTCAAATCACCTTAGACAAGGATCATCTCAAATATCAAAAGAAAAACAATTGCATCACTTTTATCGCCTCCCCAAAAAAAAAAAAAAAAAAAAAAAAAAAAAAAAAAAAGGGAAAAAAAAGAAAAAAGAGAAAATCAGAAAAAAGAGGGGATTCAAAAATGAAAATCCCAAAACAAAGGAAAACACAAAGAAATGTAAGTGGTGAGCTGATGCGTGTTACCACAAAGCATACAAGATCCTTGTCTCAATAAACCTTCAAACACTTCATCATTTCCATACACCCCTCCTCCCATAAACCGCAAACACTTCCCTTTGACCGCGGAATTCCGCTCTCCACAAACCCTTAGCCAGGAATAAAACTTCCGAGCACCTCATCAAGCCAAATAACCATCATAAATCGTCAGCCAACGCCGAATAAAAATCATCCTACCATTAGCCCTAAGCACTTCATTCAAATTTCAATCATCCTTCTTCCACCAAAACACCACAACCCCGAAAAGTCCATTCCGATCAATGATGATTCTTTGTTGTTTTCTCAAATTTTAAATCTCGGACAACTAAGTTTATCTCATTTACAATGTATTCGCTCAAAAGAAAAAACAAACGATCGTAAAAAAGAAAGGCGATCAAGAAAAAACAAACCCTCGGAAAAAGAAATGAGGAGCAAAAACAAACAATCGAGAAAAAGAAAGGCGACAGAAAAAAGAAAGACTTGCACTTCAAACGCATTCAAGTGCATTGAAACAAGGCTTAGTGATCACCAAGTGAGGCTTCTTTCACACCAAAGGTCAAGACATTAGTAGAGAACCAAAGAATTGCACCGAGAATGCTTTGCTCGGATCTAAAAGTTGGGGCATTCTCTTTACCACCCGCCCACCCTAGTCCGGGGAAAGTCTGTTCAGTGTCCATCCATGGCCATTCATCCTTTCACTAGGTGTCAGCCGTGGCACTGGTTCTTGTGTATTTGCTCTTTCACTCCGCTTCCTTTCACACTCCGGTTGCCAATACTACTGAGATGGGGCAAGTCAATCATTCCACGATCGCAAAGGCCTGAATTGGGAAGCTTGGCATTCATCCTAAACACTCACACAGGCGTCTGCATATTCATGTGTGTTCACTGGGCAATGTTTCATAGAGAAAGCACAAGATTGTTACTGAAAGTTCAATTATCATGGAATGGAGGAAAACATAAATGAGTTTGTTTGTAAATAAGAACCTTGAGAACACCAGGGTTTAAATCAAAATTAGCTTTTTTTCAAAAAGAATGATCCAGATTCACCTCCACTTTTTGCATCCAAGTCTCGTGTCTCATCATTACAAAAATGTTCATCAAAACTGTTTAAATACCCAAAAATTCATGTCATATCATGCATCAAAGCATTGCATTTGCATCCTCACATAACAAAATATGGGAATTCTTTAACCAGTTATCTTGGCGTGTGAGGGTCGCCTAAAGTTGACCGTTTGTAGGGCTATAGTGCTCGCCTTCATCCTTAGGGATTAGGTTGTTATCATGTAGGGCTTTAGTGCTCGCCTGGATCCTTAGGGATTAGGTTGTTATCATGTAGGGCTTTAGTGCTCGCCTTCATCCTTAGGGATTAGGTTGTTATCTTTTAGGGCTTTAGTGCTCGCCTTCATCCTTAGGGATTAGGTTGTTATCTTTTAGGGCTTTAGTGCTCGCCTGGATCCTTAGGGATTAGGTTGTTATCATGTAGGGCTTTAATGCTCGCCTGGATCCTTAGGGATTAGGTTGTTATCATGTAGGGCTTTGGTGCTCGCCTTAATCCTAGGGATTAGGTTGTTACCTTGTAGGCGCTTAAAGTGTTGACCCTCAGCAAAACATAATAGGAGCATTCCATTCATCAAAGCATCAATCACCGCATACACTTGCATTCAAACATCAAAGCATTATGTTGATATTTGCATTTCATGAAATACAAAGAAGAAGCAAACACCAAAGAACACAACATCTTCATATCATTCATCATTCTCATATCATCCATACCATTCATCACCTCATGGCATCAAACAGTAGGGCATTACACTTTCAAATTCGCATCTCAGAAGAGCGAAAGAATAATCAAACAAGAGAAACATCCCACCAAAATCAATCATTGCATCCATGTGCACCCAAATACCCAAGTGCATGCATTTCATGCACCATCCAAGAGAAAAGTTACTTGGACCCGAGAGTCCCAAAAATCCCATTTTAGAAAATCACCATCAAGACGCGAGTTCGTAAACTCCTCAACCTGCAGTTCGTAAACTCCATCAAACCAGAGTTCGTAAACTCCATCAAACCA
This sequence comes from Oxytropis ochrocephala, assembly GCA_020916435.1. Lineage (NCBI taxonomy): Eukaryota > Viridiplantae > Streptophyta > Magnoliopsida > Fabales > Fabaceae > Oxytropis > Oxytropis ochrocephala. The sequence continues at coordinate 63,372,591 of CM037093.1, read as the reverse complement.
GAGTTCGTAAACTCACAACCCGAGTTCGTAAACTCCATCAAACCAGAGTTCGTAAACTCCATCAACCCAGAGTTAGTGAACTCCTACAGAGTTAGTGAACTCCTTCCACAGATCACAACATCGTGTACGAGCACGCGATGGATCCATCAGACCTCGTTAAGTCCTTCGGATTAGTTGTGTCAGCCTAAGGCACGGCGTAAATCCATTGATCAAATCAGTTCCGGACCTGATGTTGATCGGCCGCTCGAAAAGGCCACCCCCAGAGCTCGGACTCGACAAGAGTCCGTTAAAAGGTGTTTAGGCAACCTCCGAATTTCCAATTTACCGCTTTTCCCAATTTACCGCTTTTCCCAATTTACCGCTTTTCCCAATTTACCGCTTTCTCGTTAATGCGACAAGTGTTAGCCCCCTCTCTCAAAAGAAAAATAACAAAAAGATTTGAGTTTTTCTGAAACGGACAAAATTAGTATTATTTCTATATCTTTATTTCCATTTCACCAACAAATTTGAAAAGGCCAATTCATATTTTTTGGCGAAATGTGAAATAAAGAGGGCAAATTGTAATACCCTAATTTTGTCCGTCCATTAACTCAAGCCAATTTCAAGAATTGGAACTCAACTAAATCAAAGTACCACTTTGTTTAAGTTAAGCGAGCACGCTTTGTTTAAATCGTGCGTTCTTCGCTTTAGTCGTACATAAGTAATGTTTTTAGGTAATGAGCTCATTTCTTCTATTTTGAGTCTCGTTTTAGCGTATTCGTCTAGTCCGGCCCGTTCTTGTCTTTGTGTTTGACCGGACTCTTTTTATTATTATTATTCTTTTCTTTTTGTACTGATTAATTTATTTTGAGCATATATATATAGTCCAAAAGGTCAAAAAATTCTATCTAGTTTATTTATAATTTAAAAGTGTTTAAGAGTCCAAAAATGTCAAAAAATACTATTTAATTTTTATTACAACTTAGAAGAGTCCCAAATGTCCAAATGTCCAAAAAATACAAAAAAATAATAATACAAATATACAAAAACAAATAAATTCGAAAATACAAAAATAAAAATAACAGCAAAGCAAGCAGCAGTGCAGATCTGGGTGCCAAGAATGCTCTCCAAGTCTTTGGGCTTGGATCCAGACCTGAAAATAGTCAAAACCCAGTCAAATGTAATTAAATGCCTAACCTAATTTTTAACTATAAATAGGCAGTCAATTAACAGTCAAAAGGTACACAATTTTCGAGATAAAACAGCACCAAAAAAAAACGATTAGGGTTTTACACTGAAACCCTAATCACCTAAACAGATTGTTTAGATCTCGAGCAATCAAAAAAAGGAAAAACGATGGCGATCAAGAAATGATAACAAAGAATAACAACAGAGCCACAACAACAACATCAGTCACTCAAACAAGCAAGTGTAGATCTCGTCTTTTTATTTTTCAGAACAAATCAGAAGTCAGGTTGGTTACTAAGCTACTGTTAAATCGTTTTTCTGCAACTTTATCACTTGTTTGCAATTTTTATGTCTATGGTGTGTCTTAATGAGTGAAGAATCAAATGAGAGTAGCATGAATGTACCGAGAAACAAACCAGAACAAAAAAACATATACAAAATGTATGAAAAGCGAAGGAAATGAATCGAAGTATTTGTTGTTGTTTGGCCCGAGAAAAAATTTGTTTTTGAGAGAAAGAGAATCGGGTTGGAAGGAGGGGAGAGTAACCAAACACCAAAAAAACCAGCTTGAAAAATGTGAGGAAACGAATCAGAGAGAAGTGTACCGGAGAACATCCATCGCCGGCGTCGTCTCCGGCGCGACGTTCACCAGTCCGGTGAGAGCCCCCTACCGTCGCGAGTTTCCAGCCTTCGCCCCCCTTCTCTCTTTCTTTCCTTCTCGCGTTCTCTCTCTCTCACTCTATCCATGGAACCACGCCGTTCTCTCCCTCCACCATCACCGACCCACGCCTCTCTCTCCCTCACCGATTCACGCCACCATCCTCTCTCTCTCCCTCTCCCATGGCCGAAACCCACTTTCTCTCTCTAGAGGCTCTCTCTGCGGCGCAATATCAGGGAATGAATAAATATTGGATACAAAACCCTAAATCCCCTTAAATGTTTCAGATTTGCTGTTCTACTTTCATTTTCACACCCCACTATTTCTGCATACCCCCTCCCCTCAAGAGCCCATTCCTTTTTTGTTGCAACGCCCCCTGGTACCAAAAACGAGGTTGGGCCTTTAATTTTTACACCCCTGTTTAGTTATACCACTCCCAGTAACTAGTAACACCCCCGTTTTGCAATTTTCACCTTTTTCTCATTTTTTTTTTTTTATTCCTTCTAAACTCAAACACTTTTCATTAAATAAAAAACTTTGTTAATGGTCATGTGAAGCCTCTGCTTACATGATCATTAACAATGAGGACCTAGTGATGATCACTTGGAGCCTTTGCTCAATTGATCATCACGAACGTCTAATTTCTCGAAAGACTTTCAATAAATCAAAAAAACTTTGTTAATGGTTTTGCGAAGCCTCTGCTTGCATAATCATTAACAATGAGGAGCTAGTGGTGATCACTTGGAGCCTTTGCTCAATTGATCATCATGAATGCCTAATTTTTCTAAAAAACTTTCAATAAATCAAAAAACTTTGTTAATGGTTTTGCGAAGCCTCTGCTTGCATAATCATTAACAATGAGGAACTAGTGGTGATCACTTGGAGCCTTTGCTCAATTGATCATCGCGAACGTCTAATTTCTCGAAAGACTTTCAATAAATCAAAAAAAACTTTGTTAATGGTTTTTCGAAGCCTCTACTTGCATAATCATTAACAATGAGGAGCTAGTGGTGATCACTTGGAGCCTTTGCTCAATTGATCATCATGAATGCCTAATTTTTCTAAAAAACTTTCAATAAATCAAAAAACTTTGTTAATGGTTTTGCGAAGCCTCTGCTTGCATAATCATTAACAATGAGGAACTAGTGGTGATCACTTGGAGCCTTTGCTCAATTGATCATCACGAACGCCTAATTTTTCTAAAGACTTTAAATAAATCGAAAAACTTTGTTAGGGGTCTTGCGAAGCCTTTGCTTGCATGATCATTAACAATGGAGTACTAATGGTGGTCACTTGGAGCCTTCGCTCAATTGATCATCATGAAAGCTCAATTTCACAATTAAACAAGATACAAAATAAAACCAAAAACCTAGAACTACGTAGCTTTGATTTCTCCATCGCACCTGGAGATACGTAGGAGCGGATCCCCTCCGTCAAGCACAACAAACTAAAAAACATTTTTCCTCTCAAAAAACCAAAGCGGCTAACTCTGCGTCGAAATCGAAAATAAATATATTCATTAAGTCTATTCAAAATAGGCAAATTTAAATATTTTTCAAATCAACACTTAAAACCACACGTTTAATTAAAGGTTCCCTTTCAGTAGAAAGGAGGTATGGGGTGCTAATACCTTCCCCGTGCCTAACCGACCCCCGAACCCAAATCTTCCGGTTTTCCAAAAGACCATCTGCCCTCCAAAAAGGTTTTTTTTCAATATTTTCCTTATAAAAAATATTGGTGGCGACTTCATTGTTTTAAAAGGTTGTAAACGAAGAAAACCCCTCGGGGACTTTTTCGGGCGCAACAGCGACAAACAGGTGTTGAGCAGGTGATACTGAGTGAAGGTGCCTATGCCTTCCTGAGTTATTGTGTCAAGCTCTGTATAGTCAGACTAGGGATGGGGAAGTATAGTATCGTTATTTTACTTATGTATTAAACTATTTTGGAGTATGTATTGATTATGTAATGGATAAGTTAAACTTATTTTCATTCCGCTGTGCTAGTGAACTAGTTCTGGATTGTTGTACAACTAAACAGGTATTTTTGAGGGTTCTCCCCATTTAAGTCGTGATATGTAACACGCAATATATTTTATTAATGAAAGAGTAATTGTTGACTAAATTTAAGTCATATGTATGGTGAACGTAGCATTCCCTTGAGGATGTATCTTTTAAAAGAAAAACAATTTTTGAACTCTGATTTTAATTAAATATTTAAAGAGAGTAAGGGGGTGTTACAAGTTGGTATCAGAGCAAAAGTTCGGTCTGTCCGGCCAAGTTTGTCGATCGTAGTGTCTCGAGAGATCCCTTGTTGATCTCCAACGAGAGACTTTGTTAGAGATTTTGTTTGGTTGTTTGCAATTTGTTGATTGTAATTGCTTGTATTTGTTGGATTGTATTAAGTGAGGTATGTGTGATTGGAAGAGCATTTTAACGACGTCCAAGGAGTAGGAATCGTGGACGACGCCCGTACTGGATCACAAGTTAAAAGTCCTTCAATGTGAAAGGTGTAAATTTTGAAAAGACGTAGTTTTGTGACCTTAATTAGTTGGATGCGTGAGTAGGAGGGACCGATCACCCCGATAACTCATTCCCAATGAAAGAGCGCGACAATAACTCGTAATTATTATAAAATTTGAATATATACTAATTTCAACTTGATTGATTGAGTGGTGTGTGCAAGTTGGTTGATTATTAATTTCTAGATAAATAGATACCTTATGGATGTTTGAGTTTGATTTGGGGTTTGATAGTAGGGAGATGTCAAAATAAGGATTGACACTTTGGATTTGAAGTTCGTACAAAGAAAATAGAGCATGCCTTTTTTGGAAGAGTTTAGAAATATGGTTTCTGGAAAGCCTAAGGTAGAGAAATTGTCTTTAAAAGTATGGTAGTCGAGGGAGTACCTATCTAGGATCTAGATGATAGTGTGTAACTTTGAGGATTAGATGATTAAAAATTCGAGTGCGAAGAAGAGTAGGAATCTTAGAAATGAGGAAGGCATTGTTTGTGGGTTGGATATGGATTGACATAAGATAGGAGCATTAGTACTTAAATGATTGATATGGCGTAGTTCCCTAACGATAAATTAATGGTGTTTGGATAATCTAGTGAGACTTTAGTGATCTGAAAATAGAGTTTTGGTACAAAGTAAAGGTGTAGATTAAGTATGCCTAAGGATGTTGTAACCTTCTTGAAATTCTTAATGAGTGTTGGACTAGTTATGTAGGGGAAGTGTTTAGTAGTTGCTTAACCACAGGTGTGTTGAAGTGTGATATGCATGCGACGTAGTATGTGGGAGACAAAGTATGTAGTACCGAGGTTTAAGTACGTTTGAATAGTAAGCGTAGTGAAGCTTAGCGTGACGTAGTGTAGTGAACCGAGGTACCAAAAGAGTGTACCGAGGCGTTGTGTAGTGTAAGGGCCGAGGTTAAGGAGTGCTTGGGTGTAGTGTGCCTAAGTGTAATAGTCAAGGGTGAAGTGACTAAGTGTAGATGATGAAGTGAGTTGTGAATAAGCCTAAGAGTAGTGGAGAGACAATATTTGAAGGATTGCTTGTGAATATTATTACCTTTGATTGACGTTTTGATATAGATTGATTGTTTCTGTAATGCACATGAGTTTAATTTTGATTTGTGCTAAATTGTTTTGAAGTTATGTCTTGAAATGAAATGCGGTGCTTAGTTATAACAATTAAGGGTAGGATTCGCGTATAGTCTCCTTTTAGCAAAGATGAAATGATTGATTTTTTTAACTTCGAGTTTATGTCGGAAACTAAATTTTGAAAATAATAAGTGGTTGTTGTGTGGCAACTGTTAGTGTTATAATAAAATTTGGGGTTGCGTATAGTTTTCCTTTTGGACAAAACCGTGAGTTATGTGATTTTCGAAAAAAAGCAATGACTTGGAGAATTTTGTGTTTTTGGGAATGAGCGTAATGTCAAGAATTGTGTTAAATTCTGTTCCAAGTTGTTTAGAATTTTATTACGAGATGTGACATGATTTTAGCTTTAGGACCGATTAGGTCAGGGATTGATGTTGTTTGAAAATGACGAGGCCTTACAATAATTTCATGGTTTGACGAGATAAAATCTTTTGAAACAAAAAGGTGAGTTTTACTCACGTTTAGAGAATTTTAAAATGTGTTTGTCTATTTATGTGTTGACATGTGTTTATTTACTGTGATGGAAAGTTTAGTTACGGAGAGAGTGCAAATTTCACGAAATTGGAAATTTTACGGTTTTTGAGCATGCTTGGTTTGTGATTTTGTAACTCGATTGTGCTTGAGTGAATTGGTGAAATTATGCCTTGATTGTAGGTAAAACATGTGTTAGAATATTTGGTTGTTTAATTCCGATAACGTTGCTATGTCAAAGGAATTGTCGAAGTTTATGAACCACTGCTGAAAATCTATTGCACCTATATTGTCTATTGAAATGTATGATATGTTCTAGTTTTAAAATTGATGTTACGATTTGGTTAAGCAGGTAAAAATTATTTTTGGGAAGTCCAGTATTACAGAGGAAACTCTGCTAGAATTTTAAATCGAAATTTTGATACATGATCAAAGTGGTAATTGAGTTGTGTGATTAGAGGTAAATGAAATTGAGAAAATGTTAGAGTAGTGTTAACTAAGCATGGTCGAAGAGCGAGTTGTTGAAATAGGTGTAAGTACCTAAGTGAAGAGTATGTCCATTGAAGTATAGAGTTGTCGAAATGAGTAATGTCTAAGTGTATTCCTCTAAGTTAGAGTGGGAGTGTCGAACTATTGAAGTTGTCAAAGTATAGTGTGATGTATATAAACTTAAGTGTAAAGGAGTGGGTGTAACGTAGGGAAGCCTAAACTAGTATTCTTTGAGATGTAAGTATTTACGTAGGATGAGAGGCGAGTCGAGCTTAGTAATGTTGAAAGATAGCGGTGTCGAAGTGTTGTGCAGGTAAGTCGAAGGGTAAGTCCATGGGAGTCGAGGTGTAGTGGCTAAAGGGTAGTGTATAAATATACCTAAGTACAGTGCTTGAGATGCCGTTTGATGTTAACATGATTCGAGGATTGTTGCTAAGCAAAGTCTTTGTTGTTATGGAACTTCGGTGTGGGATTATTAGTAATGACGACGAGTAGGTCAATTAGATGAATGAGATAGGTTGGATTAGGAGGCCGAGTTCGGAAGTGAGCACCAGAGATTGGAAACTTAAAGAGGGTAAGCTAATCGCAAATCGTAGTTGAGGGCATAGTGCCCCTACATCGGAATAGATGGTATTTGAGTAGTCGAGTAGGATCTGGATACCCTACGGGTTAGAATATCTGCTAAGGGTAAGAGTGTAGAGAAGGTGCGTGGTTTGTTACCATAGTGTACGATAGATTATGATGAGTACGGTTAGAGGCGAGAAGGAGTTGGGTATTGCTTCGTGAGTATTTTCGAGGACGAAAATATTCTAAGTGGGGGAGAGTTGTAACGCCCCAAAATAATTTAATTGTTTAATTAAGTTATTTAAGGCTTGCAACATTTATTTAAGTGGATTAATTAAGTTGTGGAGAAATATTAGGATTGTTTAATTAAATAGAGGAGGTGTTTAATTAAATGGGGGAGGTGTGAATAGTGGCCCAAGTCAATTGGGCCTAGGATTAAAATTGAAAGAAATAAAAGGAATAGAAAGGAAGGAAGAAGGATGGGCCGAGAGAGTGAAGGGAAAAGAATGAAAGAATTAATTGAATTAATTGAATTGAATGAAAGAAAAGGAATGGTGAGAGTGAGGAACAGAGAGAGAGAACCGAGGCGTGAGAGTGAAGGGGGCGTGAAGGAGGAAGAGGAAAATGGGAAGATCTCCTCATTTCTTAACAGGGTAAGGGGGCTTTTCGTCTCTTTTTCTTCCGTTTTTCTCCCTCTTTCCATTGATACTAGCTTCATGAGCTAATTTCTCCTTAATCCTTTTTTACCATTGATGAACCATTTGAGCTCAAAGTGGGGAAATTGAAGTTTGAGCATAGAGGAAGCTAGATTAAGGTTTGGGAAGCTCAAGTTAAGGTGGGGAGGCTTGGGTTTGGTTTGGAAGGTGGTGGAGCGAATTGGTAATGAGTTCGCGTTTGGAACGAAATTGAGCGCTAAGTTGTGAAGTTTTCTTGCTAGGAGATCTCATTTCAACAAAGACCTAAGGTTAGGGGTCTTTTCATTCATAATAGCTTATAAGATTTGTATTGTATGGAGGTTAGGGTTTTAAAATAATTATTGAATTATTTGGTGAAGATGATGAATAGTGATTATATGTTGATTGAGTGTTATTTGGTTTGATTGTTGTTGTGTTGGATTGATTTTTGAGGAACCCACTATGTTGTTGTTGAAATGGGATTGATATGCATTTTTGAGTGTTTTATGAGTGTGATTGTTTTGTTGTGAATAAATGGGTGTTAGGTATATTTGGATCGTTTTGATGATATGTTTGTTGGAAAGAAATGAAGTATGAGTATGTGTGTGAATTAGGTGTATATGACTTAATTGGATGATTGATTTGTGGGAATAAAATGTGTCTAAGTGATGGTTTAGTCCTAAGAATTAATTTAATCCTTAGTGTGACAAATTAGTCCCTAAGAATTAAATTAATCCTTGGCGTGACAAAATAATCTCTTAGTGCCTAATTAGCTCTACTATGCCATATAAGTCTCAAAGTAATAAATTAATTAATTGTGTGACAAAATGATCCCCTAGTGTCCAATTAGTCCCAATATGTCAATAATTTTCCTAAGCCCCTAAATTAATTTTGGTGTGTCAAAAATGGTCCTTAAGTGAAGAAAAGGTCCTTATGAGGTGGTTTGGCCCTTAGGTGGGATTCAATCTAATAATTGTTAAGATGGTGATTAATAATTGATGAGGTGAGGATTAATAATTGATGAGGTGATGATTAATAAATGATGAGTTGATGATTAATAAATGGTGAGGTGATGATTAATAATTGAGGTGAATGGTGATGTGGCTTCGCCAAAATGGTGAGTTGAATAATTGTGGTGATGAATCGTGATCTTTGTGAATGCATTGTCATGGTGTCACATATTTCATATGCATTACGTGGTGTATGGTGAATGGTGATGTGGCTTGGCCACCCAGACGGGATTTTGGTGATGATTATGGATCCACATGCATATTGCACACATGCATATACTCATACATTTGATTGATGCCTCCCGATGAGTGGGAGTTGAATGCTATATGACGGATGATGAGTGTTTGTGTAATTGAGCAGTGAGGCTTCTCGAGATTTGTATTTAGTGACGTATGTTAGTATGGTTGTAGAGTGTGTTCTGTTTCCTTCCTCGTATAATACTTATATTATTTGCTATTATTTATGCAAAGAGACTCACCCTAGCATTTTATGTTGCCTGCTCTCGTGGCGACAAACAGGTGTTGAGCAGGTGATACTTAGTGAAGGTGCCTATGCCTTCCTGAGTTATTGTGTCAAGCTCTGTATAGTCAGACTAGGGATGGGGAAGTATAGTATCGTTATTTTACTTATGTATTAAACTATTTTGGAGTATGTATTGATTATGTAATGGATAAGTTAAACTTATTTTCATTCCGCTGTGCTAGTGAACTAGTTCTGGATTGTTGTACAACTAAACAGGTATTTTTGAGGGTTCTCCCCATTTAAGTCGTGATATGTAACACGCAATATATTTTATTAATGAAAGAGTAATTGTTGACTAAATTTAAGTCATATGTATGGTGAACGTAGCATTCCCTTGAGGATGTATCTTTTAAAAGAAAAACAATTTTTGAACTCTGATTTTAATTAAATATTTAAAGAGAGTAAGGGGGTGTTACAATAGTGCAGTTTTTTTTAAATGTAAGTTGCTGTTTTTTTTTTTTTGTCACTAAACTTGGTGCTGTTTTGCGAAACTATAGTGCAGTTTTTCAAAATATAAGTGGCTGTTTTGTTACTAAATTGATACTGTTTTCTCAAATTGTGTTGCTGGACGAGGATCGAATTTTCTGAGTTCATTTTATGATTGAATTGCTGTAAGGGGTTATACTACTAGTGTACTCCTTGACTATGGCTAAATTGTGGTTTACCACTAAGGCGAAATTTCTTTCAACGGTGCATTTACAAGGGCATCATTTGAGAGCCTCGCAAATGTGGCCAATGCCTCTTCGCGAGTAGTACCAGCTACTGAGTAATCCCATAGTCAATCAGTTTACTATTTTATAACCCACAAAACTAAAAGATAAGTGATCAATGATGATGTGTTATTTAAATGATTGTGATGTGAATGACGAATGCACTCTACGAGTGTTTTATGATGATGTGTTATTTAATGAGTGTGATGTGAATGGCGAGTACACTCTACGAGTGTTTTATGATGACATACCTTGAGTGGTTATTTATTTTATGATGATGGTGGTGAGTACCCCGAGTGAGTGTTGGTTGAATTGCACATGTGTTATAGGATCTCATGGCATGTGCATACTATGACTTATATTGATGATGTTATGCCTTGAGTGGTTCTCTTCTATAATGAAGATATGCCTTGAGTGGTTTTTAAAGATGATATGGTACCATCATGCATATGCCCGCGTGTGGGTTGCATTTTCATACATAAACATAATTGTGAGTGGTCTTTGTTGTGATTTGAAATGGTGTTGTGTAATTATGATGTGGTGATGATACCTTGTGATTGTCCCTTCTTATTACTCTATTGTGTATCTGATTATGTTCCTTTGAAATTCTCACCCCTTCTGCTTGGAATGTTGCTCTATTGTGGCAACGCTGCAGGTACCCGCGAGTGAATGTTGCCCTTCTTATTCTTTTAATTTTTGGGCTGTAATGTTGTGTCGCTCTCTGATACTGTAACACCTAGGGGCGTGGAGTGGGATAATTTGTTTAATAATTGTATGCTGATTTTTAATTGTTACATTGAGACGTGTGTGAGAGTATTTGGTGAGTTGGTAGTTATCTGCATTTGCGATTGTGTTTTATGAGAATGGGATTTTCCATAACATGATGTTGATTGCACAAATTGAAGAGTGCATTATGTGATGAGTTTTTAATGAAGTGTAGCATTTCTTTTCTATCAAGGAACGAAATTTTATTTTTAAGAAAAAGGAATTACTCTGATAAATGACACGTAATATAAGGGTAGAAAAGGGGTGTTACAGGAAGAGTCTGCTCTGCTGTCTGCTGAGCAATTGCGCAGGGTAATGAAAGAGGGTGGTCAGTTGTTTGCTTTGATGGCGTCTATGTTCGAAGCCGAAACCGTGGTTGATGGGTTCACGGGTTACAGTGCGTCCACTGAAGTGTTTCCTGATGAGATTCCGTGTGTCATGGCACCGTCACTGGATGTCCGCTTCGAGTTATGCGAATTGAAGAAGCAGTTAGAGGAGCTTCTTGAGAAGAAATTTGTGAGGCCTAGTGTGTCACCATGGGGAGCTCCATTTTATTGGTAAAGAAGAAGGATGGGAGTATGCGTGCGTGCGTGGACTACGAGATGATTGAATAAAGTGACTATCAAGAATAAGTATCCTCTCCCGGGATAGATGATCCGATGGATCACCGTGGGTGCTAAAGTGTTTAGCAAGATTGACTTGAGGTCCGGGTATCACCAGTTAAGGTGAAGGATGAGGACATCCGAAAAAGCGTTGAGCGAGGTATGGGCATTATGAGTACTCTGTAATGCCGTTTGGTGTCACAAATGCACCAGGGGTGTTTATGGAGTACATGAACCGAATCTTCCATAGCTATCTGGATCGGTTTGTGGTCGTTTTCATTGATGATATTCTGGTGTACTCAAAATCGAGGAAGAGCATGCGAGCACTTGAGGTTGGTGCTAGAGGTCTTGAAAGAGAGGAAGTTGTATGCCAAGTTGTCAAAGTGTGAGTTACGGTTGCATGAGGTGAGCTTCTTGGGTCATATCATTTCTGGTGATGGTATAGCTGCGGATCCAGCCAAGGTTGATGCAGTGTTGCAGTGGGAGAGCCCAAAATCTGTGACTGAGATCAGGAGTTTCTTGGGGTTGGCTGGTTATTACAGGAGGTTTATTGAAGGGTTCTCTAAACTAGCCCTTCCATTAACCCGATCCGACTGTAAGGGGAAATGCATTTGTGTGGGATGCAAAGTGTGAAGAGAGCTTCCAAGAGCTAAAGAGGAGGTTGACCACGTCTCGGTGTTAGTGTTGCTGTGCGAGCAACCATTTGTTGTGTCTTCGCGATGCTTCCAAGATGGGTTTGGGAGGTGTATTGATGCGGGGATGGGAAGGTAGTTGCTTATGCGTCCCGACGATTGAGGACACATGAGAAGAACTATCCTACTCATGACTTAGAGTTGGCTGCGATTGTGTCTGTCTTTGAAGATTTGGAGGCACTATCTCTATGGTACTAGATTCGAAGTGTTCGGTGATCACAAGAGTCCAAAGTACTTGTTTGACCGAAGGAGTGAATATGAGACAGAGCGTTGGTTAGAGTCTGCTTGAAGGACTATGATTTCGGCTTGAACTATCACCCCGACAAAGCTAATGTCGTGGCGATGCTTTAAGTCGGAAAACTTTGCATATGTCGGCTATGATGGTGAGGAGTTGGAGTTGATTGAGCAATTTCGCGACTTGAGTGCAGTTTGTGAGTGACACCCCGCAGTGTCGAGTTGGGTATCTTGAGGATTGGGAATGATTTCTTGGTTAGTATCGAGAGGCCTTGAAAACTAGATGTGAAAGCGGTAGACTTCTTTGGTTCTTTGGTGAGCAAGCGGCGAGAGGGGATTACAAGTTGGATTCCCGGGGTGTGTTGAGATTCGAGGCGAAACGTGTTCGGATGATCTTGAGTTGAAGAGGATGATACTTGAGGAGAGCCATAGGAGTAAGTTGAGCATTCATCCGAGTGCTACTAAGATGTATCATGATCTCAAGAAAGCTGCTTTTGGTGGCACGGTATGAAGAGAGATGTAGCACAATTTGTTTATGCGTGTTTGACTTGCGAGAAGTCAAAGATTGAGCACCGAAGCTTCTGCGGGTTGATGCAACCTTTAGAGATTCCGAATGGAAGTGGACCAGACATTTCCATGGACTTTGTGGACTGGGTTGCGAAATACAAATGAGAGGTCCGACACTATTTGGGTGATTGTGGATAGTTTGACCAAGTCTGCTCATTTCATTCCTATCAACATCACACATCCTGTGCCAAAGTTGGCTAGAATATACATTCGGTGATTGTGAAGCTTCATGGGGTTCCGAAGAGTATTGTGTCGGATAGAGACCCGCGGTTTACATCCGAAGGTTTTGGGGGGAGCTTGCGGGGAGGCTTTGGGGTCCAAGCCGAGGTTGAGTTCGACTTATCATCCTCGGTGATGGTCGGACGCAGAGAACCATCCGGTCTTTGGAGGATCTTTTGAGAGCTTGTGTGCTAGAGCGGGGAGGTGCGTGGGATACACATCTCCCAGCGATTGAGTTCACTTATAATACTGGCTATCATTTGAGCATTGGGATGGCCCCTTTTGAGGCCTTCAGTATGGGCGGAGGTGCGAAACTCCTTTGTGTTGGCATGAGTCCTGGTGAGAGTGTTGTTCTTGGACCGAGTTGGTTAGGAGACTACGGAGAAGGTGAAAATGATCGGGGAGAAAATGAAAGAGTCCCGGCCGTGAGAAAAGTTATCACGATAGGAGGAGAAAGGACTTGGAGTTTGGTGGTGAGCATGTGTTCTGACGAGGTCACGCCTATGGCCGGTGTTGGGCGTGCTCAAGGCAAAGAAGTTAACTCCAACGTTTATTGGACCGTACCAAATCACCGAGAGGGTTGGAAAGGTTGCTTATAGGGTGGCCTTGCCACCTAATCTTCGAACTTGCACGATGTCTTCCACGTGTCACGGCTTGGAAGTATATTCGCACCGTCTCATGTGATTCACATGGATGACATGGAGAGTGCGTGAGAACCTCACCGTGGAGACTATGCCGTGAGGATTGATGATAGAGAAGTGAAGGTGTTGAGAGGAAAGACATTGCCTTGGTCAAGGTAGTGTGGTTGGGAGCTCTTTGGTGAGAGCATGACTTGGGAGGCGGGAGAGCGGGGATCACGAGAGTCGTATCGGTCGTTTGAATCAGTATGAATTTCGAGGATGAAATTTCCTAAGTGGGGAGAGTTATAACACCCTAAATGATTTAATTAAGCAATTGATTAAATTATTTAAAGTGTTACTTGCTTTAAATTATAATAGAATATAAAATAGTGTTTATAATTGATAATTTATTTTAATTGAAGGGGATGGTGGAAGAAATGGAGAGGGGTGTAAAAGGGCCCAAGGTGCGCTTGGCCCAGTGTACATATATCCAAAATTAGAATTTTCTCTCATTTGTGAAAAGAGAAAGAAAGTTGCGAAGGAGAGAAGAGAAAGGAGAGGAGAACTCTCGGCGCAAAAACCCTAGGAGAAGAGGAAGAGAAGAAGAATTCGTGACTTGAAGGCTTGGATTGTTGCGATGGTTTTGTTAAGTGACTCCATTTCGGTTCTTCTCTCTGATTAATTTGAGGTAAGGGAGTCTCACTCTATAATAGAGGAGATAATGGGTTATATGTATATCATAGGGGCTGTTTTATGTTAATTGATGATTGTATGATGATTTGATTTCTTGAATTTGATGAATTCCTTGGTAAAATTGATTTAGAGCTTGAGTTAGGGTTTTATAATATATGATTTTGTGATTTTGATGTGATTGATGATTTATGCGTGTAATTGGTTGTTAATTCGTGAAATTAGAGGTGTTAGAATGATTAAAGTGTGGATTGGTTTGAGAGGATTTGGAGGATTTGGGATTTTTGAGGTTGGGCGCCAAATGGCTAGGAATTGTGCGCCCAGTGCTTGTGAGGGGTTTTTGTGATGTGTTCTTTGTGCGGGCGCCAATTTCCTAGAGAAATGGCGCTGTGTCCTATATAGATGGCCCAGGTAGGAGTGTTCTTTATGCAGGCGCCAAGTTCTTTGTGTCTGGCGCCCGATCTGCTTCGTTTGAGTCTTTGTGAGGGTGTGTTTTGCTGTCTGCGGGCGCGAGAATGTGGGTATTTGGGGGCCCGGAAGTGAAACTCGTATTCTGAACATATTTTACCGTGCCAATTTTTGTATTCACCTGCCCAAATTCATTTTTAAGTGTTTTGGCTCGAGTGGTTTTACAGTTGCGGTGTCATTTTGAAAATGTCCCGGTGGGGGTGGTTTTGTGTGTGTAAATGGGGTGGGTGAGGGAAACTCACATTTCTAAACATATTTTACTGTGCCAATTTTTGTATTCACCTGCCCAAATTCATTTTTAAGCATTTTGGCTCAGTGGTTTCTTAGTCTGAGTCTTATTTTAAAAATGTCTCGGTGGGGGTGACTTTGCGTGTGTAAAGGGGTGGTTTGGGTGAAACTTACTTTTAGAGCATATTTCATGTGCCAAATTTTGTATTTACACCTTAAAAACATTTTTAAACATTTTTGGCTCGGGTGGTTTTTGGTTTGAAAGTGTTGGGTGTCTTTGGAGTCGATGGGCGCCAAACCAGTCTTTGCCCAGGCGCCTAGTCTGCTTTACGTGTGTGCGAGGCGTATGCAGGCGTATGTACGAGTTTGTGTCTAAGTCATGTTGCCCGAGGGCGCGCCAGTTGCTAGAAAAGTGGCGCCCGGTGGTGTGTGTTGCCACGAGCGCGCAAAATCTTGAGTTTACGGCGCTAGTCTTTGTGTTGCACCGAGCGCGCGAGAATGTGGGGAAAATGGCGCCTAGTCTTTGCCAAGTGCCTAAGAGTGTCTTTGTTTTGGTCCCTAGGTGACAGCTTTGGTCCCTAGATGATTGTTTTGGTCCTAAATGGTGGTTTAGGTCCTTGAGTGAGGTTGAGTACTCTAGAGGAGATTAGTCCTTGGGACTTAATGGTGTTGAGTGTGTACAACGAGGTGATTGAGCATGCCATGAGGGCATGGGCGGAGGGCCAAGCCATGAGGGCTATAAAATGAGATTGAATCTTTGAGATAAGAGTTAATGTGTGTATTGAAATTTGTTTGAGATTGTGTTTGTGTTGTACATGGAGTCTCATGCATACATTCTAGTGCGATCGTAGAGCTTATAAAATGATTGTGAAGCTTTGAGGGCGGCGGAGGGCGTGAGTCATGAGGACTCCATTATTGATGAGAATGCCGGAGGGCAAATATTGAGAACGCCGGGAGGGCAAATGGTACCACATGCATACTTCCATTGCATACATTCTCATGAGTGCATGTATGTTATTGAGTGATGATTGGTGTGTTTGAGTATCTTTGTGAACTATGACTATATATATGGCTTATTATCACTTTTATTATATAGTTCGAGACTCACCCTTTCTTGTTGTTGTTTACCACAGTAGTCATGAGTGAGGGCTTTCTACCTTCACTACTCCCAGAGCCGATGCAGCTCACGATCGTAGCACCTGGGGTTGGGGTTATGAACTATAGTTGTCTGTTTTGCTCCTTGTGGAGCCTTCTATGTATCTTGTTTTGAGATTATTTGGATTATTCTGTTGAGATTATGAGTATTTTCCATTTGTATTATGTGAAATTATATTTCTATGAGTTTATCTAATGGTGTTACGTATTCTGATTTTGTTTATGAGAGAGAGAGGTGTGACGCTCCATTTTATTGAGGAATGATTTATGTTATACTATTAGTGTGCTGAATGACTATGGCTAAATTGTGGTTCGCCACTAAGGTCAGAATTTCTTTCACTGGTGTATTTACAAGGGCATCACTGAGAGCCTTGCAAAGGAGGTCAATGCCTGTTGCAAGTAATATCAGTTACCTGAGTAATCCTATAGTCAATCAGTTCACTTTTTTATAACACACTAAACCAAAAGATGACCAGAATAGATTAGAAATGGGGTGTTACAATGTATGTACATTACACTACTACTGTTTTAGCTGCGCAAATGTTTTATTGTTTTGTTTGGTTAAGTCCATGTAGAAAAATGTAACACTCCTTGAGTGGTTTTTGAAAACTCTGATTTAATTGCTTATTAGTATTAGAATTAAGGGGGTGTTACACATCCAGCTCAAAATCTTTGTTATCAGCTCGGCCAACACTCACAAACACATCCACCAACTTCACATCAACCTTCTGTGCTTCCCTTATACTAAACATGAACTCATTGGTGATCTTCAGCATCCCCAACTTAACACTCCGAGGTTTTACTTCACATACTAGGCTCAAATCTCTAAACTGTTCAATTAATTCTAGCTCCTTTACCATCATCGATGACATATGCAGAGATTTCCTACTCGATTGCATATCGGCTACAACATTGGCCTTCCCCGGGTGATAGTTCGGACCAGAAGTCATAGTCCTTCAATAACTCCAACCATCTCCTCTGCCTCATGTTCAATTCCTTACGATCAAACAAGTACTTGCAAACTCTTGTGATCACTAAACACCTCGAACCTCGAACCAAAAAGGTAATGCCTCCATATCTTCAATGCAAACACTACTACGGCTAGCTCTAAATCATGAGTGGGGTAATTCTTCTCATGAGTCTTGATTGCCTTGAAGCGTGCGCCACTACTTTACCTTCTTGCATCAAAGACACAGCCCAAACCCAACTTAGATGCATCACAATAAATCACAAAAGGATCCGCTTGGATTAGGCAACGTCAAGATCGGCGGCGTTGTCAATCTCCTCTTCAACTCTTGGAAACTCTCTTCACAACGGTCATCCCATACGAAAGCCCTATCTTTACATGTCAATTGGGTTAATGGCAACGCCAATTTGGAGAAACCCTCAATGAATCTTCTGTAGTAACCGGCTAATCCCAAGAAGCTCCTCACTTCGGTGGCCGACTTGGGTGCCTCACACTTCAACACACGACTTCAATCTTTGAAGGGTCCACCGCAATCCCATTCTGGAAATCACATGGCCTAGGGAACTCACTTCCCTCAACCAAAACTCACACTTTGATAGCTTCGCATACAGCTTCTTCTCCTTCAGAACCTTCAGCACTATCCTTAAGTGCTCGGCATGCTCTTCTGCCGACTTGGAGTAGACCAAGATATCGTCTATGAACACTACCACAAACCGATCTAAGTATTCATGGAAAATACGATTCATATACTCCATGAATACCCACTGGAGCATTAGTGACACCGAATGGCATTACTAAGTACTCGTAGTGTCCATACCGAGTTCTAAAAGCCGTCTTTGAGTGCGTCTTCGTCCTTCACTTTGATTTGATGGTAGCCCGACCTCAAATCAATCTTGGAAAATACTGCGCACCCACTAATTGATCCATCAAATCGTCAATTCTTGGTAGTGGATACTTGTTCTTAATTGTAACCTTGTTCAATTGTGCGTAGTCCACGCACAACCTCATGCTTCCATCTTTCTTCTTCACTAGCAACACAGGTGCTCCCCACGGTGACACGCTTGGTCTCACGAATTTCCTTTCTAGCAATTCTTCCAAGCTGTTTCTTCACTCGGACAGCTCGGATGCGGACATCCTATAAGGTTCCATGTAGACACCGGTCTTGTTCGAGAATCGGTTCTATGGTGAACTCAATCTCTCTCTCGGTGGCACATCGGGTATTTCTTGAAACACCTCGGCAAACTCTCTAACCACTGACACATCTTCAATCTTGACTTGATTCTCTACTGCTAATGACGCCCATAAAGCAAACAGAGTAACCCCTTCTCCTAACAACTTGCGCACTTGTCTAGTAGGAAGTAAAGCCGACTCCTTCACCTCGGCGGCGGGAAAACTAACCGATCTCTCGGTATGAATTGATATGAACATGGTTGTCTACCAACCAGTCCATACCAAGGATGACGTCCATTCCCTCTAGTGGTAAACAAATTAAGTTAACAGAGAAGTCCCTGTCGAATACAGTCAGTGGGCACTTCGAACATACCAGAGAGGTAGTCACTGAACCCATAGCCGAAGTGTCAATGACCATCTCCCTCCCCAATGAAGACAATACTAAACTCAGCCTATTAGCACACATGGCAGAAATGAAGGAATGAGTTGCACCAGTATCTATAATTGCAACTAGAGGAACACCATTGATATAACACGTACCTTTGATTTCATTCACTACCTCGGACCCAGCTAACGCAAACACTTCCCCCACGCCTCTCTCTTGCTTTGGCTTTGGACACTTGGGACTGATGTGCCCCATCTCTCCACAATTGAAACAGACTATCTCCTTTCGCCCACACTCAGCAGATAGGTGGCCCTCCTTGCCACATCTATAACACCTCTTCACTTCAGCCTTGCACTCCTTCGCCTTGTGCCTAGGCAATCCACACTTGTAACAAGTCAGAATAGCAGGAGCGTCTCCCCTATTAGGCTTTCCTCTCCCTGCAGAATTTCCCTTTCCTCTACCACCAGAATGGTCATAAGGCTTCCAACGATACTGAGGTTGAAAAGTCTTCTTATCTTTCCCAGCTCGGCTAGTAGCCACACTATCTTCTTCATAAATTCTACAACTATCCACCAGCTCGGAATACACCCTTATCCTTTGATACCCAATTGCCTGCTTGATCTCAGGCTTCAAACCGTTCTCAAACTTGATACACTTGGAGAACTCAGCAGTAGCTCCAGTGTAATGGGGGTAAAACTTTATCAGCTCGGAAAACTTGGCAGCATACTCCGACACGGTCATGTTACCTTGCTTAAGCTCTAAGAATTCCATCTCTTTCTTTCCTCTCACATCTTCGGGGTAGTACTTCCTCATGAACTCTTTCTTAAAGTTCTCCCATGTGATCTCCTCCTCTGCAGCTTCCAACCTTGGAAGAACTCCAAGCCACCAGTCGTCGGCTTCTTCAGCGAGCATATGAGTCCCAAACCCCACTTTTTGCTCATCGGTGCAATCCATCACTCTGAAAATTCTCTCTATTTCCTTCAACCATGCTAGAGCCCCATCAGGATCATACCTCCCCTTGAAGGTAGGAGGATTCTCCCTCTGGAAACTAGCGAGCCTACGAGCTCCAGCATCATCGGCATTCTGCTGAGGTCGATTCCCCATAGCATTTGCCATCGCCTCCAACGCAGCAGCTATAGCAGCATCATCTCTTCCAGCTCTTCCAGCCATTCTCACTTCACTGATTACACAATCAAGATCTGGTTTAGAACGAGCCTAAGACTCGAGGCTTAAGACACTTAGACTCAATACTTGGTCGGACAAGACCGAACTTATGCTCTGATACCAACAATGTAACACCCCCTTATCTAATCAATTCGATCTACTAAATTAAAATCAGAGTTTCAAAATTCCACTCAAAGGAGGGCTACATTTGATGATTTAAAAAGGAAAACAGAATTTCAATTAAGTTCAAACAGTTGCACAGCATTATACTAAACATGTAATCATGCGCATCACATCGGCTAAAGGGTCTAAGCCCACAACATAAGGCACCTCGGCCAGTACGACATCAAGTCATAATACATATTAAAAGTTACAACAAAATATGATAGTTTTAGTTCAAAAGACTATCTAGCGAGAAAATACACAAGATCGGCATAAAAGCACTAAAAATCTACTCGGCTGAACCCGGTGTTACACGACCGGAGCAGAACACAACCGACTTGAGCTAGGCACAGCTATCACTCATGTGTACCTGCAAGTTGCCGACATGAGAAGCAACATAAAGCAGCTAGGGTGAGTCTCTTAACACAAGTAATATAATGTGAAGAAAGCTTATGGTTAGAGATAGCACTAAAGCACCTCGGTTCGGCTAAAACAACACTCACCGATAGTTCAAACAATCACAACAATTATCAATCATCATAACACGATAAATTATGAAATGTATGCATGAATACAACCCAACCAAAGGGCATTATGCAATGAGGTACCTCCACTGTCGTTATTTAGCCTATCGGCTCTCCGTCGTTACTCAGTCGTTATTTTGATATGGAGACCGAAGTCTACCACATCCGAGGTCGAAACCTCCTCCGCTGTTATATGCACATGAACATGTGACTTCATGACAAATGCAATCACACACCATCAATCATAACGCATGTGAATGCTTACACCGCTGCGTTCACCGTCGTTACTCGTCGTTCTACTCGTCGCTCACACCGGCGTCCACACCATCTAGACATCATCACGGTGCTAAGGTCGACCCTACTACACCGGTAGAATCACCCAGGACCTACAACCGACCTCTCAATCACCTCGGCACTCCATGGTGGACTAATTGTCACACCGGGACCGCAACGACACACTTAGGGACCAAAATGTCACCTAAGGACCAAAATGGACTTAATCGCTCCCTTACTTATGCACATTGGTGCTAAAATAGCACTCACAGTGGAGTCCCACAATGTGCTAGGCAACATTGGCGCCTAACATCACCTCGGCACACTATGTGTCACCTCGGCTAACTACTCAACATCACCTCGGCACACTATGTGTGTACCTCGGCTAACTACACTCAAACCTTCAATTCGGTAGCGCGCTCACAGTTACGCACTCCCTTACACTAAAATCATCTAAGTCATGGGAATTCACTTCTCAGTATTCCCTGGTTCAGTTTACCTACACTTAGGCACTTGGGCGTTTCACCTTGGTGACGCTACCTCGGCCTGAGGACCTCAGTTCACTCCCTCTACACCTCGGTAACCTTAAGGCGAAACACCTACACTTCGGTTTATGCGCCCTTACCCCTCGCAATTGGTGTTTAGACACATACTCTCCCTCAAACTCACCAACAGACTCTCAACACTAAGACACTCTAAGCGTTGACTTCCCTCAACTCGGTTTCTCTCACTCTGAGCTTAAGGGTACTCGGTTTACTCTGTTTCTTCACTTAAACCCCACATGCAACACATTTCCAGCTCACCACACTCATGCACACTCTGATACTCACTCCATTTGCTCCGATCCTCTCCCTAACTATACATGCAAGCTCATTTCTTCACACTACACCGATTCTCACTCTAATGCCTCACCATGTAATGCTCACTTCGTACCACACAGAACAGAGAGAGAGTTACACTCCTCTCTCTTTTCCAACCGATCCACCGTCGTTCCTCTCCACAAATCACAGCAAAGAGCAATAACACAGCAAACATGGTATGAACAACACATAAAACACACATGCAAAGTGATCAGAACCACTCACACCAAAACACTATCAAACACAAAACATTACAAGGATTAAAAGAGCCCCCTAACCTGATTACAACAGTAGACACACCCTCTTCACTAGCACTTCTAAGAATCCTTGAAGAATCAGCTCACTCTTCACTTTTTCAGCTCGTTTCCCTTCCTTCTTCCCTTCGGTTCTCTTCCTTCTCTCTAAGTCTCACTTATCTCTCTACTTTCTCAATTTGGAAACTTAACTAATTTTTGGAACAATGGAGCTGGTCTCCTACGAAGGCACCATATAACATGTCCTAAGGGACTTAAATGAGGCCTTGGCCTTATTGGTGCCGTGGGCTTCCTCTACCCACACCCTCTCCTAACTTAGACATTTTCCTAAAAAGTAACATATGCTTAACCTTCACTTAATGAATTACTTGACTTAAAAGTAAAATGTTGCAAACCCTTAATAACTCAACTAAGTTAATTAATTGAATTATTTTGGGGTGTTACAAAACTGAAAGATGATTTCTATTCCTTAATACAGGTATATATTTTTAGACCTCTTTAATAATCTTATTTAGTGATTTTTTAGTTATATTTATTTAATCCATTTTTATGTATAAGTAGAAACACTTTGATGTGGAAGATACCCGAAAAGATTGGATACTCAAGGAAGCTGGAAGGTTGCATCGTGTGTATAGAACTGATGTAGGAAAAAGTATTCAAAACTTCACGATGGGACCATCGGGCGGAGCCTCCACCATTGTATTCCGGAATTATAACTAAGGAGGATTGGAGTTTATTTGTACAAATACGCACTACAGATCCGGATTTCTTGGTTAGTATATTAATTATTTAAGTTATATCACTACAACAATACAGGCAAGCGGTGGCGGTTCAAAAAACATTCTGCGGCGGTTTTAACCGCCCCAGGATACACCTCCCAGCGGTTTCAAATCCGCCGCAGTATTCTCCGCCGCGAGGATTACAGCGGCGGTTTTAGCAACCGCTGGAATAACCGCTTGGAGGAGTAACTGGCGGCGGTTATGAGCGGCGGTTGGACAGTTGCGGCGGTTACAAACCGCCCCTAAATAACTGTTGGGTTAGGAAAATATGTAGATATTTGCGGCGGTTTTTAGGTTTTTTTGGCGCGTTTTTGCGATTCTGCGTGGTTTGCAACCGCCCCTAAATAGGTCCTGTACTAGAAAAAAATGTAGAATTTCACAGCAGTTTTAAAGTTTTTTGCGGCGGTTGTGTTGTTGCAACAGTTATAACTGCCCCCAAATAGGTCCTGTTTTAGAAAATGTATAATTTCGCGCCGGCTTTGAGGGTTTTTGCTATTGTGTTTTTAAAACTGAGAGAAAAAACAGATCTTTTACTAAAGCCTAATATTTGTTTGGTTATTTATAACAACTTTTGTCTTAAATTATTTAAAAACATAAACTAAAAATGCCAAGAATGCTTCAAATAATTTAAACATACACAAACAATGACAAAAAGTTCATTCATACTTCTAAAGTACTTACAACATAGGTATCCATATTTGCAAGGCTATGTTTCCATTTTCTTCTTAAAAGGTATCCATATTTTCATTTTCTTCTCATCTTATATATAATATTTTGTAACAGTTTTAATTACTTTTTGTCAAAAAAAACATAAAGATTTTTATAATATTAAATTAATTTGTTGTATTTGTCTTGAAAGGGCCTCCTATCATGCAAACATACTCTGGTTTTAGCTTGGAGGATTGCAACAAATAAAAATAAATAATTTGTATGCTACATGAGACTCTAATTAAGGAAATGTACTCACAAGAATTGACAATTATGTCAAACTGTAATAAATTAATTTTAATTCATAGTACCTCTTGTTGTAATATAGAGTAATTTCACAAATAGAATTAGTGTAGGACATTTTAGTATTTTCATTTCTGTATGGGGGGCATTTATGTCATTTCCATTGTATCAAAGGGATATAAAATCCCTAATTACAAAACAGTTAATGTCGTTAATGTGAATAGTTTTTTCTGCTATTCCCGTTGAAACCGTTTCATTGTTTTCTTCTCTTACTTCGATTTTCTTGCTAAGCTGCGATGCATCAACGGTATACATGATGCATTGACATGGTATCTAGAGCTGCGTTTTTAGAGAGGGATACTGGGAAACATGAGTGCAAGTGATTTTTCGGTGAGGTGTGTGCATTCAATCTTGTTCTTGTGATTCACATCGAATTGCAAATCAAGATCAAAAGAAATCGTTCATTTTCGGTTTCGTGGGTTAGGGAAACACGAGAGATTGAGTAATCAGAGTGAAAGAGAAGATGAACGGCGGTAACGGTGGATTGAACACGAAGCTTCCGGTGTTCGATGGGAAGAATTGGAATCGATGGTCGATTCAGATGAAGGTTATTTTTGGAGCGCAAGATGTGTGTGAACTGGTGGACGATGGCTACATACCAGTAGGTGAAGGTGCAACGGAGGCACAGAGAAATCCGCAAAGGGAAATAAGGAAGAAAGACCAAAAGGCCTTGTTCTACATTCATCAATGTGTAGATCACAAGGTGTTTGAAAAAATCTCTGAGGCAACCACTGCGAAGGCTGCGTGGGACATTCTTGCTCGAAGTTATGGTGGAGATGCTACTTTGAAAGAAGTTAAATTGCAATCGCTACGAAAGAAATACGAAAATTTAAACATGAAGAATGATGAAAGAATTGCAGACTATATCACGCGTGTGGTTACAATCACCAACGAAATGAAGCAGAACGGTGAAGCAGTAACTGAAGAAATGATCGTAAAAAAGGTACTTCGCTCTTTAACTCCAAAATTTTATATTATCATGGTAGCAATCCAGCAATCCAAGAACACTAGTGTAATGAAGTTAGATGAATTACAAAGTAGTTTAGAAGCACATGAAACACTTGTAATTGATAGGGATGTTCAAGTTGAAACTGAAAAAGGCACTGCAAGCACAAGTCTTCAATAAAGGTGGTGGAAACAAATCTAATTAGAAAGAAAATAAGTGGAAGCAAAAGAAACAAGAGTGGCTAGATAAGAACAATAAGAAAGGAACTAGTAGTAGCAGCAGTAATAGTGATAAGGGAGGACCATCTAATTACCCTGGAAAGAACCCTAAGAATCCAAACAAGAAAGGAAACTTTGATAAAAGAAAGGTTCAATACTTCAATTGTGATAAATTCGGCCACTTTGCTTATGAATGTTGGTCAAATAAAGAGAAAAAGAAGGAAGAGGCTAACATAGCACAAGGTGATTCTGATGAGGAACCCGTGATCTTGCTGGTGACAACAAATGATGAAGGAGTGATTACAGACATGTGGTATCTTGACACAGGCTGCTCAAATCATTTGACTGGAAATAAAAGGTGGTTGATCAATTTTGATGGCAGCAAGAGAACAAAAATTAAATGTGCTGATGGTGAGTACTTGACAGCAGAGGGAATGGGTGATATTCTGGTACAAATGAGTGATGGATCAAAAGTTTTGATTGAGGATGTGTGGTATGTACCAGGGGTGAAAAACAACTTGATGAGTGTAGGCCAACTGTTAGAAAAAGGATATTCAGTGAATATGGAGGATAATGTGATGACTCTTTTTGATAAAAATAAGAAAATGATCTTCAAGTCTCCACTTGAGAAGAACAGAACTTTCAAAGTGAAGATTGAAGCTGGTGAAGCTCAGTGCTTTAGTGTCACAAAGGCTGAGGATGAGAGTGCATTTTGGCACAAGAGATATGGTCATCTCAATTATACGAGTTTGAGTCAGTTACAATCCAAAGGGCTTGTGTTAGGCATTCCAAAGGTAACTGCTAGTAGTGTGGCTTGTGAAGTGTGCATGAAGAGTAAACAAGCTAGACTGCCCTTTACATCAGAATTACCTCCAAGAGCAACACTTGCCTTGGGTGTGGTACATTCTGATGTATGTGGACCTTTTGAGGTTCCTTCCTTGGGTGGAAACAAATATTTTGTGACTTTCATTGATGAGTTTACAAGAATGATTTGGGTTTATTTGATTAAACAGAAAAGTGAAGTCTTTGATCAGTTTAAAAGGTTCAAGGCATATGCAGAAAGACAAAGTGGCTGTAAGGTGAAGGTATTGAGGAGTGATGGTGGTGGAGAGTATAGCTCCACAGAGTTTAAAAGGTTTTGTGATGAGCAGGGCATAGAACATGAAGTCACTCCACCTTATACACCCCAACACAATGGAGTTGCTGAGAGGAGGAATAGGATGATACTTGATATGGTAAGATGCATGCTTAAACAGATGCAACTACCAAATACTTATGGGGTGAGGTTGTGGCTACTGCAGTATACATACTAAACAGATGTCCAACAAGGAGGTTGAAGAATAAGGTGCCTTTGGAGATGTGGAGTGATGAGAAACCTGATATAGGTCACTTAAAGGTGTTTGGTGCTTTATGCTACAAGCATATACCAGATGTGAGGAGAAGGAAGTTAGATGACAAGAGTAGTCCAATGATATTTATAGGATATAATTCAACAGGTGGCTACAAATTGTATTGTCCTACAACGAACAAAGTTGAAGTTAGTAGTGATGTGATTGTAAAAGAACAAGAAAGTTGGAATTCGAATTCAAATGCAGTAACATCTATTGACATTGACAGTGCAATACTTGAAGAAGATCATAGTGAAGTACCAGTACAGGGAGAGGTACCTGGTCCAATTGAAATTGAACAACAAGTGAATGACTTTGATAGTCTGATGATGAAGCTCCAGCACAGGGCAGGCCACAGAGACAGAGAAATTTACCAAATAGACTCACTGATTATGAGTTAATTGCAGATAATTTGATAGACAATGATGGTGATTTACTGCAGTTTGCACTAGTAGCTGATACTGAGCCACTTAGTCATACAGAAGCAGTGAAAGATAAGGTGTGGAAGGCTGCAATGATTGAAGAATTGAATTGAATCGAAAAGAATAAAACTTGGGAGTTAACTGTGCTACCTCCAAATAAGAAACCTATAAGTGTTAAGTGGGTCTTTAAAGTGAAACTGAAGCCCGATGGATTAGTGGCAAGACAAAAAGCTAGGCTTGTGGCTCGTGAATTCTTGCAAAAGGAAGGTCTAAATTACAAGGAGGTATTTGCACCCGTAGCTAGACATGAAATAATAAGATTAGTGATAGCTCTAGCATGTAGTAGGGAATGGACTATACTACATCTAGATGTTAAATCAGCATTTCTGAATGGTGCTTTAGAGGAAAAGGTTTATGTGACACAACCTCCCTGCTTTGAAATAAAAGGGAAAGAACAAATGGTTTTTAAGCTGAACAAGGCTTTATATGGCCTTAAACAAGCTCCAAGAGCTTGGAACAAGAAAATAGATGCTTTCTTTTTAAATTGTGGGTTTAAGAAGTGTAGTGTGGAGTATGGAATATATGTGAAAACATCTAATAGAGGTAATATGATCTTAGT
This sequence comes from Oxytropis ochrocephala, assembly GCA_020916435.1. NCBI lineage: Eukaryota > Viridiplantae > Streptophyta > Magnoliopsida > Fabales > Fabaceae > Oxytropis > Oxytropis ochrocephala. The sequence goes on along the minus strand of CM037093.1, from coordinate 63,345,281 downwards.
TTGCCTCTATGTAGACGATATATTGTTAACTGGTGACTGTGAAAAGGAGGTGAATTCTGTGAAGGAAAGGTTGATGTTAGAGTTTGAGATGAGTGATCTAGGGAGAGTTGTGTACTTCCTGGGAATGGAATTCCTTTACACCACTAAAGGAATCCTGTTACATCAAAAGAAATATGCAATAGAAGTGTTGAAGAGGTTTGAAATGTTTGATTGCAAACCTGTTCTAACACCAGCAGAAGTAAATCAGAATCTGACTACTGATGCTGATGGAGAGTGCATAGATCCTACCTTGTTTACACAATTGGTTGGATCATTAAGGTACTTATGTAATAGTAGACCAGATATATGTTTCGCAGTTGGTACTGTCAAAAAGTTCATGGAGAAACCTAGAATGATACATTACTTGGCAGCTACTAGAATTCTAAGGTACTTGAAGGGGACTTTGAGATATGGTTTGCTGTTTCTTGCAAAACCAGAGAAAAATTGTTGTGATTTGCTTGGGTATTCCGATTCAGATTGGTGCGGGGATAAGGTGGATAGAAGGAGTACCACAGGCTACTACATCTTTATGTGTTTTGGAGCACCAATTTCATGATAGAATTGAAGCTTGATATTAAGGAGCCTATTAAACTCATGATTGATAACAAGTCAGCAATAATGCTTGCCAAGAACCCAGTTTCACATGGGAGAAGCACGCACATAGAGACCAAATTCCACTTCTTGCGTGAACAGGTTGAGAAAAGGGTGCTTGAAGTATGCTACTGCAACACTCAAATGCAGGTAGCAGACATATTCACCAAAGCATTGAAGGCTGAACAATTTGTGAAGCTGAGGAATGACCTAGGTGTTGAAGCATTTGACTCTGTCTGATTCATTGTTGATTTGTACAGAGTGTTGAATTTCAACACTAGTTGTAATTTTCATTTGATTGTAACTCTGTTTTTGATTTGTGAAATTAGGGGAGGATGTTGTAATATAGAGTAATTTCACAAATAGAATTAGTGTAGGACATTTTAGTATTTTCATTTCTGTATGGGGAGCATTTATGTCATTTCCATTGTATCAAAGGGATATAAAATCCCTAATTACAAAACAGTTAATCCCGTTAATGTGAATAGTGTTTTCTATTATTCCCGTTGAAATCGTTTCATTGTTTTCTTCTCTTACTCTGATTTTCTTGCTAAGCTGCGATGCATCAATGGTATACATGATGCATTGACACCTATTTCCTATTTTTATAATTCCTTTATCCTGGCATAATTTTTTCCTTGTTTGTTTTTTTATGATGATCTATTGAAGTCAATCATGGAAATAATTAGACAATTAATTAAATTGCTAACAAGTAGCGGTTTAAAAAGTAATAATCGTACACCAAAATAAGAAAACAATTAACAGGACTATGCTAGTTGATTTTGTTAATGCAAATGATTAGACCATTAATAATGCTAATTGACAGGGAGTGTGATAATGCTAATAATTATGCTAGTTGTAACACCAGCTCATGAGGATATCAATCAATCTCAAGAAGTTGAGCGAAATAGAACTTTTAGGGTTTTTGTTACTATATTCTAAGATTGTCTTGAGAAGTGTCTCTGACTATGTTGTGGCTATAACCTAAATGATACAGGATGTTGGACAAGATGTCGAATGCTTTGCTATGATATCCATGTGTAACAATGTAATTTAGAAAGAAAAAAATCAACAATGGTATCCATATTTTCATTTTATTCTCATCTTATATCTAGTGTTTTGTAGCCATTTTTATTTTTTTACTCAAAAAAACAACAACCTTAAGTATTTTAAATCTATTAAATTAATATTTTGTTTTTGGCTTAACAGGACCTCGCATATGGAAAAAATAAAAATAAATAGTTTGTCTGCTACGTGAGACTCTAATTAAGAAAATTTACTAACAAGAAATGGAAATTATGTTAAAATAGAATAAACTAATCTTTATTCATAATACCTATTTTTATTTTTATAATTCATTATCTTGGTATAACTTTTTTCTTGTTAGTTTTATATAGTGATCTATTAAAATCAATCATGTAGATAATTAGTCAATTAAATAACTAATAAGTAGCGATTAAAAAGTAACAATAGTTACCCAGAATAAGAAAACAATTAACATGTTTATATTTGGTAAGTGAACTATTCTAGCTCGTGCAAGTTTTTTTACTAGTTTAAAGTGTTTTCAAACTCGTGGATTAGAGTCAAGGTGGCTAGCATGTGAACGCCGAGGAGGCAGGCTCTTACCTTTTACAAGATAGGAAGGCCGTTGTGGGTCCCCTTCTCCATCTTCTTACCGATGCCGCTGTGGGCGATTGGCCTTGGTACCGGAGTTGTTGGAGGTGCCCGGCCTTCACTTTTATCCTACTGAGGCCTCTGTGGGCTAATCGGCCTTCTTACCGAGGCCGTTAGAGACACTCGGCCTTCTTACCGGAGTCGCATGAGACGTCTGGCCTTCTTACTGGAGTCGCGTAAGACGTCCGACCTTCGGGGCGGAGACCGTTCAATGGGTCTCCTTCCTCCGACTTCTGATGGAACTCGTCAGTTCAGGCATCAGAGGGAAGTCTAGGCTAGCGCAATGCGAAATTGGGAAACCGTTCGACCCCTGATGGAACTCGTCAGTTAGGCATCAGGAGGAAGGGCAAACTCGCGTGGAGCGAGGAAGAGTCGTTGCGGACTGATCTTTGAGGCCTCCCGGATGGAGTTTTGGACTCGGAAGGACGAGCTATTGGAGCCAGAATAGGCTATTCAGCGATGAGCTCGGAGAGACGAGCTATTGGAGTCAGATTAGGCTATTCAGCGACGAGCTCGGATAGACGAGCTATTGGAGCCAGATTATGCTATTCAGCGACGAGCTTGGAGGGATGAGCTATTGGAGCCAGATTAGGCTATTCAAAGACGAGCTCGTGTGCATAAATGGAGAAGAATATGAGGTAGAGACCTGGTCCGAGAAGATTCCCTATCGTGCCTGCAAATAACAAAGGCGACAGCAAGTGTCATTTGAGATGATCGTATCTCGGTACGCCAGTTGCAGACGAGAGCTGGTCCGTGATCGCCGTTGCTAGGGTGTTCCTCAGGGCCTGGTGTAACACCCCAAAATAATTCAATTAATTAACTTAGTTGAGTTATTAAGGGTTTGCAACATTTTACTTTTAAGTCAAGTAATTCATTAAGTGAAGGTTAAGCATGTGTTGCATCTTAGGAAGATGTCTAAGTTAGGAAAGGGTGTGGGTAGAAGAAGCCCACGGCCTAATAGGGCCAAGGCCTCATTTAAGTCCCTTAGGACATATTAATTGGTGCCTTCGTAGGAGACCATTTCCATTGTTCCCAAAAATAGTTAAGTTTCCAAATTGAGAAAGTAGAGAGAGAAGTGAGATTTAGAGAGAAGGAAGAGAATCGAAGGGAAGAAGGAAGGGAACCGGGCTGAAAAAGTGAAGAGTGAGCTGATTCTTCAAGGATTCTTAGAAGTACTAGTGAAGAGGGTGTGTCTACGGTTGTAATCAGGTTAGGGGGCTCTTTTAATCCTTGTAATGTTTTGTGTTTGATAGTGTTTTGGTGTGAGTGGTTCTGATCACTTTGCATGTGTGTTTTATGTGTTGTTCATACCATGTTTGCTGTGTTTTTGCTCTTTGCTGTGATTTGTGGTGAGGAACGATGGTGGATCAGTTGGGAAAGAGAGGAGTGTAACTCTCTCTCTGTTCATTGCAATGGTCTGAAGTGAGCATTGCATGGTGAGGCATTAGAGTGAGAATCGGTGTAGTGTGAAGAAATGAGCTTGCATGTAGAGTTAGGGAGAGGATCGGAGCAAATGGAGTGAGTATCAGAGTGTGCATGAGTGTGGTGAGCTGGAAATGTGTTGCATGTGGGGTTTAAGTGAAGAAACAGAGTAAACCGAGTACCCTTAAGCTCAGAGTGAGAGAAACCGAGTTGAGGGAAGTCAACGCTTAGAGTGTCTTAGTGTTGAGAGTCTGTTGGTGAGTTTTGAGGGAGAGTATGTGTCTAAACACCAATTGCGAGGGGTAAGGGCGCATAAACCGAAGTGTAGGTGTTTCTCCTTAAGGTTATTGAGGTGTAGAGGGAGTGAACCGAGGTCCTCAGGCCGAGGTAGCGTCACCAAGGTGAAAACGCCCAAGTGCCTAAGTGTAGGTGAACTGAACTAGGGAATATTGAGAAGTGAATTCCCATGACTTAGATGATTTTAGTGTAAGGGAGTGCGTAACTGTGAGCGCGCTACCGAATTGAGGGTTTGAGTGTAGTTAGCCGAGGTACACACATAGTGTGCCGAGGTGATGTTGAGTAGTTAGCCGGGGTGACACATAGTGTGTCGAGGTGATGTTAGGCGCCAATGTTGCCTAGCACATTGTGGAATGCCACTGTGAGTGCTATTTTAGCACCAATGGGCATAAGTAAGGGAGCGATTAAGTCCATTTTGGTCCTTAGGTGACATTTTGGTCCCTAAGTGTCGTTGCGGTCCTCGGTGTGACAATTAGTCCACCATGGAGTGCCGATGTGATTGAGAGGTCGGTTGTAGGTCCTAGGGTGATTCTACCGGTGTAGTAGGGTCGACCTTAGCACCGTGTGATGATGTCTAGATGGTGTGGGCGTCGGTGTGGCGACGGAGTAGAGCGGCGGAGTAGAGCAGCGAGTAACAACGGTGTAAGCATTCACATGCGCTATGTTTGATTTGGTGTGTGATTGCATTTGTCATGAAGTCACATGTTCATGTGCATATAACGACAGAGGAGGTTTCGACCTCGGATGTGGTAGGACTTCGGTCTCCATATCAAAATAACGACGGAGAGCCGATAGGCTAAATAACGACGGTGGAGGTACCTCATTGCATAATGACCTTTGGTTGGGTTGTATTCATGCATACATTTCATAATTTACTGTGTTATGAGCTGATTGATAATTGTTGTGATTGTTTGAACTATCGGTGAGTGTTGTTTTAGCTGAACCGAGGTGCTTTAGTGCTATCTCTAACCTTAAGCTTTCTTCACATTATATTACTTGTGTTAAGAGACTCACCCTAGCTGCTTTATGTTGATTCTCATGTCGGCAACTTGCAAGTACACATGAGTGATAGCTGTGCCTAGCTCAAGTCGGTTGTGTCTGCTCTGGTCGTGTAACACTGGGTTGGGGCCGAGTAGATTTTTAGTGCTTTTTATGCCGATCTTGTGTATTTTCTGCTAGATAGTCTTTTGAACTAAAACTATCATATTTTGTTGTGACTTTTACTATGTATTATGACTTGATGTCGTACTGGCCGAGGTGCCTTATGTTGTGGGCTTAGACCCTTTAGCCGATGTGATGCGCATGATTACATGTTTAGTATAATCTTTGTGCAAATCGTTTGAACTTAATTGAATTTCTGTTTTCCTTTTAAATCATCAAATGTAGCCTCCTTTGAGTGGAATTTTGAAACTCTGATTTTAATTTAGTAGATCAAATTGATTAGATAAGGGGGTGTTACATTGTTGGTATCAAAGCATAAGTTCGGTCTTGTCCGGCCAAGTATTGAGTCTAAGTGTCTTAAGCCTCGAGTCTTAGGCTCGTTCTAAACCGATTATTGATTCGTAACCAATGAAGTAAGAATGGCTAGAAGAGTTTGGAAGAGATGATCTTTGCTATAGGCTGCTTGCATTGGAGGCGATGGCTAATGCTATGGGAATCGACCTCGTGAGAATGTCGATGATCTTTGGAGCTCGAGGGCTCGCTACTTTCCGCAGGAGAATCCTCCTACCTTGAGGGGATGTATGATCCCGATGGGGCTCTAGCATGGGTGAAAGAAATAGAGAGAATTTTCAGTGATGGATTGCACCGATGAGCAAAAAGTGAGGTTTGGGACTCATATGCTCATTGAAGAAGCCGACGACTGGTGGCTTGGAGTTCTTCCAAGGTTGGAAGCTGCAGAGGAGGAGATCACATGGGAGAATTTTAAGAAAGAGTTCATGAGGAAGTACTACCCCGAAGATGTGAGGGGAAAGAAAGAGATGGAATTCTTGGAGCTCAAGCAAGGTAACATGGCCGTATCGAGTATCTTTGCCAAGTTTTCCGAAGTGATAAAGTTTTACCCCATTACACTCGAGACTCTTGTTGAGTTCTCCAAGTGTATCAAGTTTGAGAACGGTTTGAAGCCTGAGATCAAGCAGGCAATTGGGTATCAAAGGCTAAGGGTGTATTCTGAGCTAGTGGATAGTTGTAGAATTTATGAAGAAGATAGTGTGGCTACTAGCCGAGCTGGGAAAGATAAGAAGACTTTTCAACCTCAGTATCGTTGGAAGCCTTATGACTATTCTGGTGGTAGAGGAAAGGGAAATTTTGTAGGGAGAGGAAAGCCTAGTAGGGGAGACGCTCCTGCTATTCTGACTTGTTACAAGTGTGGATTGCCTGGGCACAAGGCGAAGGAGTGCAAGGCTGAGGTGAAGAGGTGTTATAGATGTGGCAAGGATTCGGGGCTGACGAGGGCGGGGAGTGATCGCCGGTGCCCAAAAAGGTGGCATGGCAAAGAGCGGCTCCTGGCGCACTTTCAAAGCGAAGCGGCGCGTGAATGAACCGAATACGCACCGGAATGAGAGGATCCCGAGGCCGCAAGTGCGGTATGAATTTTGTCTGAAAGGAAGGCTTAAACGAATTGATTTGGACTACTTATACCAACAAGATGCATCTTCTTTTCGGGAGCCCATCCCATAAGAACTCTATAGTTAAGCGTGCTTGGCTTGGAGTAGTAGTGGGATGGGTGACCTTCTGAAGTTTTCGGAAAGCATGCAAGTGAGGACAAAGCATCTTTGAAAAGATTCGTGTTGGTTCGTTAGTGGGCGATCGGCGATTCTAGAAGCGATGCAGGATGTTACACCTGGTCAGTGATCTGAGGAAGAATCCGAGGAGGAATTGTGAATCCTGGTAGACAGTGATGTGCCTCCCACTTTGGTCGCCATTGTTCGGTACCTGGAATCGGACTCGGTCTGAGGTCTGGGGTACTTGCTTGTGAATTCCAGGAGACAGAAGTCTTCGTTCTGGAGAGAGCTTAGATGTTGAAGATTGCACTCGGCCGGTCCGAGGTTGCTTGAAGATCCACGTCGGGTGGGGAGTACCTGCAAGACACTCCGACGCTCAAGTCAGTAGGTTTGGCATCTTTGATTTTGGCTTCAATTAAATTTGCAAGCCAATAGCTTGTGAAATAGAGTATGGGCGCTGGATAGCTATTTCATTCCGAATTTCAGGGTTTAGGCCAGATATGAAGCAGTTCAAAATAGCATCAGGTGGTAGGCCCAAAACTCTATTGCCCAGTTTTTCAAAGTTAGCTTGATATTCAGCAACAGAGCCATGTTGGCACAATTTAAACAATTGAGCTTGGTGATTTTCATAGGTTGAAGGACCGAATCATAACTCTAGGGCTCGTTAAAAAAAGTTCCAATCAGTTAATTGGTGGTTTTGGTACATCCACTTATACCAACTGAGGGCATCTCCTTTCATATAAAAAGCAGCCATAGACGATTTTCAAAGGGAATGTGATAAAATGTAAAAAACTGTTCAGCTTGGAACAACCATTCCAAAGGATCAGATCCATCAAAAATTGCCATTTTTATTTTTGGTGTTCTGTAAGGTGTTTGGGGGGTACTTTGGGAATATGGTGTGGAGTGTAGGATTTGTAGGAATTGGGGAAATTGAGGTTGGGTTTATTGGGGTGTGTGCTGGGTAAATAAGGGTGGTGTGGGGAAAGTTGAAACGTTGGTCAGGTTAGGTGGTGGTGGTGGATAGCTAGATATGGTGAAAGGGGGTTGACTGAGTGGGGTGTGTGTGAGGGCTGCTGGAACAGATATAGGAATAAGGGATGTGACAACAGATTCATAACCGGGGGGTATTGTAGTAGAAGAAGAAATACCTAATAGAGGTGGTTGTTGTGCAGCAGGCCCCATACTAGCAAATTTCTCTAAAATCAGGGCTGTGAGTGTCGCAAATCTGCTATCCATGAACTCTTGTTGGTTGTCCAACCTTGTAGTCAACAAACCCAGCTTCTCCCTTAGCTGATTCTCAAGGTTCTTATTGTTGTCATGGAGGAGTGTGTCCACATGCTGATAGGCGGCTTAGATAGTGATCGTACCTCATCAATAGAGATGAAGTACTGGTATAGTCCTTAGCTCGGTTGCAGTTGAACTGATGATTGTCTGTAAGTCTTGGCCGCACGTGGGTGGTACCTGCAAAGACACTCCGACGCTCAAGTCAGTGGTGTACAGCGGGCAGGATCACAAGGTGAGATTACATACCTGATTCTTGGGATCTGTGATCCATTTATAGTGATGGTGATTTAGGCGCTCTGGCCATTGCGCAGCTAAAACAGTGGTAGTGTAATGCACATACATCGCCTCGGCCTAGAAGGAACCGAGCTCATCAAGTAACAAGTTATTAGTTACAACTTAGTCAAAATAATACAAGTTCCAAAAGACATAGATTTACAACACAAAATAACCTACATACGTACCACTTTACACTACTCGGCCCCCATGTTACACTACCAGAGCAAAATGACGACGCCAACGACAATCGAGTGTGAGAACCGACCTCTACTCGGGGGATACCGCAAGTTGCCACATGAGAGCAACATAAAAGCGATGAGGGTGAGTCTCTAAACACATATAATAAGGTTTATGACAAACATTATGCTAAGCAAACACATATAAACACCTCGGCACAGCAAACAAATAACAATTATTCAGTGCATGAGTTATATGCATGATGCAGACCCAACTCCAAGGGCATATGCATGATGGATCCATTAAGACCGAAGTCTTCTGCTATCACCTTAGGACCGAAGTCCTCTGCTATCACCTTAGGACCGTGGTCCTCTGCTATCACCTTATGCTTATGATTTATGCGACGCCATGAACAATGCATAACACACAACACATACATTATTCAATTAAATCATAACACAATTCCAATAACTCACCAATTAGACCGCAACCTTTTATTCATAAATAGGACCTAAGTCCTCTGCTCACCTCTAGAACCGAAGTCCTCTGCATTCACCATTTTCATTTATTTAATGCCCCTCAGGGACTTCATCATGTAATACTCCTCTACACATAGCCATAAGGCCAAACAACGCACATATATCATTTTCTGGGCTAAGGCCGACGTCTCTACATCGGCCCACAGCGCTAAGGCTGTCGCCCTCAGCTCACCGACCACCTCGGCGCCTAGTAGTGGACCAATCAGTCACTACGGGGCTACCATGTCCCTTAGGACTAAAACATCAATTAGGGACTAAAATGACTACACCATTTAACCCCTCACGCACTTAGCACTCTAAAACGACACTCACAGTCGCGCCCAGCAATAACCTGCGCTACGCTAGCGTTAAAACAACACCTCGGCACCTATAGCACCTCGGCACACTCTGTACCTCGGCACGCTTGGCACCTCGGCATGCCTACACTCTACTCCACTCATAGTCACTCCACTTCACACGAACGTACACCTCACTTCGTCAAGTACACCTAGGTATGTTATACTCTACGTCTCGGCCATACCACCTCGGTTACTACACGCTACACATTATCAACGGCACTTCAGCAGCTAAGCCTAAGTACTTTACCTCGGCCTAAGCATCTCGGCCTACTTACTCTACACCTCTGCAAGCACAAACCGATCCATATACCTAGTCTTATGTACTCATACACTTAGTTACTGGTGCTCTATCACTCATCTCGGCTTCTATGCCTCGTTACTTACGTTTTGACTTACGATCATCACTTAAGTTTCGTTACACTAGTGGTAAGTAGATGCACCTCTACTACCCCAAGTCAACCCCTTCGCTTAAGCCCAGACACACGTTCTCTTTGTTATGAACACTCAACTCCCAACCTGCACCTCGGTAGTCTAGCGTTCTACTCCATAAGAACCTTACACTCTCACGTCTCTCACTTTAGCTCACTGGGACTGAGAGTTTTCTCAGCTCCCATTTCACTCCTTAGTCTTTCATGACCATCACCGCATCATCTCAACACAAGCTCACTGAAACGAGCTAAACATAGCATTAAGCAAGACATCAGAAAAACACACAAACACATGCAACACAGCTCAGGAAAACACAGCTACAACTACTCACACATAACACTCATCATACTACAAAATTATACGTGAGAAGAGAGCCCCTAACCTTGATCCGTTGAGTAAACGACCCTCTCTTCACCGATTCCTCCAGTTAACACTCGCAGCAACACTTCTCCGTTGAGCTTGAGCTTCTTCCACGCCAAAATGCTCTCCCTTCTCTCTAGAAAACTGATCTCACCTACCAACTTCTCTCTCTTACTTCACTTTGACTTTTCTTAGATTCTCTTTGGTGAAACATGCTTCCTTTCCTTCGACACTCTCCTTTAATGCAAGCCCTTGGGCCCCTAATGGCTCATGGGCCTCAATTGGCTCATGGGCCTCTACGCCCACCTTCTCCATTTCACTTAAGCATCCCCTAAATGAAATGAACTCCTAATTAATACTTAGCTTAATTAAAAAGTTGTAAACCTTAAATAACTCAACTAAATAATTAATTGAACTATTTTGGGGTGTTACATCGCTGCCCCCTGCATGGTCGCTCTGACCACTTTTGAAGTGATTGTCATAAATGCTGAAACGACAGGTGATTTAATGATGTGACATCACATCACGTTTCCCAAGGTGACGCTTGGAGTTCACAAGGCGCGCCTGTTCATTTCTGTCTCAGACTAAGTAATGAAGGCAGGCGAAGAGTTGCGCCTCTTCGTTTTGGGCCCAACCCAATGGTTGGCCCAGTATATAAGGAGTGGGGGGAGAGCTCCATTCGCACCTTTCTCCGAAATCTCCGCTGCTTTCTCGCTCGCTCACTACTTCAGAGTGCTCGCTCGCTTGATCCCGTTGCTCGCTCGCAAACGGTATTTATTCGACCGGTCGTTGCCTCAGTTAGCAGGTAACTTCACCGACTCTCTTTTGTTCCCATTTTTCTTTTGTCTCTCACCTGGTGGAGGGGGTGTTAGGTCTGGGGACAACCAAGTCGCCCCCTTTCCTTGAGTGCGCTCGACCTTGACAAACTTTGCCCCTCCGCAAGTTTATTCTGGCGCGGACTAAGCAGACTGTCCGAATTTCTGGGGCCCCGCCTGTATCGCTTGCGCATAGTATGGATCAGCCGTCGCAGCCAGTTTCGCCCCCTTCCCAGTCGTCTTCTTCCAAGGCCCAGGAGTCGTCTGATAGGCTTCCTTCATCTTTCTCTCTAGCTCCCAAGTAGCATGCTCACCAGCAGCTCCTACCCAAACCACCTTTACCAACTTGATTTCTTTTCCCCTAAGAGTCTTTACTTCTCGGTCTTCAATTCTGATTGGCATTGTCTCCACAGTGAGGTCGTCTCTCACTTGCACATCGTCCATTTGAATGACATGGGACGGGTCAGGAACATACTTCCTCAGTTGAGATACATGGAACACATCGTGCAAATTTGATAGATTGGGTGGCAATGCAATTCGGTATGCCACCTTCCCAACTCTCCCAAGATTTGATAGGGTCCAATGAAACGAGGTGACAGCTTTCTTAGACCTCAGAGCTCGTCCAACTCCAGTCACAGGGGTGACTCTAAGGAATACATGGTCACCGGCTTGAAATTCTAAGTCTTTCCTCCTTTTGTCATGGTAACTCTTCTGTCTGCTTTGTGACGCCCTCATCTTCTCTCGCTCTAGCTCACTGGGACTGAGAGTTTTCTCAGCTCCCATTTCACTCCTTAGTCTTTCATGACCATCACCGCATCATCTCAACACAAGCTCACTGAAACGAGCTAAACATAGCATTAAGCAAGACATCAGAAAAACACACAAACACATGCAACACAGCTCAGGAAAACACAGTTACAACTCCTCACACATAACACTCATCATACTACAAAATTATACGTGAGAAGAGAGCCCCCTAACCTTGATCAGTTGAGTAAACGACCCTCTCTTCACCGATTCCTCCAGCTTAACACTCATGACAACACTTCTCCGTTGAGCTTGAGCTTCTTCCATGCCAAAATGCTCTCCCTTCTCTCTAGAAAACTGATCTCACCTACCAACTTCTCTCTCTTACTTCACTTTGACTTTTCTTAGATTCTCTTTGGTGAAACATGCTTCCTTTCCTTCGACACTCTCCTTTAATGCAAGCCCTTGGGCCCCTAATGGCTCATGGGCCTCAATTGGCTCATGGGCCTCAATTGGCTCATGGGCCTCTACGCCCACCTTCTCCATTTCACTTAAGCATCCCCTAAATGAAATGAACTCCTAATTAATACTTAGCTTAATTAAAAAGTTGTAAACCTTAAATAACTCAACTAAATAATTAATTGAACTATTTTGGGGTGTTACATATTTGCCCCTGCATGGTCGCTCTCGACCACTTTTGAAGTGATTGTCATAAATGCCAAACGACAGTGATTTAATGATGTGACATCACATCACGTTTCCCAAGGTGACGCTTGGAGTTCACAAGGCGCGCTGTTCATTTCTCGCCTCGGACTAAGTAATGAAGGCGGCGAAAGAGTTGCGCCTCTTCTTTTGGGCCCAACCCAATGGTTGGCCCAGTATATAAGGAGTGGGGGGAGAGTTCCATTCGCACCTTTCTCGGAAATCTCCACTGCTTTCTCGCTCGCTCACTACTTCAGAGTGCTCGCTCGCTTGATCCCGTTGCTCGCTCGCAAACGGTATTTATTCGACCGGCCATTGCCTCGCTTAGCGTGTAACTTCACCGACTCTCTTTTGTTCCCATTTTTCTTTTGTCTCTCACCTGGTGGAGGGGGTGTCAGGTCTGGGGACAACCAAGTAGCCCCCTTTCCTTGAGTGCGCTCGACCTTGACAAACTTTGCCCCTCCGCAAGTTTATTACGCGCGCGACTAAGCGGTATCGAATTTACTGGGCCCACGCTGTATCGCTTGCGCATAGTATGGATCGGTAAATCGCATGAACCGTTTCCCCCTTCCCAGTCGTCTTCTTTCAAGGCCCAGGAGTCGTCTGATTGTATAGATTGGACTTCCTCTTCTGGGAGCTAGTCCCGGTCCGACCAGACTTCGCGAAGGAAGGAGCTCGCTCGCGAGGCTCACGACCAATCGATCGTTGAGGGCGAGGTAAATCTTTGGCGCCCTCCACCGTAGTGAAGGGCGGTAGATGTGGGTATTGTTTGCGAAGCGGCACGACGCGAAGTGGAAGTACCTGATTGGGCTGAAGTGAACTCACCTCAGGCCGCTGGAGATGCTGTCTAAGACCAAGTCGAAGATGACCCTGAGTTGGAGGCCGAAAAAGATAGGTCGTGTGTAACACCCCCTTATCTAATCAATTCGATCTACTAAATTAAAATCAGAGTTTCAAAATTCCACTCAAAGGAGGCTACATTTGATGATTTAAAAAGGACAACGTAAATTCAATTCGGTTCAAACAGCTTGCACAAAGATTATACTAAACATGTAATCATGCGCATCACATCGGCTAAAAGGGTCTAAGCCCACAACATAAGGCACCTCGGCGATCGACATCAAGTCATAATACATAGTAAAAGTTACAACAAAATATGATAGTTTTCACTCAAAAGACTACATATCGTAAAAATACACAAGATAGGCATAAACAAAACACTAAAATCTACTCGGCCCCATCCCAGTGTTACACGACTAGAGCAGACTCGACCGACTTGAGCTAGGCACAGCTATCACTCATGTGTACCTGCAAGTTGCCGACATGAGAAGCAACATAAAGCAGCTAGGGTGAGTCTCTTAACACAAGTAATATAATGTGAAGAAAGCTTAAGGTTAGAGATAGCAATAAAGCACCTCGGTTCAGCTAAAACAACACTCACCGATAGTTCGAGCCATCACAACAATTATCAATCAGCTCATAACACATTAAATTATGAATTGTATGCATGAATGCAACCCAACCACAGGGCATTATGCAATGAGGTACCTCCACCGTCGTTATTTAGCCTATCGGCTCTCCGTTACTCAAAGCCGTTATTTTGATATGGAGACCAAGTCCTACCACATCCGAGGTCGAAACCTCCTCCGTCGTTATATGCACATGAACATGTGACTTCATGACAAATGCAATCATACACCAATCAATCATAATGCATGTGAATGCTTACACCGTCGTTCACCGTCGTTACTCCGTGGTTGTACTCCGTCGTTGTACTCCGTAGTTCTACTCCGTCGCTCACATTGACGTCCACACCATCTAGACATCATCACAGTGCTAAGGTCGACCCTACTACACCGGTAGAATCACCCTAGGACCTACAATCGACCTCTCAATCACCTCGGCACTCCATGGTGGACTAATTGTCACACCGAGGACCGCAACGACACTAATTGGTGTTTAGACACATACTCTCCCTCAAACTCACCAACAGACTCTCAACACTAAGACACTCTAAGCGTTGACTTCCCTCAACTCGGTTTCTCTCACTCTGAGCTTAAGGGTACTCGGTTTACTCTGTTTCTTCACTTAAACCCCACATGCAACACATTTCCAGCTCACCACACTGATGCACACTCTGATACTCACTCCATTTGCTCTGATCCTCTCCCTAACTCTACATGCAAGCTCATTTCTTCACACTACACCGATTCTCACTCTAATGCCTCACCATGCAATGCTCACTTCATACCACACAGAACAGAGAGAGAGTTACACTCCTCTCTCTTTCCCAACCGATCCACCATCGTTCCTCACCACAAATCACAGCAAAGAACAAAAACACAGCAAACATGGTATGAACAACACATAAAACACACATGCAAAGTGATCAGAACCACTCACACCAAAACACTATCAAACACAAAACATTATAAGGATTAAAAGAGCCCCTAACCTGATTACAACCGTCGATATACCCTCTTCACTAGCACTTCTAAGAATCCTTGAAGAATCAGCTCACTCTTCACTATTTCAGCTCGTTTCCCTTCCTTCTTCCCTTCGGTTCTCTTCCTTCTCTCTAAGTCTCACTTCTCTCTCTACTTTCTCAATTTGGAAACTTAACTAATTTTTGGAACAATGGAGCTGGTCTCCTACGAAGGCACCATTTAACATGTCCTAAGAGGACTTAAATGAGGCCTTGGCCTTACTAGGCCGTGGGCTTCTACTACCCACACCCTTTCCTAACTTAGACATTTTCCTAAAAATGCCACACAAGCTTAACCTTCACTTAATGAATTATTGACTTAAAAATAAAATGTTGCAAACCCTTAATAACCCAACTAAGTTAATTAATTGAATTATTTTGGGGTGTTACAACCCTCCCCTACTTAGGAGATTACGTCCTCGGAATCTTACCTTAATCAAACAGCTCGGATAGGCTTCCTTCATCTTTCTCTCTAGCTCCCAAGTAGCATGCTCACTAGCAGCTCCTACCCAAACCACCTTTACCAACTTGATTTCTTTTCCCCTAAGAGTCTTTACTTCTCGGTCTTCAATTCTGATTGGCATTGTCTCCACAGTGAGGTCGTCTCTCACTTGCACATCGTCCATTTGAATGACATGGGGCGGGTCGAGAACATACTTCCTCGGTTGAGATACATGGAACACATCGTGCAAATTTGATGATTGGGTGGCAATGCACCCGGTATGCCACCTTCCCAACTCGCTCCAAGATTTGATAGGGTCCAATGAAACGAGGTGACAGCTTTCTTAGACCTCGAGCTCGTCCAACTCGATCCACGGGGTGACTCTAAGGAATACATGGTCACCGGCTTGAAATTCTAAGTCTTTCCTCCTTTTGTCATGGTAACTCTTACATGCGCTTTGTGACGCCCTCATCTTCTCTCTGATCATCTTAACCTTCTCGGTAGTCTCTCTAACCAACTCAGGTCCTAACACAACCCTCTCTCCTGTTTCATGCCAACATAGTGGAGTCCTACACCTACGGCCATACAATACTTCAAATGCTGCCATTCCAATACTTGAATGATGACTGTAACACCCCCATACTATTAATACTACTTAGCAAATTAAATCAGAGTTTTCAAAAACCACTCAAGGAGTGCTACATTTTTCTACATGAATTTAACCAAGCAAAACAATAAAACAAATTGCGCAGCTAAAACAGTGGTAGTGTAATGTACATACAGTACCTCGGCCAAGAAGGAACCGAGCTCAACAAGTAACAGGTTATTAGTTACAATACAGCCAAAATAATACATGTTCCAAGAAGACATAGGTTTACAACCCAAAATAGCCTACATACAGACCACTACGCTACTCGGCCCCCAGTGTTACACTACCAGAGCAAAATGACGCCAACCGACACAGAGTGAGGACTGACCTCTACTCGGGAATACCTGCAAGTTGCCAACATGAGAGCAACATAAAAGCAGTAGGGTGAGTCTCTAAACACATATAATCAGGTTTATAACAAGCATTATACTAAGGAAACACATATAAACACCTCGGCACAACGCACAAATAACAATTATTTAGTGCATGAGTTATATGCATGATGCAGACCCAAACTCCAAGGGCCTATGCATGATGGATCCATTAAGACCGAAGTCTTCTGCTATCACCTTAGGACCGAAGTCCTCTGCTTTCACCATAGGACCGAAGTCCTCTGCTTTCACCATTATGCTTATGATTTATGCGACGCCATGAACAATGCATAACACACAACATATACATTATTCAATTAAATCATAACACAATTCCAGTAACTCACCAATTAGACCACAGCCTTTTATTCATAAATAGGACCTAAGTCCTCTGCTCACCTCTAGGACCGAAGTCCTCTGCATTCACCATTTTCATTTATTTTAATGCCCCTCAGGGACTTCATCATTTATTACTCCACTACTCATAGCCATAAGGCCAACAGCACACATACGTCATTTCTATGCTAAGGCCGACGTCTCTACATCGGCCAACAGCTCCAAGGTTGTCGTTCTCAGCTCACCTAACTCCTCGGCACCAAGTAGTGGACTAGAAGTCACCACGAGGACTACCATGTCACTTAGGACTAAAACGTCAATTAGGGACTAAAATAACTACACCATTTAACCCCTCACGTACTTGGCACTCCAAAACGACGCTCACAGTTGCGCCCAGCAACAACCTGCGCAACACTAGCGTTAAAACAACACCTCGGCACCTATAGCACCTCGGCAACCTCGGCACCTCGGCACGCTTGGCACCTCGGCATGCCTACACTCTACTCCACTCATAGTCACTTCACTTCCTCTACAAGGCCACTTGGGTTACTCTACGCTTGAACACACCGCACTTAAACGTAACATCTCACCTCGGTTACTACACGCTATACGTTATCAACGGCACTTCAGCAGCTAAGCCTAAGTACTTTACCTCGGCCTAAGCATCTCGGCCTACTTACCCTACACCTCAGCAAGTACAAACCGATACTTATACCTAGTTTCAGGTACTCATACACTTAGTTACTAGCGCTCTATCACTCACCTCGGCTCCTATGACCTCGTTACTTACGTTCTTGACACTTACGATTATTCACTTAAGTTCCAGCTTACGTATGGAAGGTAACTTCACCTCGGAAATCCTAAGCCGACTACTCCATTTAACTCAACGCACGCTCGTCGTCGTTATGATGTACGTTTTTATTACTCCTCTGTTATCCTAAGCCTATTCCTTAAGAACCTCTCCAGTTATGTTGCTCACTCGCTCGCTCACTCTAGCTCACTTTGGGATGAGAGTTTCCTCACTCTCCCATTTCACTCCTTGATCCTCGTACGATCAACTCTCTCATCCACTCCACACAACTACTCTGAAGTGAGCCAAAACACAACATCAAAAACATCAAAACACATCAAGCATGCAAAACAACTCAAAGAAACATAACTACGCCTACTCACACATAACACTCATCATACTACAAAATTATACGTGAGAAGAGAGCCCCCTAACCTTGTTCAGTTGAGCAAAAGACCCTCTCTTCACCGATGCTTCCCAGTTAACACTCGCAGCAACTCTTCTCCCTTGAGCTTGAGCTTCTTCCACGCCAACAGCTCTTCCTTCTCTCTAGAAAACGATCTCACCTACCAACTTCTCTCTCTTACTTCTCTTTGACTTTTCTTAGATTCTTTTTGGTGAAACATGCTTCCTCTCCTTTGACACTCTCACTTAAAGCACACACTTGGGCTTCTAATGGCTCATGGGCCTCTACGCCCACCTTCTCCATTCACTTAAGCATCTCCTAAATGAAATAAACTCCTAATTAATACTTGGCTTAATTAAAAAGTTGTAAACCTTAAATAACTCAACTAAATAATTAATTGAACTATTTTGGGGTGTTACAACTCTCCCCCACTTGGAATATTTCGTCCTCGAAATCTTACCTGAAGCAAAAAACTCGGGATAGGCTTCCTGCATCTTGCTCTCCAGCTCCCAAGTAGCATTCTCACCGGCAGCTCCAAACCAAATCACCTTCACTAGCTTGATCTCTTTTCCCCTTAAAGTCTTCACTTCTCGGCCTTCAATCTCGATCGGACTTTGTCTCCTGATCAAATTCTCCCTTACTTGCACGTCGTCCATCCGAATTACATGGGGCCAGATCCAAATATATTTCCTCAACTGAGACACATGGAACACATTATGCAAATTTGATAGGTTAGGTGGCAAAGCAACTCGGTAAGCCACCTTCCCAACTCTCTCTAGGATCTGGTATGGACCAATGAAACGAGGGGACAACTTCTTAGACTTCAATGCTCTACCAACTCCGGTTACTGGATTAACCCTTAGAAACACATGATCCCCGGCCTGAAATTCTAAGTCCTTCCTTCTCTTGTCATGGTAGCTCTTTTGCCTACTCTGCGAAGCCTTCATTTTCTCTTGAATTTGCTTTACCTTCTCGGTGGTCTCTCGCACGACCTCGGGTCCGAGTACCACACCTTCTCCTGACTCACTCCAACACAATGGAGTCCTGCACCTCCTCCCATACAATGCCTCAAAGGGTGCCATCCCAATGCTAGAATGAAAACTGTTGTTGTATGTGAACTCAATCAGTGGTAGATACGAATCCCACGCCCTCCTTGCTCAAGAACACACGCTCAAAGAAGTCCTCCAACGATCGGATGGTCCTCTCGGTGCTGTCCCATCGATGCAATGGGTGATATGCCGAGCTCAGCGCAATTTCGCACTCCAACGCGTCTTGCAAACTTTCCTGCACTCAAGTAAATCTTGGGTCTCTCGTGCGAAATAATACTTGAGGAACCCCGTAGCTTTACGATCACTTGGATGTATATCTCTCGCCAACCTTGACATCGGATAGGTGAGGTTGATGGGAATGAAATGAGCGACTTTCGTCCAATCTATCCACCACTACCCAATTGGTATCAAACCTCCTTACTCGCACTCGGCAAACCGGTTACAAAATCCATCGCACAATCTTGTCCCACTTCCACTGGAATCTTCAATGGTTGCAACAACCTGCTGGCTTCGATGTTCTACCTTGGACTTCGACAAACCGCATAAGCGTACCTGGCACCGGCTACATCTCTCTTCATACCTTGCCACCAAAACAACCCCTTCAAATCTTGATACATCTTGGTCGCGCTGGGTGAATACTCACTTACTCCTATGACACTCTTCTAAGATTGCTCTCTTGATCTTCTCGTCATCGTGACACAAATCCGAAGTTCTATACCTTAGCAATCCTTGCGCATCCAACTCAAAATCTTCGTTCTCATTTCGGCCAATACCTGCCGCCACGCCTACAAGCTTGACGTCCAACCTTCTGCGCTCTTTGATGTCACTCGAGAAATTCATTTGTGATTTTCGAAATTCCCAACTTAATGCTTTGAGGAGTTAGCTCACACACTAAACTTAGGTCTCGAATTGCTCAATTAGCTCTAGCTCTTTTACCATCATTCTTTGATGCATGCAACGATTTCCTACTTAGTGCATCAGCCACCAAAGTTGCCTTCCCGGGGTGATAGTTCAACCCAAAATCATAGTCCTTCAGTAGCTCCAACCATCTCCTCTGCCTCATGTTCAGCTCCTTCTGATCAAACAGATACTGCAAACTCTTGTGGTCACTAAACACTTCGAACCTTGAGCCATATAGATAATGCCTCCATATCTTCAATGCAAACACCACGGCAGCCAGCTCCAAATCATGTGTAGGGTAGTTCTTCTCATGAATTTTCAATTGCCTTGAAGCGTAAGCAACTACCTTACCTTCTTGCATCAGTACGCAGCCCAACTTAGACGCATCACAGTACACCACAAAAGGCTCATTTGGATTAGGGAGCGTCGGAGACGGAGAGGCGTTGTCAATCTCTTCTTCAATTCTTGGAAACTTTCTTCACACCGCGTGTGTCCCACAAAATGCCTTCCCTTACAGTCAAATCGAGTTAGTGGCAACGCCAACTTGGAAAACCCCTCAATGAACCTTCAGTAATACCCACCAAACCTGAAAACTTCTCACCTCGATGGCCGACTTGGGTGCTTCCCATTGCAACACGGCCGACTTTGGAAGGATCAATCGCTATACCTTCACTTTGGAGATCACATGACCTAGGAAATTCACCGCCCTCAACCAGAATTCACACTTGGACAACTTGGCGTACATCTTCTTATCCTTTAATACTTCTAACACCAATCTCAGATGCTTGGCGTGCTCCTCCTCTGACTTGGAGTAGACTAAAATGTCATCAATGAACACTACCACAAACCGATCTAAATATTCATGAAAGATTCGATTCATATACTCCATGAATACTCCAGGAGCATTAGTAACACCAAATGGCATCACTGAATACTCGTACTTATCCATACCGAGTTCTAAATGCTGTCTTAGGAATGTCCTCGTCCTTCACCTTGATCTGATGGTACCCTGACCTCAGGTCCATCAAATCATCAATTCTTGGGAGTGGGTACTTGTTCTTAATTGTTACCTTTTTCAACTGTCTGTAATCCACGCATAATCTCATACTTCCATCCTTCTTTTTCACCAATAACACAGGTGCGCCCCAAGGCGACACACTTGGCCTTATGAACCTCTTCTCCAGCAACTCTTCCAACTGCTTCTTCAACTCGGCTAGCTCAGCTGCAAACATCCTATAAGGTGCCATAGACACCGGCCTAGTTCCTGGTACTAACTCAATGTTGAACTCGACCTCTCTTTCTGGTGGAACCTCAGGAATCTCGTCTGGGAACACTTCTACGAACTCTCGCACCACTGGCACTTCACCAATTTTAGCTCGGCTCTCTGCAGACATTGTCACACTCAACGCAAACAACGTAGCCCCTTCCTTCATTACCCTGTGCAGCCGCTCGGCAGACATCAGAACAGATTCTTCCACCTCGGAAGAAGGGAAACTTAACGACCTACTAGCGCAATTGATATGAACTCGGTTAGCCACTAACCACCCATACCTGCATGACGCCCATCCATCCGCCGGGTAGATGCGGATCAAATTAACTACGAAGTCTCTGCGAGGCTAACAGAGGACACTTCAAACAAACGAGAGAGGTAGTCATCGACCCCATTCTTTGAGTGTCAATAACCATCTCCTCACCATAGTAGACAAAAAACTAAATCCAATCTTTTAGCACACAATGCAGAAATGAAAGAGTGCGTGGCACCAGTGTCCACGATTGCAATCAAAGGAACTCCATTAATGAAACACGTACCTTTTATCTCGTTCACCACTTCAGACCCAGCTAGCGCGAACACCTTTCCAACATTCTTTTCCTTCTTCGGCTTGGGACACCTCGAACTAATATGCCCTGCCTCCCCACAGTTATAGCAAATTATATCCTTCTTCTCACAGTCTGGAGCCTTGTGGCCTTCCTTGCCACACTTAAAACACTTAACGACTGAGCAATCAAAACTTTTGTGACCAGGTTTTCCACATTTAAAACACACTATACTCGGAGGAGCGTCTCCCCCACTCGGCGCCTTGGCCCAACCAGCTTTCCACTTTCCTTTACCCTTTCCACCAGAGCCCTCGTAAGGCTTAGCACGATATTGAGAATTCGCTTCTCCCTTCCACTTTTATAGGTGGTAGTCGCGCCACCTTGTCTTCCTCGAAGATTCTGCGACTATTCACCACCGAGCAAACACCCTTATCTGTTGATACCCAATGGCCTCGCTTGATGTCGGGCCTTAAACCATTCTCAAACTTAATACACTTGGAGAACTCAAAGAGTAGCTCCATTGTAATGGGGTAGAACTTCACCAACTCGGTAAACTTTGCCGCATACTCGCCATGACTTATTCCCCGCTTCACTCTCTAAGAATTCCATTTCTTTCTTTCCCTTAACATCCTCAGGATAATACTTCATCAGGAACTCCCTCTTGAAAATATCCCAGGTGATTTCTCCTTCAGCAATCTCCAACCTTTGAAGATTTTCAAGCCACCAGTCATCTGCCTCCTCGGCTAGCATGTGAGTACCAAACCTCACCTTTTGCGCAGTCGAACACTCCATCACTCGAAATATCCTTTCTATTTCCTTTAACCAGACCATAGCTCCGTCGGGATCATACCTCCCTTTGAAAGTAGGAGGATTCTCCCTCTGAAACGTAGCCAACCTCCTCGCACCAGCATCCTCGGCAGCCTGCTGAGTCTGATTCCCTATAGCAGCCGCCATCGCTTCCAAAGCAGCAGTCAAAGTAGCGTCATTCATTCCAGCTCTTCCAGCCATTACACTAAACATATAAACAAATCTACTTAGAATGAGCCATAAAACTCGAAACTTTGGGAACTCAAGACTCAACACT
Source organism: Oxytropis ochrocephala (assembly GCA_020916435.1). Lineage (NCBI taxonomy): Eukaryota > Viridiplantae > Streptophyta > Magnoliopsida > Fabales > Fabaceae > Oxytropis > Oxytropis ochrocephala. The sequence goes on along the minus strand of CM037093.1, from coordinate 63,322,541 downwards.
TGGTCGGTCAAGACCGGACTTTTGCTCTGATACCACTTTGTAACACCCCCATACTGTTAATACTACTTAGCAAATTAAATCAGAGTTTTCAAAAACCACTCAAGGAGTGCTACATTTTTCTACATGAATTTAACCAAGCAAAACAATAAAACAAATTGCGCAGCTAAAACAGTGGTAGTGTAATGTACATACAGTACCTCGGCCAAGAAGGAACCGAGCTCAACAAGTAACAGGTTATTAGTTACAATACAGCCAAAATAATACATGTTCCAAGAAGACATAGGTTTACAACCCAAAATAGCCTACATACAGACCACTACGCTACTCGGCCCCTAGTGTTACACTACCAGAGCAAAATGACGCCAACCGACACAGAGTGAGGACCTCTTACTGGGAATACCGCAAGTTGCCAACATGAGAGCAACATAAAAGCGAAGAGGTGAGTCTCTAAACACATAAAATCAGGTTTATAACAAGCATTATACTAAGCAAACACATATAAACACCTCGGCACAGCGCACAAATAACAATCATTTAGTGCATGAGTTATATGCATGATGCAGACCCAAACTCCAAGGGCATATGCATGATGGATCCATTAAGACCAAGTCTTCTGCTATCACCTTAGGGCCAAGTCCTCTGCTTTCACCATAGGACCAAGTCCTCTGCTTTCACCATTATGCTTATGATTTATGCGACGCCATGAACAATGCATAACACATAGCATATACATTATTCAATTAAATCATAACACAATTCCAAAGAACTCACCAATTAGACCGCATGACCTTTATTCATAAATAGGACCTAAGTTCTCTGCTCACCTCTAGGACCAAGTCCTCTGCATTCACCATTTTCATTTATTTTAATGCCCCTCAGGGACTTCATCATTTATTACTCCACTACTCATAGCCATAAGGCCAACAGCACACATACGTCATTTCTATGCTAAGGCCGACGTCTCTACATCGGCCAACAGCTCCAAGGCTGTCGTTCTCAGCTCACCTAACTCCTCGGCACCAAGTAGTGGACTAGAAGTCACCACGAGGACTACCATGTCACTTAGGACTAAAACGTCAATTAGGGACTAAAATAACTACACCATTTAACCCTCTCACGTGCTTGGCACTCCAAAACGACACTCACAGCTTTGCGCCAAAGAACAACTCCGGGCAACACTAGCGTTAAAACAACACCTCGACCGATCGATGGCCGTGACGCGGGTCAAAATAATGAAAAGTGTAAAATATAGTAACAAGGTAAGTTAACCTTGGTCGCCCTCACAAGGACCTCTAAAACTAAGATTACCAAAATCAAGAACGATCAAATAACAATAAAAAGGGGTTTTGTGAAGAGTTTGTTGTTTAACAAAGAAAATCAATTAAAGAGACAATCAATCTATTGTTTCCGGTGTGTTTCTCGGATTTATCATCGGTTCTAAAATAAAGATTTGTGCAAGGTTTGATAACTCTTGATTGATCATAAACTAAGTGAACAAGCGTCGATCGGTTTATATGAATTCACCACGCTTTTAAAGCAAGCGTCAAAAACAATGTGTTCAATCAATCGTGATAGTGAACAAGCGCCACTAACACAATTAACATCATAACCGAATTCTTTCAATCCTATAAACAAGCGTCATAGACTCTATCAATTCCTATCCAAACTAGATTAAACAAGCGATAAAATAGTTTGAATAATGAAAGTTGCAAAACAGAATCATGATTAAGTGATTAAGCAAAATTGAATCATAAAACGAATCACATAAGCAAATCACAGAGTTTGAGTAATTAAGCAAAACACAAACCGAATTTGCAACAAAAATTACGGAGATGGAATTGATAGAGAAAGAATTAAAACCATAAAAACTAAATAAACATTAAGCAATCGAACCTCAAAATCCTTACAAAGAACACCCTTTCACCAATAGATTGATCTAGGGTCTTAAGCTTCCATGGAGGTTAAAGCACAAAACGTAAAATTGAAAGTAGGAATGTGTAAGATGGTCCAAGACGGCTGCTCCAGCCAAGTCTATAAGACTAAAACGAAAAACCTAATCCCTTAATGGGTTCTTGGATAAAAGCCCGTTAACAAACTAATATCTGGCCCGAAACCCGTTTTACATTAAACTGCTTCGGTATTTTGCCTTTTAGACCTTCTAAACTTCCGAATTGGGTTTCGCGTTCAACAGAAGATTTGTAGCTCTGTTCCTTAGCTTTCCAACGCATGCTTGCACGCCTCAATCGGATAATCTTAGCCAAAGTTATGGTCTGCAGAGTAGACCAGGGTCAATATGCAATAAAAAATAAGAATTAAACAATAAATTGCCATACTGCTCCAATAAGACCCAAAGTCTAGAAACGTGCTAAGACTTAAATATTAGGCACAAAACACAATTAAAAACACTAAGTGAAAAGCTATAAAGAGTACATTAAAATGCACTGATCAAATTCCCCCACACTTAAGCTTTTGCACTCCGGGCAAAACACACAAAACAAGACAAAAGCAAAACATGAGTTTCCAATGAACCCAAAGAATGCAAAGTCATAAGAGAGATGCTTTTCATAGGATTCAAGGAGAATGACATTCAGAGATAGCACTTAATTGCAACCTAGGTAAACAAGAGGTAAGAGCACCAACGAGTGAATCATAAGTGATGAGTCCTCACAGGATTTATATAAGTAATGCTCTCAATCACTCAAGTGTCTAGGCTTGTGTTTACTCTCATATATATAATAAGCACATCAATGAAAGTTAGCACTACCATATGCTTGACAAGCTTCTAACATCCACACTTAAGAACACATGCACATAAGATCAAAAGGTCTTTATAAGGGTTGTAATGGGGCCAAGGTCAAGGTGGAATAATCCTAAGGGGGAACTAAGCTAAAAAGAATCAAAGAGGGCAAAGAAGCAATGAAAATCAATTGTAAGGTGTGCATGAGAGGGTTCAATTTGAACAACATATGACAAACTTCTCTATTTTGAGACTTCTCTCCATAACTCTCTTCACACAACATTCACTCTCCTTGATACAAAAATATAAAGATATATACACTTTCCAATTTTTTTCTATTCTTTTTGACTTTTTTTTTCTTTTTCTATTTTTTTTTCCTTTTGAGGAGTATTTTTCTATACAAATGTACTTGCCAAACTTTCCTTTGAAAACCCAATAATCAACCCAAGTGAGAACCACAATTATACAATTTGGACACCCCCACACTTATGGATATGACAATTTTCAAATCAAAGCTCCTTCTCCCTCTAAGATTGGGTAATATCATTGTTTTTCTCTTTTAGGCTTGTAATGAGCTATAAAACAAAGAATGGGATAAAAAGGCTCGTAGGGGCTTACACAAAGGGATAAATTCGTGGTAGGCTTATTTGGCTAGTAGCTAAGAAAAAGCAATTGCCTAGATCATTTCAAACATGCATGTGAACAAGTGTTTCAACAAGAATCAAGTCAAGTTCTAGAGTAACTAACAAACATGAGTGAGTCACACACAAGAAAAGAAAGAATGGAAAAATGTGGTTCATCCATAAAAAGGCTCAATTCTCACTAGGGATAATGACTATCATAGATGATGCAGTATTTAGTGCTCATACCCAACTTATTATACCAAGAGCAAAAATAAATCCATCAAATCATGCCAAATCATCCATGATCCTAAAATAGTCAAAATCACTCACAACTTGTACAAACATAGTATTCATGGAAAAACATGCAACAATTTTTTTCTTTTTTTATAGTTAAAAATTAAAAACATAAAAACAAAAAGACACACCCCCACACTTAAATCACACATTGTCCTCAATGTAAGCAACATATATAACTTAAGAATAAGGAAAGAAAACTCCCTCTTGAAGGTGGAGAACTTGAATCTTGTGTGCGGTTGGTATTTGGTAGTGAAAGCTCTTTTATGGTTACCACACACATGTTTGGTCACCTTCTTCTTCCATACATCCAGAATCAAGGGGCTGAGTTGTTGTTGTGTTTGCCACACATTCTTATTAGGAATGTCCACCAAGGTCCATCCAATACCTTTTCTATGTTCTCTTAGAGATGGCGGTAGCTTTTCCTGTTCAGAGTCAAGGTTAGCTGAAAAAATCACAGGAAAATATTCACTTCCCTTCAAATATGCATATTTAAAATATTCAGGGAGTGGTTTGAGATCCACAACATGTGATGGCTCAATGGTAGCAAAGCCTACATCCACAACATCATCTATGGAAATTGTATCAACTTTGCAAAGTATTCTCAATCTCAAAGACAAATAGAAGGATTATCGAACTTGTATAATCAACCAAACCATCCGAGAAATTCCATTTTACAAAGGGAATTCTCTTCCACGAGTTGTTCCTTAGTATCAAAGATCCCAAATTTTTCACTAGTGTCACTAAAATTTGCGACTTTGTTATTTTTCGCAATAATCTGTTTGAGACACCCTTTGAGTTTCAACAAGAGTAGTTGCCTTTGAAAAAGGGAGTATTTGGGACATTAGGATTTTCTACTTCTTGTACAAGCAGTTGGTTTGATCTGCGGGATTGCATCTCGATTAACTACGAGTGTTTAATCTGTCCAACTATTATCTCCAATTTGCATAAGTGTGGAATCACATTTGTTTGTTGGAATATAAGATTTTGAATAGCCATTTTTTTAATGAGATCCTCCAAAGTGAAGGTTCATATCCAAAGCAGCCATATTTTAGTCAATGAAAGCAAGATCAAAGATGATCGAGAAATCGAAATATATCGAATAAATGGAACAAATCGAAAAATTCCAACTATGTCCTAAGCACTAAAATAGAGGGTAAATTAAGAAAACGTATCAAATCAAATCTAAAAAAATAAAACTAACACTACAAATCTAATAAAATCAAAATTAAGATATGCGAATTTTTTTGGATTTTTGAGGATATAAAAATTAAAATAATTAAAAGAAAATGAAAAAGAAGGAAATTCGGATTTTTCGGCCTTAGCTCCCAAAGGGAGTCCTGCTCCTTGATTTTTTTGTGATTTTCTGACCAATTTTCGGAGCAATCTGAGGAATTCGCCTGAAAATCGTTTTTTTTTCTTCTCCTGTTCTATGATAGAACTGAAAGATGCCGAAACTAATAGAACCTGTAAGTGCAAGAAACAAAACTAAAAAAACAAAGGTTAGTGGTTAGTGAGGTTCTTAAGCCGGTAATTCCTAATTAGAGGTCCCCGGCAACGGCGCCAATTTGATCAGCGGTCGTACGCGGGTCAAAATAATGAAAAGTGTAAAATATATTAACAAGGTAAGTTAACCTTGGTCGTCTCACAAGGACCTCTAAAACTAAGATTACCAAAATCAAGAACGATCAAATAACAATAAAAAGGGGTTTTGTGAAGAGTTTGTTGTTTAACAAAGAAAATCAATTAAAGAGAGACAATCAATCTATTGTTTCCGGGTGTGTTTCTCGGATTTATCATCGGTTCTAAAATAAAGATTTGTGCAAGGTTTGATAACTCTTGATTGATCATAAACTAAGTGAACAAGCGTCAGTCAGTTTATATGAATTCACACAATTTTAAAGCAAGCGTCAAAACAGTGTGTTCAATCAATCGTGATAGTGAACAAGCGCCACTAACACAATTAACATCATAACTGAATTCTTTCAATCCTATAAACAAGCGTCATAGACTCTATCAATTCCTATCCAAACTAGATTAAACAAGCGATAAAATAGTTTGAATAATGAAAGTTGCAAAACAGAATCATGATTAAGTGATTAAGCAAAATTGAATCATAAAACGAATCACATAAGCAAATCACAGAGTTTGAGTAATTAAGCAAAACACAAACCGAATTTGCAACAAAAATTACGGAGATGGAATTGATAGAGAAAGAATTAAAACCATAAAAACTAAATAAACATTAAGCACTGAACCTCAAAATCCTTACAGCAACACCCTTCACCAATAGATTGATCTAGGGTCTTAAGCTTCCATGGAGGTTAAAGCACAAAACGTAAAATTGAAAGTAGGAATGTGTAAGATGGTCCAAGACGGCTGCTCCAGCCAAGTCTATAAGACTAAAACGAAAAACCTAATCCCTTAATGGGTTCTTGGATAAAAGCCCGTTAACAAACTAATATCTGGCCCGTAACCCGTTTTACATTAAACTGCTTCGGTATTTTGCCGTTTAGACCTTCTAAACTTCCGAATTGGGTTTCGCGTTCAACAGAAGATTTGTAGCTCTGTTCCTTAGCTTTCCAACGCATGCTTGGACGCCTCAATCGGATAATCTTAGCCAAAGTTATGGTCTGCAGAGTAGACCAGGGTCAATATGCAATAAAAAATAAGAATTAAACAATAAATTGCTATACTGCTCCAATAAGACCCAAAGTCTAGAAACGTGCTAAGACTTAAATATTAGGCACAGAACACAATTAAAAACACTAAGTGAAAAGCTATAAAGAGTACATTAAAATGCACTGATCAAATTCCCCCACACTTAAGCTTTTGCACTCCGGGCAACACACACAAAACAAGACAAAAGCAAAACATGAGTTTCCAATGAACCCAAAGAATGCAAAGTCATAAGAGAGATGCTTTTCATAGGATTCAAGGAGAATGACATTCAGAGATAGCACTTAATTGCAACCTAGGTAAACAAGAGGTAAGAGCACCAACGAGTGAATCATAAGTGATGAGTCCTCACAGGATTTATATAAGTAATGCTCTCAATCACTCAAGTGTCTAGGCTTGTGTTTACTCTCATATATATAATAAGCACATCAATGAAAGTTAGCACTACCATATGCTTGACAAGCTTCTAACATCCACACTTAAGAACACATGCACATAAGATCAAAATGTCTTTATAAGGGTTGTAATGGGGCCAAGGTCAAGGTGGAATAATCCTAAGGGGGAACTAAGCTAAAAAGAATCAAAGAGGGCAAAGAAGCAATGAAAATCAATTGTAAGGTGTGCATGAGAGGGTTCAATTTGAACAACATATGACAAACTTCTCTATTTTGAGACTTCTCTCCATAACTCTCTTCACACAACATTCACTCTCCTTGATACAAAAATATAAAGATATATACACTTTCCAATTTTTTTCTATTCTTTTTGACTTTTTTTTTCTTTTTCTATTTTTTTTTCCTTTTTGAGGAGTATTTTTCTATACAAATGTACTTGCCAAACTTTCCTTTGAAAACCCAATAATCAACCCAAGTGAGAACCACAATTATACAATTTGGACACCCCCACACTTATGGATATGACAATTTTCAAATCAAAGCTCCTTCTCCTCTAAGATTGGGTAATATCATTGTTTTTCTCTTTTAGGCTTGTAATGAGCTATAAAACAAAGAATGGGATAAAAAGGCTCGGAGGGGCTTACACAAAGGGATAAATTCGGGGGTAGGCTTATTTGGCTAGTAGCTAAGAAAAAACAGAATTGCCTAGATCATTTCAAACATGCATGTGAACAAGTGTTTCAACAAGAATCAAGTCAAGTTCTAGAGTAACTAACAAACATGAGTGAGTCACACACAAGAAAAGAAAGAATGGAAAAATGTGGTTCATCCATAAAAAGGCTCAATTCTCACTAGGGATAATGACTATCATAGATGATGCGAAGATTTAGTGCTCATACCCAACTTATTATACCAAGAGCAAAAATAAATCCATCAAATCATGCCAAATCATCCATGATCCTAAAATAGTCAAAATCACTCACAACTTGTACAAACATAGTATTCATGGAAAAACATGCAACAATTTTTTTCTTTTTTTATAGTTAAAAATTAAAAACATAAAAACAAAAAGACACACCCCACACTTAAATCACACATTGTCCTCAATGTAAGCAACATATATAACTTAAGAATAAGGAAAGAAAACTCCCTCTTGAAGGTGGAGAACTTGAATCTTGTGTGCGGTTGGTATTTGGTAGTGAAAGCTCTTTTATGGTTACCACACACATGTTTGGTCACCTTCTTCTTCCATACATCCAGAATCAAGGGGCTGAGTTGTTGTTGTGTTTGCCACACATTCTTATTAGGAATGTCCACCAAGGTCCATCCAATACCTTTTCTATGTTCTCTTAGAGATGGCGGTAGCTTTTCCTGTTCAGAGTCAAGGTTAGCTGAAAAAATCACAGGAAAATATTCACTTCCCTTCAAATATGCATATTTAAAATATTCAGGGAGTGGTTTGAGATCCACAACATGTGATGGCTCAATGGTAGCAGCAGCTACATCCACAACATCATCTATGGAAATTGTATCAACCTGCAAAGTATTCTCAATCTCAGCACAAATAGAAGGATTATCAGAACTTGTATAATCAACCAAACCATCCAGAAATTCCATTTTACAAAGGGAATTCTCTTCCACGGGTTGTTCCTTAGTATCAAAGATCCCAAATTTTTCACTAGTGTCACTAAAATTTGCAGCTTTGTTATTTTTCGCAATAACTGTTTCAGACACCCTTTGAGTTTCAACAAGAGTAGTTGCACTGAAAAAGGGAGTATTTGGGACATTAGGATTTTCTACTTCTTGTACAAGCAGTTGGTTTGATCTCTGGGATTGCATCTGATTAACTACAGTGTTTAACTGTCCAACTATTATCTCCAACTGCATAAGTGTGGAATCTGTTGTTTGTTGGAATATAAGATTTTGAATAGCCATTTTTTTAATGAGATCCTCCAGTGAAGGTTCATATCCAGCAGCCATATTTTAGTCAACAGAAGCAAGATCAAAGATGATCAGGAAATCAGAACAGTATCCAGAATAAATGGAACAAATCAGAAAATTCCAACTATGTCCTAAGCACTAAAATAGAGGGTAAATTAAGAAAACGTATCAAATCAAATCTAAAAAAAATAAAACTAACACTACAAATCTAATAAAATCAAAATTAAGATATGCGAATTTTTTTTGGATTTTTTTGAGGATATAAAAAATTAAAATAATTAAAAAGAAAATGAAAAAGAAGGAAATTCGGATTTTTCGGCCTTAGCTCCCAAAGGGAGTCCTGCTCCTTGATTTTTTTGTGATTTTCTGACCAATTTTCGGAGCAATCTGAGGAATTCGCCTGAAAATCGTTTTTTTTTCTTCTCCTGTTCTATGATAGAACTGAAAGATGCCGAAACTAATAGAACCTGTAAGTGCAAGAAACAAAACTAAAAAAACAAAGGTTAGTGGTTAGTGAGGTTCTTAAGCCGGTAATTCCTAATTAGAGGTCCCCGGCAACGGCGCCAATTTGATCGTGATGGCGTGCACGGGTCAAAATAATGAAAAGTGTAAAATATATTAACAAGGTAAGTTAACCTTGGTCGTCTCACAAGGACCTCTAAAACTAAGATTACCAAAATCAAGAACGATCAAATAACAATAAAAAGGGGGGTTTTGTGAAGAGTTTGTTGTTTAACAAAGAAAATCAATTAAAGAGAGACAATCAATCTATTGTTTCCGGGTGTGTTTCTCGGATTTATCATCGGTTCTAAAATAAAGATTTGTGCAAGGTTTGATAACTCTTGATTGATCATAAACTAAGTGAACAAGCGTCAGTCAGTTTATATGAATTCACACAATTTTAAAGCAAGCGTCAAAACAGTGTGTTCAATCAATCGTGATAGTGAACAAGCGCCACTAACACAATTAACATCATAACTGAATTCTTTCAATCCTATAAACAAGCGTCATAGACTCTATCAATTCCTATCCAAACTAGATTAAACAAGCGATAAAATAGTTTGAATAATGAAAGTTGCAAAACAGAATCATGATTAAGTGATTAAGCAAAATTGAATCATAAAACGAATCACATAAGCAAATCACAGAGTTTGAGTAATTAAGCAAAACACAAACCGAATTTGCAACAAAAATTACGGAGATGGAATTGATAGAGAAAGAATTAAAACCATAAAAACTAAATAAACATTAAGCACTGAACCTCAAAATCCTTACAGCAACACCCTTCACCAATAGATTGATCTAGGGTCTTAAGCTTCCATGGAGGTTAAAGCACAAAACGTAAAATTGAAAGTAGGAATGTGTAAGATGGTCCAAGACGGCTGCTCCAGCCAAGTCTATAAGACTAAAACGAAAAACCTAATCCCTTAATGGGTTCTTGGATAAAAGCCCGTTAACAAACTAATATCCGCCCGTAACCCGTTTTACATTAAACTGCTTCGGTATTTTGCCGTTTAGACCTTCTAAACTTCCGAATTGGGTTTCGCGTTCAACAGAAGATTTGTAGCTCTGTTCCTTAGCTTTCCAACGCATGCTTGGACGCCTCAATCGGATAATCTTAGCCAAAGTTATGGTCTGCAGAGTAGACCAGGGTCAATATGCAATAAAAAATAAGAATTAAACAATAAATTGCTATACTGCTCCAATAAGACCCAAAGTCTAGAAACGTGCTAAGACTTAAATATTAGGCACAGAACACAATTAAAAACACTAAGTGAAAAGCTATAAAGAGTACATTAAAATGCACTGATCAAATTCCCCCACACTTAAGCTTTTGCACTCCGGGCAACACACACAAAACAAGACAAAAGCAAAACATGAGTTTCCAATGAACCCAAAGAATGCAAAGTCATAAGAGAGATGCTTTTCATAGGATTCAAGGAGAATGACATTCAGAGATAGCACTTAATTGCAACCTAGGTAAACAAGAGGTAAGAGCACCAACGAGTGAATCATAAGTGATGAGTCCTCACAGGATTTATATAAGTAATGCTCTCAATCACTCAAGTGTCTAGGCTTGTGTTTACTCTCATATATATAATAAGCACATCAATGAAAGTTAGCACTACCATATGCTTGACAAGCTTCTAACATCCACACTTAAGAACACATGCACATAAGATCAAAATGTCTTTATAAGGGTTGTAATGGGGCCAAGGTCAAGGTGGAATAATCCTAAGGGGAACTAAGCTAAAAAGAATCAAAGAGGGCAAAGAAGCAATGAAAATCAATTGTAAGGTGTGCATGAGAGGGTTCAATTTGAACAACATATGACAAACTTCTCTATTTTGAGACTTCTCTCCATAACTCTCTTCACACAACATTCACTCTCCTTGATACAAAAATATAAAGATATATACACTTTCCAATTTTTTTCTATTCTTTTTGACTTTTTTTCTTTTTCTATATTTTTTTCCCTTTTGAGAGTATTTTTCTATACAAATGTACTTGCCAAACTTTCCTTTGAAAACCCAATAATCAACCCAAGTGAGAACCACAATTATACAATTTGGACACCCCCACACTTATGGATATGACAATTTTCAAATCAAAGCTCCTTCTCCTCTAAGATTGGGTAATATCATTGTTTTTCTCTTTTAGGCTTGTAATGAGCTATAAAACAAAGAATGGGATAAAAAGGCTCGTAGGGGCTTACACAAAGGGATAAATTCAGGTAGGCTTATTTGGCTAGTAGCTAAGAAAAAGCAATTGCCTAGATCATTTCAAACATGCATGTGAACAAGTGTTTCAACAAGAATCAAGTCAAGTTCTAGAGTAACTAACAAACATGAGTGAGTCACACACAAGAAAAGAAAGAATGGAAAAATGTGGTTCATCCATAAAAAGGCTCAATTCTCACTAGGGATAATGACTATCATAGATGATGCAGTATTTAGTGCTCATACCCAACTTATTATACCAAGAGCAAAAATAAATCCATCAAATCATGCCAAATCATCCATGATCCTAAAATAGTCAAAATCACTCACAACTTGTACAAACATAGTATTCATGGAAAAACATGCAACAATTTTTTTCTTTTTTTATAGTTAAAAATTAAAAACATAAAAACAAAAAGACACACCCCCACACTTAAATCACACATTGTCCTCAATGTAAGCAACATATATAACTTAAGAATAAGGAAAGAAAACTCCCTCTTGAAGGTGGAGAACTTGAATCTTGTGTGCGGTTGGTATTTGGTAGTGAAAGCTCTTTTATGGTTACCACACACATGTTTGGTCACCTTCTTCTTCCATACATCCAGAATCAAGGGGCTGAGTTGTTGTTGTGTTTGCCACACATTCTTATTAGGAATGTCCACCAAGGTCCATCCAATACCTTTTCTATGTTCTCTTAGAGATGGCGGTAGCTTTTCCCTGCTCGTGAGTCAAGGTTAGCTGAAAAAATCACAGGAAAATATTCACTTCCCTTCAAATATGCATATTTAAAATATTCAGGGAGTGGTTTGAGATCCACAACATGTGATGGCTCAATGGTAGCAGCAGCTACATCCACAACATCATCTATGGAAATTGTATCAACCTGCAAAGTATTCTCAATCTCAGCACAAATAGAAGGATTATCAGAACTTGTATAATCAACCAAACCATCCAGAAATTCCATTTTACAAAGGGAATTCTCTTCCACGGGTTGTTCCTTAGTATCAAAGATCCCAAATTTTTCACTAGTGTCACTAAAATTTGCAGCTTTGTTATTTTTCGCAATAACTGTTTCAGACACCCTTTGAGTTTCAACAAGAGTAGTTGCACTGAAAAAGGGAGTATTTGGGACATTAGGATTTTCTACTTCTTGTACAAGCGGTTGGTTTGATCTGGGGATTGCATCGATTAACTACGAGTGTTTAATCATCCAACTATTATCTCCAACTGCATAAGTGTGGAATCATTTGTTTGTTGGAATATAAGATTTTGAATAGCCATTTTTTTAATGAGATCCTCCAAAGGAAGGTTCATATCCAGCAGCCATATTTTAGTCAACAGAAGCAAGATCAAAGATGATCAGGAAATCAGAACAGTATCCAGAATAAATGGAACAAATCAGAAAATTCCAACTATGTCCTAAGCACTAAAATAGAGGGTAAATTAAGAAAACGTATCAAATCAAATCTAAAAAAAATAAAACTAACACTACAAATCTAATAAAATCAAAATTAAGATATGCGAATTTTTTTTGGATTTTTTTGAGGATATAAAAAATTAAAATAATTAAAAAGAAAATGAAAAAGAAGGAATTTCGGATTTTTCGGCCTTAGCTCCCAAAGGGAGTCCTGCTCCTTGATTTTTTTGTGATTTTCTGACCAATTTTCGGAGCAATCTGAGGAATTCGCCTGAAAATCGTTTTTTTTCTTCTCCTGTTCTATGATAGAACTGAAAGATGCCGAAACTAATAGAACTCGTAAGTGCAAGAAACAAAACTAAAAAAACAAAGGTTAGTGGTTAGTGAGGTTCTTAAGCCGGTAATTCCTAATTAGAGGTCCCCGCACAATCGCGCCAATTTGATCGTGATGTCAGACGCGGTCAAAATAATGAAAAGTGTAAAATATAGTAACAAGGTAAGTTAACCTTGGTCGTCTCACAAGGACCTCTAAAACTAAGATTACCAAAATCAAGAACGATCAAATAACAATAAAAAGGGGGGTTTTGTGAAGAGTTTGTTGTTTAACAAAGAAAATCAATTAAAGAGAGACAATCAATCTATTGTTTCCGGGTGTGTTTCTCGGATTTATCATCGGTTCTAAAATAAAGATTTGTGCAAGGTTTGATAACTCTTGATTGATCATAAACTAAGTGAACAAGCGTCAGTCAGTTTATATGAATTCACACAGTTTTAAAGCAAGCGTCAAAGCAATTGTGTTCAATCAATCGTGATAGTGAACAAGCGCCACTAACACAATTAACATCATAATCGAATTCTTTCAATCCTATAAACAAGCGTCATAGACTCTATCAATTCCTATCCAAACTAGATTAAACAAGCGATAAAATAGTTTGAATAATGAAAGTTGCAAAAACGTAATCATGATTAAGTGATTAAGCAAAATTGAATCATAAAACGAATCACATAAGCAAATCACAGAGTTTGAGTAATTAAGCAAAACACAAACCGAATTTGCAACAAAAATTACGGAGATGGAATTGATAGAGAAAGAATTAAAACCATAAAAACTAAATAAACATTAAGCACTGAACCTCAAAATCCTTACAGCAACACCCTTCACCAATAGATTGATCTAGGGTCTTAAGCTTCCATGGAGGTTAAAGCACAAAACGTAAAATTGAAAGTAGGAATGTGTAAGATGGTCCAAGACGGCTGCTCCAGCCAAGTCTATAAGACTAAAACGAAAAACCTAATCCCTTAATGGGTTCTTGGATAAAAGCCCGTTAACAAACTAATATCTGGCCCGAAACCCGTTTTACATTAAACTGCTTCGGTATTTTGCCGTTTAGACCTTCTAAACTTCCGAATTGGGTTTCGCGTTCAACAGAAGATTTGTAGCTCTGTTCCTTAGCTTTCCAACGCATGCTTGGACGCCTCAATCGGATAATCTTAGCCAAAGTTATGGTCTGCAGAGTAGACCAGGGTCAATATGCAATATAAAATAAGAATTAAACAATAAATTGCTATACTGCTCCAATAAGACCCAAAGTCTAGAAACGTGCTAAGACTTAAATATTAGGCACATAACACAATTAAAAACACTAAGTGAAAAGCTATAAAGAGTACATTAAAATGCACTGATCAGACACCTATAGCACCTCGGCACACTCGGCACCTCGGCACGCTTGGCACCTCGGCATGCCTACACTCTACTCCACTCATAGTCACTTCACTTCCTCTACAAGGCCACTTGGGTTACTCTACGCTTGAATACACCGCACTTAAACGTAACATCTCACCTCGGTTACTACACGCTAAACGTTATCAACGGCACTTCAGCAGCTAAGCCTAAGTACTTTACCTCGGCCTAAGCATCTCGGCCTACTTACCCTACACCTCAGCAAGTACAAACCGATACTTATACCTAGTCTCAGGTACTCATACACTTAGTTACTAGCGCTCTATCACTCACCTCGGCTCCTATGACCTCGTTACTTACGTTCTTGACACTTACGATTATTCACTTATGTTCCAGCTTACGTATGGAAGGTAACTTCACCTCGGAAATCCTAAGCCGACTACTCCATTTAACTCAACGCACGCTCGTCACGTTATGATGTACGTTTTCAGCTACTCCTCTGTTATCCTAAGCCTATTCCTTAAGAACCTCTCCAGATTATGTTGCTCACTCTCGCTCACTCTAGCTCACTGGGACTGAGAGTTTCCTCAGCTCTCATTTCACTCCTTGATCCCTCGTACGATCAACTCTCTCATCCACTCCACACAACTCCTCTGAAGTGAGCCAAAACACAACATCAAAAACATCAAAACACATCAAGCATGCAAAACAACTCAGCAAACATAACTACAGTCTACTCACACATAACACTCATCATACTACAAAATTATACGTGAGAAGAGAGCCCCCTAACCTTGTTCAGTTGAGCAAAAGACCCTCTCTTCACCGATGCTTCCCAGTTAACACTCGCAGCAACTCTTCTCCCTTGAGCTTGAGCTTCTTCCACGCCAACAGCTCTTCCTTCTCTCTAGAAAACGATCTCACCTACCAACTTCTCTCTCTTACTTCTCTTTGACTTTTCTTAGATTCTTTTTAGTGAAACATGCTTCCTCTCCTTCGACACTCTCACTTAAAGCACACACTTGGGCTTCTAATGGCTCATGGGCCTCCAATGGCTCATGGGCCTCTACGCCCACCTTCTCCATTCACTTAAGCATCTCCTAAATGAAATAAACTCCTAATTAATACTTGGCTTAATTAAAAAGTTGTAAACCTTAAATAACTCAACTAAATAATTAATTTAACTATTTTGGGGTGTTACAATGACTGTTGTTGTAAGTGAATTCTATCAATGGTAGATACGAATCCCACGCACCTCCTTGCTCAAGCATACAAGCTCTCAATAAGTCTTCTAAGGATTGGATAGTCCTTCAATAACTCCAACCATCTCCTCTGCCTCATGTTCAATTCCTTCTGATCAAACAAGTTCTGCAAACTCTTGTGATCACTAAACACCTCGAACCTCGAACCATAAAGGTAATGCCTCCATATCTTCAATGCAAACACTACTACAGACTAGCTCTAAAATCATGAGTGGGGTAATTCTTCTCATGAGTCTTCGATTGCCTTGAGCGCGTGCGCCACTACTTTACCTTCTTGCATCAAAGACACAGCCCAAACCTAACTTAGATGCATCACAATAAATCACAAAAGGATCCCTTGGATTAGGCAACGTCAAGATCGGCGACGTTGTCAATCTCCTCTTCAACTCTTGGAAACTCTCTTCACAACGGTCATCCCATACGAAAGCCCTATCTTTACATGTCAATTGGGTTAATGGCAACGCCAATTTGGAGAAACCTCAATGAATCTTCTCGTAATGTAACCGCTAATCCCAAGAAGCTCCTCACATCGGTGGCCGACTTGGGTGCCTCCCACTTCAACACACTTTTCAATCTTTGAAGGGTCCACCGCAATCCCATTCTTTGGAAATCACATGGCCTAGGATACTCACTTCCCTCAACCAAAACTCACACTTTGATAGCTTCGCATACAGCTTCTTCTCCTTTAGAATCTTCAGCACTACCCTTAAGTGCTCGGCATGCTCTTCTGCCGACTTGGAGTAGACCAAGATATCGCTCTATGAACACTACCACAAACCGATCTAAGTACTCATGGAAAATACGATTCATATACTCCATGAATACCCCGGAGCATTAGTGACACCGAATGGCATTACTAAGTACTCGTAGTGTCCATACCGAGTTCTAAACGCCGCCTTTGGTACGTCTTCGTCCTTCACTTTGATTTGATGGTAGCGGGCCTCAAATCAATCTTGAAAATACTGCGCGCACCTACTAATTGATCCATCAAATCGTCAATTCTTGGTAGTGGATACTTGTTCTTAATTGTAACCTTGTTCAATTGTCCGTAGTCCACGCACAACCTCATGCTTCCATCTTTCTTCTTCACTAGCAACACAGGTGCTCCCCACGGTGACATGCTTGGTCTCACGAATTTCCTTTCTAGCAATTCTTCCAACTGTTTCTTCAGCTCGGACAGCTCGGATGCAGACATCCTATAAGGTGCCATAGACATCGGTCTTGTTCCAGGGATCAGTTCTATGGTGAACTCAATCTCTCTCTCAGGTGGCACATCAGGTATTTCTTCAGGAAACACCTCGGCAAACTCTCTAACCACTGGCACATCTTCAATCTTGACTTGATTCTCTACTGATAATGACGCCCATAAAGCAAACAGGGTAACCCCTTCTCCTAACAACTTGCGCACTTGTCTAGCAGGAAGTAAAACCGACTCCTTCACTTCGGCAGCAGGAAAACTAACCGATCTCTCGTATAAGAATTGATATGAACATGGTTGTCTACCAACCACCCATACCAAGGATGACGTCCATTCCCTCAGTGGTAAACAAATTAAGTTAACAGAGAAGTCCTGCCGAATACGATCAGTGGGCACTTCGAACATACCAGAGAGGTAGTCACTGAACCCATAGCCGGAGTGTCAATGACCATCTCCCTCCCCAATGAAGACAACACTAAACTCAGCCTATTAGCACACATGGCAGAAATGAAGGAATGAGTTGCACCAGCTAATGCAAACACTTTCCCCACGCCTCTCTCTTGCTTTGGCTTTGGACACTTGGGACTGATGTGCCCCATCTCTCCACAATTGAAACTGACTATCTCCTTTTGCCCACACTCAGCAGATAGGTGGCCCTCCTTGCCACATCTATAACACCTCTTCACCTCAGCCTTGCACTCCTTTGCCTTGTGCCCAGGCAATCCACACTTGTAACAAGTCAGAATAGCAGGAGCGTCTCCCCTACTAGGCTTTCCTCTCCCTGCAGAATTTCCTTTTCCTCTACCACCAGAATGGTCATAAGGCTTCCAACGGTACTGAGGTTGAAAAGTCTTCTTATCTTTCCCAGCTCGGCTAGTAGCCACACTATCTTCTTCATAAATTCTACAACTATCCACCAGCTCGGAAAACACCCTTATCCTTTGATACCCAATTGCCTGCTTGATCTCAGGCTTCAAACCGTTCTCAAACTTGATACACTTGGAGAACTCAACAGTAGCTCCAGTGTAATGGGGGTAAAACTTTATCAGCTCGGAAAACTTGGAAGCATACTCCGACACGGTCATGTTACCTTGCTTAAGCTCCAAGAATTCCATCTCTTTCTTTCCTCACATCTTCTGGTAGTACTTCCTCATGAACTCTTTCTTAAAGTTCTCCCATGTGATCTCCTCCTCTGCGCAGCTTCCAATCTTGGAAGAACTCCAAGCCACCGATCGTCGGCTTCTTCAAATGAGCATATGAGTCCCAAACCTCACTTTTTGCTCATCGGTGCAATCCATCACTCTGAAAATTCTCTCTATTTCTTTCACCCATGCTAGAGCCCCATCAGGATCATACCTCCCCTTGAAGGTAGGAGGATTCTCCCTCTGGAAAGTAGCGAGCCTACGAGCTCCAGCATCATCGGCATTCTGCTGAGGTCGATTCCCCACGACATTTGCCATCGCTCTCCAACGCAGCGGCGGCTATAGCGAGATCATCTCTTCCAAATTTCTTCCACCATTCTCACTTCACTGATTACACAATCAAGAACTGGTCTAGAACGAGCCTAAGACTCGAGGCTTAAGACACTTAGACTCAATTTACTTGGTCGGACAAGACCGAACTTATGCTCTGATACCAACAATGTAACACCCCCTTATCTAATCAATTCGATCTACTAAATTAAAATCAGAGTTTCAAAATTCCACTCAAAGGAGGGCTACATTTGATGATTTAAAAAGGACAACAGAAATTCAATTAAGTTCAAACAGTTGCACAGCATTATACTAAACATGTAATCATGCGCATCACATCGGCTAAAAGGGTCTAAGCCCACAACATAAGGCACCTCGGCCAGTACGACATCAAGTCATAATACATAGTAAAAGTTACAACAAAATATGATAGTTTTCAGTTCAAAAGACTACATATCAGAAAATACACAAGATAGGCATAAACAAAACACTAAAATCTACTCGGCCCCATCCCAGTGTTACACGACCAGAGCAGACTCGACCGACTTGAGCTAGGCACAGCTATCACTCATGTGTACCTGCAAGTTGCCGACATGAGAAGCAACATAAAGCAGCTAGGGTGAGTCTCTTAACACAAGTAATATAATGTGAAGAAAGCTTAAGGTTAGAGATAGCAATAAAGCACTTCGGTTCAGCTAAAACAACACTCACCGATAGTTCGAGCCATCACAACAATTATCAATCAGCTCATAACACATTAAATTATGAATTGTATGCATGAATGCAACCCAACCACAGGGCATTATGCAATGAGGTACCTCCACCGTCGTTATTTAGCCTATCGGCTCTCCGTCAGCACTCGTCGTTATTTTGATATGGAGACCGAAGTCCTACCACATCCGAGGTCGAAACCTCCTCCGTCGTTATATGCACATGAACATGTGACTTCATGACAAATGCAATCATACACCAATCAATCATAACGCATGTGAATGCTTACACCGTCGTTCACTGTCGTTCTACTCCGTCGTTCTACTCCGTCGCTCACATTGACGTCCACACCATCTAGACATCATCACAGTGCTAAGGTCGACCCTACTACACCGGTAGAATCACCCTAGGACCTACAACCGACCTCTCAATCACCTCGGCACTCCATGGTGGACTAATTGTCACACCGAGGACCTCAACGACACTTAGGGACCAAAATGTCACCTAAGGACCAAAATGGACTTAATCGCTCCCTTACTTATGCACATTGGTGCTAAAATAGCACTCACAGTGGCGTCCCACAATGTGCTAGGCAACATTGGCGCCTAACATCACCTCGGCACACTATGTGTCACCTCGGCTAACTACTCAACATCACCTCGGCACACTATGTGTGTACCTCGGCTAACTACACTCAAACCTTCAATTCGGTAGCGCGCTCACAGTTACGCACTCCCTTACACTAAAATCATCTAAGTCATGGGAATTCACTTCTCAGTATTCCCTGGTTCAGTTTACCTACACTTAGGCACTTGGGCGTTTCACCTTGGTGACGCTACCTCGGCCTGAGGACCTCGGTTCACTCCCTCTACACCTCGGTAACCTTAAGGCGAAACACATACACTGCGGTTTATGCGCCCTTACTGTAACGCCCCAAAGATTATTGGAGATTTATTTAATAAATTATTGGGGATTAGATTGTGGGAAAAATATTAGAAATAAAAATATGGAATTTTTATATGCTATTGGTAATATATGATTGTTGTATGTATTTATATTCTATATTTTATTTTTATAAATATTAATATTTGGGGTTTGAGATGTCACTTATTATAGACATTATTTTAAGCTATTGAGGTATTAAAATAAGAGTTGCAGTGGAATTGGGGGTTTTAAAATGATTTAGAGGTGAAATTCTACTCTTTTACTCGTATACAGCCCACCCCTGATTCTTGCACCCCCTGTAGTAAACAAACATATCCAGACCGTGTGGCCCAATGGACCAGGACCCGGCCCACTCTCTCCTTCTTCCTCCCTGCGGACCTACGAATCTGAAAACACAAACAGCAACAAAACCTCAGCGCCGTTCTTCTTCCTCTCATGCGTTCTCCCTCCCTTCTCCATGGTTGGACCTGAAATTTCACTCTCCTACTCGAAAATGGCCGCTGAGCATGAATATGGAGTCGGTTTCTTCAATCGTGGTCCCGTTTCTAGCCTCTCTTCACCACGCACGCGTAGCAATGGAGGACTCGCGGTGTTGCTGCGTTTTCTGACGCGAAACGCTCAAACCATAGATGCATGTCTCGTTCAGACTCTCTCGGTCGTGTTCCATTGGAAACTTGATTTCGTGGTGTGCTTGTGGAGGTGAATTCGAGTTCATAAGCTTTCAAGGTATGGGGGTTCTTTCTATACCTATAATAATACTTAGGATTTGGATTATGTGTGGTGGGGTTTGTGGGGTTTTGATGTTATTATGGATGTTGTTGATGAATGATTGTTATTGTTGATAAAATATTGGTGTTGTTTGATGAATCATGGATGTTGTTTGATGACTTCTTGATGATGATTAAATTTCGAATTGGGTAAATTCATGGGGCTGGAAATCGATGGGTGACGGGTGATTAGATGATGCTAAAAATCGATTTTTGTTACGCATATGAATAAGAGTATGTAATTGATTAAATTGAGAATGAATTAAATTGTGATGTATGATGAGTTCTAGTTCGAATTGAATATTTGAGATGTATGTGGTGATTCGTTTATATGTTTAGATATGAAACGAGATCGAGAGTGAATTAAGGGATATTGGAAGTGGTGTCTAAATTGTACGTGTTGCTGTTTTTTCTTTAGTAAGAAAGTCATTGCTTTATTTTGAAACTAAGAAGAAATTGCTGCTTTTTTTTTGAGTCTTTGCTGTTAGCCCTTTAGTAAGTCAGCATTAGCCATTTAAAATAGTTGCTGTTTGCTTTGTTTCTTTATACCAACGAGCTGCTGTTTTTTTTTTAACAAAAGTATTGTTGTTTTACAATCAACGAGGCGTTGTTTTTCTGCTGTAACGCTACTGCTTTCTAGCTGCTTTGCTTTGCGAAAAAGAGCCCTGTTTCACTGCCGTTTTGACTCGAAATTCCTGCTGTTTTTCCACACTGTTTCCTGCTGTTTTGGCTACGGTTACGCGCCTAAAAAGTCACTGATTTCACTCTGTTTCGCTGTTATTCATGAACCAAAATTTTCTGCGTTTTTCTTTTAATGAGAAGGCATGTAATGCGGCTGTTTTTATAAATAAAGTGGTCAATGTTTTACTTCTGTTTTGTAAATTAAAATGTGACGTTATCAAAGCATGAACATGAGAGGTTTTCCAAAACTAACAATATATCGTTACCCCAAATTTCTATGTATTGTTACTTAATCTTCCTTTGTGTGTTGTTACTTAAATTTGAAAGATGTTGTTGCTTGAGAACTTAAAGGCGTTGTAAACTGAGGCTTATATGTGGATGATGTTGAATTGAGAAATATAAAGCGGTGAGTTTAATAATTGTTGCGTAGTTTAATAAATTAAAGCGGTGAGTTTAATTATATGTTAATAATTATTGATGGGAAAGCGGTGTGGGACCTCGGTCCAAAGCGGCGTGTAGCCCACAAGGCTAGATTGTTGGTGAGGTAGAGTTGAGGAAATAAATAAGAGGTGTGCATAATAAAATATTGTGGCATAGGTGTTGTTTGTGGTGCATTGACATAGAGTCACATATTGCATGTGCATAAAGCGGTGTGTAGGCTTCGGCCAAAGCGGTGTGGGATGTAACACCCCATTTCTACCCGATAATTTAAATCAAAAATCAGAGTATATATATATCTATTCTGGTCATCTTTTGGTTTAGTGTGTTATAAAATAGTGAACTGATTGACTATGGGATTACTCGGTAATCGATACTACTTGCAATGAGGCATTGGCCACCTTTGCAAGGCTCTCGATGATGCCCTTGTAAATACACGATTGAAAGAAATTACGACCTTAGTGGCGAACCACAATTTAGCCATAGTCAATTAGCACACTAATAGTATAACATAAATCATTTTTCACTAAATGGAGCGTCACATCTCTCTCTCTCATAAACAAAATCGAAATACGTAACACCATTAGATAAACTCGTAGAAATATAATTTCACATAATACAAATGGAAAGTACTCATAATCTCAACAGAATAATCCAAATAGTCTCAAAACAAAGACATAGAAGGCTCAACAAGGAGCAAAACAGACAACTATAGTTCATAACCCCAACCCTAGGTGCTACGTGTCGAGAGCGGGCCAGACTCGGGAGTAGTGAAGGTAGAAAGCCCTCACTCATGACTACCGTGGTAAACAACAACAGAAAAGGGTGAGTCTCGAACTATATAATAAAAGTGATAATAAGCAATATATATAATCATAGTTCACAAAGATACTCAAACACACCAATCATCACTCAATAACATACATGCACTCGTGAGAATGTATGCAATGGAAGTATGCATGTGGTACCATTTGCCCTCCTGTTCTCAATATTTGCCCTCCTAAGATTCTCATCAATAATGGAGTCCTCATGACTCTGGCCCTCCGGCCGCCTCGGGCTTCACAATCATTTTATAAGCTCTACGATCAGCAGTAATGTATGCATGAGACTCCATGTACAACACAAACACAATCTCAAACATTTCAATACACACATTAACTCTTACCTCGGTATTCAATCTCATTTTATAGCCCTCATGGCTTGGCCCTCCGGCCCATGCCCTCATGGCATGCTCACCACCTCATTGTACACTCTCAACACCATTAAGTCCCAAGGACTAATCTCCTCTAGAGTACTCAACCTCACTCAAGGACCTAAACCACCATTTAGGACCAAAACAATCATCTAGGGACCAAATCACACCCGAGGGACCAAAACAAAGACACTCTTAGGCACTTGGCGGCACTAGGCGCCATTTTCCCCACATTCTGCGCCCGCGGTGCAACACGGCACTAGGCGCCGAAACTTCAAAGATTTTGGCGCCACGTGGCAACACAACCCCACCGGGCGCCACTTTTCTAGCAACTGGCGCCCCACAGGCAACATGCACTTAGACACAAACTCGAACACGATTCTGCACACGCCTCGAGCACGAGCACCGACTAGGCGCCTGGCGTACAATTTGGCGCCCACTCACGACCCAAAGACACCCAACACTTCCAAACCAAAACCACCCGAGCCAAAATGTTTAAAAATGAATTTGGGCGGTAAATACAAAATATGGCACGGTTAAATATGCCTAGAAAAGTAAGTTTCACCCAAACCACCCCATTTACACACACCAAAGCACCCCACCGAGACATTTTTAAAATAAGACTGTACTCAGAAACCACTCGAGCCAAAACACTTTAAATTGAATTTGGGCGTGTGAATGCAAAATTTGGCACGGAAAATATGCCTAGAAATATGATTTTCACTCAACCCACCCCTTTTACACACACAAAACCACACCCACCGGAACATTTTCAAAATGAGACCTATACTCGAAAAACCACTCGAGCCAAAACACTAAAAATTGGATTTGGGCGGTGAATACAAAATTTGGCACGGAAATTATGCGTAAAACACCAAGTTTCACTCCCAGCGCCAAAACACCCACATTCTCGCGCCCGGGCAAAGAACACACACACACAAGATTCAAGCATAAAGTGACACAGCGCCATTCTGCAGGCACCTGGGCAAAGCATTTGGCGCCCCTGTCACTGGCACACCCGCACCCAACACGCAAAGCGCGTGCGTGGCGCCATTTTCTCGGAATGTGGCGCCACGGCAAAGGACACACTTTACACCCACTCATCAAGCATAGATTACCTTAGGCGCCATCTCACTAGGGAATTGGCGCTACTAGGATGCCTAATGTCTCAAAAATCCATTTCAACTAATTTTTCTCAAAATCATTCGTCAACAACAATCCAATTACACGTTATGATCATGCCAACAACTTCAATTTCACATTTAAACATCAAGAACACTTCAAAATACGAATCAACATATCAAAACCCTAACATTAAGCCCTAACTCGATTTCATCATGCAATTCATCAAATCCAATGATTCAATCCATCATTCAATAATCAAATAACATCAAATAAGAACCTAAGATCTACATACAACCCATTATCCCCTCTATTATAGAGTGAGACTCCCCTTACCTTAAATTCACCGTAGAAACTCTCTTTCTCCGAGTCACGTACAATAACCACAGCAACTATGGAGCTTTCCTCTTCTCCTTTCTCCCTTGCGAAGCTCTCTCTCCCTTTCTCTAGGGTTTTGGCGCCGTTCTCCTCTCCTTTCTCTCTTCTCTCTTCGCAACTTTTCTTTCTTTTGCACAAATGAGAGAAAATTCTACTTTTGGATATATGTACATTGGGCCAAGCGCACCTTGGGCCCTTTTTACACCCCTTCTCCATTTCTTCCACCATCCCCTTCAATTAAAATAAATTACTGAATTATAAACACTATTTTATATTCTATTGTAATTTAAAACAGTGTAACACTTTAAATAATTTAATCAATTGCTTAATTAAATCATTTAGGGTGTTACATGGGACTCCGGTCCAAAGCGGTGGGTGCCCTCCAGGCAAATTTGCGGTGATGAAGGATCCTCATGCATATTGCACTCATGCATGTACACATACATATGTTATTGATGTTTCCTTTGATGCTTATACCTTGTGAATGCATTATAATTATGATGATGTGTGCTGATAATGTGGCGTGTTGTTGTGGATTAGCCGCTCGCTCGCTCTTGCTGACCAACATATACTTGTGTATCTTGATTATTATTATTTGTATAAAAGACTCACCCTATCGCGGCGTGTTGCCTCGTATGTCGGCAACTGCAGTACCAGCGCAGTGAGGGCATTCTTATGCCTCCCTTCTAGTATGGTCGAGTCCGCTCTCGATCACGTAGCACACAGGGAACGTTTTGTTGATTGTCATTTCTTTTATGTTTGGATTATTATATAACCTTGCATTTCTATATTGGGGTTTATTATTTTCCGCTGCTAGTGTTCATTCCCAGATTTTGTTTTGGTGCTATGTATCTTAAACTTGGAGTTATTTTTATTTATTTATTGACTTTGGAGTTTTAACAATTGGCTGTTTTTGATGTAACGCTTTCTTTCAATGATTTTATGAAACTCTGATAATATATATATTAAATACTAGTTGCTTAGAAAGGGGGTGTTACATTAGTGGTATCAGAGCAAACGTTCGGTCTGTCCGGCCAAGTGTGTCTGTCTGTCATATTGTGTATGACAACTAGGTGTCCTGAATTAGTTCTGAAATGGTTGTTTATGTCAAGGAAGTGCGCTGGTTCTAACCGGACCATTTGTATTAATTGTTGTGTCTTCCGATGTGTGAACTCTGAATAGAGTTGAATGTGATGTGTTATATGTATTCTTTGATTTGTAAGGGGGGAGATTATTTTACTCATGGGTATAACAATGGTTGTGGGTAGAGGTGTTGGCCTTTATAGAGATATGCTAGTTATTAACACAAGGATATGTGCAGTAACTTTAGTAACAATTAAGTGGCAAAGAATAAAAGGAGGTCTTATGAATGGTTGCAACATAGAAGAAAATTATATTTTTGTGATAATTACTAGTTGATTGGGTTCGCATACAAATCTTGGTAGTGTTTAGTTATTTTAGACAGAAGTAAAATTGATTATGGTTAATTAATGTGAATGGGTTGAGCCAAGTATTAAGGAGTGAGGAGTTGTAATAATTGGTTTTAAAAGTACGAGGTTCAATTAAATAAAAACTATAGTGAGGTGAAACTATAAATAAGACGATGTAAATGTCTAATGACTTTATAAATAGTAGGAAGATACATTTTAGGAAGCCAGTTTGTTTGCGTTTGCACTTAATTGTAGTATTTTGTTATCTAGTGAGATCTTGTACAGTGGAACTTAGTTATTGAAGAGACTGTTTGAAATTGACCTTAGTCATTTAGTGTGAATACGTAAGCTGAATTTTTGTTAGCTACAGAGCTGTAATGTTTGGTTTTTAAGATAGCGAGATTGGATTAAATAGGGCAAGGTAAATTTTATAGATATCTGAGTATACAGTTGACAAATAATAGGCAATGATTCCTCTTTAATTGGGGGAGACGTAGAGTGTAGGATTTTAATTTTAGTTTGAGTGTTTTAGCCTAAGACTTTGATTTGTAATGATTAAGTTTCATTAGGTATTTTGTATTTTATATGGCTAAAACTGGGCTGTTAGTTATATGAACATAACCGTTAAAATTGGTTTCAACATAATTATTGATGATGTATGTATTTTTGTGATTGTGACTAAGTATATGACGAAGATAGGAAATATAGATTAATTATAGTTGTAAGTTTAGTTGAGACTAATTAGAAAGGCTATGTGTTATTGAACTTTTAATTATATAGAGAGAGCAAAGTTAAGCTAGTATAACAATATCCTCTGCGTTAATGTACTCATCGAATTTGAACGACTTATGCGTAACGTGGTTGTTGTGCTTGCGTGACTCCTGCCTTCTTGGTATTTTATTTTTAGTAGTGAGTTTATAGTTGCGCCATATTAACTGGTTCTATGCCGGGTTGTGTGACTGTTGCTTGGCTTGGATTTGGTACTATCGTATTTTCCTTGTTGTTGTTTATTAGCCTGTTGAGTCCGATGGGGATGGAGTAGTCATCTCTTGAGTTAAGTTTGTATGAATGAGTCCGGTTATTATTTCTTGAGTTACCCGGTGAAGAAGTAGGAGGACTGACGGCGCCCAATCACTCACCGCTTCGGTAATCAATGAAATGATAATCAAGCAGGATAGATAGCATTAGTTGTCTAGAGGTCAGTAGTTTGTTAGTGGGAGGTTGTTTAGTTTTGGTCGGCAAGTTTCGAGGACTAAAACATTCTAAGTGGGGAGAGTTGTAACGCCCAAAGATTATTGGAGATTTATTTAATAAATTATTGGGGATTAGATTGTGGGAAAATATTAGAAATAAAAATATGGAATTTTTATATGCTATTGGTAATATATGATTGTTGTATGTATTTATATTCTATATTTTATTTTTATAAATATTAATATTTGGGGTTTGAGATGTCACTTATTATAGACATTATTTTAAGCTATTGAGGTATTAAAATAAGAGTTGCAGTGGAATTGGGGGTTTTAAAATGATTTAGAGGTGAAATTCTACTCTTTTACTCAGTATACACCCCCACCCCCGATTCTTGCACCCCACGTAGTAAACAAACATATCCGCACCAGTGTGGCCCAATGGACCAGACCCCGCCCACTCTCTCTTCTTCCTCCTGCGGACCTACGAATCAAAAAACACAAACAAAGAACAAAACCTCGGTAGCCGCTTCTTCTTCTTCCTCTCATGCGTTCTCCCTCCCTTCTCCATGGTTGGACCTGAAATTTCACTCTCCTACTCGAAAATGGCCGCTGAGCATGAATATGGAGTCGGTTTCTTCAATCGTGGTCCCGCTTTCTAGCCTCTCTTCACCACGCACGCCAGTAGCAATGGAGGACTCGCGGTGTTGCTGCGTTTTCTGACGCGAAACGCTCAAACCATAGATGCATGTCTCGTTCAGACTCTCTCGGTCGTGTTCCATTGGAAACTTGATTTCGTGGTGTGCTTGTGGAGGTGAATTCGAGTTCATAAGCTTTCAAGGTATGGGGGTTCTTTCTATACCTATAATAATACTTAGGATTTGGATTATGTGTGGTGGGGTTTGTGGGGTTTTGATGTTATTATGGATGTTGTTGATGAATGATTGTTATTGTTGATAAAATATTGGTGTTGTTTGATGAATCATGGATGTTGTTTGATGACTTCTTGATGATGATTAAATTTCAAATTGGGTAAATTCATGGGGCTGGAAATCGATGGGTGACGGGTGATTAGATGAGGCTAAAAATCGATTTTTGTTACGCATATGAATAAGAGTATGTAATTGATTAAATTGAGAATGAATTAAATTGTGATGTATGATGAGTTCTAGTTCGAATTGAATATTTGAGATGTATGTGGTGATTCGTTTATATGTTTAGATATGAAACGAGATCGAGAGTGAATTAAGGGATATTGGAAGTGGTGTCTAAATTGTACGTGTTCTTTGTTTTTCTTTAGTAAGAAAGTCATTGCTTTATTTTGAAACTAAGAAGGTCATTGCTTTTTTTTATGAGTCTTTGCTTTGTTAGCCCTTTAGTAAGTCATTTGTTAGCCATTTAAAATAGTTGTTGTTTGCTGTTTCTTTATACCAACGAGCTGCTGTTTTTTTTTAACAAAAGTATCGCTGTTTTACAATCAACGAGGCGCTGTTTTTTCTGCATGAACGCTACTGTTTTCTAGCCGCTTCTTGCGCGAAAAAGAGCCCTGCTTTCACCGCCGCTTTGACTCGAAATTCTGTTGTTTTTCCACACTGTTTCTGCTGTTTTGGCTACGATTCTGCGCCTAAAAAGTCACTGATTTCACTCTGTTTCGCTGTTATTCATGAACCAAAATTTTCTGCGTTTTTCTTTTAATGAGAAGGCATGTAATGCGGCTGTTTTTATAAATAAAGTGGTCAATGTTTTACTTCTGTTTTGTAAATTAAAATGTGACGTTATCAAAGCATGAACATGAGAGGTTTTCCAAAACTAACAATATATCGTTACCCCAAATTTCTATGTATTGTTACTTAATCTTCCTTTGTGTGTTGTTACTTAAATTTGAAAGATGTTGTTGCTTGAGAACTTAAAGGCGTTGTAAACTAAGGCTTATATGTGGATGATGTTGAATTGAGAAATATAAAGCGGTGAGTTTAATAATTGTTGCGTAGTTTAATAAATTAAAGCGGTGAGTTTAATTATATGTTAATAATTATTGATGGGAAAGCGGTGTGGGACCTCGGTCCAAAGCGGCGTCTAGCCCACAAGGCTAGATTGTTGGTGAGGTAGAGTTGAGGAAATAAATAAGAGGTGTGCATAATAAAATATTGTGGCATAGGTGTTGTTTGTGGTGCATTGACATAGAGTCACATATTGCGTGTGCATAAAGCGGTGTGTAGGCTTCGGCCAAAGCGGTGTGGGACTCCGGTCCAAAGCGGTGGTGCCCTCCGAGCAAATTTATGATGAAGGATCCTCATGCATATTGCACTCATGCATGTACACATACATATGTTATTGATGTTTCCTTTGATGGTTATACCTTGTGAATGCATTATAATTATGATGATGTGTGCTGATAATGTGGCGTGTTGTTGTGGATTAGTTGTTCTGCTCTGCCTGACCAACATATACTGTGTATCTTGATTATTATTATATGTATAAAAGACTCACCCTACTGCGTCGTGTTGCCTCGTATGTCGGCAACCTGCAGGTACCCGCGAGTGAGGGCATTCTTATGCCTCCCTTCTAGTATGGTCGAGTCCGCTCTGATACGTAGCACCTGGGGGGAACGTTTTGTTGATTGTCATTTCTTTTATGTTTGGATTATTATATAACCTTGCATTTCTATATTGGGGTTTATTATTTTCCGCTGCTAGTGTTCATTCCTGTTTTTTGTTTTGGTGCTATGTATCTTAAACTTGGAGTTATTTTTATTTATTTATTGACTTTGGAGTTTTAACAATTGGCTGTTTTTGATGTAACGCTTTCTTTCAATGATTTTATGAAACTCTGATAATATATATATTAAATACTAGTTGCTTAGAAAGGGGGTGTTACACTTACCCCTCGCAATTGGTGTTTAGACACATACTCTCCCTCAAACTCACCAACAGACTCTCAACACTAAGACACTCTAGCGTTGACTTCCTCAACTTCGGTTTCTCTCACTCTCGAGCTTAAGGTACTCGGTTTACTCTGTTTCTTCACTTAAACCCCACATGCAACACATTTCCAGCTCACCACACTCATGCACACTCTGATACTCACTCCATTTGCTCCGATCCTCTCCCTAACTCTACATGCAAGCTCATTTCTTCACACTACACCGATTCTCACTCTAATGCCTCACCATGCAATGCTCACTTCAGACCACACGCAATGCAGAGAGAGTTACACTCCTCTCTCTTTCCCAACCGATCCATCATCGTTCCTCACCACAAATCACAGCAAAGAACAAAAACACAGCAAACATGGTATGAACAACACATAATACACACATGCAAAGTGATCAGAACCACTCACACCAAAACACTATCAAACACAAAACATTACAAGGATTAAAAGAGCCCCCTAACCTGATTACAACCGTCGATATACCCTCTTCACTAGCACTTCTAAGAATCCTTGAAGAATCAGCTCACTCTTCACTATTTCAGCTCGTTTCCCTTCCTTATTCCCTTCGGTTCTCTTCCTTCTCTCTAAGTCTCACTTCTCTCTCTACTTTCTCAATTTGGAAACTTAACTAATTTTTGGAACAATGGAGCTGGTCTCCTACGAAGGCACCATTTAACATGTCCTAAGAAGACTTAAATGAGGCCTTGGCCTTACTAGGCCGTGGGCTTCTACTACCCACACCCTTTCCTAACTTAGACATTTTCCTAAAAATGCCACACAAGCTTAACCTTCACTTAATGAATTATTGACTTAAAAATAAAATGTTGCAAACCCTTAATAACACAACTAAGTTAATTAATTGAATTATTTTGGGGTGTTACATCGTGGGTCTCTATAAGTCATCGTGCCCAAAAGAGAAAGATCCGTCGCGGCAGCCATCTCGAGGAAGTTTTGGCGACCCACTTTGTGGATAACGAGGTTTGGAGGATTAAAGGCATGGACAGAGGAGAAGACATAGCTACTTGGACAAATGTTCTGAAGTTTACAATGTACCACATTGTTTTTGAGCGGATGAACATTGTCCCACCGTTCACTCGCTTTCAGAGACTCGTCCTTCGTTACATTCAGGTCGCCCCCTCCCAATTGAATCCTAACGCCTAGGCGTTTTTGCAAGGATACGAAGATGTTTTGGCCAACTTGGGCCGCCCGGTGTCTATTAAATTATTCTTCACTTTATTTGAAATGAGCTATCTATATGAGCAAGGCTCCAAGGGTGCTCGAAAGGAAGTGGTCTGTAACACCCAAAGTAATTTAATTAATTATTTGATTAAATTTTTTAAGTGTTGCATTATTTTAATTATATTAAATTATTAATATAGCCTTTTATTTTAATTGAAGGGAGTAGTAATCGGTAAATCCGGGATGGCAGGGAATGGCCCAAGAGCCCAAGCCCATTGACTTAGGCTCTAGCGCTAGGGTTGATGCACCGCATCATTTGTGAAAGAAAGAAAGAAAACGAAGAAAAGAAAGAAAGTAGCGAAGAGAGGAGAAGAGAGAAGAGGTGAAATCGGCGCAACCAAGGGAGGGAGAAGAAGGGTGCGATCGTGAGAGAGAGAAGAAGAAAGAGAAGGAGTCTTTGTTGCTGTGGTTACTTTGGTGCTTCGTAGAGATCACCTCGTCTTCGGAAAACTTAAGGTAAGGGTGGGTCTTACCTTATAATAGGGTCTATAATAGGATGTATGTAGATCGTAGGATTCATATTGGTCTTTATTTGATGTTATAGTTGTTTTTGAATGTATGATTGAATGTGTGAATTATGAGAAGTGCGTAGGAATTGATTTGCAAGTGAATTGTTGTTAAAAAGTGTATATGATAGTGTTAGAATAATTATGAAGTGTTTTTGAAAATGTTTTTAATGATTGAGTATAGGAAAAATTGGAGAAATTTGGTGTAGGGCACCCTAGGTGACATAGGGCGCCAAATGCTAGGGAGAATGGCGCCCTGTCATGTGCTGTGTGTGTGGTTGCTGCATTGGGCGCCAGTTGCTGCCCAAAATGGCGCCTGTGTGCGCCTGGTGTCTAGGCAAGGGCGCCTGGAAAGGCGCCATGTTGCTGTGTGTGCGTGTTGCTGTGTGTTGCTAGTGTATAGGCACAGGGCGCCAGAATGTGGCTGCCCATGCGCCTGTGTGTGGCTTGTCTGAGTGTTGGGCGCCAATGTGGCTGCCCAGGGCGCCTGATGTGGCGCCATGTTGCTGGGTGTGTGGCTTGTCTGAGTGTTGGGCGCCAATGTGGCTACCCAGGGCGCCAAGTGAGGCGTCAAGTTGCTGGGTGAGGGTGTGTGTGTGTGTGTGGTGCTGCACAGGGCGCCAAATGGTTGCCCTGGCGCGCCCATGATTCTCGCAATGTGCGGGTGGCGCTAGTTTGCTGCCCAGGCGCGCGTGTGTGTGCACGTGTTCGAGATCGTGTCTCGCCAGTGTCTTAGTTTGTGTCTAGGTGTTGTGTTGCGTTTCTGGGCGCCAGTGTTGCCCAGTTTGGCGCCATTGTGGCTGTGTTGCCACTGGGCGCCAGATTCTTGTTGTTTTGGCGCTGGGTGGTCATGTGTTGCCACCGGGCGCCGCTTGCTTCTTTTTGGTGTTGGTATGCGTGGCCATTGTGCGCCACGCTTTGCCCGTTTTTGGCGCTCGCTGTGTGCTCGTCTTTGCCTGAGGGCGCCAGCTTCTTGATGTTTTAGCGCCGGCAGGGTTGTGTTGCCACCGCGCTTGGTTGTTTTGGTGCCTAGTGCTGCCTGTTTGTGTCTTGTGTGCTGTTTTGGTCCTTAGGTGCTGTTTTAGTCCTGATGGAGCTGTTTTAGTCCTTAGGTGTTGTTTTAGTCCTTTGGTGCTGTTTTAGTCCTTGTGGCAAATTTCCTATGACGAAGTTGATGATGTTAATGACGATGGGTCTATTGACCAAAAATTTAAAATGACGATGATGTGAGAGATGATGTTGCTGATGTGTAAATTATGATTGTTGGTTGTTCATGAAGTCACATGCATTACATGTGCATAATTATTGACGATGCGAGGCTTCGGCCTTTGAGCTAACGACGATGAATAAGGCTCAATTAACGACAATGTGCCCAATTGGCAAAAACTAACGACGATGAATGGTACCACATGCATTCCTGCATTTCATACAGTCATTCTCACAAATGATAATTATCTTGCTGGTGGATATATGACGTGACTGTAGTGACTGCTGTTTGTATATAAATAGGTTATTATAGTTGTTATAAATAAATAATGAAGGTTGTATGTATATGTATATGAAGCTGTGATTGGTATAGTTCTGCTATCTAATATACTACTTATTATAGCCTTTATTATGCGGTTTTATGTAACACCCCAAAATAATTCAATTATTAACTTAGTTGAGTTATTAAGGGTTTGCAACATTTTACTTTTAAGTCAAGTAATTCATTAAGTAAAGGTTAAGCATGTGTTACATTTTAGGAAAATGTCTAAGTTAGGAAAGGGTGTGTGGGTAGTAGAAGCCCACGGCCTAATAAGGCCAAGGCCCATTTAAGTCCCTTAGGACATGTTAAATGGTGCCTTCGAAGGAGACCATTTCCCATTGTTCCAAAAACAGTTAAGTTACCAAATTAAGTAAGTAGAGAGAGAAGTGAGAACCGAAGAGAGAAGGAAGAGAATCTGGGCGTGGAGAGTTCAAGCTAGGAGAGGAGAGGAGAGCTTGTTGCTGTGGTTATTGGAGAGTGAAGGGTTCTTATCTTTTCTCCAGTTATTAAGGTTAGGGGGCTCTTTTAATCCTTGTAATGTTTTGTGTTTGGTAGTATTTTGGTGTGAGTGGTTTCGGATCACCTTGCATGTATGTTTTATGTGTTGTTCATAACATGTTTTGCTGTGTTTTGCTCCTTGCTGTGATTTGTGGTGAGATACGATGGAGGATCGGTTGGGAAAGAGAGAGGAGTGTAACTCTCTCTCTGTTCTGTGTGGTACGAAGTGAGGATTGCATGGTGAGGCATTAGAGTGAGAATCGGTGTAGTGTGAAGAAATGAGCTTGCATGTAGAGTTAGGGAGAGGATCAGAGCAAATGGAGTGAGTATCAGAGTGTGCATGAGTGTGGTGAGCTGGAAATGTGTTGCATGTTGGGTTTAAGTAAAGAAACAGAGTAAAAGAAGTAAAATGGGAGTTAAGCGCCTTTATTACGCGCGTAAACCGAAGTACCTTTCAGCTTAGAGTGAGAGAAACCGAGTTGAGGAAGTCAACGCCTAGAGTCTGTTGAGAGTCTGTTGAGAGTTTGAGGGAGAGTATGTGTCTAAACACCATTCGCGAGGGGTAGGGACGCATAAACCGAAGTGTAGGTGTTTCGCCTTAAGGTTACCGAGGTTAGAGGTAGTGAACCGAGGTCCTCCGGCCGAGGTAGCGTCATCAAGGTGAAACGCCCAAGTGCCTAAGTGTAGGTGAACTGAATCAGGGAATACTGAGAAGTGAATTCCCATGACTTAGATGATTTTGGTGTAAGGGAGTGCGTAACTGTGAGCGCGCTACCGAATTGAGGGTTTGAGGGTAGTTAGCCGAGGTACACACATAGTGTGCCGAGGTGATGTTGAGTAATGAGCCGAGGTGATGTTAGGCGCCAATGTTGCCTAGCACATTGTGGGACGCCACTGTGAGTGCTATTTTAGTACCAGTGTGCATAAGTCAGGGAGCGATTAAGTCCATTTTGGTCCTTAGGTGACATTTTGGTCCCTAAGTGTCGTTACGGTCCTCGGTGTGACAATTAGTCCACCATGGAGTGCCGAGGTGACCGAGAGAGGGGTTGTAGGTCCTAGGGTGATTCTACCGGTGTAGTAGGGTCGACCTTAGCCTTGTGATGATGTCTAGATGGTGTAGACGTCAGTGTGAGCGACGGAGTAGAACGACGGAGTAACGACGGTGAACGACGGTGTAAGCATTCACATGCGTTATGATTGATTGGTGTGTGATTGCATTTGTCATGAAGTCACATGTTCATGTGCATATAACGACGGAGGAGGTTTCGACCTCGGATGTGGTAGGACTTCGGTCTCCATATCAAATAACGACGGAGTTAACGACGGAGAGCCGATGGGCTAAATAACGACGGTGGAGGTACCTCATTGCATAATGCCCTGTGGTTGGGTTGCATACATGCATACAATTCATAATTTACTGTGTTATGAGCTGATTGATAATTGTTGTGATTGTTTGAACTATCGGTGAGTGTTGTTTAGCTGAACCGAGGTGCTTTAGTGCTATCTTTAACCTTAAGCTTTCTTCACATCATATTACTTGTGTTAAGAGACTCACCCTAGCTGCTTTATGTTGCCTGCTCTCGTGGCAACTTGCAGGTACACATGAGTGATGGTTGTGCCTAGCCCAAGTCGATTGTGTCTGCTCTGGTCATGTAACACCGGGTCAGCCGAGTAGATTGTTTAGTGCTTTTATGCCGATCTTGTGTATTTTCTGCTAGATAGCCTTTTGAACAAAAACTATCATATTTTGTTGTAACTTTTACTATGTATTATGACTTGATGTCTTAATGGCCGAGATGCCTTATGTTGTGGGTTTAGACCCTTTGTGCCGATGTGATGCGCATGATTGCATGCTTAGTATAATGCTGTGTAACTATTTGAACTTAACTGAAATTCTGTTTTCTTTTTTTTAAATCATCAAATGTAGCCCTCCTTTGAGTGGAATTTTGAAACTCTGATTTTAATTTAGTAGATCGAATTGTTTAGATAAGGGGGTGTTACATTGTTGGTATCAGAGCATAAGTTCGGTCTCGTTCCAAACCAGTTCTTGATTTTGTAATTAGTGAAGTAAGAATGGCTGGAAGAGCTGAAAGAGATGATGCTGCTATAGCTGCTGCGTTGGAGGCGATGGCTAATGCTGTGGGGAATCGACCTCAGCAGAATGCCGATGATGCTGGAGCTCGTAGGCTCGCTACTTTCCAGAGGGAGAATCCTCCTACCTTCAAGGGGAGGTATGATCCTGATGGGGCTCTAGCATGGGTAAAAGAAATAGAGAGAATTTTCAGAGTGATGGATTGCACCGATGAGCAAAAAGTGAGGCTTGGGACTCATATGCTCGCTGAAGAAGCCGACGACTGGTGGCTTGGAGTTCTTCCAAGGTTGGAAGCTGCAGAGGAGGAGATCACATGGGAGAACTTTAAGAAAGAGTTCATGAGGAAGTACTACCCCGAAGATGTGAGGGGAAAGAAAGAGATGGAATTCTTGGAGCTTAAGCAAGGTAACATGACCGTGTCGGAGTATGCTGCCAAGTTTTCCGAGCTGATAAAGTTTTACCCCATTACACCGAGCTCTTCTTTGAGTTCTCCAAGTGTATCAAGTTTGAGAACGGTTTGAAGCCTGAGATCAAGCAGGCAATTGGGTATCAAAGGATAAGGGTATTTTCTGAGCTGGTGGATAGTTGTAGAATTTATGAAGAAGATAGTGTGGCTACTAGCCGAGCTGGGAAAGATAAGAAGCCTTTTCAACCTCAGTATCGTTGGAAGCCTTATAACCATTCTGGTGGTAGAGGAAAGGGAAATTCTGCAGGGACAGGAAAGCCTAGTAGGGGAGACGCTCATGCTATTCTCACTTGTTACAAGTGTGGATTGCCTGGGCACAAGGCAAAGGGTGAGTCTCTTTTCATAAATAATAAAATGTATGATAAATCTTATGATAGAGAAAACACCACACACACCTGAAAACAACTCGGCTAAGACAACAAACATACCTCACCAAGGTAGGACACTCCAACTTATAAACAACGAGAAACATCACTTACAACTGTATATGTTTATGCATGAATGCAACCCAACAACAAGGGTATAATGCATGTGGTACCAATCAACGTAACAAGCCTTTGTGGCTTCAACTTTCAACACTGAGCAAAGCTCTAGGACCGCAGCCCACAACAACGTAATATGCTTATGTCATGTATGAGGACTCTATAAACATCAACCCCGAAACATCAACACACACAATGCGACATGCGCAACAACGTTCAACACCAACATCATCAACGTGCAGTCATAATTGACTTATCTCAACGACATCAACGCATTAGCCTTGTTAGACTCAACACACAACATCAACGTAATTAGCCTATTTAGACTCAACACAACTCATCAACGTATTCGGTCTGTAGCCCTATGGCTAACCTCAACACATAGGTCTATCCACCTTTTGTCACGAGACCCACCACCCTCAACATCACCCACGCAACACTGGCGCACCTTGGCGCAACACATCGCCACAACCCAACTCTACGGCACTTACCTCATACCCAACTCTATGGGCACTCACCACATACCTGGCAGTACCATCACCTCAACTCTAGCTCTACGGCTACATCATCACCTCAACTCTAGCACTACGGCTAACGTCCAACTCACCGGACACCTCGACACCCCAAGTAGTGGACTAACATTCACTATGAGGACTACAACGTCACCTAGGGACTAAAAGAACTATCCCACTTCAACCACTTAAGCGTTCTCAATACCCAACAAAGACTCTCCCGGGCTGGGCTGCGCCTTGCGCAGAATCGTGGCTTCGAAAAACACCTCGGCACCCTCTCTTGGAACCTCGGCACACTCTCTTGGCACCTCGGCACACTCTCTTGGCACCTCGGCACACAGGCACACGCACTACTCAACCAGGTATCTATACTTATACCACAACCACCCTACTTCACCTCAATCAAGACTCAGCTGGTCTACACTACCTCGGCGCATCATTTATCATTCTCGGTTCATCGCCTCGGCTAAGCCTATACTCAGATACGCTAATGCAATTACAGCTCGTCACTTCGCCAATAATCATCTCGGTACGCTCACAGGGCAACTCGGCACCTGCACTTAAGCACGCTATACTAATGCTATAACGCTACCTCATCTTGCCACCTCACCAACACTCACCTCGGTTGCACCATACTTGGGCATCCCGCTCTTAAACGCATCACCTCGTCACTATACACTTAGGCACTTCTCACACCTAAGCTTACGTCTCATCTCGGCACTCTACGCCCTGGCATACTACACCTAAGCGGCCCACTACAACTCGGCTCGCTCACACCTCGGTAGCTTTACACTACAACACAACGCCTGCACTTCCGCAGCTATACTTGGGTATGTACTTAACACTACACTTCGACCCCTCCACCTCGGCATAGCTATGCTACACCTCGGCAACCACAAGTCGACACCCACAATGGGACTTAACTACCTTTACGTAGCATCGCCTATACTGTACCCCTCGCTTCGTCCCCTATAATCCGTCCACTTACGCTGTGGCACTTACTTTCCTCACTGATGGTTCTACACAGACGACTACACCTATGTGTATAATCACACGCTACACTTCAGTGACCACCTCGGTTACTCTTAGAGACAACACCTTATCACCGTTCAACTCGGCTATCACTCCTCGGTCACTCGCAATGACACACCTCGGATACTACTCATCTCGGTACTACATACTTGACTCCCACATACTACGTCGCACCAACATACGACGCACACACCCACAATGCACACACTCACCGCGCACGCCCTTCTCTGGTTCTCACACTATGATCAACTTACGCACCACTATTATATACTCATACCTTCAAAACTAATCCAACACTTCTCAAGAACTCCACGGAGGAGACAGCCCCGACACCGACACCAACTCACTGGGAACTCTACGCAATGACAACACAAACAACAACTCACTGGGACTGAGGGTTCCTCAGCTCCCATTCCTCTCCTAGGTCTCCCATACGACCAGCTCATCCACAATCTAACACATACACACACACACCAGCGAGACACACAACGCACCCAAGACTTGGCTCACAACACAACTTCAACACAAGGAAGTAAACACAACCACCATCACACAACAAGCAACACAAACAACTCCGAAATCACCCTAGAGTCTAACTCACGCACAACATTCATCATATAATCTATTATAGATGAAAGAGAGAATCCCCTAACCTCAAAAGATTGAAGAAGTAGCACTCTCTCCACCAAGCCTTCCCGATCCACCAAGAATCACCAACATTTCAGCTCCTCCTCATTGGCATTGAGCTCTTCCACGCCAAGCTTCCTCTTCCTCTCTCTAAAAGCCATCTCACCTACCACTCTCTCTCTCTTACTTTACTCTTTGATATTTGTTGCATGTGATTGTCTCCCCTTCGACAACACCACTTATGGCATGC
This sequence comes from Oxytropis ochrocephala, assembly GCA_020916435.1. Classification (NCBI taxonomy): domain Eukaryota; kingdom Viridiplantae; phylum Streptophyta; class Magnoliopsida; order Fabales; family Fabaceae; genus Oxytropis; species Oxytropis ochrocephala. The sequence goes on along the minus strand of CM037093.1, from coordinate 63,283,099 downwards.
ATAATGGGCTTCAAATGGGTAATGGGCCTCTAATGGATCATGGGCCTCTAAGCACACTCCCTCCATTACTTAATTGCCTTCTAAATAAAATAAACACTCTACATTACTCACTTAGCTTAACTAAAATGTTGTAAACCTTAAATAACCCAATTAAATAAATAATTGAATTACTTTGGGGTGTTACAACTCTCCCCCACTTAGAACATTTTCGTCCTCGAAAATCTCACCAATTACATGAACACACCTACTCCATCAATCTTATTTCTGTTCCTAACTATCAACAACTCCTCCCTGCATACTAAGGACTAGGACATACCCACCTCTCTACACCTTTACTTTGTACCAAACTCTATTCTCGGGTCACCAAGGTCTCACTCGATTACTCTGTTACTACATAGATACGATGCAACTATCATACTCTTAATAACCATTAATTTCTCTCCGCTTGATCATTTCTAAACCCCTTCCAAAAAAAGGCATGCTTTATCACCTTGCATGATTCTTCAAACTCTAAGTATCAACCCTTATCCCTACATCTCCCTACTATCAGTCCCCAAATCAAAAACACACCAACATCCATACAACACACAAATCAAAAACACCACTCAATTATTCAAGTTGTAATTAGTACATATTCAAAATTTATAATAATTACGAGTTATTGTCTCCTCTTTCATTGGGAATGAGTTATCGGGGTGATCAGTCCCTCCTACTCACGCATCCAATTTAGTTAAGGTCACAAAACTACGTCTTTTCAAAATTTACACCTTTCACATTGAAGGACTTTTAACGCAGTCCAGAGTACGAAGGCGTCGTCACGACTCCTACTCCTTTGACGTCGTTAAAATGCTCTTCTAATCTCACATACCTCACTTAATACAAACAACAGTCACAAGCAACTACAAGCAATGCTACAATCAACAGCTGCAAACAACCAAACAAAATCTACAACAAAGTCTCTGTTGGAGATCGACAAGGATCTCTCGAGACACTACGATCGACAAACTTGGCCGGACAGACCGAACTTTTGCTCTGATACCAACATGTAACACCCCCTTACTCTTAGATACTTTAAATTATAAAATCAGAGTTCAAAAATCGTTTTTCTTTTCAAAGATACATCCTCAAGGGAATGCTACGTTCATCATACATCACTTTCACTTAGAATATATTACTTTTCATTAATAAAATATAATTGCGTGATACATAGCACGACTTAAATGGGGCGAACCCTCAAATTCTAATACATCAAATCTATTACGCTTCAACACTAAACTTAAATAAATGGCTAATAGACTACTGTGCTCCCAGTTTGACGTCACGCAGAGCAAGACGCCACAACTAGGTTGAGGAAGAAAGGACCTTCACTCGGATCACCGCACATCACCCGATTGTCGCCACGAGAAGCGAGCAACATAAAAAAATGCTAGGGTGAGTCTCTTTTCATAAATAATAAAATGTATGATAAATCTTATGATAGAGAAAACACCACACACACCTCAAAACAACTCGGCTAAGACAACAAACATACCGCACCAAGGTAGGACACTTCAAATTATAAACAACGAGAAACATCACTTACAATCAGATATGTTTATGCATGAATGCAACCCAACAACAAGGGTATAATGCATGTGGTACCAATCAACGTAACAAGCCTTTGTGGCTTCAACTTTCAACACCGAGCAAAGCTCTAGGGACCGCAGACCACAACAACGTAATATGCTTATGTCATGTATGAGGACTCTATAAACATCAACCCCGAAACATCAACACACACAATGCGACATGCGCAACAACGTTCAACACCAACATCATCAACGTGCAGTCATAATTGACTTATCTCAACGACATCAACGCATTAGCCTTATTAGACTCAACACACAACATCAACGTAATTAGCCTATTTAGACTCAACACAACTCATCAACGTGTTCTGGTGCAGAGCCACATGGCTAACCTCAACACATAGGTCTATCCACCTTTTGTCACGAGACCCACCACCCTCAACATCACCCACGCAACACTGGCGCACCTTGGCGCAACACATCGCCACAACCCAACTCTACGGCACTTACCTCATACCCAACTCTATGGGCACTAACCACATACCCAACTCTACGGCAGTACCATCACCTCAACTCTAGCTCTACGGCTACATCATCACCTCAACTCTAGCACTACGGCTAACGTCCAACTCACCGGACACCTCGACACCCCAAGTAGTGGACTAACATTCACTATGAGGACTACAACGTCACCTAGGGACTAAAAGAACTATCCCACTTCAACCACTTAAGCGTTCTCAACACCCAACAACACTCCCAGTTGCGCCTGGCAGCGCCTTGCGCAACTGTGGCTTCGAAAAACACCTCGGCACCCTCTCTTGGAACCTCGGCACACTCTCTTGGCACCTCGGCACACTCTCTTGGCACCTCGGCACACAGGCACACGCACTACTCAACCCGGTATCTATACTTATACCACAACCACCCTACTTCACCTCAATCAAGACTCAGCTGGTCTACACTACCTCGGCGCATCATTTATCATTCTCGGTTCATCGCCTCGGCTAAGCCTATACTCAGATACGCTAATGCAATTACAGCTCGTCACTTCGCCAATAATCATCTCGGTACGCTCACAGGGCAACTCGGCACCTGCACTTAAGCACGCTATACTACTGCTATAACGCTACCTCATCTTGCCACCTCACCAACACTCACCTCGGTTGCACCATACTTGGGCATCCCGCTCTTAAACACATCACCTCGTCACTATACACTTAGGCACTTCTCACACCTAAGCTTACGTCTCATCTCGACACTCTACGCCCAGGCATACTACACCTAAGCGGCCCACTACAACTCGGCTCGCTCACACCTCGGTAGCTTTACACTACAACACAACGCCTGCACTTCCGCAACTATACTTGGGTATGTAATTAACACTACACTTTGACCCCTCCACCTCGGCATAGCTATGCTACACCTCGGCAACCACAAGTCGACACCCACAATGGGACTTAACTACCTTTACGTAGCATCGCCTATACTGTACCCCTCGCTTCGTCCCCTATAATCCGTCCACTTACGCTGTGGCACTTACTTTCCTCACTGATGGTTCTACACAGACGACTACACCTATGTGTATAATCACACGCTACACTTCAGTGACCACCTCGGTTACTCTTAGAGACAACACCTTATCACCGTTCAACTCGGCTATCACTCCTCGGTCACTCGCAATGACACACCTCGGATACTACTCATCTCGGTACTACATACTTGACTCCCACATACTACGTCGCACCAACCTACGACGCACACACCCACAATGCACACACTCACCGCGCACGCCCTTCTCTGGTTCTCACACTATGATCAACTTACGCACCACTATTATATACTCATACCTTCAAAACTAATCCAACACTTCTCAAGAACTCCACGGAGGAGACACAATTTCCGGCAATCGACACCAACTCACTGGGAACTCTACGCAATGACAACACAAACAACAACTCACTGGGACTGAGGGTTCCTCAGCTCCCATTCCTCTCCTAGGTCTCCCATACGACCAGCTCATCCACAATCTAACACATACACACACACACACCAGCGAGACACACAACGCACCCAAGACTTGGCTCACAACACAACTTCAACACAAGGAAGTAAACACAACCACCATCACACAACAAGCAACACAAACAACTCCGAAATCACCCTAGAGTCTAACTCACGCACAACATTCATCATATAATCTATTATAGATGAAAGAGAGAATCCCCTAACCTCAAAAGATTACAGAAGTAGCACTCTCTCCACCAAGCCTTCCCTATCCACCAAGAATCACCAACATTTCAGCTCCTCCTCCTTGGTATTGAGCTCTTCCACGCCAAGCTTCCTCTTCCTCTCTCTAAAAGCCATCTCACCTACCACTCTCTCTCTCTTACTTTACTCTTTGATATTTGTTGCAAGTGATTGTCTCCCCTTCGACAACACCACTTATGGCATACATAATGGGCTTCAAATGGGTAATGGGCCTCTAATGGATCATGGGCCTCTAAGCACACTCCCTCCATTACTTAATTGCCTTCTAAATAAAATAAACACTCTACATTACTCACTTAGCTTAACTAAAATGTTGTAAACCTTAAATAACCCAATTAAATAAATAATTGAATTACTTTGGGGTGTTACAACATCAGTCCTAAGTGTCCAAAGCCAAAGCAAGAGAGAGGCGTGGGGAAAGTGTTTGCATTAGCTGGGTCCGAGGTAGTGAATGAAATCAAAGGTACGTGTTATATCAATGGTGTTCCTCTAGTTGCAATTATAGATACTGGTGCAACTCATTCCTTCATTTCTGCCATGTGTGCTAATAGGCTGAGTTTAGTATTGTCTTCATTGGGGAGGGAGATGGTCATTGACACTCCGGCTATGGGTTTAGTGACTACCTCTCTGGTATGTTCGAAGTGCCCACTGACTGTATTCGGCAGGGACTTCTCTGTTAACTTAATTTGTTTACCACTAGAGGGAATGGACGTCAACCTTGGTATGGACTGGTTGGTAGACAACCATGTTCATATCCATTGCGCTGAGAGATCGGTTAGTTTTCCTGCTACCGAGGTGAAGGAGTCGGCTTTACTTCCTGCTAGTCAAGTGCGCAAGTTGTTAGGAGAAGGGGTTACTCTGTTTGCATTATGGGCGTCATTAGCAGTAGAGAATCAAGTCAAGATTGAAGATGTGCCAGTGGTTAGAGAGTTTGCCGAGGTGTTTCCTGAAGAAATACCTGATGTTCCACCTGCGAGAGAGATTGAGTTCACCATAGAATTGATTCCTGGAACAAGACCTGTCTATGGCACCTTATAGGATGTCTACATCCGAGCCAGTCCGAGTGAAGAAACAGTTGGAAGAATTGCTAGAAAGGAAATTCGTTAGACCAAGCGTGTCACCGTGGGGAGCACTGTGTTGCTAGTGAAGAAGAAAGATGGAAGCATGAGGTTGTGCGTGGACTACGCACAATTGAACAAGGTTACAATTAAGAACAAGTATCCACTACCAAGAATTGACAATTTGATGATCAATTAGTGGGTGCGCAGGTATTTTCCAAGATTGATTTGAGGTCGTCGCTACCATCAAATCAAAGTGAAGGACGAAGACGTACCAAAGACGGCTTTTAGAACTCCTGCAGACGCACTACGAGTACTTAGTAATGCCATTCGGTGTCACTAATGCTCGGTGGTATTCATGGAGTATATGAATCGTATTTTCCATGAGTACTTAGATCGGTTTGTGGTAGTGTTCATAGACGATATCTTGGTCTACTCCAAGTCGCGAGAGAGAGCACATGCCGAGCACTTAAGGGTAGTGCTGAAGATTCTAAAGGAGAAGAAGCTGTATGCGAAGCTATCAAAATGTGAGTTCTGGTTGAGGGAAGTGAGTTTCCTAGGTCATGTGATTTCCAGCAATGGGATTGCAGTGGTCCCTTCAAAGATTGAAGCTGTGTTGAAGTGGGAGGCGCCCAAGTCGGCCACCGAAGTGAGGAGCTTCTTGGGATTAGCCGGTTACTACAGAAGATTCATTGAGGGTTTCTCCAAATTGGCGTTGCCATTAACCCAATTGACATGTAAAGATAGGGCTTTTGTATGGGATGACCGTTGTGAAGAGAGTTTCCAAGAGTTGAAGAGGAGATTGACAACGTCGCCGATCTTGACGTTGCCTAATCCAAGGGATCCTTTTGTGATTTATAGTGATGCATCTAAGTTAGGTTTGGGCTGTGTGTTAATGCAAGAAGGTAAAGTAGTGGCGTACGCTTCAAGGCAACTGAAGACTCATGAGAAGAATTACCCCACTCATGATTTAGAGCTAGCTGCCGTAGTGTTTGCATTGAAGATATGGAGGCATTACCTTTATGGTTCAAGGTTCGAGGTGTTTAGTGATCACAAGAGTTTGCGTGACTTGTTTGATCGTAAGGAATTGAACATGAGGCAGAGGAGATGGTTGGAGCTATTGAAGGACTATGACTTCGGTCTGAACTATCACCCAGGGAAGGCCAATGTTGTAGCTGATGCACTGAGTAGGAAATCTCTGCATATGTCATCGATGATGGTAAAGGAGCTAGAATTAATTGAACAGTTTAGAGATTTGAGCCTAGTATATGAAGTAACACCTCGGAGTGTTAAGTTGGGAATGCTGAAGATCACCAACGAGTTCATGTTTAGTATAAGAGAAGCACAGAAGTTTGATGTGAAGTTGGTGGATGTGTTTGTGAGTGTTGGCCGAGCTGATAACAAAGATTTTGATGCTAGATGCGCAAGGGTTGTTGAGGTTCAGAGGTCGGATATGTATTCCTGATGATGAAGAGATCAAGAAGGCAATTCTGGAGGAGTGTCACAGAAGTCGGTTGAGTATCCATCCAGGGGCTACGAAGATGTATCAAGACTTGAAGAAATTATTCTGGTGGCAAGGAATGAAGAAGGATGTAGCTCGTTTCGTCTATGCTTGTTTGACTTGCCAGAAGTCAAAGGTGGAGCACCAGAAGCCAGCAGGGTTGATGCAACCGTTGCATATTCCTGAATGGAAGGGTTTGACACCATTTGGGTGATTGTTGATAGGCTGACAAAGTCATCACACTTTATTCCTATTAACATCACATACCCAATGCCGAGGTTAGCAGAAATTTATATCAATGTCATTGTGAAGCTTCATGGAATCCCTTTGAGTATTGTATCGCATGCAGATCCAAGGTTTACTTCGGAATTTTGGAAGAGCTTGCAAGAGGCGTTGGGTTCCAAATTGCGTTTGAGCTCGGCATACCATCGTCAGACTGATGGTCAATTCGAGAGGACTATCCAGTCCTTAGAAGACTTATTGAGAGCTTGTGTGCTTGAGCAAGGAGGTTCGTGGGATTCGTATCTACCATTGATAGAATTCACTTACAACAACAGTCATCATTCAAGTATTGGAATGGCACCATTTGAAGCATTGTATGGCCGTAGGTGTAGGACTCCACTATGTTGGCATGAAACAGGAGAGGGGGTTGTGTTAGGACCCGAGTTGGTTAGAGAGACTACCGAGAAGGTTAAGATGATCAGAGAGAAGATGAGGGCGTGACAAAGCAGACAGAAGAGTTACCATGACAAAAGGAGGAAAGACTTAGAATTTCAAGCCAGTGACCATGTATTCCTTAGAGTCACCCCTGTGACTGGAGTTGGACGAGCTCTGAGGTCCAAGAAACTGTCACCTCGTTTCATTGGACCCTATCAAATCTTGGAGAGAGTTGGGAAGGTGGCATACCGAATTGCATTGCCACCCAATCTGTCAAATTTGCACGATGTGTTCCATGTATCTCAACTGAGGAAGTATGTTCCTGACCTGTCCCATGTCATTCAAATGGATGATGTGCAAGTGAGAGACGACCTCACTGTGGAGACAATGCCAATGAGAATTGAAGACCGAGAAGTAAAGACTCTTAGAGGAAAAGAAATCAAGTTGGTGAAGGTGGTTTGGGTAGGAGCTGCTGGTGAGCATGCTACTTGGGAGCTAGAGAGCAAGATGAAAGAAGCCTATTCCGAGCTGTTTGATTAAGGTAAGATTCCGAGGACGTAATCTCCTAAGTAGGGGAGGGTTGTAACACCCCAAAATAATTCAATTAATTAACTTAGTTGAGTTATTAAGGGTTTGCAACATTTTACTTTTAAGTCAAGTAATTCATTAAGTAAAGGTTAAGCATGTGTTACATTTTAGGAAAATGTCTAAGTTAGGAAAGGGTGTGTGGGTAGTAGAAGCCCACGGCCTAATAAGGCCAAGGCCCATTTAAGTCCCTTAGGACATGTTAAATGGTGCCTTCGAAGGAGACCATTTCCCATTGTTCCAAAAACAGTTAAGTTACCAAATTAAGTAAGTAGAGAGAGAAGTGAGAACCGAAGAGAGAAGGAAGAGAATCTGGGCGTGGAGAGTTCAAGCTAGGAGAGGAGAGGAGAGCTTGTTGCTGTGGTTATTGGAGAGTGAAGGGTTCTCATCTTTTCTCCAGTTATTAAGGTTAGGGGGCTCTTTTAATCCTTGTAATGTTTTGTGTTTGGTAGTATTTTGGTGTGAGTGGTTTCGGATCACCTTGCATGTATGTTTTATGTGTTGTTCATAACATGTTTTGCTGTGTTTTGCTCCTTGCTGTGATTTGTGGTGAGATACGATGGAGGATCGGTTGGGAAAGAGAGAGGAGTGTAACTCTCTCTCTGTTCTGTGTGGTACGAAGTGAGCATTGCATGGTGAGGCATTAGAGTGAGAATCGGTGTAGTGTGAAGAAATGAGCTTGCATGTAGAGTTAGGGAGAGGATCGGAGCAAATGGAGTGAGTATCAGAGTGTGCATGAGTGTGGTGAGCTGGAAATGTGTTGCATGTTGGGTTTAAGTAAAGAAACAGAGTAAAAGAAGTAAAATGGGAGTTAAGCGCCTTTATTACGCGCGTAAACCGAAGTACCTTTCAGCTTAGAGTGAGAGAAACCGAGTTGAGGAAGTCAACGCCTAGAGTGTCTTAGTGTTGAGAGTCTGTTGGTGAGTTTGAGGGAGAGTATGTGTCTAAACACCATTCGCGAGGGGTAGGGACGCATAAACCGAAGTGTAGGTGTTTCGCCTTAAGGTTACCGAGGTTAGAGGTAGTGAATCGAGGTCCTCCGGTCGAGGTAGCGTCATCAAGGTGAAACGCCCAAGTGCCTAAGTGTAGGTGAACTGAACCAGGGAATACTGAGAAGTGAATTCCCATGACTTAGATGATTTTGGTGTAAGGGAGTGCGTAACTGTGAGCGCGCTACCGAATTGAGGGTTTGAGGGAAGTTAGCCGAGGTACACACATAGTGTGCCGAGGTGATGTTGAGTAATGAGCCGAGGTGATGTTAGGCGCCAATGTTGCCTAGCACATTGTGGGACGCCACTGTGAGTGCTATTTTAGTACCAGTGTGCATAAGTCAGGGAGCGATTAAGTCCATTTTGGTCCTTAGGTGACATTTTGGTCCCTAAGTGTCGTTACGGTCCTCGGTGTGACAATTAGTCCACCATGGAGTGCCGAGGTGACTGAGAGGTCGGTTGTAGGTCCTGGGTGATTCTACCGGGTAGTAGTAGGGTCGAGCTTAGCCTTGTGATGATGTCAGATGGTGTAGACGCCAAAGGTGAGCGACGAGTAGAACGACGAGTAACGACGGTGAACGACGGTGTAAGCATTCACATGCGTTATGATTGATTGGTGTGTGATTGCATTTGTCATGAAGTCACATGTTCATGTGCATATAACGACGGAGGAGGTTTCGACCTCGGATGTGGTAGGACTTCGGTCTCCATATCAAATAACGACGGAGTTAACGACGGAGAGCCGATGGGCTAAATGATGACGGTGGAGGTACCTCATTGCATAATGCCCTGTGGTTGGGTTGCATACATGCATACAATTCATAATTTACTGTGTTATGAGCTGATTTATAATTGTTGTGATTGTTTGAACTATCGGTGAGTGTTGTTTAGCTGAACCGAGGTGCTTTAGTGCTATCTTTAACCTTAAGCTTTCTTCACATCATATTACTTGTGTTAAGAGACTCACCCTAGCTGCTTTATGTTGCCTGCTCTCGTGGCAACTTGCAGGTACACATGAGTGATGGTTGTGCCTAGCCCAAGTCGGTTGTGTCTGCTCTGGTCGTGTAACACTGGGTTGGGGCCGAGTAGATTGTTTAGTGCTTTTTATGCCGATCTTGTGTATTTTCTGCTAGATAGCCTTTTGAACAAAAACTATCATATTTTGTTGTAACTTTTACTATGTATTATGACTTGATGTCTTAATGGCCGAGATGCCTTATGTTGTGGGCTTAGACCCTTTGTGCCGATGTGATGCGCATGATTGCATGCTTAGTATAATGCTGTGTAACTATTTGAACTTAACTGAAATTCTGTTTTCTTTTTTTTAAATCATCAAATGTAGCCCTCCTTTGAGTGGAATTTTGAAACTCTGATTTTAATTTAGTAGATCGAATTGTTTAGATAAGGGGGTGTTACATTGTTGGTATCAGAGCATAAGTTTGGTCTTGTCAGACCAAGTAAATTGAGTCTAAGTGTCTTAAGCCTCGAGTCTTAGGCTCGTTCCAAACCAGTTCTTGATTTTGTAATTAGTGAAGTAAGAATGGCTGGAAGAGTTGGAAGAGATGATGCTGCTATAGCTGCTGCGTTGGAGGCGATGGCTAATGCTGTGGGGAAATGGGGTGTTACATTAGTGGTATCAGAGCAAAAGTTCGGTCTGTCCGGCCAAGTCTTTCTGTCATAGTGTTTTATGACAATTAGGTGTTGTTAGATTAGTTCTAATTATTGTTTCATGCTGCAGTGTTAGGTTGAAATGGCCGGGAGGAACGATGCCGCTCTTGCTGCTGCTCTGCAAGCTATGGCTCAGGCTGTTGGGAATCGGCAGAATGATGGTGAAAATGCTGGAACACGTAGTCTGGCCACTTTCCAAAGGGAGGACCCTCCTACCTTCAAGGGGAGGTATAACCCCGATGGAGCTCTTGCGTGGCTAAAAGAAATTGAGAGGATTTTCCGGGTCATGGACTGTAATGATGCTCAGAAGGTCAGATAAGGTACCCACACACTGGCAGAGGAAGCTGATGACTGGTGGTTGGAGGTCAGGCAAAGGTTAGAGACTGCTAATGAAGAGATCACTTGGGTTGTTTTCCGTAGGGAATTTTTGAGGAAGTATTTTCCAGAGGATGTTAGGGGGAAGAAGGAGATTGAGTTCCTTGAATTGAAGCAAGGGAACATGTCTGTAAATGATTATGCTGCCAAGTTCACTTAATTGGCCAAGTTTTATCCCCACTACACTGATGCTGGTTCGGAGTTCTCAAAATGCATTAAGTTTGAGAATGGGTTGAGAGCTGATATCAAGAAAGCTATTGGGTACCAGAAGATTCGGGTCTTTGCTGATTTGATTGACAGTTGCAGGATCTTTGAAGAGGATAATAATGCTCACTCCAGAGTCATGAGGGATCAGAAGGGTAAGTTTCAGAACCGTAGTAAGCCATAAGAGGTTTCTGATGGTAGGAATAAACAGAGATATGGTGATGGTAAGAGGTCTGCTGATGGTAAGAGGTCTGCTGAGGGTAAGAAGCCTAGTGGGGGAGATGCTCCCGCTAACATTGTTTGTTTTAAGTGTGGTAAGCCTGGTCATAAGAGCTACGACTGCAAGTAGGGAGGGAGAATGTGTTTCCGTTGTGGCAAGGAAGGTCATTTGGCATCTGAATGTGAACGCAAGGATGTGGTTTGTTTTAATTGTGGTGAAGTGGGTCATATTAGCATCAAGTGTTCTAAATCGAAGCAGGAGAGGTCCAGTGGAAGGGTGTTTGCTCTAGCAGGATCAGAGGAGGCTAATGAGATACGAGGTACATGTTTTATTAATGGTACCCCGTTACTTGCTATTGTTGATACTGGTGCTACACATTCTTTTATTGCTGCTGTGTGTGCTGAAAAGTTGAATCTAGTTATATCTTCTATGAAGAGGGGAATGATTATCGACACTCCAGCTAAGGGTTCGGTGACTACTTCTCTCATGTGTGCTAAGTGTCCTCTATCGGTGTTCGGTAGAAACTTTGTTGTAGATCTTATTTGTTTGCCGTTGCGTGGGTTGGATGTCATTCTTGGTATGGACTGGTTAGTAGATAACCATGTGCACATCAATTGTTTTAGCAAGTCTTTAAGTTTCCTTCCTCCCAAAGAGGAAGAGTCTGTTTTGTTGTCTGCTGGCCAGTTGCATAAGGTAATGAAGGAGGGGGTTCATCTGTTTGCTTTGATGGCGTCATTGTCTGCTGAGAATCAAGCTATAGTTGAAGGGTTGCAGGTGGTGCGTGAGTTTCCCGAGGTGTTCCCTGATGAGATTCCTAGTGTTCCGCCAAAGAGGGAAGTGGAGTTTGCGATTGATCTTGTACTTGGTACTAGGCCTATGTCTATGGCACCGTACCGGATGTCAGCCTCAGAGTTGTCTTAATTGAAAAAGCAGCTAGAAGATCTACTTGAGAAGAAGTTTGTAAGGCCAAGTGTGTCACCGTGGGGAGCTCCTGTGTTGTTAGTGAAGAAGAAGGATGGAAGTATACGACTTTGTGTTGATTATAGACAGCTGAACAAAGTGACAATCAAGAACAAGTATCCTCTCCCGAGGATTGATGATCTGATGGACCAGTTGGTAGGTGCTAAGGTGTTTAGCAAAATTGATTTGAGGTCGGGTTATCACCAGATCAAGGTGAAGGATGAAGACATTCAGAAGACAGCTTTCAGGACCAGATATGGACACTATAAATATTCTGTAATGTTGTTTGGTGTTACCAACGCACCAGGGGTGATTATGGAGTATATGAACCGTATTTTCCATAGTTACTTGGTTCGGTTTGTGGTGGTATTTATAGATGACATAGTGTATTCCAAGACGGAAGAAGAGCACGCAGAACACTTAAGGTTGGTGCTAGAGGTGTTGAAAGAAAAGAAGCTATATGCTAAGTTGTCGAAGTGTGAGTTCTGGTTGAACGAAGTGTGTAACACCCCAAAATAATTCAATTAATTAACTTAGTTGAGTTATTAAGGGTTTGCAACATTTTACTTTTAAGTCAAGTAATTCATTAAGTAAAGGTTAAGCATGTGTTGCATTTTAGGAAAATGTCTAAGTGAGGAAAGGGTGTGTGGGTAGTAGAAGCCCACGGCCTAGTAAGGCCAAGGCCCATTTAAGTCCACTAGGACATGTTAAATGGTGCCTTGAAGGAGACCATTTCCCATTGTTCCAAAATCGCTTAAGTTACCAAATTAAGTAAGTAAAGAGAGAAGTGAGAACCGAAGAGAGAAGGAAGAGAATCTGGGCGTGGAGAGTTCAAGCTAGTAGAGGAGAGGAGAGCTTGTTGCTGTGGTTAGTGGAGAGTGAAGGGTTCTCATCTTTTCTCCAGTTATAAAGGTTAGGGGGCTCTTTTAATCCTTGTAATGTTTTGTGTTTGGTATTATTTTGGTGTGAGTGGTTGCGGATCACCTTGCATGTATGTTTTATGTGTTGTTCATAACATGTTTTGCTGTGTTTTGCTCCTTGCTGTGGTTTGTGGTGAGATACGATGGTGGATCGGTGTGGAAAGAGAGAGGAGTGTAACACTCTCTCTGCTTACGTGTGGCACAGGTGAGCTTGCATGGTGAGGCATTAGAGTGAGAATCGGTATAGTGTGCGAAAAATGAGCTTGCATGTAGAGTTAGGGAGAGGATCAGAGCAAATGGAGTGAGTATCAGAGTGTGCATGAGTGTGGTGAGCTGGATGTGTGTTGCATGTTGAGTTTAAGTGACGAAACAGAGTAAACTGAGTACCATTAAGCTTAGAGTGAGAGAAACCGAGTTGAGGGAAGTCAACGTTTAGAGTGTCTTAGTGTTGAGGGTCCATTGGTGAGCTTGAAGGTGAGTATGTGTCTAAACACCATTAGCGAGGGTAAGGCGCTTAGACCGAAGTGTAGGTGTTTCGCCTTAAGGTTACCGAGTTGTAGAGGTAGTGAACCGAGGGTCCTCGGTAGAGGTAGCGTCACCAAGGTGAAACGCCCAAGTGCCTAAGTGTAAGTGAACTGAACCAGGAGATACTGAGGAGTGAATTCCCATGACTTAGACGATTTTAGTGTAAGGGAGTGTGTAACTGTGAGCGCGCTACCGAATTGAGAGTTGAGTGTAGTTAGCCGAGGTACACACATAAAAACCGAGGTGATGTTGAGTAGTTAGGAGAGGTACACACATAGTGTGCCGAGGTGATGTTAGGCGCCAATGTTGCCTAGCACATTGTGGGACGCCACTGTGAGTGTTATTTTAGTACCAATGTGCATATGTCAGGGAGCGATTAAGTCCATTTTGGTCCTTAGGTGACATTTTGGTCCCTAAGTGTCGTTACGGTCCTCGGTGTGACAATTAGTCCACCATGGAGTGCCGAGGTGACTGAGAGGTCGGTTGTAGGTCCTAGGGTGATTCTACCGGTGTAGTAGGGTCGACCTTAGCCTTGTGATGATGTCTAGATGGTGTAGACGTCAGTGTGAGCGACAGAGTAGAACGACGGAGTAACGACGGTGAACGACGGTGTAAGCATTCACACGCGTTATGATTGATTGGTGTGTGATTGCATTTGTCATGAAGTCACATGTTCATGTGCATATTGTAACGCCCCAAATTTTATTAGAAATTATTTGGAGTTGATTTGATAGGGTAGTGGACCAAATTGGAGAGTTTTTGGCATAGGGACCATGTTGAGAAGGACTAAAATTGATGTTATAAATACTTAATATAAAATGATTATTATTATTATTATTATTATTGTTATTATTAAAAGCAAGTTTCTAGGAAAAACCAAAGTGGTTATAGGAGGGAGGAAAAGTAGGAGGAAAAGTAGGAGGAAAAGTAGCATATGGTTGGGAATTTATAAATCAAATTAAAAATAGGGTATTTAATTTAATTAAGGAGTGGGGTGTAGTAATTAAATGGGGAGTATTTTAGTTAAATAGGGAGGATGTGAGAAAATAATTAGAGGTGTGCAATTAGGGCCCAATGGAGTTAAGTGGCCCAAACCCAATTAATAAAACTTTAGGGTCTTAGGAGAAACCCTCGTTAGAAACAAAAGATCAAAAAATTAGAAAGTGAGAAGAGGAGAAGAGAGGGAGTGCGACGGCTAGGGCTAGAGAGAGAGAGATTTGGCGTGAAGCTTTGGAGGAAGAAACAAGGCTTGGAGTGTTGGTGATTTTGGGAGATTTGCTTAGGGTGTGGTCTTCTTCTTCAATTAACAAGGTATGGGGGCTCTCTATCATAGTTAATAATTTATAAACCATGAAATCATAGGGATTAGGTGTTAGGAGTAGTTGTTTAAATTGATTCATGAAGTATTTGATTGATTGGGTGATTGTGTGACCCTATATGTGGTTGAATTGAATTGTTATGTAAATATTGAATTTTGATGTTGTTGTGAGATGAATTGATGATTTTTGATGTTGTTGATAAATTATTGAGGTGATTGCTGAATTTTGATGTTGTTGTGATATGATTTTGATGATGTTTGATGTGGTTGATGAATTGTAGAGATGAATTTCGAGTTTGGTAATATTGGGTGGGTAGAATCGATTTTAGGGTGATGGAGGGCTGCTGTTTTATTAACAATTAGCTGCTGTTTTTGATTTAAATAGAGGCTGTCACTGTTTTTTTTTTGTTTAATGGAAAATCAGCTGCTGTTTGCCTTTGAACAGAAAAAAATATATGCTTTATTCTTTGTCTTTTTGTTAAAATCGAGTTGCTGTATTTTCTTAAAGTCTTGTCATGTTTTTGAAAAATTGATATCTTGCGAACCGGGAACCCGATTGAGGTGTTCTAAAATGCGTTGAAAAGCTTATTCAGAGGCCTAACTGAATATTCTATTTTTAAGGCAAAATAAACTATTTTGTGGTAGCTGTTATACGAATGAAATGCTGTTGTGTGTCAAAAAAATAAAGTGCATGCTGTCATGTTTTTGAAAAATTGATATCTTGCGAACCGGGAACCCGATTGAGGTGTTCTAAAATGCGTTGGAAAGCTTATTCAGAGGCCTAACTGAATATTCTATTTTTAAGGCGAAATAAACTGTTTTGTGTTGCTGTTTATACAAATAAGAATTCTGCTGTTGGCGCGTAAAGGTGGTTGTTTTGGTCTTTGTTTTCTATTTTGTATTTGGCGTATAAATCCTCTTGTTTTTAAGTTGTTTTGCTGTGGTTTAATTGGCGTTTCAAGTTAGCTGTTTCCACAATTAAAATGTGATGTTTTCCAACCTTGCAAATGTGGTGTTTATCCCTTAATTTTAAATGTGATGCTTCCTAAGCGTGAAATGAGGTGTTTTCCAAAATCTTAAATATATTGTACCCAAATTCTATGTGTTGTTACCTTAAATCTTAGGTGTTAAATTAATCCCTAGGTGTCACATTAGTCCCTAGGAGGTGTTTGGGTCCCTAGGTGTGGGTTTAGTCCCTGCCGTTGACTTTAGTCCACGGGAGTGACTTAGTCCTTTGGTGTAGAATTAGTCTTGGTGATCTTTTAGTCCCTATAGAATTACTATTTATGGTGTGGTGTATTATCGGCGAATAAATAATGGTGAGTTGGGGTCTATGACCCTTCTTTGATGTTGGTGAGCCTACAAGGCTATTGGTGAGTATGTTATTGATTTCTTTTGGTGTTTCGTGTTTTTTTGGTGCATAGTCATGGTGTCGCATAATCATATGCATTTTGGTGAATAGGCTTCGGCCTCTAAATTATTTTGGTGTTTGGTGAATGCCCACAAGGCAATTTTGGTGATGGATCCACATGCATATGCCCAGTGGAGTTTTGGGTTGCATCTCATACATTGCATACATATTCGTGGTGATTGGGTGTTCATGAACTAATGGTGTATTTGGTGTGGTATGTAATTACGTGTAACTATAATTCTTGGTGTAACTATAATTCTTGGTGTAATCTGTATTCTTGGCGTAATCAGTATTCTTGGTGTAACTATAATTCTTGGTGTAACTATAATTCTTGGTATAAGCGTATTCTTAGTGTAATCGTATTCTTGGTGTAACTATAATTCTTGGTGTAACTATAATTCTTGGTGTAATCTGTATTCTTGGTGTATGCTGTATTCTTGTGTATAATCTGTAGTCACAGTGTAGTGTAGTATATTAGTAGTGTATTTGAATTGATGTACCTTTGGTGTGCCTATTCTACTTGTGTTTCTGTTTATTTATTATTATCTATGTATTGAGACTCACCTCTATCGCGTCGTGTTGCCTCGTATGTCGGCAACTGCGCAGTGACGATGGATCAAGGTGACTAGAGATCCTTCTTCTAGTATGGTCGAGTCGGCTCGATCACGTAGCACCGGGGATTTTTAGTTGTTATTTCTTTTATATTTGAACTAAGATGTTAAGTTATTATTTCCATCTTTGTAGTATTTTATCCTCGGACATTGTTGGTGCTATGTATCATTTATCAAGTTTATTTTAATTAATATTTGGAGTTGTTAAGGTGTTTTGTTTAAATGTGACACCCTCGAGTGGTCGCACTAAAAGTTTTTTTACGCACTCGATTTTTCAAATTAATTAAATAGTAGTTATGGTAGAAGGGTGTTACATTAGTGGTATCGGAGCGATTCGATCAATCCGCCAAGTTGTCGAGTCGTCGAGTCTATTAACCCTCGAGTCTTGGTACTCGTTCTAAGTTTTAGTTATGTTGTTGTCTATTCTTTGTCGAATGTTGTGAGCGTTTAAGTCTTGTATTGTCTGCTATGATTGATCTTGTATTGCACGGTGTGTTCTCTCAGTGTCCCTTGTCGATCTTCGACGAGAGACTTTGTTATGAATTTTTGTTTGCCGTTGGATGGGGTAATTGTAATCTTGGGTATGAACTGGTTAGAGCATAACCATGTTCCTATTAGTTAAATTTTCGAGGACGAAAATATTCTAAGTGGGGGAGAGTTGTAACGCCCCAAATTTTATTAGAAATTATTTGGAGTTGATTTGATAGGGTAGTGGACCAAATTGGAGAGTTTTTGGCATAGGGACCATGTTGAGAAGGACTAAAATTGATGTTATAAATACTTAATATAAAATGATTATTATTATTATTATTATTATTGTTATTATTAAAAGCAAGTTTCTAGGAAAAACCAAAGTGGTTATAGGAGGGAGGAAAAGTAGGAGGAAAAGTAGGAGGAAAAGTAGCATATGGTTGGGAATTTATAAATCAAATTAAAAATAGGGTATTTAATTTAATTAAGGAGTGGGGTGTAGTAATTAAATGGGGAGTATTTTAGTTAAATAGGGAGGATGTGAGAAAATAATTAGAGGTGTGCAATTAGGGCCCAATGGAGTTAAGTGGCCCAAACCCAATTAATAAAACTTTAGGGTCTTAGGAGAAACCTCGTTAGAAACAAAAGATCAAAAAATTAGAAAGTGAGAAGAGGAGAAGAGAGGAGTGCGACTGGCAGGGCTAGAGAGAGAGATTTGGCGTGAAGCTTTGGAGGAAGAAACAAGGCTTGGAGTGTTGGTGATTTTGGGAGATTTGCTTAGGGTGTGGTCTTCTTCTTCAATTAACAAGGTATGGGGGCTCTCTATCATAGTTAATAATTTATAAACCATGAAATCATAGGGATTAGGTGTTAGGAGTAGTTGTTTAAATTGATTCATGAAGTATTTGATTGATTGGGTGATTGTGTGACCTTATATGTGGTTGAATTGAATTGTTATGTAAATATTGAATTTTGATGTTGTTGTGAGATGAATTGATGATTTTGATGTTGTTGATAAATTATTGAGGTGATTGCTGAATTTTGATGTTGTTGTGATATGATTTTGATGATGTTTGATGTGGTTGATGAATTGTAGAGATGAATTTCGAGTTTGGTAATATTGGGTGGGTAGAATCGATTTTAGGGTGATGGAGGGCTCTTTGCTGTTTTATTAACAATTAGCTCTTGCTTTTTGATTTAAATAGAGGTCACATCGTTTTTTTTTTGTTTAATGGAAAATCAGCTGCTGTTTGCCTTTGAAACGTAAAAAAATTATATGTTTATTCTTTGTCTTTTTGTTAAAATCGAGTTGCTGTATTTTCTTAAAGTCTTTGTCATGTTTTTGAAAAATTGATATCTTGCGAACCGGGAACCCGATTGAGGTGTTCTAAAATGCGTTGAAAAGCTTATTCAGAGGCCTAACTGAATATTCTATTTTTAAGGCAAAATAAACTATTTTGTGGTAGCTGTTATACGAATGAAATGCTGTTGTGTGTCAAAAAAATAAAGTGCATCTTTGTCATGTTTTTGAAAAATTGATATCTTGCGAACCGAACCCGATTGAGGTGTTCTAAAATGCGTTGGAAAGCTTATTCAGAGGCCTAACTGAATATTCTATTTTTAAGGCGAAATAAACTGTTTTGTGTTGCTGTTTATACAAATAAGAATTCTGCTGTTGGCGCGTAAAAGGTGGTTGTTTTGGTTCTTTGTTTTCCTATTTGTATTTGGCGTATAAATCCTCTCTGCTTTTAAGTTGTTTTGCTGTGGTTTAATTGGCGTTTCAAGTTAGCTGTTTCCACAATTAAAATGTGATGTTTTCCAACCTTGCAAATGTGGTGTTTATCCCTTAATTTTAAATGTGATGCTTCCTAAGCGTGAAATGAGGTGTTTTCCAAAATCTTAAATATATTGTACCCAAATTCTATGTGTTGTTACCTTAAATCTTAGGTGTTAAATTAATCCCTAGGTGTCACATTAGTCCCTAGGAGGTGTTTGGGTCCCTAGGTGTGGGTTTAGTCCTGCTGTTGACTTTAGTCCCTGGAGTGACTTAGTCCTTTGGTGTAGAATTAGTCTTGGTGATCTTTTAGTCCCTATAGAATTACTATTTATGGTGTGGTGTATTATCGGCGAATAAATAATGGTGAGTTGGGGTCTATGACCCTTCTTTGATGTTGGTGAGCCTACAAGGCTATTGGTGAGTATGTTATTGATTTCTTTTGGTGTTTCGGTGTTTTTTTTGGTGCATAGTCATGGTGTCGCATAATCATATGCATTTTGGTGAATAGGCTTCGGCCTCTAAATTATTTTGGTGTTTGGTGAATGCCCACAAGGCAATTTTGGTGATGGATCCACATGCATATGCCCAGTGGAGTTTTGGGTTGCATCTCATACATTGCATACATATTCTGGTGACTGATTGGGTGTTCATGAACTAATGGTGTATTTGGTGTGACTGTAATTCTGGTGTAACTATAATTCTTGGTGTAACTATAATTCTTGGTGTAACTGTATTCTTGGCGTAACTGTATTCTTGGTGTAACTATAATTCTTGGTGTAACTATAATTCTTGGTGTAACTGTATTCTTAGTGTAACTGTATTCTTGGTGTAACTATAATTCTTGGTGTAACTATAATTCTTGGTGTAACTGTATTCTTGGTGTAATCAGTATTCTTGGTGTAATCAGTAGTCTGGTGTATTTTGTATTAGTAGTGTATTTGAATTGACTGTACCTTTGGTGTGCCTATTCTCTTTGTGTTTCTGTTTTATTTATTATTATCTATGTATTGAGACTCACCTCTCAAGCGTCGTGTTGCCTCGTATGTCGGCAACTGCGCAGTGACGGTGGATCAAGGTGACTAGAGATCCTTCTTCTAGTATGGTCGAGTCGACTCACGATCACGTAGCAATCGGATTTTTAGTTGTTATTTCTTTTATATTTGAACTAAGATGTTAAGTTATTATTTCCATTGCTGTAGTATTTTATCCTCAGACATTGTTGGTGCTATGTATCATTTACTGAAGTTTATTTTAATTAATATTTGGAGTTGTTAAGGTGTTTTGTTTAAATGTGACACCCTCGAGTGGTCGCACTAAAAGTTTTTTTACGCACTCTGATTTTTCAAATTAATTAAATAGTAGTTATGGTAGAAGGGGGTGTTACACATATAACGACGGAGGAGGTTTCGACCTCGAATGTGGTAGGACTTCGGTCTCCATATCAAATAACGACGGAGTTAACGACGGAGAGCCGATGGGCTAAATAACGACGGTGGAGGTACCTCATTGCATAATGCCCTGTGGTTGGGTTGCATTCATGCATACAATTCATAATTTACTGTGTTATGAGCTGATTGATAATTGTTGTGATGATTTGAACTATCGGTGAGTGTTGTCTAGCTGAACCGAGGTGTTTTAATGCTATCTTTAACCTTAAGCTTTCTTCACATTATATTACTTGTGTTAAGAGACTCACCCTAGCTGCTTTATGTTGCCTGCTCTCGTGGCAACTTGCAGGTACACATGAGTGATAGTTGTGCCTAGCTCAAGTCGGTCGAGTCTGCTCTGGTCGTGTAACACTGGGATGGGGCCGAGTAGATTTTAGTGTTTTGTTTATGCCTATCTTGTGTATTTTTCGGTTGGATAGTCTTTTGAACTAAAACTATCATATTTTGTTGTAACTTTTACTATGTATTATGACTTGATGTCTTAATGGCCGAGATGCCTTATGTTGTGGGCTTAGACCCTTTAGCCGATGTGATGCGCATGATTACATGTTTAGTATAATGCTGTGCAACTGTTTTGAACTTGATTGAATTATGTTTTCCTTTTTAAAATCACCAAATGTAGCCCTCCTTTGAGTGGAATTTTGAAACTCTGATTTTAATTTAGTAAACCGAAATGATTAGATAAGGGGGTGTTACATTGTTGGTATCAGAGCATAAGTTCGGTCTTGTCCGACCAAGTAGATTGAGTCTAAGTGTCTTAAGCCTCGAGTCTTAGGCTCGTTCTAAACCAGTTCTTGATTTTGTAATTAGTGAAGTAAGAATGGCTGGAAGAGCTGGAAGAGATGATCTTTGCTATAGGCTAGCTTTGCGTTGGAGGCGATGGCTAATCTTGTGAGGAATCGACCTCGTGAGATCGCCGATGATCTTTGGAGCTCGTAGGCTCGCTACTTTCCAGAGGGAGAATCCTCCTACCTTCAAGGGGAGGTATGATCCTGATGGGGCTCTAGCATGGGTGAAAGAAATAGAGAGAATTTTCAGAGTGATGGATTGCACTGATGAGCAAAAAGTGAGGTTTGGGACTCATATGCTCGCTGAAGAAGCCGACGACTGGTGGCTTGGAGTTCTACCAAGGTTGGAAGCTGCAGAGGAGGAGATCACATGGGAGAACTTTAAGAAAGAGTTCATGAGGAAGTACTGTAACGCCCCAAAATAATTTAATTAATTATTTTAATTAAATTATTCTAATACCAATTGATCTAAATATACTAAATAAGTTGTATGTGTCTTGTTAAAATAGGAGGTGGTGGAAGTAATGAGGAGGGGTGTAAAAAGGGCCCATTAACTTAAGCCCAAAATACTACACCTAGGTTAGTAGTCTTAAACAAATCAAACAAAGAAAGAAAAAAAAATAGAAATGAGAGAACCCGAGAGAGTGAGAGCCGCGACGGTGAGAAGAAAAAAAAAAAGAAGAGAAGCGCGATCGAGAGAGAGAAGAGGAGCGGATGTTGCGATGAAGGAGGTGGGTTTTCGGTTCTTGAATTCGTTGGAGGATTCAAAGGGAAGCTTCATCTTCTTCAAACTTTCAAGGTAAGGGGGGTTAAATCTCATAAGGGTTTATATGATGGGGTTATGTGGGGAATTAGTAACTATGATTCTAGTTAGGTTTGTAGTTGATTGTAGGACTGAAATTTGATGTGAATTTGTTGTTGGTTTGGTTGGAGATTGAATTACCATGTGAGAACATTTGTTGTTGAAGTTGTGCCCATAACATGTTTGATGATATGTATGAATGAACCTTAGAATCATGCTAGGTAATTGATGTGAAGTTTAAATGGTTGTTCCGATGCCTAAATGTCGTTTAAAAACGTGGTTGTTCTTTGGTTGTTAGTAATGTGAGGCACCAAGGAATGAGGTTTTGACACCCCTAGCGCCATTAGGCTAGGAGTTTGGCGCCCCCATTGTGTCAGAATTGCCAATTTGTGTTTTGGTGATCCAAACTGTTGTTTCGGTGCTCTAAATTTGTTGTTGAATGTGGTTGGCTGCTGAGAATTGAAAAAAAAAATTGAGGAATAGGAACTTAGGCGCCCCTAGGCGCCACTGTGCTAGCCATCGAGCGCCCTTTGTCTTCTTGTTTTGGCGCCCAGTCTGCAAAGAAAGTTTTGCTGCCGCGCCTTGTGTTGCTGTTTTGGCGCCCTGGCGCAACCTTCTTGCCGCCAGGCGCCACTTTGCTGGTTGAGGTTGTTGTTTAGGCGCCATGGCGCAAGCTAATCGTCTTGCTGGCGCCAAGTCTTAGTTGTAATTAGCGCGCGTTTGTCTTCTTGCTGGCGCCGCGCCAGAATACGTTAGGATTAGCGCCCGCAATGCGGCGAGTTCTTCTTGGCGCCATTTGTGTTGTTGGTTACGCCACAGCGCCGTGTTCTTGCCAGCGCCTTTTTGACGTTGTTTGTGGCACCCGAGTTGCCCAGATTCTTTGGAGAGTACCAATAGGTGTTGCTCGGAGTCTTTCGTGTTGTGGTTGGGTCATTGTGAGTTGTTGTGCCCAAATATGGGTGAATGTGATGTGTCGTTGCTTTTGTGATAGAAGTACAAATATTAAGCTGTTGATAATTGTTGTTGTGAACCATGAGACTTGCTATTTTAAGTTGTTGTTGTTGTTGTTGGGTCGGTGAGACCAAAACCACGTTGTTGTTGCTGTGAGTCCATGAGACTCTTATGTAAGTTGTTGTTGTAGTTGAAAGGGGTCAGTGCCGTTGTTTGGTTGTGTTGTTTCATGAGTCCATCGCATGGCATATGCATACCCCGTGTTGAAGGCTGCGGTCTTGGAGCTCTGCTCAACGTGTTGAAGGCTGCGGTCTTAGAGCTCTGCTCAAAGTGTTGATGTTATGTAGTAAAGGTTGTTTTATGTTGACCCAGTACCACATGCATATACCCGTGTTGTGGGTTGCATTTCCATGCATATGTCTCGATCGTGTTGGTGCCATTCGTGTTGTAGTAATATGGTTGTGCTTCTTGATGACGTTGTTTGTGATAATCTTTGTATGTTGTCTTTGTCTGTAGTTATGGTTGCTAAGACCTCGCATATTACTTATCATATATTCCTTTATGTTGTTGGACTCACCTTTCTCTGTTTTAATGTTACCCCACGTGGGTGACATGCAGTAGTCGTGTGTGAAGGACCTTCTCTCCTTCCTATTTAGAGTCGAGTGTCGAGTCGCTCGATCACGTAGCACACGGGGATAGGCGAACACTTTATTGATTTTCTTTATTTTTACTTTAGACTATCATTCTATTTGCGTTATTGTTTTATATGAAGTGTATTTTACACTAAGTTGTTGGTTGAGATTATGCATGTGATAGATCATTATATTCCGCCTAGCGTTGTGATGAATTTTGAGTTGTGCTCGTACTTATTATTCGTCTTTAATGAAAGACCAAATTTGACTATTAATGTCGTTTAAATGTTGAGTTTAAATGTTGATGTGTAACGCTCCGATGCATCTTTGGTTGTTCTTTTCACACTCGATAATTAAATAAATAAATGGGGTAGAATCGGGGTGTTACATAGTGGTATCGAGCAAAAGTTTGGTCCATCCGACCAAGTGTCTAAGTGTTGTATCTGTTGTATCTAATTGTGTTCCCTTGTGTAGAGTTCGATTCGATGGCAAGACGCGATGATGATCTTTGCATTGGGCTGCCGCTGCTTTGCAAGCCATAGCCCAAGTGTTGGGAATCGAGAATGATGGTGTTTTCTTGTGAGCGCTCGTAATTTAGCAACGTTCGGAGGAAAACCCTCCCACCTTCAAGGGATTCATGACCCGATGGGGCATTGGCACAGCTAATGGAGATAGAGCGGATCTTTCGGGTTATGGAGTGCACTACTGCTCAAAAAGTGAAGTTGGGAACCCACATGTTAGCAGAAGAGGCCGATAAGTGGTGGTTGAACACGTTGAGGAGGCTAGGGGATGCTGGTGAAGAGGTTACTTGGGAGGTTTTCACGAGAGAGTTCAAGAGAAAGTACTACCACAAGATGTGAGAGCTAAGAAGGAGGTAGAGTTTTTAGAGTGAAGCCAGGAAATAAGACGGTAGCTGAATATGCCGCTAGGTTCGAGGAATTGGCTGCATTCTGTCCTTACTATGCCAATGAGGCCGAGTCTGAATTCTCTAAGTGTGTGAAGTTTGAGAGTGGCTGCATACGACATAAAGAAGGCCATCGGTGTCGGGAGATTCGAGTTTTGCCAATCTGGTCGACAAATGTAGAATTTATGAAGAAGATAGCACCTGCTGCGTGCAAAGTCATGGAAAGAGAAAAGGAACACACAGTTTAGAGGAAAGCCATATGAGGTTACGACTGGTAAGGGTAAGCAGAAGGTTGTTGCTGGTAGGAAACTAAGTGGGGGAGACGCCCCCGCGGCCATTGTGTGCTACAAGTGTGGGAAGGCGGGTCACAAGAGTTTTGAGTGTAAGCCCGAGGTACCAAGATGTTTCCATTTGTGGGAAGAGGGTCATAGGATGTCGGAGTGTGATCAAAAGGATATGATATGCTTCAACTGTGGGGAAGCGGGGCACATTAGTACCAAATGCTCCAAACCCAAGAAAGAGAAGGCTAGGGGAAAAGTGTTTGCCTTGGCAGGATCCGAGGATGCTAACGAGATTCGAGGTACTTGTTTTATTTATGGTACTCTGTAATTGCTATAGTAGACACCGGTGCTACTCATTCATTCATTGCCAAATTGTGTCTTTGAAAAATTGAATCTTGATTTGTCTTCTATGATGAGGAGATGGTTATTGATACTCCAAATAAGGGTTCGGTAACTACATCCCTAGTGTGTGCTAAGTGTCCTCTGTCGGCCTTGTGAAGATTTTCTTGTTGACCTTATTTGTTTACCTTTGGAGGGAATGGACGTTATTCTTGGCATGGACTGGTTAGTTGATAACCATGTGCATATCAACTGCTTTAGAAAATTTGTAGACTTTCTTCCTCCTGAAGAGGAAGAATGCGTATTCTTTGCCTCGGGTCAATTGCGTAGGATAATGAGGGAAGAAATTCATCTATTTGCTTTGATGGTGTCTCTGTCTGTTGAGAGTCAAGATGTCATTGAAGGGTTGAAGGTAGTGTGCGAGTTTCCGGAAGTATTCCCTGATGAGATTCCGAGTGTTCCGCCGGAGAGGGAGGTTGAATTTACTATTGACCTTGCACCGGGTACGAGGCCGGTGTCTATGGCGCCGTCTGGGATGTCGACATCCGAATTATCGAGTTAAAGAAAGCAGCTAGAAGAGTTACTTGAGAAGAAGTTCATTCGGCCTAGTGTGTGCGCCTTGGGGGCGCTGTGTTGCTAGTGAAGAAGAAGGATGGAAGCATGAGACTTTGCGTGGACTATAGACAGATTGAACAAAGTAACGATCAAGAACAAGTACCCACTCCCGAGAATTGATGACTTGATGGACCAGCTGGTGGGTGCTAAAGTGTTTAGTAAGATCGACTTGAGGTCGGGCTATCACCAAATCAAGGTGAATGATGAAGACGTTCAGAAGACAGCTTTCAGAACTAGATATGGGCACTATGAATATCTTTGTAATGCCGTTTGGTGTTACCAACGCTTCCGGAGTGTTTATGGAGTACATGAACCGTACCTTCCATAATCACTTGGATCGTTTTGTGGTGGTATTTATAGATGATATTTTGGTGTATTCCAAGACGAAGAGAGCACGCAGAACACTTGAGGTTAGTGCTAGAGGTGTTAAAGGAAAAGAAGCTCTATGCGAAGTTGTCAAAGTCACGAGTTACGGTTGAACAAAGTGAGTTTTACGGGCCATGTAATTTCCGGTGATGGTATAGTCGTAGATCCGGCCAAGGTTGATCTTTGTGTTGCAATGGGAGAGCCCAAAGTCGGTGGATCGAGATCGAGAAGTTTCTTGGGGTTGGTGGGTACTACAGGAGGTTTATTGAGGTTTCTCTAAGCTAGCCCTTCCGTTGACTCAACCGGCGTGTAAGGGAAAGGCCTTCGTTTGGGATGCACGGTGTGAAGAGAGCTTCAATGAGTTGAAGCGGAGGTTGACAACATCTCCTATTTTGGTATTGCACATTCCCGGATCGGCCGTTCGTGGTGTATTGTGATGCTTCCAAGATGGGTTTGGGAGGTGTCTTGATGCAAGAAGGTAAGGTAGTAGCCTATGCGTCTAGGTAGTTGAGAGTTCATGAGAAGAACTACCTACTCATGACTTGGAGCTTGCGGCAATCGTCTTTACTTTGAAGATATGGAGGCACTATTTGTATGGTTCTAAGTTTGAGGTGTTCGGTGATCATAAGGGGTTGCGATGTTTGTTTGACCGTAAGGAACCGAATATGAGACAAAGGAGGTGGGTTTGGAATTGTTGAAAGACTATGACTTTAGTTTGAATTACCATCCGGGAAGGCTAATGTTGTGGCCGATGCCTTGAGTAGAAAGTCCCTTCATGTATCTGCATTGATGGTGAAAGAGCTCGAATTGATTGAGCGGTTTGGGATTTGAGTTTGGTCTGCGAGGTGGCGCCAAGAGTGTACGGTTGGGAATGTTGAAAATCCATAACGAATTTTTAGATGTTATTCGGGAGGCTCAAAAGCAAGACATTAAACTAGTTGAATTGGCGGTGGGGATTGATCACTCCGAGGTTAAAGATTATGAGTTAGATGCGCAAGATGTGTTGAGATCCGAGGAGGATTTGTATCCCCGATGATGAGGAGATTAAGAAATCAATGCGGAAGAGGGTCATCGAAGTAAAATGAGTATCCACCGGAGCCACAAAGATGTACCAAGATTTGAAGAAGTCGTTTTGGTGGCCCTTGCCAAGCGTGATGTAGCCCAATTTGTGTATGCTTGTTTGACGTGTCGAAAATCTAAGGTAGAGCATCGAAGCTTGCGGGGTTGATCACGACCATTGGATGTACTGGAATGGAAGTGGGATAGTATCTCTATGGATTTTGTAAGCTGGATTGCGAATACAAATGAAAGGATTTGATGCTATATGGGTTATTGTTGATAAGGTGTGAAATCTGCTCACTTTTTGCCGATTAATATGACTTACCCGATTCAGAAGTTGGCGATATATCTATGTTAAGACAATTGTAAAGTCGCATGGTGTCCCTTCCGAGTATCGTGTCCGATCGAGACCCTAGATTTACTACGAGTTTTGGAAGAGCTTGCAAGAGGCATTGGGTTCTAAATTGAGATTGAGTTCCGCTTACCATCCCCGTGTCGACGGCGGAGCGGAGAGGACTATCCAGTCACTAGAGGACTTGCTGAGGGCTTGCGTCCTTGAACAAGGAGGTTCATGGGATTCCCATTTGCCGTTGATTGAATTCACTTATAACAATAGTTTTCATGCAAGTATTGGGATGGCGCCTTTCGAGGCATTATATGGTAGGAGGTGCGAGCGAGCGCCTCTTGTGTTGGTATGAATCGGGGAAAGTGTGGTGTTAGGCCCGAGATTGTGTGTGAGACCACGAGAGAAGGTGAAGATGATTCAAGAGAAAATGAAAGCCTCGCAGAGTGATGCGGCGAAAAAGCTATCATGATAAGAGAAGGAAGGACTTAGAGTTTGAAGCGGGTGACCATGTGTTCTTGAGGGTCACACCTATGACTGGTGTTGGGCGTGCACTGAAATCGAAAAAGTTGACTCCTCGCTTCATTGGGCCATATCAAATTACAGAAAGAGTCAGAAGTGTTGCGTATCGGGTGGCCTTGCCGCCTAATCTTTCGAACTTGCACGACGTGTTCCACGTGTCACAACTTCGGAAGTATATTGCGGACCCGTCCCATGTGATTCAAATAGATGAGGTAGAGGTGCGGGATAATCTCACTGTAGAGACTATGCCTGTACGAATTGAGGATCGGGAAGTGAAGACCTTACGAGGTAAGGAGATCAAACCGTGAAGGTTGTTTGGGTTGGAGCAACGGTGAAAGCCCGATATGGGAACTAGAGGATAAGATCACGGGAGTCGTATCCGAGTTGTTTGAATCAGGTATGTTTTCGAGGACGAAAAATTCTAAGTGGGGGAGAGTTGTAACGCCCCAAAATAATTTAATTAATTATTTTAATTAAATTATTCTAATACCAATTGATCTAAATATACTAAATAAGTTGTATGTGTCTTGTTAAAATAGGAGGTGGTGGAAGTAATGAGGAGGGGGTGTAAAAAGGGCCCATTAACTTAAGCCCAAAATACTACACCTAGGTTAGTAGTCTTAAACAAATCAAACAAAGAAAGAAAAAAAAAATAGAAAGGAGAGAACCCGAGAGAGTGAGAGCCGCGACGGTGAGAAGAAAAAAAGAAAGAGAAAGCGATCGAGAGAGAGAGAGAGAAGAGAGCGGAGGTTGCGATCAAGGAGGTGGGTTTTCGGTTCTTTGAATTCGTTGGAGGATTCAAAGGAAGCTTCATCTTCTTCAAACTTTCAAGGTAAGGGGGTTAAATCTCATAAGGGTTTATATGATGGGGTTATGTGGGGAATTAGTAACTATGATTCTAGTTAGGTTTGTAGTTGATTGTAGGACTGAAATTTGATGTGAATTTGTTGTTGGTTTGGTTGGAGATTGAATTACCATGTGAGAACATTTGTTGTTGAAGTTGTGCCCATAACATGTTTGATGATATGTATGAATGAACCTTAGAATCATGCTAGGTAATTGATGTGAAGTTTAAATGGTTGTTCGATGCCTAAATGTCGTTTAAAACGTGGTTGTTGCTTTCATTGTTAATGTGAGGCACCAAGGAATGAGGTTTTGACACCCAGCGCCATTAGGCTAGGAGTTTGGCGCCCCATTGTGTCGAATTGCCAATTTGTGTTTTGGTGATCCAAACCTATTGTTTCTGGTGCTCTAAATTTGTTGTTGAATGTGGTTGGGTCTTGAGAATTGAAAAAAAATTGAGGAATAGGAACTTAGCGCCCTAGGCGCCATCATGTGTTAGCTATCAGCGCCTGGCGCAACACAGTTCTTGCGCCAGCGCCACTTTCCTCTGTTTTGGCGCGCCAATCGCGGCGAGTTTCTTTGCTGGCGCCTTGTGTTCTTGGTTTTGGCGCCTGGCGCAACCAATTCTTGCGGCGCCTGCTTCTTTGCTTTGTTTTGCGCGCCCAGGCAAAGCAGTTGCCGCTTGCGCCTTGTGTTCTTTGTTTTGGCGCCTCAGCGCAACAATTCTTGCCAGCGCCACTTTGCCGGGTTGAGGTTGTTGTTTAGCGCTCGCGCGCTGTCTGTGCTGCCGCTCGCGCCAAATACTTAGGGATTAGGCGCCCTGTGCAGCCAGGTGCTTTGTTAGGCGCCATTTGTGTTGTTGGTTACGCCACAGCGCGCTGTATGTGTTCTTGCCGCCAGCGCCTTTTTGACGTTGTTTGTGGCACCCGAGTTGCCCAAGTTCTTTGGAGAGTACCAATAGGTGTTTCTGAGTCTTTCGTGTTGTGGTTGGGTCATTGTGAGTTGTTGTGCCCAAATATGGGTGAATGTGATGTGTCGTTGCTTTTGTGATAGAAGTACAAATATTAAGTCGTTGATAATTGTTGTTGTGAACCATGAGACTTGCTATTTTAAGTTGTTGTTGTTGTTGTTGGGTCGGTGAGACCAAAACCACGCTTTGTTGTTCTTTGTGAGTCCATTAGACTCTTATGTAAGTTGTTGTTGTAGTTGAAAGAAATCGGTGCCGTTGTTTGGTTGTGTTGTTTCATGAGTCCATCGCATGGCATATGCATACCCCGTGTTGAAGGTCGCGGTCTTGGAGCTCGCTCAACGTGTTGAAGGTGCGATCTTAGAGCTCTGCTTCAAAGTGTTGATGTTGTAACCGTAAAGGTTGTTTTATGTTGGCTGGTACCACATGCATATACCCGTGTTGTGGGTTGCATTTCCATGCATATGTCTCAGTCGTGTTGGTGCCATTCGTGTTGTAGTAATATGGTTGTGCTTGCTGATGACGTTGTTTGTGAGAATACTGTATGTTGTCTGTCTGGTAGTTATGGTTGCTAAGACCTCGCATATTACTTATCATATATTCCTTTATGTTGTTGGACTCACCCTTTCTCTGTTTTAATGTTACCCCTACGTGGGTGACATGCAGGTAGTCGTGTGTGAAGGACCTTCTCTCCTTCCTATTTAGAGTCAGTGTCGAGTCGCTCTGATACGTAGCACCTGGGGGATAGACGAACACTGTTGATTTTGCTGTTTTTACTTTAGACTATCATTCTATTTGCGTTATTGTTTTATATGAAGTGTATTTTACACTAAGTTGTTGGTTGAGATTATGCATGTGATAGATCATTATATTCCGCTGCGTTGTGATGAATTTTGAGTTGTGCTACGTACTTATTCGTCGTCTTAATGAAAGACCAAATTTGACTATTAATGTCGTTTAAATGTTGAGTTTAAATGTTGATGTGTAACGCTCCGATGCATGCTGGTTGTTCTTTTCACACTCTGATAATTAAATAAACAAATGGGGTAGAATCGGGGTGTTACAAGTACTACCCCGAAGATGTGAGGGGAAAGAAAGAGATGGAATTCTTGGACCTTAAGCAAGGTAACATGACCGTGTCGGAGTATGCTGCCAAGTTTTCCGAAATGATAAAGTTTTACCCCCATTACACCGAGCTCCGCCTTGAGTTCTCCAAGTGTATCAAGTTTGAGAACGGTTTGAAGCCTGAGATCAAGCAGGCAATTGGGTATCAAAGGATAAGGGTATTTTCTGAGTTGGTGGATAGTTGTAGAATTTATGAAGAAGATAGTGTGGCTACTAGCCGAAAATGGGAAAGATAAGAAGACTTTTCAACCTCGCATCGTTGGAAGCCTTATGACCATTCCGTGGTGGAGGAAAGGGAAATTCTGCAGGGAGAGGAAAGCCTAGTAGGGAGACGCTCCTGCTATTCTGACTTGTTACAAGTGTGGATTGCCTGGGCACAAGGCAAAGGAGTGCAAGGCTGAGGTGAAGAGGTGTTATAGATGTGGCAAGGAGGGCCACCTATCTGCTGAGTGTGGGCGAAAGGAGATAGTCTGTTTCAATTGTGGAGAGATGGGGCACATCGGTCTTAAAGTGTCCAAAGCCAAAGCAAGAGAGAGGCGTGGGGAAAGTGTTTGCATTAGTTGGAGTGAGGTAGTGAATGAAATCAATGGTACGTGTTATATCAATGGTGTTCCTCTAGTTGCAATTATAGATACTGGTGCAACTCATTCCTTCGTTTTACGCCATGTGTGCTAATAGACCGAGTTTAGTGTTGTCTTCATTGGGGAGAGAGATGGTCATTGACACTCCGGCTATGGGTTCAGTGACTACCTCTCTGGTATGTTTGAAGTGCCCACTGACTATATTCGGCAGGGACTTCTCTGTTAACTTAATTTGTTTACCACTAGAGGGAATGGACGTCATCCTTGGTATGGACTGGTTGGTAGACAACCATGTTCATATCCATTCATACCGAGAGATCGGTTAGTTTTCCCCGCTACCGAGGTGAAGGAGTCGGCTTTACTTCCCGCTAGTCAAGTGTGCAAGTTGTTAGGAGAAGGGGTTACTCTGTTTGCATTATGGGCGTCATTAGCAGTAGAGAATCAAGTCAAGATTGAAGATGTGCCAGTGGTTAGAGAGTTTGCCGAGGTGTTTCCTGAAGAAATACCTGATGTGCCACCTGAGAGAGAGATTGAGTTCACCATAGAATTGATTCTGGAACAAGACCTGGGGTCATGGCACCTTATAGGATGTCTGCATCCGAGTCCAGTCCGAAATAAGAAACAAGAAAGAATTGCTAGAAAGGAAATTCGTGAGACCAAGCGTGTCACCGTGGGGAGCACCTGTGTTGCTAGTGAAGAAGAAAGATGGAAGCATGAGGTTGTGCGTGGACTACAGACAATTGAACATGAGGCAGAGGAGATGGTTGGTGTAACACCCCAAAATAGTTCAATTAATTAATTAGTTGAGTTATTTAAGGTTTACAACTTTTTAATTAAGCTAAGTACTAATTAGAAGTTTATTCATTTAGGGGATGCTTAAGAGAAAGGAGAAGGTGGACGTAGAGGCCCATGAGCCATTGGAGGCCCATGAGCCATTAAGAGCCCAAGTGTGAGCTTTAAGTGAGTGTGTCGAAGGAAATGAAACATGTTTCCACCAAAGAGAATCTAGAAAAGTCAAAGTGAAGTAAGAGAGAGAAGTGGTAGGTGAGATCAGAAATTCTAGAGAGAAGGGAGAGCATTTTGGCGAGGAAGAAGCTCAAGTTCAACGGAGAGGTGTTGCTGCGAGTGTTAACTGGAAGGATCGGTGAAGAGAGGATCTTGTGCTCAACTGAACAAGGTTAGGGGAGCTCTCTTTCACGTATAAGTTTGTAGTATGATGAGTTATGATGTGTGAGTAGACTGTAGTTATGTTGCTGAGTTGCTTTGCATGCTTGTTGTGTTTTTGATGTTTTTGCTGTTGTGTTTTAGTACGTTCCAGTGAGATTGTGTTGAGAGGTTGAGGTGATAATCTTGAGAGACTATGAGAGAAATGGGAGCTGAGACCTCTCAGTCTCAGTGAGCTAGAGTGAGCTAGAGTGAACGAGAGTGAGTATCATAAGCTGAGGAGGTTCTTAAAGAGTAGGCCTAGGATACCGAGGAGTAGTTGGAAACATATATCCTAAAGTAACGAGCGTGCGTTTGAGTCAAATGGAGTAGTCGGTTTAGGATTGCCTAGGTGAAGTTACTTCCATACGTAAGTTAGAACTTAAGTGAATAAACGTAAGTGTCAAGAACGTAAGCAACGAGGTCATAGAAGCCGAGGTGAGTGATATAGCACTAGTAACTAAGTGTACGAGTACATAAGACTAGGTATAAGGATCGGTTTGTGCTTGCTGAAGTGTAGACTAAGTAGGCCGAGATGCTTAGGTCGAGGTAAAGTACTTAGACTTAGCTGCTGAAGTGTCGTGACAACGTGTAGCGTGAAGTAACTGAGGTGTTATGGCCGAGACATAGAGTATATCATACCTAGGTACACTGGACAAGGTGAGACGTACGTTAGTGTGAAGTGGAGTGACCATGAGTGGAGCAGAGCGTAGGCATGCCGAGGTGCCCAGTGTGCCGAGGTGCAGAGAGTGCCGAGGTGCTACTAGGTGCCGAGGTGTGTTTTTAACGCTAGCAGCGCGAAGGTTGTTGTTGGGCGCAACTGTGAGTGTCGTTGTGGAGTACCAAGTGCGTGAGGGGTTAAATGTGTAATCATTTTAGTCCCTAATGGACGTTTTAGTCCTAAGTGACCTGGTAGTCCTCGTAGCGACCGTTTGGTCCGCTACTAGGCGCCGAGGTGGTTGGTGAACTAAGGGCGACAGCCTTAGCGTCGTTGGCCGATGCAGAGACGTCGGCCTTTGCCCAGAAAAGGGTAGGTATGCGTCGTTGGGCCTTACGGTTACGTGTAGAGGTGTTACACGATGAAGTCCCTGATGGGCATTAAAATAAATGAAAATGGTGATGCAGAGGACTTCGGTCCTAGAGGTGAGCAGAGGACTTAGGTCCTATTATGAATATAAGGCTGCGGTCTAATTGGTGAATTACCGAAATGGTGTTATGATTTAAGTGAATAATGTATATGTTGTGTGATATGCATTGTTCATGGCGTCGCATAAATCATAAGCATTTGGAGAAAGCAGAGGACCTCGGTCCTAAGGACTTCGGTCCTATGGTGAAAGCAGAGGACTTCGGTCCTAGGACTTCGGTCCAAAGGTGATAGCAGAAGACTTCGGTCTTAATGGATCCATCATGCATATACCCTGAAAGGATGGGTCTGCATCATTCATATAACTCATGCACTTTATAATTGTGTTCTCTGTGTGCTGTGCCGAGGTGCTTATATGTGTTTGATTAGCATGATACTTATCATAAAACTTTATTATATGTGTTTAGAGACTCACCCTAGCTGCTTTTATGTTGCTCTCATGTGGCAACTTGCGTATCCCCCCCGAGTAGAGGCCGGCCACTGTCGTTGGCGTCGTCATTTTGCTCTGGTAGTTTAACACTTTGGGGGCCGAGTAGGGTAGTGGTCTGTATGTAGGATATTTTGTATTATGAACCTATGCTTTTGGTACTTGAATTATTTTGACTATGTTGTAACTAACATCTTATGACTTGTTGAGCTCGGTTCCTTATTGGCCGAGGTACTGTATGTACATTGCACTACCACTGTTTAGCTGCGCAAATGAGACTTGTTGTGTTTTATTGTTTTGCTTGGTTAAGTTCTTGTAGAAAAATGTAGCACTCCTTGAGTGGTTTTTGGAAAACTCTGATTTAATTGCTTATTAGTATTAGGATTAAGGGGGGTGTTACAATAGTGGTATCAAAGCAAAAGTCCAGTCTTGTCCGACCAAGTGTTGAGTCTTGAGTTCCCAAAATTTCGAGTTTTATGGCTCGTTCTAAGTAGATTTGTTTATGTGTTTAGTGTAATGGCTGGAAGAGCTGGGAGGAATGATCTTTGCGTTGGCTCGCCGCTTTGAAGCGATGGTCTGCCAAGCTATAGGAATCGGCCTCGTGACGACCAAGGATCTTTGGGCGAGGAGGTTGGCTACGTTCCAGAGGGAGAATCCTCCTACGTTCAAAGGGAGGTATGATCCTGACGGAGCTATGGCCTGGTTAAAGGAAATAGAACGGATCTTTCGAGTGATGGAGTGTTCGACTGCGCAGAAGGTGAGATTTGGTAGTCACATGCTGGCCGAGGAGGCAGACGACTGGTGGCTTAAGAATCTTCAAAGGTTGGAGATTGCTGAAGAAGAAATCACCTGGGATATTTTCAAGAGGGAGTTCCTGAGGAAGTATTATCCTGAGGATGTCAAGGGAAAGAAAGAAATGGAATTCTTAGAGCTGAAGCAGGGGAATAAGACAGTAGCCGAGTACGCGACCAAGTTTACCGAGTTGGTAAAGTTCTACCCCCATTACACTGGAGCTAATGCTGAGTATTGTGTGCTAAGAGATTGGATTTAGCGTTGTCTACTATGGTGAGGGAGATGGTTATTGGCACTCCAGCAAAGGGGTCAGTGACTACCTCTCTCGTTTGTTTGAAGTGTCCTCTGTTAGCCTTTGGCAGAGACTTCATAGTTAATTTAATCTGTCTACCTTTGGAAGGGATGGACGTCATCCTGGGTATGGACTGGTTAGTGGCTAACCGAGTTCATATCAATTGCGCTAGTAGGTCGCTAAGTTTCCTTTCTTCCGAGGTGGAAGAATCTGTTCTGATGTCTGCCGAGCAGCTGCGCAGAGTAATGAAGGAAGGGGCTACGTTGTTTGCGTTGAGTGTGACGATGTCTGCAGAGAGCCGAGCTAAAATTGGTGAAGTGCCAGTGGTGCGAGAGTTTGCAGAAGTGTTTCCAGACGAGATTCCTGAGGTTCCACCAGAAAGAGAGGTCGAGTTCAGCATTGAGTTAGTACCAGGAACTAGGCCGGTGTCTATGGCACCTTATAGGATGTCTGCAGCGAGCTAGCCGAGTTGAAGAAGCCATTGGAAGAGTTCTTTGGAGAAAGGGTTCATAAGGCCAAGTGTGTCGCCTTGGCGCACTCCGTGTTATTGTGAGAAAGAAGGACTGAAGTATGAGGTTATGCGTGGATTACGCATGGTTGAACAAGGTAACAATTAAGAACAAGTACCCACTCCCAAGAATTGATGATTTGATGGACCAACCGTGGGTGCGCAAGTATTTTCAAAGATCGACACGAGGTCGTGGTACCATCGAGATCAAGGTGAAGGACGAGGACATTCCTAAGACAAAGATTTAGAACTCTGTGTATGGACACTACGAGTATTCAGTGATGCCATTTGGTGTTACTAATGCTCCTGGAGTATTCATGGAGTATATGAATCGTATCTTTCATGAATATTTGGATCGGTTTGTAGTAGTGTTCATTGACGACATTTTGGTCTACTCCAAGTCCGAGGAGGAGCACGCCGAGCATCTGAGATTAGTGTTAGAGGTATTGAAGGATAAGAAGATGTACGCCAAGTTGTCCAAGTGTGAATTTTGGTTGAGGTCAGTGAATTTCCTAGGTCATGTGATCTCCAGTGAAGGTATAGCAGTTGATCCTTCCAAAGTAGAAGTTGTATTGCAGTGGGAAGCACCCAAGTCGGCTACCGAGGTGAGGAGTTTTCTGGGTTTGGCTGGGTATTACAGAAGGTTCATTGAAGGGTTTTCCAAGTTGGCGTTGCCACTAACTCGGTTAACGTGTAAGGGGAAGGCGTTTGTGTGGGACGCACAGTGTGAAGAAATTTTCCAAGAATTGAAGAAGAGGTTGACAACGTCTCCTGTCCTGACGTTGCCTAATCCAAATGAATCGTTTGTGGTGTACTGTGATGCGTCTAAGATGGGTTTGGGCTGCGTGCTGATGCAAGAAGGTAAGGTAGTTGCTTACGCTTCAAGGCAATTGAAAATTCATGAGAAGAACTATCCTACACACGATTTGGAGCTTGCTGCCGTGGTGTTTGCATTGAAGATAGGGAGGCATTATCTGTATGGTTCAAGGTTCGAGGTGTTTAGTGACCATAAGAGTCTGAAGTATCTGTTTGATCAGAAGGAGCTAAACATGAGGCAGAGGAGATGGTTGGAACTACTGAAGGATTATGATTTTGAGTTGAACTATCACCCCGGGAAGGCAAATTTGGTGGCTGATGCACTAAGTAGGAAGTCGTTGCATGCATCAGGAATGATGGTCAAGGAGCTAGAGCTAATTGAGCAATTCAGAGACCTTAGTTTGGTGTGTGAACTAACTCCTCAAAGCATTAAGTTGGGAATGCTGAGAATCACAAATGAATTTCTGAGTGACATCAAAGAGGCGCAGAAGCTGGACGTCAAGCTTGTAGACGTGGCGGCGTAGTATTGGCCGAAATAAAACAAAGATTTTGAGTTGACGCGCAAGGATCATTAAGGTATAGAACTTCGGATTTGTGTCCCGATGACGAGAGGATCGAGAGGCAATCTTAGAAGAGTGTCATAGAGTAAGTGAGTATTCATCCAGGCGCGACCAAGATGTATCAAGACTTGAGAGGGTTGTTTTGGTGGCAGGGTATGAAGAGGATGTAGCCCGGTTTGTGTACTCTTATGCAGTTTTGTCGAAATCCAAGGTAGAACACCGAAAGCCGGCGGGGTTGTTGCAACCATTGAAGATTCTGAGTGGAAGTGGGACAAGATTGCAATGGACTTTGTAACCGGTTTCACGAAAGTACAAAGATGGGAGGTTTGATACCATTTGGGTAGTAGTGGGCCAGATTGTGAAGTCGGCTCATTTCATTCCCATCAACATCACCTATCCGATGTCAAGATTGGCAGAGATATACATCCAAGTAATCGTGAAGCTACACGGGGTTCCTCGAAGTATTATTTCAGACCGAGATCCGAGGTTTACTTCAGAATTCTGGGGAAGTCTGCATGATGCGTTGGGTACGAAATTGCGCCTGAGCTCGGCATATCACCCACAGACTGATGGTCAGTCCGAGAGGACCATCCAGTTGTTGGAGGACTTGCTGAGAGCGTGTGTTCTTGAGCAAGGAGGAGCGTGGGATTACGTATCTACCACCGATTGAGTTCACGTACAACAACGCTTTCATTCCAAAGATAGGGATGGCACCCTTTGAGGCATTATATGGGAGGAGGTGCCGGACTCCATTGTGTTGGAGTGAGTCAGGAGAAGGTGTGGTACTCGGACCCGAGGTCGTGCGAGAGACCACCGAGAAGGTAAAGCAAATTCAAGAGAAAATGAAGGCTTCACTGTAACACCCCAAAAATTAATTAGGTGATTACTTAACTAATTTAATTAAGTAATTATTTGACTAATTTAATTAAGTAGTATTTTAGTCGGCCATATTTAAATAATGGTAAGTTAATTAATTAATTTGGAGTTTCGTGTTATTTAGGAAGTGTTATAGTGATTAGTTATATTAAAATAATAATAAGGTGTTTAAAATAAACAAGAGGTGGTGGTTAATAAATAAAGGAGTAGTGATTTTATTATGATAGGGAGTGGTTGAAATAAATGGGGGTGGTGCAATTAATAGGCCCATGATCCAATAGGCCCATTTAGTGTCTTAAAAAGAAAAGAAAAGTTAGAGGGAACGTAGGGTTGAGAGGGAGTGAAAGGAAGAAAACAAAAAAAAAAAAGAAATAGAGAGAAGGAATAGGGGAGTGCCGTGAGCAGCTAGGAGGACAGGGGAGGAAGGAGAAAAATCATCTTCTAGCTTTGGGTAAGTGTATTTGGTACCAATCTCTTTCATTTTTCTTTCTTTACCTTTTAGTGTAAATTTTCTACACTAATTCCTTCCCATTTTCCTTTTACCATTGATGGTGTTTGGAGCTCAAGTGTTGGAGAGAAGCCATTGTTGGGTGGTTCTTGGGTTGTTGGAAGAGGGGTTTGCTTGGGTTTGCAATTCTAAGGTATGGGGGCTCTCTTTCATAGTTAATAATTTATAAACCTTGAAATCATAGAGGTTAGGTGTTAGGAGTATTTGTTTGATTGTTTGAGTTGTGTGTTAATTCTATGTTTATTGTTGTATTGATATTTAATTTGGTGATACCATGATGCTTGATGTTGGAAATAAATGTGTTATTAAATGTGCATGCCATGTGTTTGATAAAATGCTTCAATGTGGTGAAATATGAGAATATGTTGATTTAATGATGTTGATTAAATGCCTAAGTGTTGTGGAAATTAAATTGATGCTCAGGTATTTGTTGAATTAAATGGTGTTTAAGTGTTGTTGAATTTATTGGGGGTTGATGATGAGTCTTACTTGTTTATGGTTTTTGTGTGTTTTCTGGACACTGTTTCGGTTTTCTCAAACTGGTACTGTTTGGTTGATCCAAAAATTATGTGGCTAATTGTTTTTGAAAATAGACTTAAGGCCGGTCGTTTTGGCACTGGTTTCGTTAAATTCGGAGTTGTGTAGCTCAAGTTATGAGTCAAACTGGGAGTAGGTTCAGTTTTTGCAGGTTTTGTGTGCTCAATTTAACTCCGTTTTGAACGATTCTTATTTCATTGAAAAATAGACTTAATTCTCTACGAAATAGGCACTGATTTCACTGAATTTCATTAAGAAATGAGAAAGAAAATTTGGTTGCAAGTTGGGTAAACGTTCTGTCCGATTTTGGCACCTCAGTGTAGTGTTTTGAAAAACTGTACCAACTGGACAATTGGTTTTGAGAAACTAAAATCATAGGTAGAAACTACACTCGAGGGCTTTCCAATGAGTGGTCTTTTGTAATTTTTCGATGTCGTTTGCTATTTTAAATAAATCAAGAAGTAGAGTCTTCTTTGTAGGAATCCAAAGACTTGTTGCCAATGTTGCCCAAATTGTCAAAAATCTTTTTTTGGTCCCTCTGAACTTTTTAGTCTTTAAAAATACTATTTTGGTCCCTATACACTATTGGTCCTTCAAAAATGTTGTTTTGGTCCCTATGTGACTGTTTAGTCCCTTAGGTGACTGTTTAGTCCTTGTGGGTGTCGGTTTAGTCATTGATGTGGGCTTCGGCCAAAGAGGTGGGTTAATACTTGATGTGATGAATTTATGAATGATGTGGGCTTCGGCCAAAAGCGGTGGGGGCTTCGGCCAAAGAGGTGAGTTAATAACTGATGTGATAAATTTATTGTGTGGTGATGCATTGTCATGGTGTCACATAAATCATATGCATATAAAAGCGGTGGAGGCTTCGGCCAAAAAGCGGTGATGTGGCTTCGGCCAAAAGCGGTGATGTGGCTTCGGCCAAAGCGGTGGGTGCCCGACGGGGTTATTGAGGTGATGATGGATCCACATGCATACTTGCACTCATGCATACATTCATATGCTTGGTGTGGCTTGATGATGATTGTGAGCTGGTGTTCATAAACTATTGGTGTATTTGGTGTAACTGTATATTTGGCGTGACTGTATTAATGGTGTGTTTGAATTGACTGTATATCTGGCGCACCTATTTCTACTGTGTTTCCTGTTTTATTTATTATTATCTATGTATTGAGACTCACCCTACTGCGTCGTGTTGCCTCGTATGTCGGCAACCTGCAGGTGATAGCAAATGAAGTAGTCTAGTGATGGTCATGCTCTGATATGTAGCACCGGGGCGGGAAGTCTTAGATATTTAGTGATGTATTTTGATGTATTTAGTCTGATCTAGGATGTTGTATTAAATACTTTGAGACTGGTCGATGTTTCTGCTGTGCTGGTGATTTATAACCAGGATGTTGTAAATAAATAAATAAGTGTTTTTGAGGGTTCGCCCCGTTTTGACGTGCTATATATCACATAATAGTTGTTTTATGAAAATTCAATTCGTCGTTTTATGTTTTTGAAGAAATGTAGCGCTCCCTTTGAGGTGCGTGGAATATTTTTGAAAACTCTGATTTTTATTTATTATAATTAGTATTAAGGAGAAGGGGGTGTTACATTCACGAGTAGCGGAAAGAGCTACCATGACAAGAGAAGGAAGGACTTAGAATTTCAAGTCGGTGAGCATGTGTTTACGAGTCAATCCGGTGGATCGTGTGTAGTCGAGCTTTGAAGGCTAAGAAGTTGTCCCCTCGTTTCATTGGTCCATATCGGATCCTAGAGAGAGTTGGGAAGGTGGCTTACCGAAGTTGCTTTGCCACCTAATCACAAATTTGCATAATGTGTTCCATGTGTCTCGATTGAGGAAATACATTTCGCACCTGTCCCCATGTAATTCAAGTGGACGACGTGCAAGTAAGGAAGAATTTGATTTGTGGAGCAGTCAGTGGAATTAGGATTGAAGGCGAGAAGTGAAGACTTTAAGAGGAAAAGAGATCAAGCTAGTGAAGGTGATCTGGTTTGGAGCTCGCCGGTGAGAATGCTACTTGGGAGCCGGAGAGCAAGATGCGAGAAGCCTATCCCGAAATTTGCTTGCTTGTAAGATTTCGAGGACGAAATATTCCAAGTGGGGGAGAGTTGTAACACCCCAAAATAGTTCAATTAATTTATTTAGTTGAGTTATTTAAGCTTTTGCAACTTTTTAATTAAGCTAAGTACTAATTAGGAGGTTATTTCATTTAGGGGATGCTTAAGTGAAATGGAGAAGGTGGGCGTAGAGGCCCATGAGCCAATTAAGGCCCATGAGCCATTAGAGGTCCAAAGGCTTGCATTAAAGGGAAATGTCGAAGGGAAGGAAACATGTTTCACAAAGAGAATCTTAGAAAAGTCAAGAGAAGTAAGAGAGAGAAGTTGGTAGGTGAGATCAGAAATTCTAGAGAGAGGGAGAGCATTTTGGCGAGGAAGAAGCTCAAGCTCAACGGAGAAGTGTTGCTGCGAGTGTTAACTGGAGGAATCGGTGAAGAGAGGGTTGTTTGCTCTACTGATCAAGGTTAGGGGGCTCTCTTCTCACGTATGATTCTGTAGTATGATGAGTGTTATGTGTGAGTCGTTGTATCTGTTCTTCTTTGAGCTGCGTTACATGCTTATGTGTGTTTTCTGATGTTGTTTGATGTTCTGTTTAGCTCGTTTCAGTGAGTTTACGTTGGGATGTTGAGGTGTTGGTCCCGAGAGACTACTGAGTGAAATGGGAGCTGAGAGAACTCACAGTCCCGGTGAGCTAAAGTGAGAGACGTGAGAGTGTGAGGTCTTACGTAGTAGAACACTAGACTACCGAGGTGTAGATTGGGAGTTGAGTGTTCATAGCACAGAGAACGTGTGTTTAAGCTTAAGCGAAGGGGTTGACTTGGGGTAGTAGAGGTGTATCTATCTATCACTAGTCTAATAAAACTTAAGTGATGATCGTAGTAAAAACGTAAGTAACGAGGTCATAGAAGCCGAGGTGAGTGATAGAGCACTAGTAACTAAGTGTACGAGTACATAAGACTAGGTATAAGGATCGGTTTGTGCTTGCTGAGGTGTAGAGTAAGTAGGCCGAGATGCTTAGGCCGAGGTAAAGTACTTAGACTTAGCTGCTGAAGTGTCGTTGACAACGTGTAGAGTGAAGTAACCGAAGTGTTATGGCCGAGACATAGAGTATATCATACCTAGGTGCACTGAACGAGGTGAGACGTACGTTTAGTGTGAAGTGGAGTGACCATGAGTGGAGCAGAGCGTAGGCATGCCGAGGTGCCCAGTGTGCTGAGGTGCTATAGGCGCCGAGGTGTGTTTTTAACGCTAGCAACGCGAAGGTTGTTGTTGGGCGCAACTGTGAGAGTCGTTTTGGAGTACCAAGTGCGTGAGGGGTTAAATGTGTAGTCATTTTAGTCCCT
The DNA here is from genome assembly GCA_020916435.1 of Oxytropis ochrocephala. NCBI lineage: Eukaryota > Viridiplantae > Streptophyta > Magnoliopsida > Fabales > Fabaceae > Oxytropis > Oxytropis ochrocephala. The sequence continues at coordinate 63,240,374 of CM037093.1, read as the reverse complement.
AATGGACGTTTTAGTCCTAAATGACCTGGTAGTCCTCGTAGCGACCGTTTGGTCCGCTACTAGGCGCCGAGGTGGTTGGTGAGCTAAGGGCGACAGCCTTAGCGTCGTTGGCCGAGCGCGAGACGCGTCGGCCTTTGCCCAGAAAAGGGTATATGTGCGTTGTTTGGCCTTATGGCTATGTGTAGAGGAGTACTACACGATGAAGTCCCTGATGGGCATTAAAATAAATGAAAATGGTGATGCAGAGGACTTCGGTCCTAGAGGTGAGCAGAGGACTTAGGTCCTATTGTGAATAAAAGGCTGCGGTCTAATTGGTGAGTTGCCGAAATGGTATTATGATTTAATTTGAATAATGTATATGTTGTGTGTTATGCATTGTTCATGGCGTCGCATAAATCATAAGCATAAGGTGATAGCAGAGACTTCGGTCCTAAGGTGATAGCAGAGGACTTGGTCCTAGGACTTGATCCAAAGGTGATAGCGAAGACTTGGTCTTAATGGATCCATCATGCATATACCACGAAAGGATGGGTCTGCATCATTCATATAACTCATGCACTTTATAATTGTGTTTCTGTGTCTTTGTGTCTTGAGGTGTTTATATGTGTTTGCTTAGCATGATACTTGTCATAAACCTTATTATTTGTGTTTAGAGACTCACCCTAGTTGCTTTTATGTTGCTCTCATGTGGCAACTTGCGGTATCCCCAGAGTAGGTCGGTTCTCACTCGGTGTCTTTGGCGTCGTCATTTTGCTCTCAGTAGTGTAACACTTGGGGGCCGAGTAGTGTAGTAGTTTTGTATGTAGGTTATTTTGTGTTATGAACCTATGCCTTTTGGAACTTGTAGTATTTTGATTATGTTGTAACTAATAACATATGACTTGTTGAGCTCGGTTCCTTCTTGGCCGAGGTACTGTTTGTACATTGCACTACCACTGTTTTAGCTGCACAAAAATGTGACTGGTTGTGTTTTATTGTTTTGCTTGGTTAAGTTCTTGTAGAAAAATGTAGCACTCCTTGAGTGGTTTTTTTTGAAAACTCTGATTTAAATTGTTAAATAGTGTTAGAATTAAGGGGGTGTTACAAATATCACGTATCCGGTGTCGAGGTTGGCTGAGATCTATATTCAGGTGATTGTGAAGCTGCATGGTGTTCCGATGTGCATTGTGTCTGATAGAGACCCTAGATTCACTTCTGATTTCTGGAGGAGCTTGACTGAGGCATTGGTGTCCAAATTGAGGTTGAGTTCAGCTTATCATCCTCAGACTGATGGACACACAGAGAGAACCATTCAGTTGTTGGAAGATTTATTGAGGTCTTGCGTTCTAGAGCAGGGGGGTGCGTGGGATACACATCTTCCGTTGATTGAGTTTACTTACAACAACAGTTACCATTCTAGTATAGGGATGGCTCCTTTCGAGGCATTATATGGTCGGAGGTGCAGGACTCTATTGTGTTGGCATGAGTCTGGAGAGAGTATTGTTCTTGGACCTGAAGTTGTTTGAGAAACTACGGAGAAGGTGAAAATGATCCGTGAGAAAATGAAAGCGTCGTAGAGTCGACAAAAGAGTTACCATGATAAGAGGAGAAAAGATTTAGAATTCCAAGCTGGCGACCATGTGTTTTTGAGGGTTACACCTATGACTGGTGTTGGGCGTGCGCTAAAATCGAAGAAGTTGACTCCTCGTTTTATCGGACCGTACCGGATTACTGAGAGGGTTGGAAGTGTTGTGTAACACCCCAAAATAGTTCAATTAATTTATTTAGTTGAGTTATTTAAGGTTTTGCAACTTTTTAATTAAGCTAAGTACTAATTAGGAGGTTATTTCATTTAGGGGATGCTTAAGTGAAATGGAGAAGGTGCCCATGAGCCAATTAAGGCCCATGAGCCATTAGAGGTCCAAAGGCTTGCATTAAGGGAAATGTCGAAGGGAAGGAAACATGTTTCACAAAGAGAATCTTAGAAAAGTCAAGAGAAGTAAGAGAGAGAAGTTGGTAGGTGAGATCAGAAACTCTAGAGAAAAGGGAGAGCATTTTGGCGAGGAAGAAGCTCAAGCTCAACGGAGAAGTGTTGCTGCGAGTGTTAACTGGAGGAATCGGTGAAGAGAGGGTTGTTTGCTCTACTGATCAAGGTTAGGGGGCTCTCTTCTCACGTATGATTCTGTAGTATGATGAGTGTTATGTGTGAGTCGTTGTATTTGTTCTTCTTTGAGCTGTGTTGCATGCTTATGTGTGTTTTCTGATGTTGTTTGATGTTTCGTTCAGCTCGTTTCAGTGAGTTTACGTTGGGATGTTGAGTTGTTGGTCCCGAGAGACTACTGAGTGAAATGGGAGCTGAGAGAACTCACAGTCCCAGTGAGCTAAAGTGAGAGACGTGAGAGTGTAAGGTCTTACGTAGTAGAACACTAGACTACCGAGGTGTAGATTGGGAGTTGAGTGTTCATAACACAGAGAACGTGTGTTTGAGCTTAAGCGAAGAGGTGGACTTGGGGTAGTAGGGGTGTATCTATCTATCACTAGTCTAATAAAACTTAAGTGATGATCGTAGACAAAAACGTAAGTAACGAGGTCATAGAAGCTGAGGTGAGTGATAGAGCACTAGTAACTAAGAGTACGAGTACATAAGACTAGGTATAAGGATCGGTTTGTGCTTGCTAAGGTGTAGAGTAAGTAGGCCGAGATGCTTAGGCCGAGGTATAGTACTTAGACTTAGCTGCTGAAGTGCCGTTGACAACGTATAGAGTGAAGTAACCGAGGTGTTATGGCCGAGACATAGAGTATATCATACCTAGGTGCACAGGACAAGGTGAGACGTACGTTTAGTGTGAAGTGGAGTGACCATGAGTGGAGCAGAGCGTAGGCATGCCGAGGTGCCCAGTGTGCCGAGGTGCAGAGTGTGCCGAGGTGTTACAAGGCGCCGAGGTGTGTTTTTAACGCTAGCAACGCGAAGGTTGTTGCTGAGCGCAACTGTGAGTGTCGTTGTGGAGTACCAAGTGCGTGGGGGGTTAATGTGTAGTCATTTTAGTCCCTAATGGACGTTTTAGTCCTAAGTGACCTGGTAGTCCTCGTAGCGACCGTTTGGTCCGCTACTAGGCGCCGAGGTAGTTGGTGGGCTAAGGGCGACAGCCTTAGCGTCGTTGGCCGATGCAGAGACGTCGGCCTTTGCCCAGAAAAGGGTTTAGGTGCGTTGTTTGGCCTTATGGCTACGTGTAGGGGAGTACTACACGATGAAGTCCCTGATGGGCATTAAAATAAATGAAAATGGTGATGCAGAGGACTTAGGTCCTAGAGGTGAGCAGAGGACTTAGGTCCTATTATGAATAAAAGGCTGCGGTCTAATTGGTGAGTTACTTAAATGGGTTATGATTTCGTTGAATAATGTATATGTTGTGTGTTATGCATTGTTCATGGCGTCGCATAAATCATAAGCATATGCCCTGAAAGTATGGGTCGTGGACTTCGGTCTTATTGGTGAAAGCAGAGGACTTCGGTCCTAAGGACTTCGGTCCGAAGGTGATAGCAGAAGACTTCGGTCTTAAATGAATCCATCATGCATATGCCCTGAAAGGATGGGCCTGCATCATTCATATAATTCATGCACTAAATAATGGTGTTATTTTGTGTGCTGTGCCGAGGTGTTTATGGGTGTTCTTAGCATGATACTTATCATAAAACTTTATTATATGTGTTTAGAGACTCACCCTAGCTGCTTTTATATTGCTCTCATGTGGCAACTTGCAGGTATCCCTGAGTAGAGGTCGGTTCTCACTCAGTGTCGTTGGCGTCGTCATTTTGCTCTGGTAGTGTAACACTTGGGGGCCGAGTAGTGTAGTGGTCTGTATGTAGGATATTTTGTATATGAACCTATGCTTTTGGAACTTTAATTATTTTGACTATGTTGTAATTAATATCATATGACTTGTTAAGCTCGGTTCCTTATTGGTCGAGGTACTGTATGTACATTGCACTACCACTGTTTTAGCTGCGCAAATGAGACTTGTGTTTTTTTGTTTTGGTTGGTTAAGTTCTTGTAGAAAAATGTAGCACTCCTTGAGGGGGTGTTACATGTTGCCTATAGGGTGGCTTTGCCACCTAATCTTTCGAACTTGCAAGGCGTGTTTCACGTGTCGCAACTTCGGAAGTATGTTCCAGACCCGTCTCATGTGATTCACATGGATGATGTGGAGGTACGAGATAATCTCACTGTGGAGACTATGCCGATGAGAATTGAAGATAGAGAAGTGAAGGTTCTGAGGGGGAAAGAGATTGCTTTGGTAAAAGTGGTTTGGTTGGGAGCTGCTGGTGAGAGCATGACTTGGGAGCTGGAAAGTAAGATGCGGGAGTCTTATCCAGAGCTATTTGAATCAGGTAAGAATTTCGAGGACGAAATTTCCTAAGTGGGGGAGAGTTGTAACACCCAAAGTAATTTAATTAATTATTTGATTAAATTATTTAAGTGTTGCATTATTATAATTATATTAAATTATTAATATAGCCTTTTATTTTAATTGAAGGGAGTAGTAATCGGTAAATCCGGGATGGCAGGGAATGGCCCAAGAGCCCAAGCCCATTGACTTAGGCTCCTAGGCGCTAGGGTTGATTCAACTCGCATCATTTGTGAAAGAAAGAAAGAAAACGAAGAAAAGAAAGAAAGTAGCGAAGAGAGGAGAAGAGAGAAGAGGTGAAATCGGCGCAACCAAGGGAGGGAGAAGAAGGGTGTGATCGTGAGAGATAGAAGAAGAAAGAGAAGGAGTCTTTGTTGCTGTGGTTACTTTGGTGCTTCGTAGAGATCACCTCGTCTTCGGAAAACTTAAGGTAAGGGTGGGTCTTACCTTATAATAGGGTCTATCATAGGATGTATGTAGATCGTAGGATTCATATTGGTCTTTATTTGATGTTATAGTTGTTTTTGAATGTATGATTGAATGTGTGAATTATGAGAAGTGTGTAGGAATTGATTTGCAAGTGAATTGTTGTTAAAAAGTGTATATGATAGTGTTAGAATAATTATGAAGTGTTTTTGAAAATGTTGTTGATGATTGAGTATAGGAAAAATTGGAGAAATTTGGTGTAGGGCACCCTAGGTGACATAAGGCATTAAATGCTAGGGAGAATGGCGCCCTGTCATGTGATGTGTGTGTGTTCTTTGCATTGGGCGTCGATTCTTTGCCCAAAATGGCGCTGTGTGTGCGCTCGTGTCTCAGCGAGGCGCTGGCAAGCGCCATGTTGCTGTGTGTGCGTGTTGCTGGTGTATAGGCACAGGGCGCCAGAATGTGGCGGCCCATGCGCCTGTGTGTGGCTTGTCTGAGTGTTGGGCGCCAATGTGGCTGCCAAGGGCGCCTGATGTTGCGCCATGTTGCTGGGTGTGTGGCTTGTCCGAGTCGGGCGCCATGTGCCAGCGCCTTGCCAGGCGCCAAGTGAGCGCCAAGTTCTTTGGGTGAGGTGTGTGTGTGTGTGGTACGCATTGCAGGCGCCAAATGGTTGCCAGGCGCTGTGTGTGCGCTGTGTGCGAGGCCGTGTCTCGATTTGTGTCTTAGTTTGTGTCAGAGGTGTTGTGTTGCGTTTCGGGCGCCAGTGTTGTCGATTTGGCGCTCAGGTGGTGTGTGTTGCCATTGGGCGCCAGATTCTGTTGTTTTGGCGCTGGGTGGTCAGTGTTGCCACCGGGCGCCAGATTCTTTCTTGCTTTGGCGCTGTGGGATGTGTTGCCACAGGGGCGCCCGTTTTGACTGTTTTTGGCGCTGTGTGCTGTCTTTTGCCACAGCGCCAGTTCTTGATGTTTTTGCGCTGTGTGGTCAGTGTTGCCACCGGCGCCGATTTTGTTGTGTTTGGCGCGCCTAGTCTTTGCTTTTGTGTCTTGTGTCTTTGTTTTGGTCCTTAGGTGCTGTTTTAGTCCTGATGGAGCTGTTTTAGTCCTTAGGGGCTGTTTTAGTCCTTTGGTGTTGTTTTAGTCCTTGTGGCAAATTTCCTATGACAAAGTTGATGATGTATGATTAGATGATGATGTTAATGACGATGGGTCTATTGACCAAAAATTTAAAATGACGATGATGTGAGAGATGATGTTGATGATGTGTAAATTATGATTGTTGGTTGTTCATGAAGTCACATGCATTACATGTGCATAATTATTGACGATGCGAGGCTTCGGCCTTTGAGCTAACGACGATGAATAAGGCTCAATTAACGACGATGTGCCCAATTGGCAAAAACTAACGACGATGAATGGTACCACATGCATTCCTGCATTTCCTACATTCATTCTCACAAATGATAATTATCTTGCTGGTGGATATATGACGTGACTGTAGTGACTGCTGTTTGTATATAAATAGGTTATTATAGTTGTTATAAATAAATAATGAAGGTTGTATGTATATGTATATGAAGTTGTGATTGGTATAGTTCTGCTATCTAATATACTACTTATTATAGCCTTTATTATGCGGTTTGAGACTCACTCCCTTATGTTGTTTATTACCACAGGTAACCATGAGTGAAGGCTTGTTTCCTTCACATCCCGAGTCGGTCTGCTCTGATACGTAGCACCTAGAGGGGCGATCTCTAGCTACTTTAGTTGTTGAACTTTATGTTTTATTGAATATTTTGTATTGATGTTGTTATAACGATAATTTGGAACTGTTTCTGTATTTCCACTGCATGTGATGACTTATTACTTGTAGATTTTTGAGTTACTGAGGGTTCGCCCTATTTATTGAGGAGCTACGTATTATGTTTTCTTTTGTTTGTGTATGTTGGAAGTGAAGTAAATGTAGCATCCCGTTTGGATGAATAGAAAAATAATTTTTAAACTCTGATATTTCGATTTAAATTGCCGGGTAGAAATGGGGTGTTACATGGTCTCTTTCAAGAACCGAACACAATACAACTTTTTCAAACCGTACATGGAATCTCTGCCGACCGGGTGGAAAAAGGAGTATTTCTGGGTCGTGCCTTACTCTCCTTTGGCTCTTAGCCGTATGGCCCATATGGCAGAGAATAATCTTAGTGGGGCTCCCGTGTTTCTCACGGTTTGGAAATATGACCACTTTCTAAAGAAGGCAGGCCAATATGCTTTCAAGGAATCGGACTTAGGCGACCTTGAGCTCGGGGCGATCCATAGACTCAGGAGGATAGCGTCCTTAGTTCCCGACGGTCGCATAAAGATAAAGAAGATCGTTGATGTCGATGGCAGCCGCCAAATTCAGGCCGCCCTGGGTTGGTGGCTGTTCAACATTTCTTTATACTTATGTTTATTTTCTCTCGGCCATTTGTAACTGTTTCCTTTTTGTTTGTGCAGTCGACATGACCAACGCTTCGGCGTTTGACGACTTGGCCAGGTGGGCTGAAGAGGGGGAGGATCCCCCAACCCCCCACATTCCAATCCCCGACGACAATGCTGGTGGCACTTCTCAGGTCTTCATACCTGATTCTCAGGCCGAACATAATGCTGACAGGCGGGCTGACCTTCAGAATAGCCCTGCCCAAGGAAGGATCAACAAAAGAGGTCGTGTAGTTACGTCCGACGACCGTGAAGGTAGTGGGAAGAAAAAGAACAAGGGGAGTAGGAGCCATGGGCACAATCGGTCGCCTAGGATTGACCTGCTTGGATTGAATGGCCAAGATTGTGCCCGCTTCAAGGAAGAACCCTTCGAGGTTATGGCTGAAGCAATGAAAGCCGCGCGGGTGATGTGAGCCCACATGCATGCATGGCCTAATCATGGAGATTGGATGAAGGTCACAAATATAATGACTTAAAAGACCAAAAAGAGATTCAACACTTGAAGGGAATATACTTTAGTGTGCCACCTTGATAATTGACAAGGATACACTAAAGGTGACCAAGAATACTTTGGGGGAATTCTAGAATACCCAAACTCTAGTGTTCCCTATTTCTTTGTAATTGTTTTTCACTAAATTTAGCAATTAATTTCTAGTTGTAATTTGTATTTGGATTTGGGCTTTGTTGGTCATTTAGTTTAGGCCTTGGGCTTTAGTTCTTTTCTTAGTGGGCTTGAGAGTGTTGGACTTAGGATCCAATAGTCCAACCTATATATAGTTTTCCTCTCCATGTAATAGTTAGAACTTTGATGAATGAAATTCACTTTTACATTTTGAGCATGAGAGTGCCTAATACCTAAGTGAGTGGTGAGTGGCTAGTTGCTAGTGTAGGTGAAGGTTCATCATAGATTCTCCAAGGTTTCTTGAGATGAGAACCTTGAGCACACAACCTTGAGGCTAGGAGAGCTCAAGGATAGTGTTGTCCTTATCATCTTCCCAAGGAAGAAGTGGTGGTCATCATTCTCCATTTCCATTCCTATCTCCTCCATACTTGTCATTTCTTCCTCTTTTCAAGTAAGTGTTCATCTTTTCTTTTGTGTTGTTGAGTTTTGTTCATGAGTTTGTTGTTAGAATTTGTTGTTTTTGCCAATTTTCTAGACCAACACAACATTCGAGAGCCAGGTTGTGTATTTAATTTCTTCAATAAATTTGCCCTTGATTAGATCGTCAACGGCCTGAGTTGTTGCTTGTGTCTTCTCTTCGTTCTGAGCTCGTGTAACGCCCCAAAAATTATTGGCTATTTATTTAATAAATTATTGGGGATTAGATTGTGGAAAAATATTAGAAATAAAAATATGGTGTTTTATTAAATCAAGGGGGGTGGTGTTAACAATTAATTAAGTGATAAAAAAAGGGGGCCCACGACCCAAAGGCCCATTAGGCGCATGAGGTGATGGGGTTTACCTAGGGTGGGCTCATTTTGGAGCAGAGGGAGAAAAAGAAAGAAAGAAAGAAACGTGAGAAGAGAAGAGAGAAGAGAGAGCGCACAAGAGAAAGAAGGAAATCGCACAAGAGAGAAGAGGAGAGGAAGAAGAGTGCATTCTTGTGTGGTTACTTTGGGGTTCGTGAAGGATTATCATCTTGAAAAACTTAAGGTAAGTGGTGGGTCTTACCTTATAATAGGGTTTATAATGGGATGTATGTGGGTTGTAGGATTTATATTGATCTCATTGTGATTTTGCTGTTGTTTTGACGTATGATTGAAATGCATGATGAATTGATGCTTTCTATGTGGCTGATTGAAAAGTGTATAAGTGGTTAGGTGTATGTGGTTGATTTGATTGTGTCTGTACATTCTGAAAATGTATGTAATTGTGATTTGTAAACAAAAAGGAGAATCGATGGTTTTTCCTCCAAAGTGAATCTTAGAAATCGATTCTGGGCTCTATACAGAAGCGAGAAATCGATTTCCTCCTTTAAACATGAGCTAGAAATCGATTCTCCCCTTTAAAAATGAAGCAATGAATCGATTCCCTCCTTTAGAAATGAAGCAATGAATCGATTCCATCCTTTAAAAATGAAGCAATGAATCGATTCCCTCCTTTAGAAATGAAGCAATGAATCGATTCCACCCTTTAAAAATGAAGCAATGAATCGATTCCCCTCCTTTAGAAATGAAGCAATGAATCGATTCCATCCTTTAAAAATGAAGCAATGAATCGATTCCATCCTTTAAAAAATGAAGCAATGAATCGATTCCCTCCTCTAGAAAGGAAGTAGTGAATCGATTTCCCTCTTTAAAAATGAAAGCTAGGAATCGATTCCTCTTTTGAAAACAAGTAGCTATGAATCGATTCCTCTTTTGAAAGCCTTAGGTGCTGTTGTAGTCCGGATGGAGTTGTTTTAGTCCTTAGGTGCTGTTGTAGTCCCGATGGAGCTGTGTTGGTCCTTTATGTGTTGTTTGAGTCCATGAGTGTTGTGTTGGTCCTTTATGTGTTGTTTGAGTCCCTGAGTGCTGTGTTGGTCCTTTATGTGGTGTTTTGGCCCTTGATGTGATGTTTTGGTCCTCTAGTGGTGTTTAGTCCTTGCGACATATTTTCTAATGACGAAGTTGATGATGTATGAATAGACGATGATGTTATTGACGATGGGTCTATTGACCAAAACTAAAAATGATGATGATGTTATTGACGATGGGTCTATTGACAAAAACTAAAAATGATGATGATGTTATTGACGATGGGTCTATTGACCAAACTAAAAATGATGATAATGTGAGAAGTGATGTTGATGATGCATGAATGATGATTGTTGGTTGCTCATGGAGTCTCATGCATTTCATGTGCATTTTATTGACGATGAGGGGCTTCGGCCTTGAGCTATTGACGATGATAAAGCTCAATTATTGACGATGATTATTGACGATGATGCCCATAGTGGCTAAAACTATTGACGATGAATGGTACCACATGCATGATTGCATTTCATTACATTCATTCCCATAAATGATAAATATTCTGTTGGATGATATCTGATGTTGTAACACCCCGAAAAATAAAATAATTTAATTAGTTTAATTAATTTGATTAGTTGAATTATTAATTTTAGTTGAAGCAGAGATAATTGAATTAGAGGGAAATATCATGTTTTGTGTAGGAGTGGGATCGAGTAGTAGTGGGGGTGTAGCTGTGAGCCCAGTGCGTGAAAGGCCCACAGCTTAAACCCCAAGGGTTATGCGAAACCCTCATTCCCAATTCATTCAGAGAAGAAAAACGAAATTGAGAGAGAGTGAGAAGGAAGGATAGGCGCGGCGCAAGAGAGGGAGGAAAGGGAGGGTTTTCGCGACTTGAAGGGAGAAATTCCAAGGTGTTGGCTCGTTGTGTTGCTGTGGTTACTCGTTGGTGTTTCCAATCGTCTCCTTCGGAGCTTACGTTTAAGAGGTAAGGGGAGTCTCACTCTATAATAGAGAGTATAATAGGTCGTATGTACATCATAGAGATCTTATTATTGTTCGTTGATAGTGAATTTGTTGGTTGTATGCTTGTTTTGATGAAATTAAAATTGAATAGAGCATGAAATCGATTCCTATGTTAGAAGCTAGAGTTTCATGCCTTTGATCTGTGCTTTTGATGTGTTGTGATGTTTAAGTGTGAAATTGAAGCTGCTGGTATGATCATAACATGTTTTAGATTGATGTTTGATGATTTAATACTTTTGAAGAGTTTTGATATTGTTTTGATGGAATTGATGTTATTGGGAGAATTTGATGATTCAATGGAATGAAATATGAGAGTGTTCTTGATGAAATTTGATGGTTTATGTTGATGAGTTGTTGATTGTTCTTGATGAGCCATTGGTGAGATTTTGATGATTGATTTGGTGAATAAAATGTGTTTTTGGTGTTGATGATCTGAAATTTTCTGCACATTGCAGTGTTATCACATGTCATCGCGCCCTCGCTTGCTGCTGCGATTGCGCTCCAGCGCAAGAGCGCTGCGCTGTGGCCTGATGTTCCTGCCCAATCGCGCCTCAGTCGCGCCCCGCTCGCGCTCCAGGCGCGAGTCACTGTTCCTCACTGTTTTCTTGCTGTATTTCTTAAAGTGCTGTAATGTTTTTGAAAAATTGATATCTTGCGAACCGGGAACCCGATTGAGGTGTTCTAAAATGTGTTGGAAAGCTTATTCAGAGGCCTAACTGAATATTCTATTTTTAAGGCAGAGTAAACTGTTTTGTGTTGCCGTTTATACAAATAAAAATTCTGCTGTTTTGGTGCGTAAAAGGGTGCGATTTTGGCTGCTGTTTTTCTACCGTATTTGGCGCATACGTACTACTGTTTTTATGTTGTTTTACTGTGGTTTAATTGGTGTTTCAAGTAAGCTGTTTCCACAATTAAAACGTGTTGTTACCCGAATTTCAAAGATGGTATATGTGATGATGACGTAACATGATTTGTGATGAACTAGTGAATGAAGTGATTGATGATGTGTAATGATATGAGAGGTGATGATAATCGATGAACTGTAGGTTGCGGTCTTGATGTATAAATAAAATTGATGATGTGTAATGATATGAGAGGTGATGATAATCGATGAACTGTAGGTTGCGGTCTTGATGTATAAATGAAATTGATGATGTGTAATGATATGAGAGGTGATGATAATTGATGAACTGTAGGCTGCGGTCTTGGTGTATAAATGAAATTGATGATGTGTGTGTTCATGAGTCACATGCATACATTCGGCTGCGGTCGCGACGATATATTGTGAAGGCTGCGGTCTGGGTGTTTTGTTTTCGGCTGCGGTCGCGACGTATAATGAGTGATGATGAGGCCATGGGGGCCAATGGTACCACATGCATCTCTGCATTACATTGCATTCATACTCATAATGACATTGAACTGCTTGTGATGGTTGTGATTGATTGACTCCTATGAACCTGATATACTGCTTATTATAGTTTCTATTATGTGGTTTGAGACTCACCCCTTTCTGTTGTTGTTTACCACAGGTAGTCATGAGTGAGGGCTTGCTACCTTCACTTTCCCCGAGTCGGTCTGCTCTGATACGTAGCACCTAGGGGATGGGATTTAGACTTTAGTTGTTTTGTTTTGCTCACTGTTGAGCTTTTATATTTGATATACTATGTATTGTTGAGACTGCGGATTACTCTTTTGAGATGTAGTTTAATTCCGCTGCGTGATATGAGATTATATTCCACGTGTTTTTATGGTGCTACGTATTGATTCATAATTATGACCTGAACTGGTTGGTGGAGTATTTTTAAGAGATAAGTGTAGTATCCCATTGGATGACTTCAATTAAAGAATAAATTTTTATACTAAGGTTTTTATTATAAATTGTCGGGTAGAAATGGGGTGTTACAGATGTGAATGTGACTACTGTATGAATAATATGTGATGCTGTGATTGATAAAATTCTGTGATCAATATACTGCTTATTATAAGCCTTATTATGCGGTTTGAGACTCACCCCTTATGTTGTTTATTACCACTGTTGAACAACTTTATTTGAGAATAATGCATTATTGTGAGACTATGATTTGGTTTTCCTGAGATTTAACTTCATTCCGCTGCGAGATGTATTAAGTTCTGTTATGTGAACTATATTAATGAGTTTTGAGGATTCCATTCCCACTTGATAGATGTTACGTATCATTTTGATTTAATAGATGATTTGTTTTATTTTGTCGTTGTTTTAAATGAAGTAAGTGTAGCATCCTGTTTGGATGAATAGAAAAATAAATTTTTAAACTCTGATATTTCATTATAAATTGTCGGGTAGAAATGGGGTGTTACAGCTCGCCTTTTCTGGGCGACTGATTTAGCTGCCTCATCGACCAAGAGTTGGTGGCAAGCAATTTCTATAGGAATTCAAGGCATGTCTGATGCTTGCCATGCAATTAGATCTGCATAATCCCTAAGGCACGAGGTCTTGCTTGACCTGCTCAGGCAGGTCGCTCCCCAGCTTGACTGTTTTTGTAGGGTCGCCCCTAGCTGAATGTCAATCAACTCCCCATGGGGTTCCGGCCTTTTCAACCTATTCTTTAGCTAACGGGCTAAATCATCGTCGTCTTCCTCAGGGTCGCTATCTGGATCATAGCGGGCATCCAGGCCGGCAACGTTGACCTGGTGACTTTCACCAAAGTCCCGTGGGTTGGCGCTCGGCTCCTGCTCGTCGCTGATGTCTTGGTACAGATAATGGCTTCGCTTGGCTGCCTCCACGTCGGGCATTAAAGTTACTACCTGGTCATCCTTGCCGTAGAACTTCATTTTCAGATGGACAGTAGAGGCGACGGCCTCTAACTTTCCAAGTGTCGGACAACCTATGATACACTGGTAGCATGACTTGATTGGAAGGACTAGGAATGTCGTCCTGACTGTTCTGTGCGAGGTGCTGTCGTTCGTGTCGTCTCCGAAAGTGACTAGCAGTTCTAGTGTTCTCAAAGGGTATGTGACCGACCCATTGAAACCGGTCAACGGGGTTGGATCGGCTTGAGGAATGATTTCGCTCATGTCCACACTTAACTTGTAAACCAGTATCAACCAATATCCTTCTAACTTCCGTATTGGCCATAACTGCTGATATGACCAAAGGAACGTAGCTATTGATCCTTCCGTCAAGCAGGTCCTCATCTCTGAAAGAAATGGGGGGTCTGTTCGAGGCTGGTCATGCAGCCGAGGTTGTCCCGACCATGAGTATCTCATTTCATTTCCTTTTCATTGCTTTATTGGACTCTCTACGGTCTAGGGGTTGCCGCCATGGATACCATAGCGACTTTTCGACCTCTAGACTGCCAGGTATCCTGATCGTCAGACCCATCTTTGTTTTGGGGTTGATCGGTCGTGACCCCGACGATGGCTTTTCCTTTGTCTGGCGGGTCGTCCTCCGCTTCTTACGGTCGTCGCCTCACTTTCGATTCGACATCTTTGCTTTCAACTTACCTCTCTGAATAAGATCCTTGATGTCGTCCTTCAGGGCCATGCAGTCGTTGGTGTCAAGCCCTTTGCTTTTATGGTACCTACAGTATTTCTTGGTCAGTCGGGCTCCCTTTTTCTAGATAAGAGGGTCAGGTCGTTTCGCGCCAACAAACTCATTGTTCTGGCATTCAGAGAAGATTTGAGCTATAGGTGTGTTTAACCTCGTGCGTTGCTCGTATTTCTTAGGTCGATACTCCAGTCTGCCGTCATGGTGGTTCTCCGCCTTTTTAGCCGGCTGCTTACGTTTCTTCTCTGCAGGCGCGCAGCGCTCCATGTCTAGCTTCGGCAATGTTTCTTCGTAGGCCACATGGTCGTTGGCCCTCCGAAGGAACATGCTGAGGTCCGTATAATGGTTCAATGTAAACTCTTCTGTGAACCTGTGGTCCGGTCTGATGTCGCGTTTAAGATATTTCAGTTTGTCTCTATCTAACAGGTCGCGAATCGTGTCAGCCTCAGCGTTGAACTGGTCTATGTATTGCCTCAAAGTTTCATTGTCGCCTTGGACAATCGTGTCTTCGTATCGATATTGGCATCGGATGGCTGTGTAATTGGCTAAAAATGTCCTGACCAGGCCGTCCCAAGAGGAGATAGTGTTGGGACGCAAGCTTTCCCACCATTCCAGCGCTCGCTCCTCGAGCGACTGTGGAAAGAGTCTGCACTTCATGGTTTGGCCTAGTTCTCTATAGCTACAATAATTGTTGAAATACATCAAGTGCTTATCTGGGTCCCCTGGCAGTTGAACTTGTTCAGATTGAGCGGCTTCCTCAGATCTCTGGGAATACGATAGCGGCGTATTTCCCTAGTAAATGGGCCTTGGCCGTTGGAATCGTGGCTCGGCGCAAATGGCTGCATAGCGAGGTAGGCATCGTTCCAAAAAATCCATTAATCGGTTGGCCAGGGTACCCTTCGTTGATCAGTCCTCCGAGGTGATGAGGCGGAGACTGTGCAGAGGATTGTCCCCTGCGGCGGTCGGGTCGGTGTCTTCTGGGTCGATAGGAGCCCTGGGATACGTCTCGTATCTCACCGTTGCGATAGTCACGAAATTCATCGTACGAGTCCCAGAACCGACTCCTCGACCTTCGTGAACCGGAGGATTCACACGAAGAGTATCTTGTTGGCGACCGGTCTATATCTGGTCGGTAGCTGGAGTCCGAATAGTCGTAGTCATAAGAAGGGGAACAGCGACTGTGCCCGCTCTTGTGGGGGCGACCTATACACCCTACCTCTTCGCTGAGGGATTCGCCTGGAAATGCTTCTGCGATGTGGGACCTCCCTTCGAGGAGGTATCCTGTGCCTGCGAATGTTCTCACCGCCCGCACGCGGGCGGGCCGAGGTCGATCCATTTTCATAGTGGGAAAGAAGCGCATCACGGTCGGCAATAAGCTGATTCTTGTTCTGTAGTATCTGGAGGAACGCCTGAGTCATGTGTTCTGGCAGGGGTTCCACGATTCCTGCTTCGACCAGCTCGGTCGGAAGTTGTTGTTGAGCCGGTTGTTGGGCGAGACCGCCGCAACATCGTCCACACTACGCCCGCACCGATTGCTCCCGGCGAGGTTGCCTGCGATTCATGAATGGTGTGAGGTAGGCCTCTGTGGTTTGTTGTGGGACGGGCGTCCTGCCCAGAAGGGTTGAGCTGTGATGATGCCCGTGTAGTGGGTTTCTTCGGCGGCATGATTTAGGCAGGATAGTGCTCGGGCCTCCCACTGTGGTCGCCAATTGATCGTACCTGATCAATATAGATGAAGTACTGGTATAGTCCTTAGCTCGGTCGCAGTTGAACTGATTGTCTGTAAGTCTTGGCCGCACGCGGGTGGTACATGCAAAAACACTCCGACGCTCAAGTACAACAGGCAAGGTCACAAGGTGAGATTACGTACCAGATTCTCGGGATCCGTGATCCTTTTATAGTAATGGTGATTTAGGCGCTCTGGCCGTTGCGCCTTTTGCGGGCATGGCCGCATCTTGCGGAGCACGCTGAGTTGGGCCATATTGGGCCTTCTGAACTGTATTGGGCTTAGAGCCCACTCCGGAACAGATAGCATCCTCTAGATCCTTAGATGAAGGATTTGCTGGTTTTGGAGGCATTGAGAGTGAATGATGAAAGCACCAAATGATAAAGGGTTCTACAGCTACCAAGAAATTAGAGTAAAAGACCAGAAAATAAATGCAGGAATTTAAAACTGAGAAAAATAAAGAGACAATTAGGTTTTTGATATCTATCCAAAGAGGCAGCAATACAACTTAAATACTTAGGGTTTCTATGACTAGTGGATCAGACAAACACTTGGGCCACATGCCACTTAAGGACACATAACTAAAATTAAAACAAAGACAAGATCCATTACTAATTTCACCAGAAAATTACTAAATAAAACCTTTCAGCCATCTTGGCTTTTGGGCCACACGCTTGGGCCTGCTGGATACACCCTCCAATTTGCTAACAGTATGCTAGAAATACAAATATTTTTTAGGGACGAGTAACAAAAGTTGTTGAAGTTGTTGAACATGTAAAAGATAATTGGTGATTACGGTTGTTAATTTTGTGATTTTCTCTGTGTGTGTCTATAATAGAGCACACTCACATCTATTTATAATAGAAATAGGAATCAATTACAATTAATGCTAATAAAACGTATTTGATACTAATCAATACTAATTGATATAGAAAATCATATCTGATATTCTAACAAATATTAATAAATACTAATTGATATGATAAATATATTCTAACAACAGTCTTATAATGTGATTACCTAATTTGTGTACGGCTACTAAAACTCTATAAAAATGGTTATGAATAGTCTGACCTGAATGTTGAAATCGTCCCTGAACGTTTCTATATGTTGCCCCATGACCTATCATATACAAGAAAAAAGTGACACTTTCTTCTACTCTGATGTTTTTAGTTGATGTCAACCTGTAGTTATGGGTTGGCTCCCACACCAATTGTCGAAAGACATGTTTCCTCATTCGAAGTTGCTCAAAAAACATGTTTTCATTTCCACTTATCAATTCGATATACCACTTGTGACCCGAGAGGATTGTAGTAGTTTTTTTTCTTTGACAACGTATTTCAACACATGATTTGTGACTAAATAGGCCGCCAAAACTATTGCGATATCATATCTATTTTTATGTTCAACTTCAATTTCCATTTCTGAACTATTATCACTCTCATCTGAGTTATCGGTCATCCTGTGTCACAACATTTAAATTAAATTAATACACAAAAGAGAGAAAATACATCAATGCTGCAAGTCACAAGTACTAAATATGACAAATATCAAAAATGTCAACATAATAAAAACTTCTAAATAACTAAATATGACCACGTGGATACTCTACCTCAGAAAACGTGCCTAGCCATTCAAAGGCCATGTCAGGACTTTTCTTCATGAAGTGAACAAAAGCTATCCTATTTTCTTTCTTGGCTAGGAGTCTCACACTCAAAAAGTATAGATGTGATCCTTGTACTAAGCAAGGAATCTCATTCAACATTGATAAGCACTTTTCATAACTAGTAGGGTCCTCTAGTTTTGATGATTTTGGATCCATTCCATCAAGGATGCGATCAAGAGATCGTTGGAGTTTCTCAGCTGTCCCCATTTTTTTATCTCCTTTTCTCACAATTTTCCTCTTTTTTAATGGGTTTGGCGTTAGATCAGCTTCGACCTCGTGTCCAACTTCAAAATTACCCTCTTCCCCTTCATCCTCTATGATCAGATTATTTCCAAGACCTTCAAGACCCTCCTCTTCAACTTCAGTTAGTCCTTCGAAAGGCAGTGGATCTTGATATGGCTTTAAAACAAAAAAACCAGTAGCTACATGTCCCTTGAAACATTTCTCTAACAACTCAATGAATTTAGGTCCTCCATTCTTCCATTTTAAACCTCAGGATCCTCCTAAAATCAAATATAATATATAAGCAAATCTTCAGAAAAATATGTAACTTAAAAAAACACTTAAATAGTAGTAAGACAAACACAAACACACCTTACTCTTAGCAGTCCACCAATCATCATCAGCTTTGATGGTCATTTTCTCATGATCCCTTCCAAGTCCAGTCTCCTTTTCAACTAATTTTGCAAAGGATGAGAATTCCCTTTTTAAGACATCCCATCTATTTTTCAGCTGTACCCGATCATAAGCATAATTTGTTCTTTCTTGAAACTTGTTTTGAATATTCTTCCAGCCATCTCTACTAAAATGTGTACTTGGCCTATTACTGGCATCTATTTCTTCAACACAAATTTTCAAAAATATCTCTGTTTTATGGTCATCTTATTTCGCAACAATCTTTGAGTCTCCTTCACAACCTTTCAAATCCTTTTTGGGTGGCATTCTAATATTTAACAATACAAATATAAATGAGACATAAACACAAAATAAATGTATGACAAAAACTTTTCTGTCAATATGTCTGTCATTCATGTAAAAACACAAGAAGCTTTCTTTCTTATTCAAACCTTTCTCACATATTAAGCCTAATATCAAGAACTTCCAATCATGTACAAAAATCAAAAACCTTAACATCACATTGTTCAGAAAGGAACGATCATATCCTAATCCTAATCCTAATATTAAAATAGTAATATTGTAAGAAACCTAATTGTGGAACTGTGATAAAATAAACAAATGTAATAATAATGATAAAAAAACCAAAAAAAACAAAAGGACGTAATTCCAAGGTAATGATGCTGCTAACGTGATGATGATGCTGCTAACGTGAAGATGATGATGATGCTAACGTAATGAAATAATTCAAATCAAATAAACCAAAAAGAATAGAAAAAACAAGCTGATGATAAATTACTAACCTTTAGGATTTGCAGAGAAGAATAGGATTTGTAGAGAAGAACTTGGAGACAATATTGGAGGCTGTGAGAGGGAAGACTAACGGCTATATAGAAGTAGGTCAAAACAAGGACAGGATTGGAATATTAAAATTTCAATAAGGGTATTTTTGCCTTATAACTTTTCACGTATTTTCTCTCTCCTCTAAAAAATAATTGTTTTTTTAAGAAGTTACTCAAAACAGCTTCTCATATAAAACAGTTTTTAGATTATTTTTAACTTCTAATTTTTTTTAAGAATCTATAACAAACGAACATAATGTCGTTATAAGTGATTATTTTTTTAAAAAAAACCTGTAACAAACGGACTCTAAGCCTGAGATTTCTCTGCTGTTTGGTCCTTTTGCCATGTTGGTTCTTTTGTAACGTGTTGCAGCTTCCTACTTCCTAGCCTCTTAAGCGTTCGTTCTTTTGGCTGTTGGGTGCTGCTTTTTTGCAGGCATCTGGTTTCTATACAGTGCTTTGTAAGTATTTGATTTGGTCTGTGGGTCTCTCGGTTGTAGTCCTTAGGGGGGCGGCTGTTTCCTGCTTTGCTTTGCTTTGCTTTGCAGGAGGAGGTTCTATTTGTCTTGTTTCTTATTATAATAAATATTGCTAGTAAATGGTAGTAAATGGTAGTAAACAAAAAACAGCAGCATCATGCTACAATACTGTATTTCTCTGTATTTGAACCAAGTAAATGGTAGTATTACTAGTATTTCTTAAGAGTGGTATCATAAATATGTAAACATAAATTCCGTATTCCATCCACCATTCACTTAATCAAAAATAAAATATTCCACCACTTCTGTTTTATACTTGTTACTGTAAGCCAGCTCACGTCCTTTGAATCTCCACCATAGTTGCATAAAAAATGTTGATAGTATTTTAATTTTAACTTGTTCAGGTGTCCATTCACATGAAGCTCTGGTTACTTGTTTCGCCTCCACCACTACTGTTAAAAAGTAACATCCATTCAGCATCTCCATATAGGAGGATCAGAATTTAATTAATTAATTAAGAAAAGAAAACGGACCTCTTGCGCTTGCTTTTTGTGCCAGTGGAAGAAGAAGGATTAGTATGCCAATTCCTTTTTCTTTGATTAATGAACCAGTTATTTATCTGCTTTAATTGCAGTCCTGTTTCCTGGACCAACCTTGCTTTGTCTTCTTCCTAAGGAACATTCACGAGTCAAATATTATCAGCAATTAACAAATGCCCAACATCAACAACATA
Source organism: Oxytropis ochrocephala (assembly GCA_020916435.1). NCBI lineage: Eukaryota > Viridiplantae > Streptophyta > Magnoliopsida > Fabales > Fabaceae > Oxytropis > Oxytropis ochrocephala. The sequence continues at coordinate 63,220,031 of CM037093.1, read as the reverse complement.
TATAGGTAGATCAATTCTTAGTTTGGTACATTTATCAGCACAATAATTTGCACAGAGAGTACTATACTATCATTTCACTAGTTATGGTTGTCTCCTAAGCTATTTTACTTTATATATATATACCGAAAAAATTAAAAGCTGTTGGAGTAATCTGAAAATAATGAGGGGTCTACACTCTGGAGACTACACATTAATTACTTGACGGGAATCCATTTTCTAATTTTGATTTCACTCATGATTTTTCATGTTTTAAACACCACACCCTTAGTTTTTTTTGTTCATTTTTAAAACTCTTCCCACCTTATTGTATCTAAATTATTCTTTCGCTTTTCTGTTTATTTTAATTTTATTTTTATAAGCTGTTTATTTTAAGTTTTGATTTAGTCTCCTATGTATTAAAAGTTGACTAATATCTAATAGGCTTTTTTCCCACCCCTCATTATCAATCCCACCCCCATAAATAGCAATATCTCGAAAATGCCCCTGTCATTTAAAAAAAACGAACCGGACCTACATAATAAAAAAAATTCCGAAATTACCAAAAAAAAAGGTATTTCCGGAAGTTTGGAGGTGAATTTTCCGGATTTAGCGCAGAAAGTTGGTATTTCCGGTTCACGTTTTTTGAACCGGAATTATCCCCAGAAAAGGTAATTCCGAAATTTTGTATTTTAAATTAAATTTTTTCTGGAAATACCTATTTCAGAGAACCGGAATTAACTCTAAAAAAGGTATTTCCGAAATGTTTTTTTTTATTTAACATTTATATTTATTTTAAATAGATGGTTATTATGGATTTAACCGCTGCCTTTACGACATCTGAGATATTTCCCACTCGAGATGCAATGACACGTTGGGTTAGAGATACCGGGAAAAAATGACGCAACTCGTAAATAATTTTGCAACTCGTCTTTTTAAAAAAAATTTAAAAAAAATGACGCATGGTAAAAACTGACCAGAACATAGTTAAAAAGTCATTTTTTTTAAAGTAATAAAACATTTTATTATTTGATTACTAATTAACGGCCTAGATCTTGCCGACAACTTTTAACGATCTAGATTTTGCCGACACTTTAAACGGTCTAGATTTTGCCGACCACTTTTCATCAACGGTGGAAATCCATTCAAGGGTTTCATTTTTCCCTATAAATAGACCCTTCCATTTCACTTATTTCACACACAACACTCTCATGGACACTCTGAATGCACAATACTCTCGTGATTCTGCACTCACTGCCCTTCACCATCAGGGCACAATCACAAACAGAGAAAATGGTGTCTATTTCGAGAGTCCAAACCCCATTTTATGCGAGAAACGACGACATCACCTTTCAAACTCGAAAGAAAAATAACAACGAAGGTGCAAATGGAGGGTGATTTAGCAAGAAGTCACCCGATCATTTATCGCTACTCCCACTATGGGCGATAATAATCGTGTTCGATGGTCCACCATGGATGTGAAGAACAACGATGATGTTCGAGTGATGATGGACCGTTTTGACATATTTCGAATCACGGGAGTCCTATTCACCAGATATGTCGAAACCGTAAGACCGTTCTTGAGGTCCTTCAACGCGTCTCCAACCACCATCTCACTAGTTTCTCTGTGTTTTTATTTCGTTTGTTGTTGCGTTATGTTATTTTTTTCATCAATTTCATGTATTGTTTCGTTTACATCGAAAACGCGTCTTTAATTAATTTTAATTTGTTTTTAATTAATTTTATTTTTTTCCTAAATACTGATTAAAAACGAGGTAATTTTCGGTAGGGGTTAAGGTTTTTCGGAATTACCAAAAGCGAGGTAATTCCGGTTCACAAATGTGAACCTAATTACCTCGCTTTTTGGTAATTCCGAAAACCTTAACCTACCGAATTACCCATTCGCTAAGGTAATTCCGAAATTTGAGATATTGCTGGGGGTTTGTCCGAAACGTAATTTATGGGGGTGGGATTGATAATGAGGGGGGTGGGAAAAAAACAGCCTATCTAATATTACACAAAGAATCATGCACGAAATGTAAGAAATATCACCTAGCAATGTTTTTATTTATATGAGTACAAGAAATATAATAAATACATTAGAAGCTAAATTGCAGGAACAAACTAACAATACACACCAAGTACATTGCTTTGTTGTTCTTACTTTTCTCTTCTAACCATTTAACATTTCTCTATTTTTATTTATCCTTCGTTTCTTAAGGTAAATAATCAATGTTTACTGGTATATTGTTTTTATTCACCAAATACACCTTTGTGTCTTTTCCCTATTGTTTCCTTGATTGTGTATCAGTTATCACACTTATTTCTCTCTCCACAATAAATTATTAAGGATATAATTGGAAACAAATAATAAATATAACTTTAAATTATCAAAATGACAACTAAAAAGAAACAATTTTTTCTAAAAAACCGACAAATAATTTGAAATGGAAGGCTATAATACACGCTCAAAGACAAATTATATCTCTGTCTTCTTTTGATTTGACTGTTGTAAATTAGTCCTAGAATTTTCAGTAAAATGGAATTTGGTCTAGAATTGTAGGCTATAATTCTTGCTCAAAAAAAAAACTTCAATCTCCATCTCATTTACCAGACTATTGTTAGTTAGTGCTTTTTCATTTGTCTCTAGGATGGATTATTTTAGGGGGCTTTGTTAGAGACTCCCAATTATTGTTTTGGTTTTTTTCTTGTCAAGGGTATTGGTCTAGTCCCCTCTTGATCTCTATTTTGTCATCTTTTTTTTTCTTTTTTAATTCTTCATGTTGTCTTACATTAGAAGGTTATAGCGAGACTTCCCTTCTCCTTTTTGCTTAAAAGAAATTGAAACGGAAGGAGTAATTAACTTGTCAACATTTTGTTGTTGCAGTTAAAGCTTTTAATTAATAATTTGTAATTAGGTTCTTAAACTTTAAAATAATTAGGTCAGAGCATTTAAGAATCAATTACAAATTATTGAAAATTTTAAGTACATAACTAAAATTTATTTAAAAATTCAGAGACTCGACTAAATACAAATTTATTTAAGAGTTTGCTACTCAATTAAAAATAAATAAAGTTCAAGAACCTATTTGGAAATTCCAAAATAATAATTTTGTGTATTTGTTTGAGAGATCTAAAATAATAGGTCAGAACTTAAACTATAATTAAATTGAAATTAAAACTTTAAATAACAAAGATGAAAGTTTGACCAATTGATGTACACTCAAAGCCACTGTTTTATTTTTAAAAAAATATGTTATCTAAAGTATAAATAAACCCATATATAATATTGATCAAATATTGTATCTACAAAAGCAAAGATTAATTAATTATATATTTTGTAAAGTATTACTACTAGTTGATATAATTGAGTGTGAGGATGTACAAGTTGAAGAAACGTGAATGAATGGAAGAATGATATAAAAAGAGCTTACTGTGGGATAAGGCCATTTAGAATGAGACTGCCACCAAGCTTTCAAAAGGGAGGTAGTGTCACCAGGGAGCTTTCCTGCTCTTCTCTTTCGTAAAATTTCTTCTCTAATGTCAACAATCTTATCCTTGTAACCCTATAATGAAAAGCAAAACATGCAATCCAATTTAATTAATTATGTGATTTTTCTATTCATCATGCTTTGCAAAGACACATATATACATGCATGTCATCATGTGACACAAAAATACACCATGATGAGTTTTAGTATATAATTAAATACTAGATTTATCATCATCACCTAGCTACCTGTTTGAGTTCATGCTTCAATTCCTGCCTGACACGCTCCATCAAAGATCTTTCACTTTCAGTAGGAACAAGAGGACCAAAAGTGAGACTATCAGAGCCATCTAGGCTTCCTTCGTACATGTTTGCATTGCTCTCTACTTGGTCTTCTTCATCATCTGACATTGTTGCACCTGTTCCTTCACCAGGTGATACACCTGTATGTGTATATATACTTCATCCCTTCATTATTTTCATTTAACATTCATGCATGCATGCATCCATGCATACACCTTCACATATAGTCTTCCAATTTCACGCATGCATTTGGTGGTGGTGTAGCTAGGTGGTAAACACTTATCTTAAGGAAATGAAAACATAGAAATAATGTTCAAGTATTTTTATCGTGCAAGCAAGCATGCATCATTGTTACTATGAAAGGACAAGCAACACTGATTACTTTACTAATTTAATTAGTACCTGTAATTGATCATATAAAAATACGGTGAAGTCATCAATTGGGAGATAGATAGAAAGGCTACTATTCAAATGGTCTAATTAACCTACCACTCATAAGTCATACATAATCGTTGAGGTAGTGGCGAAACACAACGATATATGCTTTCATGTATTTCAGTCTCTCAATTAATAAAATTGAATATTCCTTGTGAGAGGCAAAAGAAATAACACGTGGAGTGATAACTAGTCCTATAAATAACATATTATTATGAGAAGATCGTAAGTATTCTTCAAAAATTGGTATTAGTCCTATAAATAATTAGAGTCATACGTTACGTTTAAGTAATTACACTAATTAACAAACATTGTTCAATCATAGATTTTAATGATAGTTGAAACATATATACCTGTCAAGCTTTGTAGAGACTGCTCAAGCTCCCAACAAGCCATAACAGCTTCCATAGCATGAACACGAACATGCTGTTGCAATTGTTCTTTGAAAGCGCAAAGCAGAAGAACATAATGCGTCTACAACATTAATAAGAGCAAAGCATGTAAGTTAAAGATCAATTCATGAGTGTCAAAAAAGAAAAGTCAAATATCATGACATTAAATTATCTATATAAAAATCAATTTTAGACACGAATATCGTAAATGAAAAAAATAAACACATCTATATAAGTCAGTAAAATGTTTCTCCTTTTCTTTTAAAAATAGTTTTTCTAAGGAGAATTTACATTAAAAGATATTAACAAGACTCTCTTCCTTCTTTTCTTAAAAACAAAATTAACAAAACACTATTTAAAACTATTGAATATATGTAAAAATCCTTGATTTTGGTTTTACGGGTCGGATCATTCATTGTCTCTACTCTCTAGAGTCAATTAATAAAAGTTGAAAATGAATTAATTAATTAATAGATTGGCCAACTGCTATCTACTGGGAGGAATTAATATGTATTATAAGGAGTTGGTATAGATGAAGAAGGTCCCACTGCTTCATTATTGTAGGCAAACAAGTAACGTATACGAAAGGGAAAGGGTTGAAAAAACTTAGCTAGCTAGAGCTTTAAGTCCAAATTGGTTTGGTAGTTGTAATACAAGACTAATTAGAAGAACATTCTATAATAAAATTCAACAACCACTAAATTATTAAGCCAAAAAGATGCTAAAGGCAAGTGGGGAAGATTATCCAAATGCTAGTATATTGCTAGCCTAAGATGCTACAGAAGAAAAGCACCCTTCAATTAAAGGGAATACTACTACTACCTCACACAGCAGCTGCATCCTATACGAGGACAAATCAGATTCATTTACTCACTGCTCCTACTACAGTCGTCTATAGAATTTATATATTTATAAAAGAAAATAAAATAAAAATAAAACAAAATTAGTCATTTTCTCTTCATCTTCTTTTTCTTTTTCTTTTTATTAATTCCCTCATGTCTGTCGCAATTTCTGTACCACAAGTACTGCATCTTCAATTAATCCTCTAACTGTTACCCTAAACGACAGTCTGCCCCTCCCTCCTTTACTGTTTCTAAAGCTAGCTTAAACAACAAAACCCGGAAAACCAGGAAAGCAAAATCCAACCGTATAATTATTGTACTAATAATATGAAAAATCAGCACCCTTGAAATAAATAAACAATAATTGTCCAAAAAGTCCAAACATATATAGCAAATTCACAAAATCAATAATGAAGCTTAATGGTTGATACTGCTGCGCACAGAGTTAGTTATTAGGTTAAAGTCGACAACGATAAAGAAACAAACAGGGGCCTTAAATCAAACCATTCTAACTCATGGAAATTAAAGTAGTGGTACAATGGAGAAGAATAGAAGAAGAGGTTTGTATACATGGATAATAATATATGATTGAGATGATAGATAAAGGTATCAGGTTCAGAATAATAATGATAATATTAAGAGGTTTCTGTATGTTTTTAATTAAAGAGCTTTTCGCAACTGCAATTGAACAACAAAATATAGATAGATAGATAGTTTTTGAGATATTTAAAAGTTAGTGGATGGGTGTTTGGGTAGTTGTTACTAACCATGAATTGATCGAGCTCCTTCTCATCGACGACACCATTGGCAAGGGAAGAATATTTGTCAACCACGCGCTGTGACTGTTGAAGCTGCGCGTCGATCCGAGGAAGCTGATCAACCGGCGTTGCGATTCTCAAACACGAAACATGAGCAGATAGAAGCTGGTCGTACAAAGGATGTCCTAAAATGTCTGCTTTGTATTCTGCTAACTCCTCCGCTTCCGTCGTACTCTCCGTCCGGTTCCGATCCCTGCTTTTCTCCATCATAACCTCGACGTCGTTTTGTGCTGTGTCTGGTTGTAAGTGGAGGAAATTCTGTTGCCTAAGAGTGGCCGCGTTGTTGAGCCACGTCGGCGCTGCTCCACCGCCGGTGCCGGCGCCGGAGAAAGGTAGCATCCTTTGCATGTCTCTGTCTTGACTTAACTGTTGCTCCTCTGTTGTGAAAGACTGAAAAGTGATTTCGTGTGACAGATGGTCGTGATGAAAAGCCATTTGGCGAGTAACCGCTTTTGCTTTTGCTTTTGCTTTTGCTTATATGTTTCTTGTATCTTTAATTTGGCTGTGACTACATTTGATAGGATGTCGTGACGTGACGGTGAGAGGCAAAAGAAGTGGTAGAATAGAAATTAAACAGATCAGGGTTGAGAAGTTGCGGTGGGAATCGGAGAAGAAGTGAAGTAGTAGGAGTGGAACTGGAAGGTAGATAAGGGGTGGGGGAAGGTGGAAGTAAAAAGATGTTTGGAAAAGCACTTTTCTTTTCTACGAGGGATGGGATTGACACGAAGATCAAGCGATGGAATGGGACACAATCCAAGGGTTGGGATTGATGATAACGTGGAGGGGTTTGTGGTGCTAGGCTACCTTCTTGGAGAATTTCATATTACCTCTCCTCCATTTTTTATTTGCGTAAAAACAATCTAGTTTTTTATTTATTAAAGTCAATAACTGAAGAATCTGCTTTATATTGTTTTATATTATACATTAGATATATAATAACTAGAAAAATTGCATTATCTCTTATAAATTGGAGATGAGATACTAGTCATTTTAGTTCATAAATGTATGAAACACTGTCTTATATATATATATATATATATATATATATATATATATATATATATATATTATTCATTCACTGACAGGTAATGTGAGACTCAGATCCTGAAAGCAATACCTAAGGGGATCGGGCGCAAAGACCAACCGCACCTACCAAGAATCACAACACCACTAGATCGAGGATAGGCTAGAATGCTCGGCATGGTCTCGTAAGGCCCGGCTCTTCTAGAATACGCGGTCACCATTGTATCCAATATCTTATTATGTAACTGATGTCATTATTATGTAACAGTAGTCATTATTATGTACAACAACCTCATAATTAGCCATCAATGATTGTATTACTATATAAGTCGCCCAGAGAGGCTAATGAAAGGGTTGATCATTTTTACCACTTACGCGAGACTGAGATTATCACATTCTTACTCTCTAACTGTGTTCTTGATTAATCCTACTCAGGATATAGTTGAGAACATTGGCGTCCACAGTGGGGCCTGGTAAAATTTTCCTATGTCCCACACTTTACTAGTTTCATCTCATTATCATCATGCGTGGTTAATACCAGACATTCTTCACACTCCATGCCATCGTCTAGTACTGCTGATCCCAGGATTGAACAGCTTCTTGCAGCTGTTACTACGGTGCAAGCCTAGAACGCAGAACAAGCTCGCAGGAACAAAGAACAAGTCCTGCGTTCCCAGACACAAGAGGCACGGGAAGTGCAGTTGCAGGCGCAGCTCACTGAAATGCGCCATTTTGCTCATGTGGTGGATGCTACCAGAGCCCCTCTGCGAGCATTCCAACCATTCTCTGAGGCTATCCAAGCCGTCGTCCTTCCACCACGCTTCAGGGAACCCTCTATCGCCACATATGATGGAACCAGTGATCCCCTGAGCCACGTTGATGCATTTTAGACTCAGATGATGATCAGTGGAGGTAGTGACGCAATCAGCTGTAAGATGTTTGCTGGCACTTTGGCCGATGTAGCCCTCAAATGGTTTAAGGGGTTTCTTGCTCGTTCAATTACCGGTTTTGAGGATTTAGTCGGGTGCTCTGTGCAGCAGTTTTCCACCAATAAGAAGAAGCATGTCTTGGCCCAGAATATGTTTGATGTACGCTAAGAACCCAGTGAATCATTGAAGGCATGCCTTGAACGCTTCAACATCTGGTTGATATATAAACGCTTTTTCGTGAAGGCCTTCATGAAGGGACTCCAGAGCGGTACATTCAGTAAAGCTCTGGCATTGTGGAAACCCCGCACCATGGACGAAATTTGTGCTCGAGCAGACAAGCACATTGAAGCAGATGACATCGCCATCGGAAAGGATGAGCGAGATACCCAGAGGTCGGCTAAGTGTGGGGTGTCCCCTCCCAAGCGATCCCCCAGTAATCGACATGCTCCTTTCGAGATACGTGATCGAGGTAGCAGCAGTGGGAGGTCGCCCGGCCGACGAAACCGCCCCCCAAACCCGGATGTTGCCTTTACTCCATTGCGTGTGAAACCATCGACTATTTTAGACGAAGTAATCCATGATGGAACAATCCGGCGTCCGTCACCATTTGTAGGAACTATGGGTAACAGTACAAGCTCTTATTCTAGGTTTCACAGGACAGAAGGACATGATACTGATGATTGCTGGACTCTTAAGCAAAAAATGGAGCAACTTATACAATGGGGCCAGTTGAAGAAGTATGTGCAATCTGGAGGAGACCAGAAAAAGAGACGAGCAAAGAGTTCCCCAAAGCCAGCGGCTAAAAGGTTCAATACCTGTGCTCGAGAAAGAGAGGCAACGCAAGCGGGAAAACATGAAATCGCGAACAAAGGGTGTGTCAAAACTATCTCGGGAGGTTTCTCTGCGGAGGGGGTCCACATCCTCGTCTTGTAGAAAATATGCGAGATCCATTATGTCGGTGTCAACTGCCGAAACTAATTTTGCTATAACTGACGCTGAGTATCAAGAGATATCTTTTGATGTGCAGAATTTTGAAGGTGTTCATCCTCATTCAAACGATCTGATTGTTATCTCGGTCACCACAAGCAGTTACTCTATGGCCCGTGTCTTGGTAGATGGCGGAAGTTCAGCCAATTTCATATATTGGGCGTGCTTCCTAGGCCTCAAGTTGCCGATAAAAGCTTTGAAGAGTTACCCAGGCACGTTGGTCGGGTTTTCTAGTGAACAGGTTGAAGTATGCGATTACATGGACCTACGAACAACCTTCGGCGAAGGCGAATCTGCGAAAACAGTGATTTTGAGGTACATGGTGATTGACTCTGAATCATCGTACAACATGATAGTAGGGAGGCCGACCCTTACTGCAGTAATGGTCGTTGTTTCTTACCCCATCTATGCATTAAGTATCCCTCCCTGGAGGAAAGATAGGTGTTGTTAGAGGAGACCAAGCCACAGCCCGGAAATGTTATGCAGAAAGTGCCACGGTGAAAACAGTTCAGAAAAAAGAGAAGGAGAGTGAGAGCTTCAATTGCAGTTTTCTGGACCTAGATCCGCGGATGTATGATGTGGCCAAGGAAGAGAAACAACCAAAGCTCGCGGATATCTTGAAGGAGATAGTTATCGTTCCCGCTCAACATCAGAAAACGAATATTGGAACTGGTTTGATGCCCGAACTGGAAGACCAACTGATCAAATTACTCTCCAACAACGTTCACATATTTGCACAGTCCCATCAAGACATGTCAGGTATTGTACCAACTTCATTTGCCATCAGTTATCACTAAACCCCTCTATTTTGACTGTTGCCCAACGAAAAAGAAGCAGGGTGGTGAAAAGTCCGAGGCTATTCAGAAATAGACAAACAAGCTAATTGCAATAGAATTCATAAGGGAGCTAGCTACAACGTATCAACGTTTGATGGATAGAGTTTTTGAAAGCGAGATAGGTCGGTCCATAGAGGTGTATGTGGATGATAAGGTGGTGAAGTCGGAAACCGTGGATTCACATCTCAACAATCTCTAAAATATTTTCAAGTTGTTGGAGAAACATGAGCTTCGACTCAATCCAAGCAAGTGTTCTTTTGGTGTGCAAGCAGGTGAATTTTTGGGTTATGTTCTAACTCAGAGGAATAGAGGCTAATCTAGCCAACTGTCGAGCAATCAGAGGAAACTAGAAGCCCAACCAATGCACAGAAGGTTCAGATCTTAGCAGGACGAATAGTTGCACCAGATTCCTTGGGCGAACAACTGACAAAATACGCTCCATGTTTCAACTGCTAAGAAAGAATGCCCGATTCCAGTGGTCACCAGAATGTGAAGAAGCATTGGAGGGTGATAAAAGAATATATGGTTGCTCCACCAATTCTAACATCTCCCACTCCGGGAGTTCCTTTGCTTTTGTATTTGGTTTTTTCAGATCACACATGCAACGTTGTCTTGGTGGAAGAACGATCTAAGGAACAACATCTGGTTTATTATGTGAGTCGGATGTGGAGGGGAACAGAACAAAGATACCAAAAGATTGAAAAAATGGCTTATGCAGTCATATTGGCGGCAAGAAAACTCCGACAATACTTCCAAAGCCACTCCATCGTAGTGAAGACCGATTTGCAATCAGACAAATCCTTTTCAAGCAGGACATCGCTAGTTGAATGGTTGAATGGTCAGTAGAATTGTTAGAACATGACATCAAGTACGAGCCAAGACGCGCAATCGAAGCACAAACCCTTGCCGATTTTATAGTCGAGATCGTGGGTGACGAGCCAACGGTTGAATCACGCTCTGAATTCTATTGGACACTCTCAGTTGATGGATCCTCCAACTTACGAGGGAGCGGAGTTGGGGTAACACTTGAGGGACCAGATGAAATTCTCATAGAGAAATCACTCTGTTTCAGCTTCAAGGCGAGCAAAAGTCAGGCAGAGTATGAGGCGCTGCTTACTGGTATGACCTTAGCCGCAGATATTGGTGTTAAACACCTCAAAGCTCGTAGTGACTCGCTTTTAGTCACCGGCCAATTTACTGGAGCCTCAAGCACAAAAGATGAGCTGCTCAGCAAATATCTTGTCAAGGTACAAGAATTAAAACTTAAATTTGTTTTCTTTGAACTAACACTTGTTCTTAGGGAGCAAAATAGCAGAGTCGACATATTGGCAAAACTAGCCAACACTAAAAAATCCGGCAACAACCATTCAGTAATCCAAGAAACAATATCCCAAACCAGCATAAACCAAATTCAGGTATGCTCAACCCTCGGTTGATCCTAATTCTGGATGACCAAAATTATTGCCTATTTGCAGGGCGAAGTACTGAATGTGTCGGATGATGAAAAGAGAAAATTAATGAAGAAAACCACCAGATACACACTGATTGAGTCAGAGCTGTACAAACGGGGATTCTCCATGCCGCTCCTCCGGTGTATTTCAAATAACAAAGCGCAAGAGATACTGAGGGAAGTACATGAAGGAATTTGCAAAGAATCATGTGGGAGGACAGCATTGGCTTAAAAATTGTGAGAGCCGGCTATTATTGGCTGACCATGAAGAAAGACTCGATGTGATCGATGCCAGAAACATTCCAACATTCCTAAAGCACCTCCCACCAATTTACTGACCCGCTTTCCTCAATCGCCATTTTCGTGTGGGGTGTTGACATCCTCGGTCCATTTCCTCCCAAGACCCAGGTCAAGTAAAATTCTCACTGGTAGCCGTGATTACTTCACCAAATGGATATAGGCTAAACTCAGTGGCAACCATATCACCAGAGAGTGAAGAAGTTTTATTGGGAGAAGCTTATATGTCGGTTTGGGATTCCAAAGAACCATTGTGACCGACAATGGAACTCAATTCTCCTCCGAATCAGTGCCGAGCTTTTTGCAACACTGGAACATATACCAAGCTTTCACCTCGGCGGAACATCCCCAAACAAATGGGCAGGCAGAGGCGGCAAACAAAGTTGTTCTAGCTGGTCTAAAGAAGAGATTAGACGATGCCAAAGGAAACTATTGGGCAGAGGAGTTGCCCCTTGTGTTATGGTCTTACAATACTACTCCCCAGTCTTCTATGGGAGAAATACCATTTCAGTTGACATATGGAAGTGATGCCCTCATCCCGGTTGAAGTATTGGAACCAAGCCCGAGGAGAATTTTGACAACAACGATTCTAGACCAAGCCGAACTCAAAGCTAATCTGGATTTGGTGGATGAAGTCCGGGAGTTGGCCAAAGTTAGAGAAGAAGCAACTAAACAGCGTGCAGCCGAAAAATATAATTCCAAAGTCAAAGAAAGGACATTTCGTCCCGGTGATTTGGTTTTCCATCGAACAAGTAACGTGGGAGCAATTGGCAAACTCTCCCCCAATTTGGAGGGACCTTTTAGAGTTAAAGTTGTGGTCGGTCAAGGAGCGTTCAAGTTAGAAAAGCTTGATGGAGGCAACATCCTGAGGTCATGGAACGCTGCAAACCTTTGCTTTTATTACAGGAAGAGGAGTAACTTTCGGTTTCCTTATTACCGAAGAAGATAAACCGATTATCTCATTTATAATTTTTAATAATGTATTTTTGTAGGGAGCATTATAGCTACCCAAATGTACTTTCCACTTATTGAATAAAGAGAATCGACGATTACAAACAACAACTATTTATTTACAACACATGAATGCTCCCAAAATAACAAGTCGAGTTCATGCACCCCTTAGGGGCACCCCAATTGGCTATGAGGCGAACTCATTTGAAAGCAAGTCATTGAGCCACTGGGGAACCCTCTTTGCCGAGGTAACACCAATGTGCTTGCCCATGGATTCAACGCACTTCACACAAAGAGGAAAATAATAACAAGACCCCAGTATTGATGCGCAAGCATCCCGAGGCAAAAGTGGTGCGTTCTTTCATGAAACATTCCTTTTGTCAAAAACTAGGCTAATGAACCTACCATGAGTCAATGCGCTTCGCACAAAGGGGAGAAGCAAAACCCGACGATGCGAATCGAGTGGAGATAAAATCTCAAGATAGCAAGCGATGAAAAACCAACCGAACGCAAAACGAGGATCTCCCTAAAGGCAAACGAAGACAAACCGAGGAGCTCTCAAAACAAATAAAGGTAAAACAAATTCACAGAAAAACATGCACACAAGGAAAGCATCCAAACATTCAATACCGCGGGTAAACAAAAGAAAAGGTATGTTACGTTGTTCAAAAAGTTAAGTTACAACCCCCTACACTGCAACATGCTGCAGGATAATAAAACAAACAAGGGTAAAAGTTCATCAAACAAACAAAGTTATGGAGACTTTTCTGAATCATCGGCTCCTTCAACATGAGTACCACCAGCAGTAACCTCACCTTAGTGTGAGTCTTCGTTAAGCATTGCATCAATTTTCTCCAAAGTCCAAGGACTCTCAACATTAGTTGCGTTAGTGGTATCTACCACAATGTTATCCGGGTTAAATGACAGGGGATTAATATCAGGAAAACACACTTGAGCTTGCACCAAAGCCATCTCGAAGCCTCAGTCAAACTCTGCAACTACCTGAGCCTCAAATGCCTTCGCCTGAGCCTTTGCCTCCTTCAGTTCATTACGAGCCCCGAGCAAGTTTTTCTTAACCCCGGCTAACTCCTCTTCAGTGGTCTTCGCACCATCCTTCAGTTTCTTGTTTTCCTCGGTCAGTTTGCTAATCTCCAACTCCAAGGATTTCTTGTTGGTTCTATACTTCTTCAAATCTTGATCCAGTGCTTCCTTCTTACCACGGCAGGCATTCAATTCCTCCTCCACAGTTTTCAGCCGATCATTCCTAAGCATCGCTTTCAATATCGCTTTCTCAAACATGTTCTCAAAGTGGTTGGCAAGCATGGAGGCCCAAAGACTGTATGTTTTCATCACAACCAGACTTTGCCGAGGTCCCATCTTGGTGACCCGCGTCACGTCACTGGGAAAAGAAATCAAACCTAAAGCTTTGTTCAAAGGATACCGGACATCCCAAGCTGTAACACCCCTTTTCTACCCCTCAATTTAACGTCATTATCAGAGTAATTTCCTTTTCAAAAATATTAATTTAATTGGTAGAAAAGAAATGCTACCTCGTCATAAGAACTCATCATTTTCACTCATTAAAGTTTATGCAGCAAAACCATCGTCATAAAAATTAAACTCCAAAACAAAAGGAATTTTTCGTCACAGCGGAATAAAAATCATCGCTCACCAAAACCTCTCAGACACGTCTCACATCAACCATAAAATCATTAAGCGCTTAATTAATAAACTAACAAACTTAAACTACGCCCCTAGGTGCTCAAAAGATCGTAGAGCGACTCGGCGGACATCCCAACGGCTATCAAAGAAAGCGGCGGGACCTTCATTCGGGGTTACCCGCAGGCGTTGCCACAATAGAGGAACATTCCAAGCGAAAGGGTGAGAATTTCAATAAAACATAATCAGATACATAATAGAAAAATGAGAGCAGGCAATCACACGGTATCATCATCGTCACCACATCATAATCACCAATTCATGGTCACACAACAACAGCTCCAATCACAAACAGCACAATTCACAGTCATGATTATGCATGAAGATGCAACCCCTACTGTGGCATATGCATGATGGTACCATATCATCGCAAAAAATGGCCGGCCTAAACATCGCAAAAGTGGCCAAGCCTAAACATCGCAAAAAGTGGCGAAGCTTAAACATCGCAAAATAATGCACATGCCATGAGACTCTATGAAACACATGTGCAACTCACCAAAACTCACCTAGAATACTCACCATCATCGTCATAAAACACTCATAGAGTGTATTCTTCGCAATTCATCACAATCACACCACAGCATTATTAAAACTATACTCATAGGGTACATTCTTCACAATTCATCATAACTCGTGTTACCTCATCATTATAGTCATACTCTTAGAGTATATTCGTCACAAAACATCACAAGTCATATCACAACATCATAATCACTCATAGAGTGAACTCGTCACATTTCACACAATTCATACTACCACATCATCATTGAGCATATATATATATATATATATATATTTTAGTTGTCTTTTAGCTTAGGGTGTTATAAAATAGTGCACTGATTGACTATGGGATTACTCGTAATCGATACTACTTGCAATGGGCATTGGCCACCTTTGCAAGACTCTCGATGATGCCCTTGTAAATACACCAAATGAAAGAAATTCTGACCTTAGTGGTAAACCACAGTCTAGCCATAGTCAATTAGCACACTAGTAGTATAACATTTCACCGAGACTCATTTATATAAACATAGCATCACAAATTTTCTTTTTGTCAAGAACCGTCACGTTTCCATTCGGGAAGACACCTAAGATTTTCAAAAGAGGAATCGATTCATAGCTACTTGTTTTCAAAAGAGGAATCGATTCATAGCTCTCATTTTTAAAGAGGGAAATCGATTCAATGCTTCATTTCTAAAGAGAGGAATCGATT
This sequence comes from Oxytropis ochrocephala, assembly GCA_020916435.1. Taxonomy (NCBI): domain Eukaryota; kingdom Viridiplantae; phylum Streptophyta; class Magnoliopsida; order Fabales; family Fabaceae; genus Oxytropis; species Oxytropis ochrocephala. Next base: position 63,204,370 of record CM037093.1, on the reverse strand, counting down.
CCTTGCTTCTATTTTGAAGATGGAAATTGATTCTTGCCTTCCTTTCTAAAGGAATGAATCGATTCCTTGCTTTCATTACTAAAGGGGGAAATCGATTCTTGCCTTCATTTCTAAAGGGAGGAATCGATTCCTTGCTTCATTACGAAGGGGGAAATCGATTCTTGCCTTCATTTCTAAAGGGAGGAATCGATTCCTTGCTTCTATTTTGAAGAGGGAAATCGATTCTTGCCTTCCTTTCTAAAGGAATGAATCGATTCCTTGCTTTCATTACTAAAGGGGGAAATCGATTCTTGCCTTCATTTCTAAAGGGAGGAATCGATTCCTTGCTTCATTACTAAGGGGGAAATCGATTCTTTCCTTCATTTTTAAAGGAATGAATCGATTTCTAGCTTTGTATTTAAAGAAGGAAATCGATTTATGGCTTCTATTTAGAGCCCGAATCGATTTCAAGTTACATTTTTGAGGAAAACCATCGATTCTTTAAACTCACCATTACATACATCATCTAGAGACAATCAAATCAACCACAACAAATCAATCCCAATTTCATCAATTTCATCGAAATCAACCAAACTCCTCAACAATAATAAATCAATCAAACATCAACAATTCCGAATGCAAAATTAAATCCCACAAACCCTCAAAACCCCATTATATACTCGATCATGTTAAATCAAAACGCTCACCCTTACCTCTTAAACGTAAGCTCAAAAGACGATTGAAGGCATCACACGTAACCACAAAGAACACACAGACCAAATCTTTGAGGACCGGCGAAATTCTTCTTCTTCTTCTTCCCTCTCTAGCGCCAGCAACCCCTTCTCCTCTCCTGCTCTCTCTAAATTTCGTTTTCTTCTCTGAATGAAAATGGGAGTGAGGGTTTCGCATAACCCTTGGGGTTAAGTCAGGGCCCTTCACGCATTGGGCTCACAAATTTACACCCCCACTACTACTCGATCCCACTCCTACACAAAACATGATATTCACCTTTAATTTAATTTACTCACGCTTCAACTAAATTAATAATTCAACTAATCAAATTAATTAAACTAATTAAATTATTTTATTTTATTTTTCGGGGTGTTACACAAGCTGTCTTCACTAGACCGGTTGTTGTGCCATCTTTTATCTTCTTCACTTCCAATATCTTCCTCCAAGAGGCATCTTCGGTTACCCCCGCATCAACCTGAACCCCGGCCTCCACCAATTTCCCGACACCAGGTGACCCTTGAGTATCCGCATGGGATTTTTGTTTCTTGATGGGAGGTAGTTGAGAATAATGGTGAGAGCTTGTCCTCTTATTCTTCTCCGCAATGGGCGAAGCATTGCACCCGACAGTCATGGAGGGAGTTTTGGTTCCTTTTGAACCACTACCACCGGTTCTAGTATTTTGGGAGTTGCATCAACATTGGCAGTATACCCCTGCTTATGTCTTTATTCCTCCCGGATTCTCTTCCTTTACTCCACATTGATTGTCGACATCCTAAACTAATCTACATATACAAAACAAGGTTAAATGAGTTCAAGGTCATATAAAATTAAGGAAACCCAAAGCAAAGAGGATAAAGTTCAGAGAAAATTAGATATTCAATCAAACCCACGAGATCATTTGCTTTGCTATTCCTATCCACATCCAATTGGTCATCGGGGGGGCAAGCTATTCCTATCTACTGTAAACTTGGGCCGAGGATCTTGGGTCCAATAGAGGGGAAAGTGCTCATTCCCATCCTCGTCTACTAGCATGAAAGGATCTTTTGGACCTGCCTCTAAACGAAAGAAATTATCTTTGAAGCTCTTGTAACTACTTTTGTAAATTGTCATGAAGGGCCGACGGTTGTGATTTCCCAGAGACACCCAGTGTGGTGGATCCATTACGTGTGACCGAAAAAAGTGAAGAAACTTCTGTCCGTTTACCACAATGCCGAGGCACTCGTAGTGGATTTCAAAAGTACGCATGTAAGCCCACCCGTTGGGATGGAGTTGTGAGGGAGCAACGTTTAGCATCCTAAGTACGAGATGATAATAAGGTGAAAAAGGAACCCGAATACCAAGGTGTTCAAACAGGGTGGTATACATATAGGTAAAGGGAGTGCCCTCGGGATCAAGGCTCTACCAGGCGTGCTACCGTGGTACCCTCGTCCACAAGATGACAAAGTATCTTTTGTATGCCGATAACAGATTCAACGGTTGTTAGGCGTGAATGTGTGTCCAACACCTCCAGATCAATGCTCTCCCCACCTGCTTCTGAAAGATCCTCTGAATGGTCACTTTGGTTATCATCAGCCATGGGGTTAAAAAAGCAGGACCACTCCGATCCTGTTGAATGAGAGGGTTCACTATCATAGTCAAACAAGGAGTGGATAATTCAACCGGTGTCGTGCAAAACTTGTTTGGTGTTGTCTAATCGACAATGAGCACATCGCCCATTGATGCACAAAGGCCTACCACACTTAAAACTAGAGGTAACCTCAGAATAACACCCATTTCTACCCGTTCATTTTATTAATTATCAGAGTGCGGAATTAAAGCTAAGCATGCAATGGAGTGTCACATTCGACATTTCGAAAACCAACCAACGTTCATTTAGTCAATAATAAAACTCGTCATTAATTATAATCGAGTGATACATAGCACGACTTGATGGGGCGAACCCTCAAAACACCGATAATACAATCCAGAAAAACATCAAATAGTAGAAACACAGTTTATAATAAAATAACTAATACTAGTGTTCGTTCCCCCCAGGTGCTACGTATCAGAGCAAACGACACGACTCAAACTAGACGAAGGTAGAAAGCCTTCACTCGCATTTACCTGCACGTTACCGCATAGGGGTAACATTCAAGCAGAAGGGGTGAGTCTAACAGCATAAAAGAAAACATGATAAATAGTATGCTGGAATTCAGACGACTACATTTACCATAACACAACTACACTAGAATACAACCTCAATGAACATCAACTATAAGAAAACACATAAATCAACGATTTACATTCTCGATATCATGACACTATAACTACCACAGCACATTAACACCATAATACAACTATCACGGAGCAACACCAACAAGCAACAACATAAGCAAAACAATAAGTAGCAACATAAGCAAAACAACAAGTAGCAACATAAGCAAATCAACAAGCAACGACACCATGAGTATGACGTATATGTATGAAATGCAACCCACTCCGACAGGTATATGCATGTGGTACCAATCAACGTAAATAGCCTTTGTGGCTTCATCAACAACACTGAGCAAAGCTCTAAGACCGCAGCCTACAACAACGTGGTATGCATATGCCATGTATGAGACACCATGTACGACACCTCGGGACCATCAACAACATAATCATACATTATGCACAACAACATCATCAACATCATCATCAACATGTGGTCATACTTGACCCAACAACAACTTCATCTGCGTTTTGGTCATACTTGACCCAACAACTACCACAACAACATATAGTCACATTGACCCAACAACGACAACAACAATAGTTAGTCACATTAACCCAACAATGACAACAACAATACAACAACATCATCTACGTCAACATTTGGTCACATTCGAACCAACAACATCATCATCAAATTTAGTCATATTGACTCAACAACAACATCATCAAGGTTAGTCATATTGACTCAACAACAACATCATCAAGGTTAGTCATATTGACTCGACAACAACATCATCAAGGCTTAGTCATAGTGACTCAACAACAACAGAATTCAACGTTTGGCCAAAGGCCTACAACAACACAACAACAACAACAAAATTCAACTTCAACCTATTCAACAAAATAATCGTTCTTATTCAACGTTCAAGCTAATCTACATAAACTTAGGTGCGTAAAATTACAGAACAATGCGCCTACTTTGGCGAATTAATTAAAATAGTAAACGACATCGGATTTCGACAAATAAATACTTGTTGGAACCCTATGGGTCTATTTATTATCCGTAAGTTCAGTTTTTGAAGGAGAGTGTTCAATAGGTACAGTTTTCAAAAATACACATACTAGTTTCAAAAGAGGCGCTTTTACATCCTTCAAATTCAAGCAGTTCTAAAATGAACAAAACTCAATCAAATTGCATGAAACTTGTGCATAAACTGGAGCAAATTCTGTTTAGTTTTCAAAGAAATTGGATTCGTTCGAAAAGGAGTTCTTTTGAAAACGCATAGCCAAAACACACATCGACCCTATGTCCAGATTGTTTCCGAGATCTTACCTTAACTTGTGGAATTCATATCTCGAGCTACACAACTCTAAATGCAACCAAACCAGTGCCACATTAACAAGCATCAAGTCAATTTTCCAGAAAAGTAAACCACATAATTTTTCAGTCAATACAACGTTCCCAGTTACCGAATTACTGAACCCATACCCAAATCGTTTCCAGAATTTTAACCTAACTTGTATCGCCTATAACTCGAGCTATACAACTCCAAATGCAACCAAATCAGTGCCAAATTAACAAGCATTCAATCAAGTTTTCGAAATGACAAACCACATAATTTTCCAATCAGTAAAACGTTCTCAGTCACTGAAATACTAAACCTATGTCAGAACATCTCAAAACAGTGAATTCAACAACACAAACAATCATCACAATTCAGCCACCAATTCAAACACTATCAATACATTCATCAAACACCTTATATGCAACGTTTTACCATCGATTTCATTCAAAGCCATCAACACTCAAAACAACACCAACAACATATATATTTCAGGATTCATTGCAAACATATAAGCAAACATGTCCTAGGCATTGTAGATTCTACTTCCCACATACATCCCATCATGCATCCCTTTATATAATTTAACCCACCCTTACCTTAGAAATTGATGGAGACAAGAACCCTTCTATGAATCACCAACCTAGACCTAGACCTTACCTTAGAAATTGGTGTAGATTCTCTTTGCGATTTCTCCCTCCTTTCTCTTCTCTCTCTCTCCTCTTCTTTTCTTTGCCGTCGCACTCTCTTCTCTTCTCTTCTTTTCTTTCTTTCTAAAATGAGTGAGACACTAACCTAGACCTTATATAATGTTGGGCTCATGCGCTATGGGCCCTATTTACCACCCACTTAATTTCTCATACCACTCCCTATTTAATTAAAATACCACCCATTCATTTACTACACACCACTCCTTATTTAAATTAAAACACCGTGTATTTATTTTATTATAACCAACCAACATAACACCTAAATAAATTAATTAAATAAATACTTGAATTATTATTTTTTTGGGGCGTTACAACCTCTCCTTCACTCTCGCTATTTATGTCTATCACAGATGCCATGTAGGGAAATTGGCAGAAACTTAAACAATGATAAGAAATGGAAAGCCAAACAACCACAAAGGAAAGAAGGACGTACCTGAGAAAGTGTAGCACGAGTGTGAAAGCGCTTGAGACTGAGGGACTAGCAAGTGCCACCAACAAAGGAAAGTGAAAGAAGACGAAGTGAAGGAATAAGGTCAGGATGAAAATGGGGAATCGCAGAGGAAAAACGAAGAAAAGGCGAGAATAAAAGGGAAAAGGAAGACAACTACTAAGTTTTCGAATTATACTCGAGCAGCCAACGGTTAAGATCATTTGGATCAACGGCTAAAATTTTGTTGTGTATTGACGGCGGTGATGTAAAGCCCTTTTGTATTCAAAGGCTGCGATGGTACCACATGTCAATAGTTTAACAGGGTAGTTAACAACGTTGCGGTTTCCAATATCCCTATTATTAACTGTCTGTCATAAATCACATCAATAAGCGTGTGGGCATCGCATCAACAGTGACGTCTAACCCTCGGTCGAAAGCAAACCTCGGTCAGGAAGCATAGTACAACATTCACTAGTAAGATAAAACGAAGACTGGTAAAGCTGCAGTATGAAAGTTGTGAAATAAGTTTGCAATTCTTTATTTCATATATTATCACTTTACATGCATTTGAGCTAACAAAATTGTAGAAATGAAAATCTCTTTCCATGTTTTGATGATACAAACTTAAAGGAATAAATTGAGTTTTCCAAAACACTTATTATATTATAACAAGTTTCTGTCAAGTGTATGAAAGAACAGGAAATAGAATCATAGCAAAGATCTTGGCATTACAAAATAAACTAAGTGTTCTTTTTAAGTCCAAACATGCCAAAAGAAGGTTGCCTAAAGAAGGTTACCTTAAAGAAGGTTGAAAACAGAAGGTTAAAACCATCAGAAGGTTGACTGCAGAAGCTTAAAAGATAAAGCAACTTCCTTCAGAAGGTTGACTGAAAGTCAAACAGAAGGTTGACTAAAAGTCAACACAAGGTTGACCAATAGCCAACAGAAAGTTTGATTGAAGTCAACAGAAGGTTGAATTACTCCTTAAAGATGTTGGAAGGTTAAGTGTTCAAAAGGTTAAATGAAGATTAAAGACTACAAAGCTTCACGGTTTACGAAACACACTCATGCTCGAATTCTTGATTCAATATGCATCAAATGAGTATTCAAGAAGTAATATATTGTAAAATAATTATCCTAGAAAAAGAGGAACTACTTGATCTTTGATGTATCTCAAAAAGCATGTTTGTTCATGTTGTAAAAGCTTTAGAAGCTTCAGATTTAAAATGTATAAAGCATTGTGTAGTACATGAACAGGAACAAAAGTGATAGAAAGGAAGAAAAGCAAGTAGAATGCTGACATGAAGTGACCTTATGGAAAGATAAAGCACCAAGGTTGCTTTAGAAGGTTGAAAAGGCTACAACTAAAGCATACATAACATCATTGCCTACCTACAAGTCTACAAACAATTCCAACAAATCTTTCTCCATTCCAACAACTATATTTTTTCAGATTGGAAGTCTATATAAATGCTTTGCTCAATTCAAATACAAATTATGAGTTGATATTGGAACCTTCAAGTCAAGCTTCTAAACGAAATCCAACCTTCTCATCCACACTTCAAGCTACTACAAAATTCAGAATTGGGAATACTTTCTTGAGTGTGTGCAAGCTTGTTACATTCTTAGAAATACATTGTATTCATCTATAAACAAGCTCCTAAATCATCCCATAACCCAAACCCCTTATTGTAAGGAATATTGTGCTTGTTTCTCAAATGGACTACCTAGTTAAAGGTGAGTGGTGTTGGTGATTCTAAGTTGTAAGTCTCTCAACAAACTACCTAAGTGAAAGGTGAGTGTTGTTGGTGAGTTTAAGTTGTAGGTTTCACAACAAACTACCTAGTAAGAGGTGAGTGTTGTTGGAGATTCTGTTTGAAGGTTTCACAACAAACTACCTAGTGAAAGGTGAGGGTTGTTGGTGACTCGGTTCGAAAGTTTCTCAACAAGCTACCTAGTGAAAAGTGAGGGTTGTTGGTGATTCTCTTGTGAAAAATAGCACTTGTCTTTTGTGTGTGATCAAAAGAGAGTGAAGGTGAAAGTCTTTAGCAAGTGAAGCTAAAGCAAGTGTAAAATCTATTTGGAGAATAGTGGAAACTCTCACGGGACGTGGGGAGAGGAGTAGCCACGCTTTGGTGAACCTCTATAACTCTACTGTGTTATTTCTCGCTTTACTTATCATTTGCTTTAACTGCCTAACAATCACCAAAGTTTTCAAATACTTTAGAAGGTTAAATATACCAACCTTACAAGTCAAAATCTTAATTTGAAATAAGCTCAACTGTGATTATCTTTTGAAAACAACACTCTTTACTAAAACAAAGACATCTAAATTCATCAAAGTTAAAAATCATTCACTACTTGACATACTTGATTATTGTTTGTGTTACTTAACATTCAACCTTCGATATCCAAGTTATCTTGAGAAACAATACGAAGGTTGCGGTATTAAAAATTAAAAAGAGTGCACAATTCAATCCCCTTTCTTGTGCAAATTAATCACTTCAATTGGTATCGAGCTCACCTCTAGAAATGAGCACACTTTGCGATGTGAGAGAGGAAAGATCCGGAAGAAGTGATGAGTCATCATTCCAACTCTGTAATGTTCCTTCCTCAAGGAGCTTCAAAGAAATAGACCACCGAGATTCACCGGTGAACATTACTATTATTGGAAAGATCAAATGAGATTGTTCCTAGAATCTCAAGACACTGACATTTGGGGAATTGTTGAAGATGGTCCTTTTGAACCTACTACAACTCTTGATGATGGGACCACTATGAGCAAACCCAGAAACACCTGGACACCAAGATAACGCATGGTACTTCTAAACTCTAAAGCTAAATTTTATCTAACATGTGCTTTAGGTAGAAGTGAATATGATAAAGTTGCTGGGAAAGAAACTGCCAAAGAAATCTGGGATACATTGAAGACTGCCCATGAAGGAACAGACCAAGTCAAAGAAGCAAAGATCAACCTTCTTATTCATAAATTTGAAACATTCAAAATGGAGGAGCAAGAAACAATTTCTGAAATGTTTAGCAGATTCACAACAATAACAAATGATTTGAACTCCCGGGAAATACCTACTCAAATCAAGCTAAAGTAAGAAAACTCCTAAGATGCCTTCCAAAGGTATGGAGACCTAAAGTGATCGCTATAATGGTAAGCTAAAGATCTCTCTATTCTCAAAATAGAAGATCTACTTGGATCTTTAAAAGTGCATGAACAAGAAATCATGGATGAACTTCAACCCAAGAAGGTTAAAACCATTGCACTCAAAGCTTCTCAAAAAACTTCACAACCTTCTAAAGCTATGGCACATAAAGCTCAAGAGGATACTCAAGAAGAAAGTGAAGATGATGAAAATGACATTGATGATGAGGATGAAATGGCTCTAATCACCAGAAGGTTGAGAAGATGGGCATTTAGAAAGAAAAATAACAGAAAACCCTTCTTCAAGAAAGATCAACCTAAAGGTGAAGGAACTAGCAAAATTGATCCTGTGTGCTATGAATGTAACAAACCTGGACATTTCAGAAGTGAATGTCCAAAGTTGAAAGGAAGCAACAGAAAGTTCACACCTAAGAAAAAGGCTCTACTTGCAACATGGGATGACTCAGAAGATACCAACTCAGACCATGATGAAGAAACTGCAAACTTTTGTTTCATGGCTGACTCTGAGGAACCTTCTCAAATACTTCCTACTTCAAGTACAGAATCAATCAACCCATGCTTCGTAGGAGATACTGACCTAGAAGAGGTAAGCACTTCTAAATCACAAACTTGTGCTTCATGCAAAGATACTGAACATGCTTTTGAAAACCTATTATCCGATTCAAATACTTTGGCTCAAAATGTGTGATGTTCAAAACCAACTCTTGAATGCAAAAAGGAGAATGAAGAGCTTCAAAACAAAATGGATATTTGATAAAAACAGTTCAAACTTTTCAACATTCTCACTTTAAACTTTCTCGAACAACACAAAATTTTGAAAGACAAGGTCTCAGAACAACCAAATCTAATACATTCTGACCTTGAAAAACAAAACAACCTTCTCAAAGAAAAAGTTTCTGTTTTAACTAAAGAACTAGCCATGTCTATATAGAAAACTTTTGAGCTACCTATAGAAAAACAAACTGAGAAGAATCCTAGGACTAGAAAGTCTAAAGCAAAGTGCACATATTGTAAACATTTTGGTCATGATATTTCAGTATGCTATAAATTGAAAAGAAGCTTCTCACAGAAGAAAACTAACCATGAAGGACCCAAAAATTATTGGGTACCTAAATCACTACTAACATCTCAAACAGAATGCCTCTTAGCATCCAAGAAAAAGTCGTGGTTCTTAGGCAGTGGATGTTCGAGGCACATGACAGGAAAGAGATAAATTTCTCTCAATGGAGAGAATAGATGGAGGCTATGTCATCTTTGGCAATGATGATAAAGCTTGCATCAAAGGTATAGGTACTATAGGTAATTCTAACTCCCCTAAAATTAAGAATGTTCAATATGTAGAAGGTTTAAAGCATAATTTGTTAAGTATCACCAACTGTGTGATAGTGGTCATAAAGTCTCTTTTAAATCGATAAGTGTTTTATTAAAGAAATCTCCTCCGTAAGGTCTTGTTTATGCATCTAGAAATAAAAATCTATATAGCCTATGTCTTGATGAACTATCTCAAGAAACTTGTCTTATGTCTTATGAAAATGACAAATGGATTTGGCATAGAAGAACTGCCACATAAGCATGCAAACTATTTCAAAACTTTCCAAAAAGGAACTAGTCGAGGGTTACCAAAAATCAATTTTGAAAAAGATATAGTGTGTGAAGCATGTGTTCATGGTAAACATGTGAAATCTAGTTTCAAACCTAAGAACATGATCACATCCCAAAGGTCACTAGAACTACTTCACATAGACTTATTTGGTCCTACCAAAACTGCTAGTCTTAATGGAAAAGATATGGTTTTGTAATTGTTGATGATTTCTCTAGATTCACCTGGGTGCTATTTTTGAAAAACAAAGATGAGGCTTTTGAAGCCTTCAAAGTGTTTCTAAAGAAAGTTCAAAATGAAAAAGGAACAAATGTTATTTCTGTAAGAAGTGATCATGGGGAGAATTTGAAAACTTCTCTTTTCAAAACTTTTTGATGAAAATGGAATTACTCACAATTTCTCATGTCCTAGAACTCCACAACAAAATGGAGTTGTAGAAAGAAAAATAGAACTTTGCAAGAAATGGCAAGAACACTCTTAGAAGATTCAAAAATTGAAAAATACTTTTGGGCAGAAGCTGTAAACACAGCCTGCTATATTTTGAATAGAGTGTCTATTAGAAAAATTGTTGAGAAAACCCCCTATGAAATTTGGAAAATAGAAAACCAACCATTGCATACTTTCGTGTATTTGGTTGCACTTGTTTCATTTTGAATAACAAAGACAATCTAGGAAAATTTGATTCTAAATCGATAAAGGAATTTTTCTCGATATTCAACATCTTCAAAGGCTTATAGGGTATATAACCTTAGGATTCAAACTGTAGAAGAAAGCATGCATATTGTATTTAATGAAACTAACAGTTCAAGTGAAGTAATTGATGTTGATGAGACCAATCAAGAAGGTACAGAACATGAAAACAGATTGGAGAAGGATGAACCAGAAGCTTCTGTTCAACCTTCTAAACAATCAAATGAAGCTACTCAAGCTTCTGATGAACCTTCTCAATTACCAAGAAGTTGGAGAATGGTGGTACATCATCCACAAGATCAAATTATTGGTAGCACTTCAGATCCTGTTAGAACTAGAACTTCATTTAGAGACAATGCTGCTGGAATGGTCTTAATCTCTGAAATAGAACCTAAGTCAATCAATGAGGCCATACAAGATCAATCATGGATAGAAGCAATGACTGAAGAACTCTCTCAATTTGAAAAGAATGAGGTATGGAACTTAGTGATACCTCCAAAAATCAGTCTATTATAGGAACCAAATGGGTGTTCAGAAACAAGCTAGATGAAAATGGTAAGGTGGTGAGAAACAAGGCAAGACTTGTTGCTCAAGGGTATAACCAACAGGAAGGTATTGACTATGATGAAACTTTTGCTCCTGTAGCAAGGTTAGAAGCTATTAGAATCTTACTTGCATTTCTGCACACAAAAATTTTAAATTATTTCAAATGGATGTTAAAAGTGCTTTTCTAAATGGCTTTTTAAATGAAGAAGTTTATGTCAATCAACCTCCTGGTTTTGTTGATCAAAAGAAACCAAACCATGTTTTTAAACTCACCAAAGCCCTATATGGGCTTAAGCAAGCTCCTAGAGCTTGGTATGAAAGGTTAAGTAACTTCTTGATCAAAACAAATTTACAAGAGGAAAAATTGATACTACATTATTTAAGAAAACTCTTGATAAAGATTTGTTGATTGTTCAAATTTATGTTGATGATATCATCTTTGGATCAACAAATGAAAAATTATGCAAAGATTTTGGGAAACTTATGAAAAGTGAATTTGAAATGAGTATGATGGGAGAATTAAGTTTCTTTCTAGGACTTCAAATTAAACAACTTGATGAAGGTATCTTTATTAGTCAAGAAAAATACATCAAAGACCTTCTCAAGAAATATAAGATGAATGAAGCAAAAGCCATGGCAACTCCTATGCATCCTTCAGTATAAATTGAGAAGGATGAAGAAGGAAAACCAATTTCTCAAAAGAATATAGGGTATGATAGGTTCATTGTTATATTTAATCGCTAGTAGACTGACATTGTGTTTTCAGGTTGGCCTATGTGCTAGATTTCAAGTTTCTCCAAAAGAGTCTCATCTCACTCGCATCGAAAAGAATATTCAGATACTTAGTGGGAACAACTAATCTTGGTCTATGGTATAAAAAGAATACTCATTTTGACCTAATTAGCTCTCGTGATGCCGACTATCTTTGGTGATAGAATTGTGAGAAAAAGTACTAGTGGATCATGTCAAATTTTGGGGAATCCTTAATCTCTTGGTCTTGTAGAAAATGTAATTCAATTGCATTATCAACTCACGAAGCGCGGAATATGTATCTGCTGCTGGTTGTTGTTCTCAAATTCTATGGATCAAGAATCAATTGAGGACTACTCTATAAGGTACACATGCACTCCCATTTATTGTGACAATACTAGTGCTATCAATTTATCAAAAATCCCATCCAACACTCTAGGTCTAAACACATTGATATTAAACATCATTTTATCGTGAGATCATGTTCAAAAGAAGGATGTGGAACTTATTTTTATTGACACCAAGCATCAATTAGTCGATATATTTACCAAGCCTTTGTTAGAAGAAAGTTTTAATTTTATTAAAAGGCTTTGCACATTTTAAAATGTCCTTAGGAGAGAAATATGTCAAAACCCAACCTTCTCAAGTCTTCGAAGGTTCAAACTGAGAGAATCAAATTCAGAAGGTTGAATTTGAGAAGGATAAATTAAAGTCACAATTGGGGACGGTTATTAAAGCAACTAAAAACTGACTTCTATGACAGTTATGTCTTGTCATAACTGCAACCATCAAGTCACAACGGCTAGTCTCTCTCTCTCTCTCTCTCTCTCTCTTTCACTTTCTTCCACGCACGCCCAAAACAAACTGAACTCATTTTCTCTCAAACCGATTCTCTTCTTCTCTTCCTTCCCTCTTCGCGAAGAAAATTTCTTTTCTCTTCTCCAAAAATGGTGAGAACAAAAATCCCATGTGTGAAGAAAGCCAGCACTCCCACAACCCATGTCCTTCCACCTGCATTATTGAATGCTTCTAAACCTACACCGACCCAGATTGATCCTCCATCGTAACAAAACCTTCCAAATCATCACCCACTCCCTCACGAAGGTCTACAAGAATCAAAACAAGTTCTCTCAAGGAAATACAGGGTCCTGGAACAAGAAGGAGTCAACCAATCACCCTTGATGATGATGATTCTACTCTGTCTGAAATGATGGCAGAATCAAAACTGGAACTGAAAAGGAAAGCCTCTCTTCAACCCCAATCTTCTTCCAAAAGACCAAAATTTAAGATAAAGTTTGGAGGAAGTAAAGGAAAAGAAAAAGTTGATGAAGAACAGAAACTTGATCAAGCTTCTGAAGTTGAAAAACAAGCCCTTCCTATACAAGTGTTTGATAAAGAAAAATGGGGAAAGAGGAATGTTCTTATTGGTAGAATTTATCTCATTGGAGGAACTAAAGCTTCGTTTGGAATCTCTGAGAACACATTGAGTATCAAGGTTGGCAAAATATTCTGTCCCAAGGGGAAATCATATATCCCAACCTTATCAAAGAATTCTATGGATACATGAATGTGTGTGAAACCAAATCCTCCTTTACTACTCAAGTAAAAGGAACCACCATTGTGGTAACCCCAACCATAATAGCTAATGCTCTGAAAATTCCCGAGAATGAAGTTTGTCTCAGTATGGGAAAGATTGGTATGGCCAAACAGAAATTACACAAGAGGAAATCATCAAGCTTCCGATGAAGAATTCTCGTGTGAGAAGCTTAAATCATCAAAGACTAAAGGATGAAGCCCGTATCATGCACAATATGGTGGTCCACTCTCTAATTCCTAGAGCGGAAGTTTTGAATGTGTAAAACCTATTGACCTACTCTTAGTCTATCACATGATCACTAGGAATAAGATTAACCTGCCATACATTATCTTCCACTACATGATAGATATGTGCAAAACCATTAGGCAAATCTCATCCTTACCCTATGGTATGTTCTTGACCAAATTATTTAGATTTAAGAAAATCTCTGTGTCTAAAGAAGAATCTATCAAAGAGAAAACAACCTTCTGGTCTAAGAGTGCAAAACAGATGGGACTGAAACCTTTTAGCAAGAAACTAGAAGTCTTTCCAGAAACAAAACCTGTTCATGATGAACCAATCCTAGAACCAAGTCCTACTGAAAATGCACCTATGTCAACTCCTCAGGGGGAGTCACTAGAACCAGAAACTGTTATTAGAATTGAGCCCATAAATTTAGCCCCACCAAATTCCACAATTGAGAAGTTAGTTGAGACAGAACCCTCTCAAGAATGGAGAGAAATTTTTGAAAATCCTTTAGACTTGAATGACACTCCAACTGAAAAAGAACAACCTGAACAAATGGAAAAAGAAGCTTCTGATGAGAACCTCAGCACAGACCTAGGAAAGCCTTTGAATCCTGAGAATCAAGCTTCTGAAACTATACCTTCTGCTATAGAATCTCTACCTTCTGATAGAGCCATCTATTACCCATTCTCTCAGGGAGTCATTTGTCTGCCATATACCACCTCTCATGAGGGTCTAGCTCAGGGGGAGCTAAAAGAAAATCAATCCCAAGTGAATGAGGAACAGAAAAATGAACAGACACAACCACTATCTCCTATCACTCAAGCTGTTCATGAGGTAATTAGGGACATTGAGGACCAAGCCACACCTGAAAATCCTCAAAATCAAGCCACTAGCCCTGAAATCATGGCTTCTATTGCTCTCACTGAATTACTCCACACTCCTGATCCCTCAATTGGTCCAAATACACAATCAACTCCTGCTCCTCTTCATCATGACATTCAAGGATCTACCAACAAATAGCAAATTTATTTTCCCAATGGCGTGAAAATCCTAGAACTTCACCGCAATACTCTTGCTTCAAAATATTCACGCATTTATGTTCTCTCCTATGTATGACTCCTCTGCACTAAAGGTACCAAGGCTCGGGACCTTCTAAACTACCTTCGATCCGCCAAAACAATTTGGATCTCTAGGATCCTTTTGTCAAACTATGAATGCACCTCTATCATCATCGACAAGGCACACTGGTAGCAAAGCCTTCGTAAAACAAGGAAGATTCATTCACCTATGCATGCACAAGAAGGAAGTATTGGAGGCAATGAAGAAGATGAGAGCACACCATGAGAAACAAATGAAGAAGATGAGGTGCAGAACAACAAGCTTCCGATGAGCATTGGAATACTTCAGCAAGAGAATAGGCTTGAAGCTCAGAGGAACTATGCCTACCAAGAATGGGTGATGCGAACATAGTGCCTACTATGGTTCCCGGTGTTGCGATCCCGACGACTTTCCTCCTCCTCAACCCTTCCAAGACATCCCTCAACCTGCTTCATCCTCAAACTCTTCGGATGATTCTTCTCCAACCAAGTAGCTAGCTAATTTCCCTGTCCTTCCCTCCTTTTTGCTGTTGACAAAGGGGGAGAATGGAGATTATTAAGCTACTTAGTTTAAGTGATATATTTTGGGGTTTCTGTTGACATTTTAAGTATTTTTTGGACATATTTATTTTGTGCTATGTTATGGTTTGTAATTGATAATTATCAAAATTATGTATGTGTGGTATGTGTGCTGTTTGCTGCATCTGTTATTGCTGCACTTATACATGATAATTATCCCTTTGCTATGAATATGTTAAATACATTTATTTTGGATTGAAATGTCTATTCCTGAGAAACAGAAAACTTAAAATATATTCTCAAGTTTGTCATCACCAAAAAGGGGGAGATTGTAGAAATGAAAATCTCTTTCCATGTTTTGATGATACAAACTTAAAGGAATAAATTGAGTTTTCCAAAACACTTATTATATTATAACAAGTTTCTGTCAAGTGTATGAAAGAACATGAAATAGAATCATAGCAAAGATCTTGGCATTACAAAATAAACTAAGTGTTCTTTTTAAGTCCAAACATGCCAAAAGAAGGTTGCCTAAAGAAGGTTACCTTAAAGAAGGTTGAAAACAGAAGGTTAAAACCATCGTAAGGTTGATCACAGGCTTAAAAGATAAAGCAACTTCCTTCAGAAGGTTGACTGAAAGTCAAACAGAAGGTTGACTAAAAGTCAACACAAGGTTGACCAATAGCCAACAGAAAGTTTGATTGAAGTCAACAGAAGGTTGAATTACTCCTTAAAGATGTTCAGAAGGTTAAGTGTTCAAGAAGGTTAAATGAAGATTAAAGACTACAAAGCTTCTGGTTTCTGGAAACACACTCATGCTCGAATTCTTGATTCAATATGCATCAAATGAGTATTCAAGAAGTAATATATTGTAAAATAATTATCCTAGAAAAAGAGGAACTACTTGATCTTTGATGTATCTCAAAAAGCATGTTTGTTCATGTTGTAAAAGCTTTAGAAGCTTCAGATTTAAAATGTATAAAGCATTGTGTAGTACATGAACAGGAACAGAAGTGATAGAAAGGAAGAAAAGCAAGTAGAATGATGACATGAAGTGACCTTATGGAAAGATAAAGCACCAAGGTTGCTTTAGAAGGTTGAAAAGGCTACAACTAAAGCATACATAACATCATTGCCTACCTACAAGTCTACAAACAATTCCAACAGCTCTTTCTCCATTCCAACAGCTATATTTTCAGATTGGAAGTCTATATAAATGCTGCTCAATTCAAATACAAATTATGAGTTGATATTGGAACCTTCAAGTCAAGCTTCTAAACGAAATCCAACCTTCTCATCCACACTTCAAGCTACTACAAAATTCAGAATTGGGAATACTTTCTTGAGTGTGTGCAAGCTTGTTACATTCTTAGAAATACATTGTATTCATCTATAAACAAGCTCCTAAATCATCCCATAACCCAAACCCCTTATTGTAAGGAATATTGTGCTTGTTTCTCAACAGACTACCTAGTTAAAGGTGAGTGGTGTTGGTGATTCTAAGTTGTAAGTCTCTCAACAAACTACCTAAGTGAAAGGTGAGTGTTGTTGGTGAGTTTAAGTTGTAGGTTTCACAACAAACTACCTAGTAAGAGGTGAGTGTTGTTGGAGATTCTGTTTGAAGGTTTCACAACAAACTACCTAGTGAAAGGTGAGGGTTGTTGGTGACTCAGTTCGAAAGTTTCTCAACAAGCTACCTAGTGAAAAGTGAGGGTTGTTGGTGATTCTACTGTGAAAAATAGCACTTGTCTTTTGTGTGTGATCAAAAGAGAGTGAAGGTGAAAGTCTTTAGCAAGTGAAGCTAAAGCAAGTGTAAAATCTATTTGGAGAATAGTGGAAACTCTCACGAGGACGTGGGGAGAGGAGTAGCCACAGTTTGGTGAACCTCTATAACTCTACTGTGTTATTTTCTGCTTTACTTATCATTTGCTTTAACTGTCTAACAATCACCAAAGTTTTCAAATACTTTAGAAGGTTAAATATACCAACCTTCTGAAGTCAAAATCTTAATTTGAAATAAGCTCAACTGTGATTATCTTTTGAAAACAACACTCTTTACTAAAACAAAGACATCTAAATTCATCAAAGTTAAAAATCATTCACTACTGACATACTTGATTATTGTTTGTGTTACTAACATTCAACCTTCTGATATCCAAGTTATCTTGAGAAACAATACAGAAGGTTGCAGGTATTAAAAATTAAAAAGAGTGCACAATTCAATCCCCCCTTTCTTGTGCAAATTAATCACTTCAAAAATGTGATAATTACATCATACAACAATTAAATAATCCGCAGCCAGTTGTCAACCGAGCCTCCCAAAGTTGTCGGCCCATAATTTCCAGATTCTTCATCTTGATTCATTCCCACTTCATCTGGATCCATTCCCACAAACATCGGCAACAATCTCCGGTCAAGGCTGGGAAAATCCTCCAGGAGAATGAGGAAGAAAGGGAAACAAAACGTCACCCCAGTCTTGGAAACCTCTCCTAGTGGAAAGCAGCCTTGGGAAACAAAGAAAAATTTGGAAGTGGCCTAGGAAGCACCACTAGTGGAAGAACATCCTCCAGCGAAGAAGAACAATCAACCACAAGTCAGTGACAACTTCCACATCCGGGCAAAACTCCCATTTGAGTCCTCCACACAATCTCAGTAATCTCAGGCTTCAATCAAGACTGCAGTCAGAGGAAAATTCCATAAAAAGTGAAAGTCTACAACTCCTACCTTGAGCCCTCCAACAATCTTAAAACGCCAAAGTCCTTTAAGATTGTATGCAGGACTCAAGGGGGGAACGACGACTTTACAGGTCAAAGGCGAATAACTCAACAAACGACTCATGACAACTCAAAGAAAATAACGAGAGCTAGCTACGAATGGCAAAGAGTGGAGGAAAATGGCTATCCCACTCTCCTTTTATATAGGCAGAAAGGGGACAAGTTACTATAACAACATTTATGAAGGCATAAAAAAGGCTAGGAGTCAAACGCAACTCCCAAGAAGATCAAGTCAAAACTGACAGTCAAAGTCAAGACATCACATCGACTGCAATGCCCGGTTACCGGCCGATACATGATCATCGTCGAGACTGTGTTCACGACCAGGCCGACCATTGAGCCGAGACTTCGGTCACAAAGCAATACCTGAGGGACTGGATGCAAAACCAACCAGACCTGGCAAGAATCACATCATCACTAGACCTAGGATAGGCTAGAATGCTCGGCATGGTCTCATAAGGCCCGACTCTTCTAGAATACTCGGTCACCATTATATCCAATATCTTATTATTTAACTGATGCCTTCATTTTGTAACAACTACCTCATAATTAGCCATCAATGATTGTATTACTATATAAGTCGCCCAGAAAGACTAATGAAAGGGTTGATCATTTTTACCACTTACGCGAGACTGAGATTATCACATCCTTACTCTCTAATCGTGTTTTTGATTAATCCTACTCAGGAAATAGTTGAGAATATATATATATATATATATATATATATATATATATATATATATATATATCAACGCCTTATATAATCACAGTACCTAGATGATGGTTGTTTAGCCATTTTTATATAACTAGAAATTTTAATATCACATTTTTATAATGCAACCCTTATAGAACATTACACAATTTGTAATCTATTGTAAAATCGACACTCAAGTGCTAGCTCGAGAGTAAGAGCTTAGCCTTGTTTCCTCAATGTCTTTGAGTTCAAATTCGAATCCTCTCTGAGACAGCTTGTAAATTGGTCATTAGTGTCACTTTGATTATTAAAAATTTCCCTGCCCCAATTTTTTTAGTAAAACGGCATTATTAAATTGATCATTTTTCGTGGTTACTGGGTTCAAATTTAGAATAACAACTTTGTATGAGTTTTGTGAGTGATGTTTCTTAGAATGTAGTTTAGGACTAACTCAACCCCACAAAAACAGGCTTGTGAGGTGAGGATGCCTCCTACTTATAAACACTTTTGAGACCATATCATTAGTCAATGTGAGACTTGAGTTTCCCAATACACCCCTCAAGACCCGCACTATTGGGTTTGGTGCGTGGATAATAATGGCGGGTGGCCCAAGGATCTAGGATAGACTCGATACCATCTTAGAAGGCCTAACTCAACCCCACAAAACCGGCTTGTAAGGAGAGGATGCCTACCACTTATAAACTCTCACTACAAAAAAGCAGTGATTAGCGAGGACGTTGCGAGGAAATATTAGGTCCTCGCAAACTCGCAGAATTAGCGACGGACGTAGCGAGAGAAATCGTCCTCGCAAATTAGGTAATTAGCGATGAAATAAGGTCGATGGCGATGCGATCGCCGTCGCTAAATGCAAGGCGCTAATTTCAAATTGCGCTGCACGCATTTCAAGACAAGCTTAGCGGCTGCACTAGCCGGGTCCTCGCTAATTTCTCGACCTTGACAAGACACTTTGCAAAAGACGCTGCATACTTGACAAGACACTTTACGCTTAGCAACGGAATTAGCCGGGTCCCTCGCTAATTCCCTCGCAAACTGTCATATTTTTTTTGAATATTAATCCGAACCACCTCTTCTTCTCTCTCATTTACACTCTTTTTCCCTCTTCTTCTCTATTCTTCTCTTCCACTCTCTTCTTTTCATTTCTTCTCTTCCACCACCACACCACCACCACCAACCACCACTCTCTTCTCTTTTCACTCCACTCTCTCTCATTTACTCTCTTCTTCTCTTTTCTTCTCTTCCACCACCACACCACCACCACCACCACCACCACTCTCTTTTATTCTCTTCCACCACCACCACCACCACTCTCTTTTATTCTCTTCCACCACCACCACCACCACCACCACTCTCTTTTCTTCTCTTCCACCACCACCACCACCACCACCACCACCACCACTCTCTTTTCTTCTCTTCCACCACCAACACCACCACCACTACTGATACGAATTAGAGTGCTTTAATTCGTAAGGGTAGCGGAAGCAAACAACCAATATCGAATGTACTAGGTACAACCCATATTAGTCGAATTTCGCTAAGTGTTTTTGGATAGTTTTAGTGGAATAGCAAGGGATAGGCAATGTTAAACTACACCAATAGTTTAACAAAGAGATTAGCACTCAACACCAATTGAGCTAATCGGATTATTCTTAAGACGACGCTTGCAAATAATGTAACACCCCCTTCTATTTAATCTATTATTTTGAATAATTCGAACAATCAGAGTCTACGAAAAACCTTTAGTGCGACCACTAGAGGGTGCCACATTCAAACAACCACATTAAACTCCAAATAATAATTAAAATAACTCCAAAAGGTGATACATAGCACCATAAATCCGCATTTGAGGGGTAGAAATCGTAGCGCAAATGAAATAACAACCAAAATACTGTGAATACTGCTTATCCAAGGAAATTAAAGCATAATATAACATAAACGATAAAATCTATCTATCCCTCCCTACTACGTGACGAGCCGACTGACAAATACTAGCGGAAGGTGCTCGCGTCACCTTCATCATCACACTGCAGCGTTGCACATGGGAGCAACATTCCAAGCGAGAAAGGGTGAGTTTCATTTCATAGAAAATAGTAAATAAAACATGCAACACAATCGATAAGCATTAGCACACAAACACCGTAAAGATTCAAGCAATTTCATCAATGGTCATACACACCCAAACAAACACCGTGACATATGCAAGTGCATGAGAATGCAGCCCAACGCCAAGGGCATATGCATGTGGATCCATCACCAAAAAGGCCCAAGGCATTCACCAATCACCAAAAGCCCGAAGGCATTCACCAAAAATATTTTATGAGGCCGAGGCCTATTCACCAAAATAATGCACATGCCTATGCGACGCATGACTATGCAACACCACACCAAAACAACAACGATAATAGCACCCCAATATTCACCAATAATTTTATTTGCACCTCACACCAATAGGGGTCATAAACCCTTAATCACCCAAATAACCTCACCGTTAATCCCATCACCATTAAAACAACCACCATAGCTAAATGCCCCACCAAAAAGGACCAATTCAACATCATAATAATTATTTTTGGCACCTAGGGACTAATTTAACACCATGATATTTATTTTAGCACCTAGGGATTAATTTAACACCCACCTAGGCACCCTTGCACTCCTAGGCGCCAAAAAAGCACACACAGGGCAGCCAATTGGCGCCCATACACTATTCACCGCATACCAAAACAACACGCGAGAATGTCACATACCCAGCGCCATTTCCGTGAATCGGCGCTCGTCTCGCACTACACGCACACAAAGACACACAGAATCCATACACAGGCGCCATTTCAGGGGAATTTGGCGCCTTTCCCTGTCTCGCACCACACCTACACATCACACACTGCAGATTCACGTCTGAGCGCCATTTTCGGGGAATTTGGCGCCTCTCCCCTCCTCTCTGCTACACCAAGACACACAATATCACACCAAAGCAAAGACTCAGCGCCATTTTCATGGAATTTGGCGCCTCTCGCCCCACTGCACAAACACACGCCGACACGCTCCAACTCACTCACTGTGCGCCATTTCAGGGAATTTGGCGCCCTCCTCCGCTGCTGCAAAAACACGCACAAACACACACAATGCACACACAGTGGCGCCATTTCGAGGATTTTGGCGCCTCCTCCTCGCCTACACCGCCAACTACACAGACACACACCTAATGCACACGCGCAGGCGCCATTTCAGGGGAAATTGGCGCCTCTCACATCTGTCTATATATTCTCTGCTTTAAACACCGACAACAACGTACATACATTTTTAAGACACCAACCAAATGACATATAGGTACTTTTTAAACTCGCATAAAGAACATACATAGTGGTAAAACGCAAAGACAACACCCATATATATTTTATAAAACTTGATAAAGAACTTATACGTTTCATGAAACAGGACAAGAAAGACGTATGGTTGGTAAAACAAAGAAAACAAAGAATACATGGGTTTTATGGAACACAAACAAGAATCACATGGCTCATGAAATGTTCCCAAACAAAGACTATATATATTTTCTAACACAAAGAACATCGCATATGTAGGTTCGTAAACAATAAGAATAAAGAATATATACAATTTATGATACAAAGAATAAATTTCTATATATATTCGAAAACGCCCAATTCAATCCCTCTATATCCCAATACTCAATCCTATGGTCCCATGTTTTAGAGACTATTGGCTATAAAAGGAAACTCCCCTTACCTGAAAATTGAAGGAGAATTCCACACTTGAGAATCCACCAAAATCACCACCAGTCCAAGCTTCGTTCCTCCTTTCAACTCACGCTGGAATCCTTCGTTCAAACACAAGGAGAACAACCGAAAATAAGGAAAGGGGTTGAAGATCACAAAAGGAGAAGAATGGAGAAGAATGGGTTAAACGAATTACTTACTAAATTTGAGAGAGATCTCTTCTTCCCCTTCTTCCTTTCTCCTCCGCCGCTTGCCTTCTCTTTCTCTCTGTCTCACGGTTTTCTTTCTTTGTTTTGATGGGGTAATACACACTTAGGGATCCATTAGGTTGTGAATGGGAATTGGGCCAACTAATGGGCTTGGGCCCTATTCACACCCCTCCTTTTAATTCAAATCACCTCCTGAAATTAAATAACTCCTAGTTAGTTAATTTATTTACATAATTATTGTAAACCTCAAATAACTTAATTAAATAATTAATTAAATTATTTCGGGTGTTACAATCCTCCCCACTTAGAACATTTCGCCCTCGAATTTACCTCGAGTCAAATAACTCCTGATAGGCCTCCTTCATCTTGCTCTCCAATTCCCAAGTCGTGCTCTCGCCACGGCCCCTAACCAAACCACCTTCACCAGTTGATTTCCTTACCCTCGGGACCTTCACCTCACGGCCTTCAATTCTTCATCGCATCGCTCCACAAAGGAGATTCTCTCTCACCTCCACATCGTCCATCCGAACCACACGGGATGGGTGGGGACATACTTCCTCGGTTGAGATACATGAAACACGCCATGTAAATTTGAAAGATCGGGTGGCAAGGCTACTCAGAAGCAACCTTCCCTACTCTCTCAAAGATTCGATACGGACCGATAAAACGAGGAGTCAACTTCTTAGACTTCAGAGCACGCCCGACACCAGTCGTGGGAGTGACTCTCAGAAATACGTGCTCACCAGCTTGAAATTCCAAATCCTTCCTCCTCTTATCGTGATAACTCTTCTGTCTACTCTGCGAGGCTTTCATCTTCTCACGGATCATTTTAACCTTCTCTGTAGTTTCACGGACTATTTCAGGACCAAGTACCACACTCTCCCCTGACTCATACCAACACAGAGGAGTCCTGCACCTCCTACCATACAATGCTTCGAACGGTGCCATACCAATACTCGAATGATGACTGTTGTTGTAAGTAAACTCGACCAAAGGTAGATGAGAATCCCACGAACCTCCTTGCTCAAGAACACACGCCTCAAAGAAATCTTCGAGTGATCGATTAGTTCTCTCTGCAATCTGTCCATCCGCTCATGGGTGGTACGCCGAACTCAACCTCAATTTAGAACCCAGGGCCTCTTGTAAACTCTTCCAAAATTCAGAAGTGAATCTGGGATCTCTATCAGACACAATGCTCATGGGGACACCGTGCAGCTTCACAATCGTCTTCACATAAATTTCTCGCCAACTTCGAACCTGGATAGTGATATTAATAGGCAAGAAGTGAGCAGACTTCGCGGGCCATCCACGATTACCCAAATAATACAAACCTCTTATGTGCTCTCGAACCCAATACAAAATCCATGGAAATGTCATCCCACTTCCATTCCGGGACCTCCAACGGCTGCATCAACCCCGCAGGCTTCTGATGCTCCACTTTTGACTTCTGACAAGTTAAACAGGCATATACAAACTGAGCCACCTCACGCTTCATACCAGGGCCACCAAAACAACTTCTTTAAGTCTTGATACATCTTCGTAGCTCCCGGGTGAATACTCAACTTACTCCTATGGCCCTCTTCGAGAATTGCCTTTTAATCTCTTCATTATCGTGTATACAAATCCTCCCACTGCACTTCAATACACCTTGCGCGCATCGATCTCATAGTCTTTATCATCGAATTATCAATCCCTACCGCGATCTCCACCAAATTTAATATCCCGCTTCCGAGCTTCTCTAATAATATCCAAGAATTCATTATGGATCTTCAAAGATACCCAACTGACGCTCTTAGGTGTCACCACAAATCGCACTCATATCCCTAAACCGCTCCACTAATTCGAGCTCCTTAACCATCATTGCGGACACGCAAGGCCTTCCGACTCAAGGCATCCGCCACCACATTAGCTTTACCCGATGATAATTTAAGTCAAATCGTAATCCTTCAACAACTCTAACCATCTCCTTTGCCTCATGTTCAACTCCTTCCGATCAAATAGATATTGTAACCCCTCAGTGATCACTAAACACCTCAAACCTCGAACCGCATGCAGTAATGTCGCCAAATCTTCAATGCAAACACAATTGCCGCTAGCTCCAAATCGTGAGTGGGGGGTAATTCTTCTCATGGACTCTCAATTGTCTAGATGCGTAGGCCACCACCTTACCACTTTGCATAAGGACACCTCCTAGTCCCATCTTAGAAGCGCCGCAATACACTACGAAAGGCTCTCCCGATTTTGGTAGCGTCAACACAGCGAAGTGGTCAACCTCCTCTTCAATTCATTGAAACTTTCCTCACAAATGAGAATCCCAAACGAATGCCTTCCTTTACAAGTCACCGAAGTTAGCGGGAGTGCCAACTTCGAGAACCCTTCAATGAACCGTCTATAGTAACCTGGCTAGCCCTGAAAGCTTCTAATCTCAAGAATCGACTTAGAGCCTCCCATCGCATTATCGCATCAACTTTGGATGGATCTACCGCTATACCATCCTCGTAAATGATATGCCCGAGGAAACTTACTTCCTTCAACCAAAAATCACATTTAGATAGTTTAGCATACAACTTCCTATCCTCAAGATCTCCAATATCGACCTCAAATGCTCGACATGCTCTTCCTGACTTGGAATAAATCGTAATGTCGCCGATAAAGACCACTACTAAACGATCCGGATACTCATGAAAAATGCGATTCATGTACTCCATGAATACCCCCGAGCATTTGTAACCCCAAATGGCATCACCGAATACTCGTAGTGCCCATACCGAGTCCTAAATGTCGTCTTCTAATATCTTCATCCTTAACTTTTATCCGTGATATCCCGACCTCAAATCTATCTTATCAATACACGAGCACCCACCAGCTTGGTCCATTAAGTCATCGATCCTTGGGAGCGGATACTTATTCTTGATTGTAACCTTGTTCAACTGCCGATAGTCTATGCAAAGCCTCATACTCCCGCTCTTTCTTCTTTACCAAAGAACACTGGGCTCCCCACCGAGATACACTCGGTCTTATGAATTTCTTCTCTAGCAAATCTTCAAGCCGCTTCTTCAATTCCGACAATTCCACTGCAGACATCCCTATACGGTGCCATAGACACGGGTCTAGTGCCGGGCACCAAGTCAATACCAAATTCCACCTCCTCTCCGGTGGCACATCGTGATTTCATCAGAAATACTTCGTAAAAGTCCCGCACTATCGCAACTCGTCGATCTTAGTCCGCTCTCAAGAGACAAATGACGCCATCAAGGAAAACAACTTAACTTCGTCCTCATTATCTTATGCAACCGCCTACGGCGCAACAAAGCGCATTCTCCTTCGACCGAGGCGTAAATCCACGATTTATTAAAACAGTTGATGTGGACATGGTTGTTCACTAACCAGTCCATACCTAATATGATATCGAGCCCTCCTAGTGGCAAGCAAATTAAATCCACAAGAAACTCTCTATCGAAAACCAATAGAGGACACTTAACACACACGAGAGAGGTAGTCACCGAACCCTTAGCTGGAGTGTCGATGACCATCTCCCTTTTCATGACAGATAATTCTAGGTTCAACTTATCAGCACATGCAGCAGAAACAAACGAATGTGTGGCACCAGTATCAACTATAGCAAGCAATTGAGTACCCTTAATGAAACACGTACCTCTAATTTCGTTAGCAGTCTCTGAACCCGCGAGAGCAAACACCTTCCCACTCGCCCGCTCCTTCTTTGGCTTGGAACACTTAGTACTAATATGCCCTGTCTCCCCGCAGTTGTAACATACGACATCCTTCTTATCACAGTTGGAAGATATGTGCCCCACTTTCCCACACCGATAACACCTCTTCTCATCCTTGCCTGGGCAGTCTGGACTCTTATGACCCGGTTTCCCACACGTGTAGCAAGTAATACCGGCAGTAGCATCTCCCCCACTTCGCTTAGGACCACCAACAAACTTCCCCTTGCCCTTACCAGCAGGTACCTCATACGGCTTACTCCGACCCGAGAAGTTCTTGTGTTTCTCTTTCATAACTCTGGAGTGAGCATTGCTGTCCTCCTCAAAAATCCTGCAGCTATTAACCAACACGGAGAACACGCGAACTGCTGGATACCCTATGAATTTCTTTATGTCAAGACGTAACCCGTTCTCAAACTTGATGCATTTAGAGAACTCAAAGATCCGCCCATCATAGTGCGGATAGAACTTGGACAACTCGGTAAATTTGGCAAAGATATTCAATCCGACATATTACCCGCTCGAGCCTCGAAAACTCAACTTCTTTCTTTCCACGGACATCCTCCGGGTAGTACTTCCTCCGGAACTCTCTCTGGAACACAGCCCAGGTGATCTCTTCATTGTCAGCCATCAACCTCTGCCTAACAGTCATCCACCAGTCATCAGCCTCTTTCTTCAGCATGTGCGTACCATAACGAACTTTCTGAGCATCAGTACAGTCCATCACGCGGAATATTCGCTCCATCTCTCCCAGCCACTCAAGGGCACCATCAGGGTTGTACCCGCCTTCGAAAGTAGGAGGGTTCTCCCGCTGGAAGGTAGCCAAACTGCGCGTTCCAGGGTCCACAACACCACGCAGATCACCCACAACCCCAGCCATAGCTCGGTGCAGCAACAAGTGCAAGTGCAAATCGTTCGCTCCGGCCCCGCCATTCTAGTACTCAAACAGAAAACAGAATTCAGAATCGATGAATAAAACTTAAGTGCTACATAACTTGACGACTCAACTACCGGCCGGACAGACCGAACTGCTCTGATACCAATTGTAACACCCCCTTCTATTTAATCTATTATTTTGAATAATTCGAACAATCAGAGTCTACGAAAAACCTTTAGTGCGACCACTAGAGGGTGCCACATTCAAACAACCACATTAAACTCCAAATAATAATTAAAATAACTCCAAAAGGTGATACATAGCACCATAAATCCGTACGAGGGGTAGAAATCGTAGCAGCGGAAATAACAACCAAAATACGGTAATACAGTTATCCAAGGAAATTAAAGCATAATATAACATAAACGACAAAATCTATCTATCCCTCCCCTGCTACGATCGTATGAGCCGACTCGACAAATACTAGCGGAAGGTGCTCGCGTCACCTTCAGTCACTGTCACCTGCAGCGTTGCCACATAGGAGCAACATTCCAAGCAGAAAGGGTGAGTTTCATTTCATAGAAAATAGTAAATAAAACATGCAACACAGTCAGATAAGCATTAGCACACAAACACCGTAAAGATTCAAGCAATTTCATCAATGGTCATACACACCCAAACAAACACCAGGACATATGCAAGTGCATGAGAATGCGACCAACGCCAAGGGCATATGCATGTGGATCCATCACCAAAAAGGCCCGAAGGCATTCACCAATCACCAAAAAGCCCGAAGGCATTCACCAAAAATATTTTATGAGGCCGAGGCCTATTCACCGAAAATAATGCACATGCCTATGCGACGCATGACTATGCAACACCACACCAAAACAACAACGATAATAGCACCCCGAATATTCACCAATAATTTTATTTGCACCCTCACACCAATAGGGGGTCATAAACCCTTAATCACCCAAATAACCTCACCGTTAATCCCATCACCATTAGAAACAACCACCATAGCTAAATGCCCCACCAAAAAGGACCAATTCAACATCATAATAATTATTTTTGGCACCTAGGGACTAATTTAACACCATGATATTTATTTTAGCACCTAGGGATTAATTTAACACCCACCTAGGCACCCTTGCACTCCTAGGCGCCAAAACAAGCACACGGGGCAGCCAATTGGCGCCCCATACACTATTCACCTGCACAGCCAGCAACACGCAGAATGTCACATACCCAGGCGCCATTTCCAGGGAATCTGCCCCCCCTGTCTGCACTACACGCACACAGCACACACAGAATCCATACACAGGGCGCCATTTCAGGGGAATTTGGCGCCCCCTTCCCTGTCTGCACCACACCTACACATCACACACCAGAATTCACGTACAGGGCGCCATTTTCAGGGGAATTTGGCGCCCCCCTCCCTGTCTGCTACACCAGCACACACAATATCACACCAAAGCAGCACTCAGGCGCCATTTTCAGTGGAATTTGGCGCCCCTCTCTGCCCACCTGCACAAACACACGCTGACACGCTCCAACTCACTCACCAGGCGCCATTTCAGGGGAATTTGGCGCCCCCCCCATCTGCTGCAAAAACACGCACAAACACACACAATGCACACACACAGGGCGCCATTTCAGGGGATTTTGGCGCCCCTCCCTCAGTCTACCTGCCAACTACACAGACACACACCTAATGCACACACGCAGGGCGCCATTTCAGGGGAAATTGGCGCCCCTCTCAGTCTGTCTATATATTCTCCTGTTTTAAACACCGACAACAACGTACATACATTTTTAAGACACCAACCAAATGACATATAGGTACTTTTTAAACTCGAGACAAAGAACATACATAGTGGTAAAACGCAAAGACAAAGACCCATATATATTTTATAAAACTTGATGAAGAACTTATACGTTTCATGAAACAGGGGACAAGAAGACGTATGGTTGGTAAAAAGCGGCCAAAACAAAGAATACATGGGTTTTATGGAACACAAACAAAGAATCACATGGCTCATGAAACAGCCCAAACAAAGACTATATATATTTTCTAACACAAAGAACATCGCATATGTAGGTTCGTAAACAAAATAACAATAAACATATACAATTTATGATACAAAGAATGTATTTCCTATATATATTCGTAAAACGCCCAATTCAATCCTCTATATCCCAATACTCAATCCTATGGTCCCATGTTTTAGAGACTATTGGCTATAAAAGGAAACTCCCTTACACCGAAAATTGAAGGAGAATTCCACACTTGAGAATCCACCAAAATCACCACCACCCAAGCTTTCCTCCTTTCAACTCACGCTGGAATCCTTCGCTCAAACACAAGGAGAACAGTAGAAAATAAGGAAAGGGGTTGAAGATCACAAAAGGAGAAGAATGGAGAAGAATGGGTTAAACGAATTACTTACTAAATTTGAGAGAGATCTCTTCTTCCCCTTCTTCCTTTCTCCCTGCCGCGCGCTTCCTTTCTCTCTGTCTCACGGTTTTCTTTCTTTGTTTTGATGGGGTAATACACACTTAGGGATCCATTAGGTTGTGAATGGGAATTGGGCAACTAATGGGCTTGGGCCCTATTCACACCCTCCTTTTAATTCAAATCACCTCCTGAAATTAAATAACTCCTAGTTAGTTAATTTATTTACATAATTATTGTAAACCTCAAATAACTTAATTAAATAATTAATTAAATTATTTCGGGGTGTTACAAATAACCTTTCGAAAATGTAGACACAAATTCTATGTTCTTGAACTGATTTCTATATCCCAAATGACCAGCATACATGGCATATATATAGCCAAAACATAGTTCTAATATTAGCTTATTTAAAATGGAAATAAAAGACAAGTAATAAAATGACATTATTCTATCGACCATGTAACTCCTTTTTCAATGATGGGTGGAAGGTCTAGAGTTGTCTTGAATGCTCCTTATTTGCTCCTTGATAATCGATCGTAATATGAAAGGTGATTTATTTAATTTGGTGATGAAATGATTTAAAATATCCAAGTAATTAAACTCAGCCCTTGATGATGGCTAGCAAAGGAACTCACGCCCTTAACTTCTCGGGTCAAGTTATCACGTGTGTTGATTGCGAGTTCTTCTTGATCAATTTTCGCATCATCCCCTCCCCCTTTGAAAGGAATTGACCTCAATTCTTGAATACCATCATCATCCAAATATGGTGAGAGATCTCCAACATTGAAAGTAGTATGCACTCCATATTCTCCGGCAACTCAATCTTGTAGGCATTGTCATTGATCTTTGATATAACCTTGAAAGGACCATCACTTCGAGGCATGAGCTTATTCTTTCTCTTGCTTGGGAATCTCTCCTTTCTCAAATGGACCCATACAAGATCACCTCGTTGAATAACTTAGGCTTCTTATTCTTAGACCTTTGCTTGTAGGCTTCATTAATAGCCTTGATTCTTTCTTGCACTTGCTCATGTAGTTTCAACATTGATTTGAGTTTGGCCTCGGCATCCGGATGAACTAATTCTTCCTTTGGCATAGCAATCGTGTCCAATGGCAAGTAAGGATTCACACCATAAACAACTTCAAAAGGAGAATGGTTAGTAGCATATGTAGGGGATCGATTGTAGGCAAACTCGGCATGAGCTAACTTTAAATCCCAATCCTTTGAGTTTTGTTAACCAAGCCATGCGTGAAAGTACCAAGAGTTCTATTAGTCACCTCTGTTTGCCCATCGGTTTGAGGTGATGAGAAGTACTAAACAACAACTTAGTACCCAATTTCCTCCATAATGAATTCCAAAAATAACTCAAAAACTTTGAATCACGATCGGAAACAATAGTTTTAGGAATTCCATGTAAGCGTACAATCTCACGAAAGTACAAATCAGCAACGTTACTAGCATCATCTGTTTTGTGACAAGCTACAAAGTGTGCCATCTTTGAAAACCTATCAACAACCACCATAATAGCATCCTTACCTCGCTGTGTGCGAGGCAAAGCCACAATGAAATCCATGCTCACGTCCATCTAAGGACCACTAGGTGCTGGTAATGTAATATATGATCCTGGTTTGAAAGAACTCTTTGCCATATGACAAGTAACACACTTGCTAATGACCTTTTGCACATATCCTAACATCTTTGGCCAATGAAAGTGTTCTTTTAAAATCTCCAGAGTTTTTGTAATGCCAAAGTGACCAGCCAAACCCCCACCATGAGCCTCACGAACTAGCAACTCACGAATTGAATGCCTTGGGATGCAAAGCCGATTCTCTTTGAACAAAAATCCACCCTGCATTATGTACCTCCCACATGCTCCATTTTCACAGTTAGAGTATATATCATCAAAATCTACATCCTCTTTATAATAGTCTTTCAAAGTCTCAAAACCAAGTAAACGAGTTTCGAGAATTGAAATCAAAGCATATCTCCTTAATAGTCTTTCACTACGTTACTTTTACCATCTTTGTATTTTGAAGAGAAATTAAAAGATTGAAGAAATTCAACCCATTTAGCATGCCTTGGACTCAACTTTTGTTGTCCATTGATATACTTTAAAGACTCGTGATCTGAAT
This sequence comes from Oxytropis ochrocephala, assembly GCA_020916435.1. Taxonomy (NCBI): domain Eukaryota; kingdom Viridiplantae; phylum Streptophyta; class Magnoliopsida; order Fabales; family Fabaceae; genus Oxytropis; species Oxytropis ochrocephala. The sequence continues at coordinate 63,172,154 of CM037093.1, read as the reverse complement.
GCAACACAAAGTGGTTAGAACGCAAATAATGACTCCAATGATCAAGAGCTCTTACAATAGCATAGAACTCCTTGTCATAGGTACAATATGTAACACCCTAAGTGATTTAATTAAGCAATTGATTAAATTATTTAAAGTGTTACACTATTTTAATTATATTAAGTTATAAATATAGTATTTTATAATATAGTATGTTATTTAATTGAAGGGAGTGGTATTGGAAATACTTTCTAATCTGCAGATATGGGCCCAGGAGCCCAAGCCCAATGACTTAGGCTCTAGGGTTGGTGCAATTCGCACCATTCACTCAAAAGAAAGAAAGAAAGGAATAGAGAGAAAGAAAGGAGTAGAGAAAACTAGCGCTAAAACCCTAGGGAGAAGAGAGAAGAGCATCGCACTGGCAAGGAGAGGGAGAGAAGAAGGTCCTAGTTGCGGTGGTTATTGTGCGTGACTTGGTGAGAAGCAATTTCTACGGTTTAATCTAAGGTAAGGGAGTCTCACTCTATAATAGAGAGTATAATAGGGTGTAGGTCGATTATAGAGTCTCTAGTGTTGTTAATTGAGATTGAATTTGATTATGGTATGTTTGATTTTGATGGATTGAATTGAATTGAGCATGAAAATCGATTTAGGGCTTTAATTTAGGGTTTTATGTTCTTGATTTGGCTTTGATGCATGATTGAGTGTTATGATATGAAATTGAATGTGTTGGCATGATTATAAAGTGTATTTGAGTGGTATATGATGATTAGAATTGAAAGAATTTGGGAATTGGGGTTTTGAGTCTTGGGGCGCCAATGTGCTAGGGATTTGGCGCCTGTGGTATCAGAGCAGATGAGTGGGTGTGAGTGTGTCATCGCTTTGCGGCGCCACATTCTTTGGGAGAATGGCGCCTGTACTGCTTCATGTCTTTGGAAATGTGTTGGTCTTTGGTTTGTCACTTTGTCGAGCGCCACATTGTTGGGAAAATGGCGCCACAGGCAATCGCTTCATGGGCCGGGTTGTGTTTTGTGTAGGAATGTTACCGCTCAGGCGCCAAGTTCTTTGGGAAAATGGCGCCAAGCACCAATCTGTTGGTGAGTTATGAGCATATTTTACCGTGCCATCTTTTGCAGTTGCCTGCCCAAATTCAATTTTAAACATTTTGGCTCGAGTAGTTTTATTTTTGCAGGTGTCATTTGAGAGATGTTCCGGTGGGTATTGCTGTGACACTATATGTGTGCGCATATGGGGTGGGTTGAGTGAAACTTAGAGTTCTGAGCATATTTTATCGTGCCATCTTTTGCAGTTGCCTGCCCAAATTCAATTTTAAACATTTTGGCTCGAGTGGTTTTATTTTTGTATGTGTCATTTTAGAGATGTCCTGGTGTGTGTGTTGCTGTGTGTGTGGTGCCTGTGTGCAGGGCGCCAGATTGCTAGGAAAGTGGCGCCCATTGGCTGTGTTGCAATAGGGGGCGCTAAATTGCTGGGTTTTTGGCGCCTGGTGCTATGTTGCACAGGGTGGCGCCAGAATGTGGGAAAAGTGGCGCCACGTGTCTTTGGTGTGCGGGGGCGCGAGTGTGGGGATTTTGGCGCCAGGTGGTGCCCAAGTGTGTTCTAAGTGTGATTTTGGTCCCTAGGTGACAGTTTGGTCCCTGGGTGGCAGTTTAGTCCTAAGGGCGTAGTTTTGGTCCCTAGGTGTTGTTTTGGTCCCTAGGTGCCAGTTTGGTCCAAAAGGTGTCAATTTGGTCCCTAATTGTTGAATTGGTACTAAAGGGTGTTTTAGGTCCCTGAGTGAGGATTTAGTTCCCTGGTTGTGTTTAGTCCTTGGGACATGAATAGTGATGAGCTATTAAATAAATGTAATAATGATGATGCCATGGGGGCATGGGCCATGGGGGCCAGGCCATGGGGCCAGAGTCATGGGGGCTCAATTGATTGATGAAAGTGATGAATGGTGGGCTGCGGTCTTGGTGTATAATTGATTTTGATGATGTGTGTGTTCATGAGTCACATGCATACATTCGGCTGCGGTCGCGATGATATATTGTAAAGGCTGCGGTCTGGTGTTTTATTTCGGCTGCGGTCGCGACGTATAATGAGTAATGATGAGGCTGCGGTCTGGTGATAATGGTACCACATGCATCTTTGCATTACATTGCATCCATTCCTATAAATGATGTTGAACAGATTGTAATGGTTGTGATTGTTTGACTCCTATAAACCTGATACACTGCTTATTATAGTTTCTATTACATAGTTCGAGACTCACCCTTTCTGTTGTTGTTTACCACAGGTAGTCAGGAGTGAGGGCTTGCTACCTTCACTATTTCCCGAGTCGGTCTGCTCTGATACGTAGCACCTAGGGGATGGGGTTTAGACTTCTATTTGCTTTGTTTTGCTCACTGTTGAGCTTTTATATGTGATACTCTATGTATTATTTGAGACTGCTGATTACACTTGAGATGTAACATTATTTTCCGCTGCGTGATTTGAGATATTATCCCACGTGTTTTTATGGTGTTACGTATTAATTATATTTATGAGTTGCACTGGCTGTTTGAGTATTTAAGAGATAAGTGTAGCATTCCATTTAATGAAAATAATTTTTATACTCTGATTTTTGAATTAAGTTTCCGGGTAGAAATGGGGTGTTACACAATAGTTCAATCGAGCTCCCCCAAGTTTCTCCGAGAAATAAGCTATAGGCCTTTTATTTTGTATCAAAACAACCCCAATGCCAACTCCACTAGCATCACATTCAACCTCAAATGGTTGAGTGAAGTCGGGCAAAGCTAAAACAGGAGCTTCACAAAGCTTTAACTTAATCAATTCAAAAGCCTTTTGTGCTTGCTCATTCCACCCAAACGCACCCTTCTTCAAACATTCAATAATAGGGCTTGTTATAGTGCTGAAATTCGGTATAAAGCGTCGATAAAATGATGCAAGACCATGGAAAGATCTCACCTCCGAAACTGTTGTAGGACTTGGCCATGTTTTGATAGTATCCACCTTTGTTTGATCAACCGATACTCCATCCTTAGACACAACATATCCAAGAAACACCACACTTTCAACCAAGAAATCACACTTCTCCTTCTTCCCATAGAGTTTTTGTGCTCTTAGGGTTTCAAAGATTTGTTTTAAATGAGTGAAATGCTCCTCAATAGACCTGCTATACACCAAGATATCGTCAAGATAAACAACAACAAACTTACCCAAGAATGGCTTGAGTACTTCGTTCATGAGCCTCATGAAGGTGCTAGGTGCATTCGTGAGTCCAAATGGCATAACCAGCCATTCATATAGACCATGCTTGGTCTTGAACGCCGTCTTCCATTCATCACCTTCACGCATTCTGATTTGGTGATACCCACTCCTTAGATCAATTTTTGAGAATATAACTGACCCATGTAACTCATCAAGCATATCATCTAACCTTGGAATGGGAAAGCGATATTTGATGGTTATGTTGTTCACCGCCCTACTATCAATACACATTCTCCACGAACCATCCTTTTTAGGAACCAGCAACGTCGGGACAGTGCAAGGACTCATTGATTCACGCACATGACCCCTACTGATCAATTCTTCAATTTGCCGTTGCAACTCTTTTGTGTCCTCCGGATTACACCTATAGGCAGCCTTGTTTGGTAATGGAGCTCCCGGAATTGATCAATTTGATGCTCAATTCCACGAATAGGTGGCAAACCAATTGGTAGCTCATTTGGAAACACATCTTCATACTTATCCAAGACAGCCTCCAATTGTTGTTTAAGAGGAGTTTCAATATCATCTGTTTAACATTCTTTGCAACCAACATGTAAACTAGTTCACCATTATCAATAGCATTTTTACTTCATTTTCAAAGAGCAAACATAGTGAGGCTAGGACTTTTACCTCTTTTTGTAGTCATGGAACGGACTTCATTTGATGCCATAGGTTTCAAAGACAATCCTCTTACCTTTGTAGTTCAATTCATACTCATTTGATCTTCCTCTGTGCGTCACATCTCTATCAAATTGCCAAGGACGTCCCAAAAGTATGTGACTCGCATCCATAGGCACAACATCACACACGATATCATCAACATAAGACCCCATGATTAACCCCACACGAACCTGACTTGTAACTTTTATACTACTCCCATTGTCCAACCAATGTAATGCATAAGGTCTAGGATGTTTTGTTGTGAGCAATCCTAACTTAGACACCATTTCAGTTGAAGTTGCATTGGTACAACTCCCTCCATCCACAATGACACTACACCATTTGTCCTTCACTTGGCACTTAGTGTAGAAAATCTGATCCCTTTGATCCCCATCCAAGGGTGCAGTTTTAGCTTGTAAAGTTCTAAGAACCAAAGTATCATAGATGGGAGGTCCATATTCTTCTACCTCATCCTCGACGTATTCAACAATTTCAGGTCCATCCATGCCAACATTGCCACCAGATTCTTCCTCTTCCTTAACCAACTCATCACGCATGCTAACCGCTTCTCCGAGGTCACGACTGCTGATTAGGACAAGCTCTAGCAAAGTGTCCAAAGCCTTGACACTTAAAACACCTAACCTTACGACATGCTAGTCTCTTTGGGTGCAAAAGACTAGACTATTTAGAAGTAGGTTCATCTTGTTTTGGTTGAGTCACATTTGGCTTAGTGCTAGGGGCTGCATTTGCACCACACGACACACCTCCTCGGACCAACCACTTGAACTTCCAAAGATTATATCCGCTCTTATTCGATTTTCAATTTTTACGCACAAGGTACACAAAGTGTCGAAATCGAGATAATTACATAGCTCAACAAAGAAAGGCTATGTTCTTATTCGCACCACGAAGAAAACGACTCATTTTTTGCTCTTCATTTTCCTCCAACTCACCCATTAAACATAGGTTTTCGAATTCATCAAGATACTCAAGAACACTCATTTTGCCTTGTACTAAATCAAATCTTCTTATACAAGTTCAATCGGTGGTTCGATGGCACATACCTTTTGCGCAACTTTCTTTCGTGGACTCCCAAGAACCGATTTTCTCCTTCCTATCTCGTATTCTTTGAGCCTTCAAACCCTCATACCACAATGATGCACTTTTGCTAAGTTTCAGAATAGCATACTTACAACGCTTTTCATCGTCAAGATCCTTGAAATCAAACATTCTATCGATCTTACGCTCCCATTCCAGATAAACCTCCGGGTCTGCACTGCCATTGAATTCAGGTAGCTCGGTGATTTTGAACTCATCCACGTTTGGACGTGGTTCACCCCTTCTAGGCCTCCATCGATCATCTCCCACACCGGCGCTCCTTAAGGCTTCACGCAATTTGTCCAAGAAATCATCACTGTTGAAATCCACCATTGTCACGTAACAAGGATTCAGAGCCGAAGCTCTGATACCACCAATGATACGAATTAGAGTGCTTTAATTCGTAAGGGTAGCGAAAGCAAACAACCAATATCGAATGTACTAGGTACAACCCATATTAGTTGAATTTCGCTAAGTGTTTTTGGATAGTTTTAGTGGAATAGCAAGGGATAGGCAATGTTAAACTACACCAATAGTTTAACAAAGAGATTAGCACTCAACACCAATTGAGCTAATCGGATTATTCTCAAGATGACGCTTGCAAATAACCTTTCGAAAATGTAGACACAAATTCTATGTTCTTGAACTGATTTCTATATCCCAAATGACCAGCATACATGGCATATATATAGCCAAAACATAGTGCTAATATTAGCTTATTTAAAACTGGAAATAAAAAGACAAGTAATAAAATGACATTATTCTATCAGCCATGTAACTCCTTTTTCAATGATGGGCTGAAAGGTCTAGAGTTGTCTTGAATGCTCCTTATTTGCTCCTTGATAATCGATCGAATATGAAAGGCTGAGTTATTTAATTTGGTGATGAAATGATTTAAAATATCCAAGTAATTAAACTCAGCCCTTGATGATGGCTAGCAAAGGAACTCACGCCCTTAACTTCTGGATGGTTGTCACGTGTGTTGATTGCGAGTTCTTCTTGATCAATTTTCGCATCAACTACCACCACCACCACCACCACACAACCACCACCACCTCCACATACATCTCACTCTCTTTCTCCCTTACTCTTCTCCTTCTCTCTCTACGACACCACCACCACCACGACCACCACCACCACCACACCACCACCACGACCACTCCTCTCTCTCTCTTTGAAAATTTTGGTTATAATAATAATAATAATAATAACAACAACAATAATAATAACAATAATAATAATAATAATAATAATAATAATAACAGTAATACTAATACTAATACTAATAATAATAATAATAATAATAATAATAATACTAATAATAATAATAATAATAATAATAATAATAATAATAATAAACAACTCAGATTGAGAAGCGTGCCAGTCAGACTCGGGAAGCGTGCTGTCAGCATTAGCGACGGAATTAGCGAGGGACTGTCCCTCGATAATTAGCGACGGAACACATTTCTCTCGCTAATTCCATTAGCGAGGAGGGAATTAGCGACCGAACTGGTCCCTCGCTAATGGCAATTAGCGATGGAATTGGGCATGTTAGCGACCGAAAATTCCCTCGCTAATGACCGTGTTTTTTGTAGTGTCTTTTACAGGCCATATCACATCCGATGTGGGACTCTTAGCACACAACCCTCACGCCCAGGAATAGACATATGGTGTGTGGGTCAGTCCGGAAATAGACATCTGGAGCATGCTCCGAATGGCCCCAGACGACAACAACGCCCGGATGATCTTGGATTGACTACGATACTGTCTCTTAGAATTAATGTAGTTTAGGTCTAATTCAACCCCACAAAACTGCCTTGTAAGGTGGGGATGACTTCCACTTATAAACTCTTTTTCATGCTATATCACATCTGAAGTGGAGACTCTTAACAATATTTATCACTCTAGTTATAAACTAATAAAAACCAATTAAAAATTGTACATCCAGATTTCCTACCATATTTCTTTATAAACCATCTCCAAAATAACTAGTTAATATCGCACTCTTTAATACACAAATACTTTTTTGGTTAGTTGGATTCTTAAGAGTCCATCAAATTTACAAGAATACATCATTTAGAGTAATTCTTAGGTGCTGAGATCCATTTGATTATTTTTGAACTAATAAAAAAGAGTATTAAAGAGGAGTGATTCATATGGTTTGCTATATCCTTCCTTCTTTCATGTAATAAGACAAAGATTCATCAATTGTGGTGTCGGAGGAGTTTGATTAAATTATTATTTAATTAATTGCATCAATCAAATACTGCTGTGTGCCTTTCTAAACAATGTTTTCTGTCAATTTTCTTATACTTTATTTTAAGATATGGTTGCGAAAGCGTACACACTCTGCCGACGTGTTGTTCTCGTTTTTCTGTCTTGATAGGCAAATACAGTATATTTTACTTTTGAGGAAAATTAAAAATTGAAGAACGATGAGGACTTTTTCTTTGGGATGAATTAGTCATAATCCTCCTCCTCATTTATTATTTTTAATTTAATAGTTAATAAGTACTCCCTCGTCTCATAATAGTACTAGTATATGAATTATGGTAGATTGTAGGTAATATTTTTTAGTACTTTATTTAGGGTATAATAAAAATAGGTAGGGTGGCAAAGATAATAGGTGAGGGTAGGTAGAGTAGGTATTGACACGAGATTAGTAAAAGAAGGAAGCGAAAATTGAAAGTCCGTCCATAAAGAGGAAGGATCTTTACTTTTTGTGAATGTTTGGAATAAATGAAGTGACAAGTTACTTTTTGTGTTACCTTGGTGTTGATGTAGAGTAGATTAATTCACTTTAATCGTAAAATAGTTGAAAAACGTTGATGGGCACAGTGACTGGGTTCTTTTAGCGGTCCCATAAACCCAAAAGGACGTAAGAGGGGGAAGTGGCAGTGGCCTTGGCTGGCAACTACCCAACCCGAAAGTGACTTGAGCACCCACGTATGACACGTGTCATAACGAGGTTTCATGGACCACAACATAGTACTGGGAGTGCGGGCCAAAGGTGATTGAATTAATCAGGTTCGTAAATTTGTAATAGACTGAGACATTGGGTACGTTACGTGATGAGGTAAGGTAAGGTGTGTGAGACAGAACTGCGTAGCTATGTTCAGCTGAGCTTTAGCTAAAATCTGAATGAAGAGAAACTTGCCGGCGGCTGAAGCACACATAGCTACACGCCTACACCTTTCATCCACTTTGTTTTCAATTTTTCTTTTTCGTTATAAATAAACTTATACTTTATCCCTTCCCTTTCCTATATAAGTAAAAGACGATTATGCATATTTATTAAGAACAATTGAAAAAATTAATATGTTTCTTATAATATTTTTAATAACTTTTTTTTCTTAGAGCGCCGCGCCCAACGCAATCAATGTTCAATACACGTATACCAATACTACGCTTATAAATATCGCACGAATCTCGCCGAATTGGTGACGCTATTTATTACTATTCACTATTCACTGCTGACTTGGGCGTCGGAGTGCCATCGCAGGTACCACCCAGGCGAGACCCAGATCAGCGACCGAGCTAAGGAATTACACCAACACCACATCTACTGATCAGGTACGATCATTGGCGACCACAGTGGGAGCGAATTGAACACTTCCACCATGCAACCAAGGAGGCACGCCACGCGAGCCTCGTCGACAGCTGACCCCTCTGGGCGAAATGCACTCCCCAGCAAACCCCAGAGGGCGTCCCACAAACCATCCATGAGTCACAGGACAATCCTCGCCAGAACCTCCGTGTGGGGGCGCCGAGGCCGATATTGAGCAGATCTCGCAGCCGGCTAAACAAAGAATTGGACCGAGTTGGTTGATGCGAGAATTGATGCCTCCCGCGCCCGAGCATGTAACTCATGCTATCTTACGATTCTGCAGAACAAGAATCAAATTATTGCCGATCGCGGCCGCTCTTTCTCACTATGAAAAAGGATCCATCCCGCCGCCAACCCGTGCGGATGGCGAAGGACCTCAGTGCAAGTGCGCCGCTTCCCACGGGCATTTAACTCCTCCCCGAAGAAACGATCGCCTCAAAGAGCCCCAAAGACGCCGATCCCCGACGCTGCAGAGTCGGGGCCGTGAGGTCTCCCACCCGTAGGGCGTGCGCAGCGCCGCCCCGCCTCAAGACCAAGATTACGCAGATTCTAGTTACAACCCTAATCGATCGCTCGCCACAAGGTATTCATCGGTACGAGTCATCCGATTCTCGTAATTCAAGAAGCCGGTCTTGGGACTCGTACGACGAGTTGGACAACTACTATAAAGGGGAGATCAGGGGCGAATCCCACCGATCGAAGATGCATGCGCCCGAGCGAAATAGGGGCGATCGGCCCGGTTCCCACCTATGGCCACATGATGGGCGGCTACTTTAATACCCACAAATGAAGTGTGTGCTTTACAGCCTTTTGGGTCGGAAGATTTGGCGACCGGGCATGGTCCATTCTCGAGGGAAATCAGGCGTTACCGCATTCCCAGAGATCTGAGAAAGCCGCCAAATATGAATAAATTCGATGGTCGCGGCGACCCGATAAGCACGTCGCGGTGTTTCAACAATTGCCGCAGCTTATGAGAAGTGAGCCCAACCATGAAGTCGCGCACTTTTCCTCAATCGCTCGACGGTCGGTATTTGGAATGGTGGGAGTCGTTATGCCCAACACTATTTCCTCTTGGGAAGGCTTAGTCGCAACTTTCTAGGCCAACTACACGCTAACCGCCGCCAAGATGTGTTCGAGGAACATCCGATACTGGCCGTTCAAGCGCGAATGAGGAATTCAACACCGGCGCAGCAGACCATCCGCGACTGACCGATAAGACAAATTGAAATACCTCAGCGGGGAATACGGCGGATCATAGGTTTGCAGAGAAATTCATCCTCAACCGCTACATGGACCTTGGTATATTCTTAAGGAGGCCAACGAAAACATGGGTTACGAGGAAACGCTGGCAACTAGAAAGGGCGCCGTGCGCGCGACCCAAGGAAGAGCATGGCAGCCACGTAAGAGCCGAGAATGACGCAGGGAAGGTAGCCGATTTTCGTCAAAAGAAGTTCGAGCACCGTATCAGCCGAATACGCCCATTGCGCAAATCTACATGGACTGTCAGAATAACGAGTTTGCTGGAGTGAAGCGTCCCGACCCGCTTCTCAAGAAAGGCGGCCGGTACACCAAGAAGTATTGCAGATATCACAAGAGTAAGGGCCATCAGTAACACCCCTTTCTACCCCCTTAATTTCCAACGTCATTATCGAGTATTCTACTGTTTTCAAAATATTATTTAAGTAGTAGAAAGAAATGTTACGTCTTCATTAAATGAAACTCATCGTATGCACCATTAAGTTTGTGCAACAACACATACATCATAAAGTAAAAACTTCAAAAACCATCTAATCACAAATGAAATTGTAACACCCCTTCTACTTAATACTAATTTAATTAATAAAAATCGAGTTCAAAAATCGTTTTCCTTTTCAAAGATACATCCTCGCGGAATGCTACGCTCATCAAACATCACTTTCACTTAGCCAATAATACTTTTCATTAATAAAATATAATTGCGTGATACATAGCACGACTTAAATGGGCGAACCCTCAAATTCTACTACATCAATCTATTACGATTCAACACTAATCTTAAACAACTAATAGACTACCCGCTCCTCGCCGACGTCACAGAGCAAGACGCCACAACTAGATCGAGGAAAGAAAGGACCTTCACCCAGATCACCGCGACGTTGCCGACATAAGAAGCAACATATAAAGCAAGAGGGTGAGTCTCTTTTCATAAATAATAAAGTGTATGATAAACATTATGCTAGAGAAAGACAACTAGAAACACTCCGACTCAACCAACCACACACCACACCAAGTTAAGACACACCAATTCCTAATCATCAATGCATACACCAATGTGCATGAGAATATGCATGATGCGCACCCAAAACACCAAGGGCATATGCATGATGGATCCATTAAGACCAAGTCTTCTGCTATCACCTTAGGACTCAAGTCCTCTGCTTTCACCATAGGACCAAGTCCTCTGCTTTCACCATTATGCTTATGATTTATGCGACACCATGAACAATGCATAACACTCAACATATACATCATTCAATTAAATCATAACACAATCTCAGTAACTCACCAATTAGACCGCAACCTTCAGTTAATAAATAGGACCTAAGTCCTCTGCTCACCTCTCTAGGACCAAGTCCTCTCTGATTCTCACCATTTTCATTTATTTTAATGCCCATCAGGGACTTCATCATTTATTACTCCTCTACTCGTAGCCATAAGGCCAACAACACACATACGTCATTCTCTGTGCTAAGGCCGACGTCTCTATAGCTAGCGTCCAACTCACTGGACATCTCCACACCTCATTCCCTAGCTCTACAGCTAGCGTCCAACCCATTGGACACTTTGTCCCCAAAGGTATTGGACTACACAAATACTACGAGGACCACAACGTCACCTAAGACTAAAACGTCACCTGGGGACCAAACTCGACTACACCATTCACCCACTTAATCGTTCTCGCACTGTAGACAACACTCACGCTGCGCCCGTCGGCGGCGTCCCTATGCTACTCGGGGTCGAACAAAGACTCGGCACACTCATCCCGCACCTCGCACTCGCATCACCTCGGCCACACACGCCGACTGGCGCAAGGGGCACACCACATTTGGCGCCCACACCGAGACCCTCACGGCACAAGGGCATGCCACACTTGGTGCCCCTCACCGTGACCCACACCCCTACCAAAAACACAATACGCTACACACACCAAGTACTACGCACACGCCCCATCAAGCACAACGCGCACACCATCCCGAACACGCACTCACTCCACTTCACCTCAACTCGGTATCCTCTCACTTCACGCCAATACACTCTCGCTTCACTTCGCACACAGATACCTACATCTCAACTCACTTAAATAGCTACCCTTAGGCATACTTAATCTACACCTTGATACTTCACTTAGACAGCTACACCTCGTCATCATCCACCTCGGCTTCTACCTCAGTTACCACTTACAGTTACACTAAGGAACATCACCTCTTCACCATTCACCTCGGTTACTACCTATAGTTACACTTAAGATTCAATACCTCATCATCATCCACCTCTACGACTACCTCGTTTCGCCTCGACTATACTCACGTAAACTCGGCACCACTCGGTGCCTCGACTCCACAACACCTCGGCGCACCCTATTGCACCCCAAGATACACACCCTACCCTTCGTCTCCACTACACAGCACCTTGGCGCACCACGTTGCACCTCGGCACACACACCCTATCTTCCATCACACCTACACTTCAACACATACACTTCGGTATATACACCCTATACATTGGCAATACTAGTTTAGACGTCCATGCACTACACCTCCTCAACTACACATAGGCTTATTCACAACTCACTTCATCATCTACACTTAGTCATTTCATCATCTACACTTAGTCACTTCATCATCTACACGTAGTCACTTCACACCTAACCACACAACTTCACCTTGATTACTACACTTAGCACAATACGCCTAAGCACTCACCTCATCTCGCCCACTACACTTGGGGCACACTACACCTAAGCACTCACCTCACCTCGGCCACTACACTTAGGCACACTACACCCAGCACTCACCTCGGCTCCTGGCATACGACACAACACCTCGGTGCACTCTTTGGCACCCTGGTTCTCTACTCGCGACACGTTAAGCTTCACTACACTTACTATTCAACGCACCTAAACCTCGGTACACTCACCTTGGCGGATACACGCTATAACATAACGCCTCGCACTTCAAAGAACTACGCTTTTAGGTATATATACACTCCACTTCGGCCACTTCACCTCGGTATACAAACCCTCACCCTGCGGTAGCTACAAGTCGACACATTACACCTCGGTTTACACTCCCTTATCCTTCGTCTCCTATACATCATCACTTACGCTCCGTCACCTATATTCAACACTTACGCATTGGCACACATACGCCTCACTTCTGCAAGTACACCTAGGTATTATGTACACTACATCTCGGCCACAACACCTCGGCATACCCACTCTACACCTCGGCAAGTACAATTCGATACCTATACTTAGTATCGATACCCTTACATTACGCTACTTATACTCACACTCATCTCGGCTCCCATGACTCGTTAGTTACACTTCGACACATTACGATCATCCCTTAGGTTCGATACACTTGTCGTTACACACTCCTATCTTGGCATACTCACATCTCTGGTAGGATTGCACCAGAACTTAACGCCCGCACTCTCGAACTATACTTAGGTAAATTTATACTATACACCTCGACAATCGTGTCTCTCTACACGCCTAGTCTACCTCTTCCTTCCCTTCTAGTTCTCACGCTAGGATCATACTTAAGCACACTATTATCCACCTATACCTTCAAAACTGGTTCATCACTCCTTAAGAACTTCACGAAGGTTACAACACTCACACTACACTCCACTGGGTGAGAGTTTCTCGGTTCCCATTTCACTCTTAAGTCACTCGTATGACCAACACCACAACAACTCAACACAACCTGATCAAGTGAAACTAACACACAACTTCAAACACATCAAACACACAAAACATACAAGGCAAACTCAGAAATCATTCCTAGAGTCTACTCACACATAACACATATCATATACTCTATTATAGACGAAAAAGAGAGCCCCCTACCTCAAAAGATTGAAGAAGTAGCACTCTCTCCACCAAGCCTTCCCGATCCACCAAGAATCACCAACATTCCAGCCTCCTCCTCCTTGGCATTGAGCTCTTCCACGCCAAGCTTCCTCTTCCTCTCTCTAAAAGCCATCTCACCTACCACTCTCTCTCTTACTTTCCCTTTGCCTTTTCTTAGATTTTGGTGGTAATGGACTCTCCACCATCGACTACTACACCTTAAGCATGAATATGGGCTTAATTCATGGATCATGGGACTAACTCTCATGGGCCTCTAATCACACTCCCTCCATTACTTAAATTACCACTCCCCTTTTACTAACCACCACTCCTCATTTAAATCAAATACCTCCTAAATACCCTAAAACTCCAATTAATCCTTTGACTTAACCAAATGTTGTAAGCCTTAAAGAACCCACTAAATAAATAATTGAATTATATTTGGGGCGTTACAACTCTCCCCACTTAGAATATTTTCGTCCCTCGAAAATCTCCTCATTTACATGAACACACTAGTTCTATCAATCTTATTCTTGCTCCCAACTATCAACAACACCTCCTTGTATACCTAGGACTAGGACATACACACCCCTCTACACATTTACTGTGTACCAAAACTCTATTCTCGGGTCACCAAAGTCTCACTCGATGATCCAAACTCCATTAATTTATCGTTAGGGAACTACACCATAGCAATCATTTAAGGTACTAATGCTCCTATCTTACGTCAATCTATATCCAAACCACAAACAATGCCTTCCTCATTTCTAAGCATTCCTATTCTTCGTCTGCTAATTCTAATCCATTAATCGTCAAAGTTACACACTATCATCCAGATCCTATATAGGTACTCCCTCGACTACCATACTTTTAAGAAAAAATTTTCTACCTTAGGCTTTCCAGAAACCATATCTCTAAACTTTTTCCAAAAAGGCATGCTCTATTTTCTTTGCATGAACTTCAAACCCAAAGTGTCAATCCTTATTTTGACATCTCCTACTATCAACCCCCAAATCAAACTCAAACATCCATAAGGCACCTATTTATCTAAAAATTAATAGTCAATCAAACTTGCACACACCACTCAATCAATCCAGTTGTAATTAGTACATATTCAAAATTTATAATAATTACGAGTTATGGTCACCTCTTTCATTGGGAATGAGTTATCGGGGTGATCAGTCCCTCCTACTCACGCATCCAATTTAGTTAAGGTCACAAAACTACGTCTTTTCAAAATTTACACCTTTCACATTGAAGGACTTTTAACGCAGATCCAGTACGGCGCGTCGTCACGACTTCCTCCCTTGGCGTCGTTAAAATGCTCTTCTAATCACACATACCTCACTTAATACAAACAACAGTCACAAGCAACTACAAGCAATGCTACAATCATCAGCTGCAACCCACTAGACAAAATCTACAACAAACTCTCGGTTGGAGATCAACAAGAGATCTCTGAGACACTACGACTGGGCAAACTTTGTAACGCCCAAAATAATTTAATTATTTATCTAATTAAGTTATTTAAGGCTTGCAACACTTAATTAAATTAATTAATTAAGTTGGGATTATTTTATCAAAAAGGGAGTCTAGTTTATTTAAGTGGAATGATTGAGTTAGAATTCATTTTTTTTATTTTACTTTCAGGGAGTATGTGAGTAAGTAAAATAGTGGTGCAAATAAAGGCCCAAGTCACTTAATGACCCAAGCCCAATTGCCTAAAAACCCCAAAACCCTACACAAAGTCACATAACCCTCATTTTGAAAGGAGAAACCAACGAAAGGAATAGAGAGGAAGGAGGGCAGCAGCTGGCGTGAAGGAGAAGGAGGAAAGGTGAGAACTTTTCCTTTGATTCTTGGAGTAGGAGGGCCACGTTTTGTTTTCAGCAGCTAGGGAGGTTGGAAAATACTCCATTCTTGTGGTTCTTGGTGTTGGCTTGGAGGTTTGAACTTAAACAAGGTTAGGGGACTCTCCATTACATCTATGATAACTTGTAGGATATGTTTTATAGGTAAAATAGCTCTAGGTATGATTGTTGTGTGAAATTAATGTGATTGTATGTTGGTTGATGTGTGAATTAATTGCTATTGTTGGTATCACATTGCTTGTTGATGGAAAATGTATGTTGTGAATCATGCATGCTATATGTTTGAGAAAATGTGACCATGAAGAGAGGTGTGTGTATATGATAATTTAATGAAATGAATTTGATGTCTTTATATGTGTGGTTGTGTGAGAAAATAATTTGTTGAAGAGAAAATTGGATTTGAGGTGTTTTGAGTGGAGGTGTTTGAGGGGGCGCCAAATGCCTAAGCAAATGGCGCCAGGGGGCTGAATATTGCTTGTCGTTATGCATGTGCGGGGGGCGCCATTTGCTAGGCAAATTGGCGCCCGCTGACGGCTTGGGTGGGACTGTGTCTCGGCCAGATGTTTCCGGGCTGGGGCGCCACCACTGGGAATTTGGCGCCTGTGATCAGGTGTGTGTGTGTATATTGGCGTGACACGGAACAGGGCGCCAAATGGGCGGCCTGCGTGTGTGTGTGTGCGCTGAGAGTGGTGCGGTGCGGCGCAGGCGCCAACCGAGCGCCCTTGTGCGTGTGTGTGCTGCGCAGTGTGTGTGTTGCGCTAAGCTGGGCGCCAAAGTGGCTGCCCTTGGCGCCTTGGTGCCCAAAAATGTGTCTAGGGGATGGTTTAGTCCCTAAGAATTAATTTAATCCTTGGTGTGACTAAATAGTCCCTAAGAATTAAATTAATCCTTGGCGTGACAAAATAATCCCTTAGTGTCTAACTAATCCTAATAAGGTCAACATAAGTCCCTAAATACTAAATTAATTATAATGTGTTTAAATACCCCTTAAATACTAAAGTAAACTGTCGTGAGTCAAAATGGTCCTTAGGTGGGATTTAGTCCATGGGTGAGAATTGACTTAATAAATAAGTTGTGTTGGTAAGGTGATAACAAAGTGGTGGGTTAATGTCGAGGTGTTGAATTAATAAATGATGAGGGCTTCGGCCAAAGAGGTGGTTAATAAATGATGAGGGCTTCGGCCAAAAAGGTGAGTTGATGATTGGTGTGATGCATTTGTTGTATTGTGAAGCATTTGTCATGGAGTCGCATGAATCATATGCATATAAACAAGGTGGGTTGGCTTCGGCCAAATGACGAGGGCTTCGGCCAAAATGACGAGGGCTTCGGCCAAAATGACGAGGGCTTCGGCCAAAATGACGAGAATGGATCCACATGCATATTGCATACATGCACGAACCCATACATTCATAGAATGCTTGCTGATGCTTAATTAATTTGTGATTGTTGTTCTTAGCATTACAATTGAGTGGTAAATGTCTTAATTGTGAAAGGTTAATGTTGCTAGATGTTTTCTGCTTATAATGCTTATCTTACTTGTTATTATTTATGTAAAGAGACTCACCCTAGCATTTTTATGTTGCCTGATCTCGTGGCGACATGCAGGTGATTCAGAGTGAAGATCTCTAGACTTTTGGGGTTTGAGTCAGCTCTGATCTAGTAACACCCGGGGTTGGGGTCTTAGTATTACTATTTTATCTTTTGGACTAGACTGTTTTAAATTATGTATTGAGGGTGTTGAACTTAATTTTATTTTCCGCTGCTGTGAACTATTTTCGGATGATTGTAAACATTAAACAGGTTTTAGGGTTTTATCCCATGTGACCATGATATGCAGTTTACGCACTTGATGCGTTTGAATTTTTAAATATGTTTTGACGATGTTTTGTTAAATGTACCACCCTCTTTGAGGTGCGTGGACAAATTTTGAAAACCTCGATTTTTATTAAATAAATAATAAGTAGTAGAAGGGGTGTTACAAACTTGGCGGACAGCACTCGAATCGCTCGATACCAACATGTAACACCCTTTCTACTTAATACTAATTTAATTAATAAAAATCGAGTTCAAAAATCGCTTTCCTTTTCAAAGATACATCCTCGGGGAATGCTACGCTCATCAAACATCACTTTCACTTAGCCAATAATACTTTTCATTAATAAAATATAATTGCGTGATACATAGCACGACTTAAATGGGGCGAACCCCTCAAATTCTAATACATCAATCTATTACAGTTCAACACTAATCTTAAACAACTAATAGACTACCGGCTCCCCGGTTCGACGTCACAGAGCAAGACGCCACAACTAGATCGAGGAAAGAAAGGACCTTCACTCAGATCACCTCGCACGTTGCCGACATAAGAAGCAACATATAAAGCAGTAGGGTGAGTCTCTTTTCATAAATATTAAAGTGTATGATAAACATTATGCTAGAGAAAGACAACTAGAAACACTCCGACTCAACCAACCACACACCACACCAAGTTAAGACACACCAATTCCTAATCATCAATGAGACACCAATGTGCATGAGAATATGCATGATGCACTCCAAAACACCAAGGGCATATGCATGATGGATCCATTAAGACCAAGTCTTCATATCACCTTAGGACCAAAGTCCTCTGCTTTCACCATAGGACCAAGTCCTCTGCTTTCACCATTATGCTTATGATTTATGCGACACCATGAACAATGCATAACACTCAACATATACATCATTCAATTAAATCATAACACAATCTCGCATTCTCACCAATTAGACCGCACACCTTACTGCTTCATAAATAGGACCTAAGTCCTCTGCTTACCTCTAGGACCAAGTCCTCTCATTTCACCATTTTCATTTATTTTAATGCCCATCGTGGGACTTCATCATTTATTACTCCTCTACTCGTAGCCATAAGGCCAACAACACACATACGTCATTCTTCGTAAGGCGCCGACGCCTCTACATCGCCAACAAATTTCTATAGCTAGCGCCCAACTCACCGGACATCTCCACACCTCATTCCCTAGCTTCATAAATGAAGGCGTCCAACCCATTGGACACTTTGTCCCCAAAGGTATTGGACTACACAAATACTACGAGGACCACAACGTCACCTAGACTAAAACGTCACCTAGGGACCAAACCTCGACTACACCATTCACCCACTTAATCGTTTCCGCACTGGACAACACTCACAGCTTCGTCCCGCAACGTCTATGCTACTCGGGGTCGAACAAAGACACCTCGGACACTCATCCCGCACCTCGGCACTCTCGCATCACCTCGCCACACACACGCCGGGACTGGCGCGCAGCGGGCACGCCACATTTGGCGCCCACACCGAAACCCTCACGGCACAAGGGCATGCCACACTTGGTGCCCCTCACCGTGACCCACACCCCTACCAAAAACACAATACGCTACACACACCAAGTACTACGCACACGCCCCATCAAGCACAACGCGCACACCATCCCGAACACGCACTCACTCCACTTCACCTCAACTCGGTATCCTCTCACTTCACGCCAATACATGCACTCTCGCTTCACTTCGCACACAGATACCTACATCTCAACTCACTTAAATAGCTACCCTTAGGCATACTTAATCTACACCTTGATACTTCACTTAGACAGCTACACCTCGTCATCATCCACCTCGGCTTCTACCTCGCTTACCACTTACACGGTTACACTAAGGAACATCACCTCTTCACCATTCACCCTCGGTTACTACCTATAGTTACACTTAAGATTCAATACCTCATCATCATCCACCTCTACGACTACCTCGTTTCGCCTCGACTATACTCACAGAAACTCGGCACCACTCAGTACCTCGGTACTCATCAGTACCTCGGCACTCCACAACACCTCGGCGCACCCTATTGCACCCCGGATACACACCCTACCCTTCGCCTCCACTACACAAAGACCTTGGCGCACCACGCTGCACCTCGGCACACACACCCTATCTTCCATCACACCTACACTTCAACACATACACTTCGGTATATACACCCTATACCTTGGCAATACTAGTTTAGACGTCCATGCACTACACCTCCTCAACTACATAGGCTTATTCACAACTCACTTCATCATCTACACTTAGTCATTTCATCATCTACACTTAGTCACTTCATCATCTACACTTAGTCACTTCACACCTAACCACACAACTTCACCTTGATTACTACACTTAGGCACAATACGCCTAAGCACTCACCTCATCTCGGCCACTACACTTAGGCACACTACACCTAAGCACTCACCTCACCTCGGCCACTACACTCAGGCACACTACACCTAGCACTCACCTCGGCTCGGCTTATACAACACAACACCCTGGTGCACTCTTTGGCACCTCGCTTCTCTACTCGCGACACGTTAAGCTTCACTACACTTACTATTCAACGCACCTAAACCTCGGTGACACTCACCTCTGCAGATACACGCTATAACATAACGTCTGCACTTCAGCAACTACGCTTAGGTATATATACACTCCACTTCGGCCACTTCACCTCGGTATACAAACCCCTCACCTCGGTAGCTACAAGTCGACACATTACACCTCGGTTTACACTCCCTTATCCTTCGTCTCCTATACATCATCACTTACGCTCCGTCACCTATATTCAACACTTACGCATTGGCACACATACGCCTCACTTCGGCAAGTACACCTAGGTATTATGTACACTACATCTCGGCCACAACACCTCGGCATACCCACTCTACACCCTCTAAAGTACAATTCGATACCTATACTTAGTATCGATACCCTTACATTACGCTACTTATACTCACACTCATCTCGGTTCCCATGACTCGTTAGTTACACTTCGACACATTACGATCATCCCTTAGGGTTCGATACACTTGTCGTTACACACTCCTATCTTGGCATACTCACATCTCGGTAGGATTGCACTGTAACTTAACGCCTGCACCTCAGAACTATACTTAGGTAAATTTATACTATACACCTCGACAATCAGGTCTCTCTCTACACGCCTAGTCTACCTCTTCCTTCCCTTCTCTAGTTCTCACGCTAGGATCATACTTAAGCACACTATTATCCACCTATACCTTCAAAACTGGTTCATCACTCCTTAAGAACTTCACGAAGGTTACAACACTCACACCAGCTCACTGGGACTGAGAGTTTCTCAGTTCCCATTTCACTCTTAAGTCACTCGTATGACCAACACCACAACAACTCAACACAACTGCACTGAAGTGAAACTAACACACAACTTCAAACACATCAAACACACAAAACATACAAGGCAGCTCAGAAATCATTCCTAGAGTCTACTCACACATAACACATATCATATACTCTATTATAGACGAAAAAGAGAGCCCCCTAACCTCAAAAGATTGAAGAAGTAGCACTCTCTCCACCAAGCCTTCCCGATCCACCAAGAATCACCAACATTCCAGCTCCTCCTCCTTGGCATTGAGCTCTTCCACGCCAAGCTTCCTCTTCCTCTCTCTAAAAGCCATCTCACCTACCACTCTCTCTCTCTTACTTTCCCTTTGCCTTTTCTTAGATTTTGGTGGTAATGGACTCTCCACCATCGACTACTACACCTTAAGCATGAATATGGGCTTAATTCATGGATCATGGGACTAACTCTCATGGGCCTCTAATCACACTCCTCCATTACTTAAATTACCACTCCCTTTACTAACCACCACTCCTCATTTAAATCAAATACCTCCTAAATACCCTAAAACTCCAATTAATCCTTTGACTTAACCAAATGTTGTAAGCCTTAAAGAACCCACTAAATAAATAATTGAATTATATTTGGGGCGCATGTAAATAAATATTGACTCACTAGTCCACTCAAACACGTCTCATAGTCCTCAAATAAACCTCATAGAGTTAAGTAATTTAACATCAATCCCAAAATACGCCCCCTAGGTGCTACGGTATCAGAGAGCGACACAAACAGACTTCCCGACAAATTAACAAAGAAAGCAAACAGACCTTCACTCGCGGTTATCTGCAGCAATACCACAATAGAGCAACATTTCAAGCGAGGGGGTGAGAATTTCAATAAAACATAATTAAGCACATAACAGAGTAATGTGAACAAACAATCCAACAACATCATCATCCTCACCACATCATCGTCACTGCACACCAACTCAAAACACAATTTTTGAACAAGTCGCAGTCATGAAAATGCAACCCACACCTGGGTATATGCATGATGGTACCATATTCGTCACAATCAAGAGGCCGAAGCCTATTCTTCACAGGAGGCCGAAGCCTATTCTTCGCAAGAGGCCGAAGCCTATTCTTCACAATATGCACGTGCCATGAGACTCTATACACACATGTGCATTTCATCAAAATACTCACCATCATTCATCATAAAACACTCATAGAGTGTATTCGTCGCAATTCATCACTCATATATATATATATCACATCATCATAATCACTCATAGAGTGAACTCGTCACATTTCACGCAATTCATACTACAACATCATCATAATTATACTCATAGAGAACATTCACCGCAAATCATCATAATCATACACATCAACATCATTATAGAGTATATATATATATATATATATATATTTCAGCTATCTTTTGGTTTAGGATGCTATAAAATAGTATCCTGATTGACTATGGGATTTCTCCCACTGCTTACAACTCACCAGTGCCCCACCTGTAAGAAATTATTTTCTCAAAGTTGGTGAGGTTCACATGGTAGCCAAACAGAGAAAATACACCAAATAACGAATTTCTCGCCTTAGTGGTAAACCACGCCTAGCCATAGTCAATTAGAACACTAGTAGTATAACATTTCACAAGAAATCACTTATATAAACATAGTATCACAATTTCCATAAAATAGCACCATTTACTTAATAAGTACAGCAACAATAAACGGTTTATTTTGCCTTAGAAATAGAATATTCAGTTAGGCCTCTGAATAAGCTTTCCAACGCATTTTAGAATGCCTCAATCAGTTCCTGCTCAAAAGATATTCAATTTACAAAAACGTAAGGAAAACAGTGAGAAAACAGTGAAAAATAGTGACTCGCGCTCCGGAGCGCGAGTCAGGCGCGACCGGGGCGCGATTGGGCAGGAACGCACACTAGCTTTGCATCTCACCTGCGCTTGGGGCGTGATCGAGCGCGACCGAGCGCAAAGAACAAGAAAAATGTGCGTAAAATTCAGATTTAACAACACCAAAACACGTTTTTTATCACCAAGTCACTCATCAAAACCTCACTAACAATTCACCCAGAACAATCAACAATTCCTCAACATAAAACATCAAATTTAATCAAAACACTCTCACATTTGCATTCCAAAGAAGCACCAAATTCTTCCAACAACAACAATTGCATCAAAACAACATCAATAGTTTCCAAAACATGAAATCTTCAAAACATCATCAAATTTAGCAACAATACCAATTCCCACAAACTCCACAAAACCCTACTAATATACTCAATCATGTTAAACCGAAACGCTCACCCTTACCTCGAATTTGTATTGTTCCGGAAACAACGATGAAGAAGTCACGCACTACAACAAAATCGCTGATTTGCCACGGACATTTCCGTGGCAAATGCACAAATTTCCGTGGCAAAACAACATTTGCCACGGATTTGCCACGGACAAAAATTGGTGGCAAAAACGCTCGTCGCAAATCGTTTGCCACGGAATTTCCGTGGAAAATTTTTCCGTCGCAAATCCGTGGCAAATTTTCGTCGCAAGTCCGTGGCAAATCCGTCGCAAAGTTTTTAAAAAAAAATTAAAAAAATAAATGGAGCAGTAGTTTCCTACTACTCCAACTTCTTCACAAATTGGGTTATCTTTCAAACTAACAAAAAAGGAAACTTGTGAATAGTTTGGCCCAGTTAAAATTGAAATATAACTAGATGCAACACAAACTACAAACTAAATTCATAAAACCCCCAAAGGTGCAAAATTTCAAAATGGAAATAACAGAAAAGAATTACAAACTCAGCTTTGACATTTGATGGGAGGGCATTACGCCAAACCCTTGTTACATATGCATTGACCTCAAGACTAGTAAAATTTCATATATAATTACAATCACTTGTAGGTGTATACATATCTCTAAAAATACAATGAACAAATAAAACGTACATTAGAATAACGTCAGAGTGAGAAAATAAACCAATCCACAACCCTTGTTACAATGAACAAATAAAACATTTAACCTCTTATTAAATCAATTCCCAATTGATATAATGGTAACTCATTTACAGTGAATAACGCTCAGTAGTGAGAAAATAAACCAATCCACAACAAAGGCATTAACCACTAAATACCAACATAGGTCGGTTAAACTTAAATCGGTCTACCTCATCATCGGTTTGATTACCGCTTTGTTTCGCTTCATGTTTTTTCCTTCAAAAGTTCACCCAACATTCGATCTAGATCTTCTGCATGTATTTGATGTACTTCTCGAGGATTCTTTCCACTCTCCACTAGAGGCCCTGTAAACACATCATTTTGCAAAATAATAGCTTATTCAAAAACCACAAGGTTGTGAAAGAGATGTTATGAACATATCAAAATATGAATTAAAATGAGAACGCTACCAAAACGCTTCACAAATGATCTATAGGCGTGCAACAAGACTTCAAAGAATCGCAAGTCTAAGAGACTCTCGCAACTCCTGAGTCGAACCGCCCATTGAGATTGTTTCGTGAAGTTCCTCAAACATAACGTTGAACGCTTTAAACCCGACAACACGATAGACATTGGCATATTAAAAGGGTGAATCATTTCGCTATCCGAAAAGTCCATAAGGAAGAAACAGTAAAGGGTACTTGCCTTTAACAAGTGCTCTTGAAGCACCGCTACTACTTCCACCTCCACCTTCACCACCAAAGAGCATTACTCCCGCCACCACGATGAGGTAAGGCCACAATAGATAGGCAATCAAGAATCTCGCCAAGGGAAAGGATAAACATTCAAAGAATGGAACAATAAACAAAATATCCAAGTAAACATATAAAAATGTTGCGAGACACGCGTAGTCGGTAAAGTCATTAGAACAAAGACCTTTGCCCAAGCATTTCTTTTGTATTGATTTGCATGTCAGTGTCAGACAACCCTCCTATGTCTTTGCACCCAATCATCCCCAAGCAAATCCTTGGCTTCGCACCTAAAATAAAAGAAAATTTGGAGAATAATAACTTTCATCCACCGCAGATAGAACAAAACTAATTCCAAGAAATCAATAATATAACTAAAATATGTCAAGACATACCTTCGAATCGATCCGACAATATAATGAATATTGTTCATGAGAAAAGATGTGTCAATGCAGGGTCTTTATATTGCTTTGATTTACCATCCAGATTTCACAATTCCTCATGCACAAGAATGATAAATTATGTCAACAAAACATGACCCTTTTTTTTATAAATAATAATTTTAAAATCGCTCGCCATTTTTTCTCGCAAGAAAGTGGAAAATGAAATTAACAATTGCTTAGCGTGAAGAGAATAACAAGTACTTAGGCTTATGTAATGTAATGTAACCGACCTTTCCTTTGGGTGAAGCAAACCGTAAGTAAATGAGAACATAGGAGAACTCAAGAACAATTCCAACTCCATTAACTGTAACAAGAGGAAAAAGAGATACCTTCTTCAACTAAGCATGCACATAGAAGAAGTGCAGATCCCCATAATTGTCCTTCTTGTGCACGCTGTATACATGAAAATCCATATCAATAAGGCCAATCAAAAACAAGCGATCGCAAATCATATTCGAGGCGAAAGTTGGCAAATCATTACGCAAATCATTATATGTTTTATCAACTAAACAGAGATGATAGGTTCTGGGCAAAAATATGACTAGTGGAGATGAATGAAATGAAAAATTGCTTACACCGTTGTTCTCTAAATTGCGAGGTAATGGTGGCAACTTTCCATTCTAAGCAACCAAAATATTAATTTCACTCATCATGTCATCCAATATCAATCATAAAATGTAATATAATCAAGCATAATCAATGAAAAATCCTTCACTCACCATCAATTGCCTCAAAGACTTTGCAAAGTCGCTTAACGATTCATTATAAGATCCTGGAATGAAACAGAACTCTCGAATAAGATTATATATTGGTGAAGTTACTTATTTGTCAAGCTTCCAACGGAACAAACAAGCAAATTATGTGCTATTTTTCAAACTTCATGATCCTCACCGCTTGAATAGATGTCTCACAAAAAGATTGTGAAGATGAGGCACGAGATTTGATGCGTAGATATTGGTATTGGCGAATCATTGGGAGACTGCATGCGGTTGGTCAAGAGGCATACATCCAACAAAAGATATACAAGCATTAGTTAGATATCAAAACAATAATCAGTGAAAACATCCAAGATAAACTAAAGAAGTTTGAATATTCACCAAAAATATTATAAATAAGAAAGCTATGTTTATTTAGAACAAATGATATGTGTATAAACCATTGGTTTGAAATCCACCATCCAATCACCAACATCGCAGATTTCCTCGGTGGTGATCTGATCCCTATATGTGTGCAATAAGGAGAGAATATCAAATGAGAGGGAGTAAAGAACATAAATGTATAGATGACAACCAATTAGACTATCAACCAACCTGTGGATCGTGAAGATCGGCGTGAACTTACAGGAATATCCTCGTGCAACAAATGAAGTTAGTTTGAGTTGTAGATGGTGACAAGTCAATTATAGGGAGGAAAGCATACCTTCACCGGATCTAAATTTTCTCGAGGTCACTGTGGAACTGAACCGCTTTTTTAATTTGCACAAGATTAGCCTTAGATTTATCATCCGGGAATCTCTAATCCTAACAAAAGTTGGGGAACAACAACCAAAGTCAAAATCGATGTTTAACATTGCCGGGTCCAAAAATACCGTAACTTGCACACACCTTAAATGCACATGATAATTGAAATACCTCCAGAGGATTTTATTGGAGCCGATAAACTATTTGCCAAGCTCGGTTAGGAAGCATTAATGGTCCATCAAGCTTGGTGCTCGTCAGACTTCACGATTACTTCTCTCACCGAAAAGAGGAATTTAGGGTTTTGATCTACCAAAATCGGGGGTTTTCTATCTAATAGAAGTAAAATAGAAGCAACAAACTTACCTTTAAGAAGAAGAACTGAGGAGGCGCTGAGAGAAGAAGAAGGGAAGAGAGAAATAAACTCAGCTTCGTTTTCATGAGGCGCTGAGAAGAGGAAGAAGAAGGGAAGGAAGAAGAAGAAGGAACGACCGAGTGAGAGTGAGGAGAGGCGCGGTGGTGCAGTGGAGGTTGAGGGTGGTGCAGTGGAGGTTGAGGGATGTGCAGTGGAGGTTGAGGGAGGGCGGAGGTGAGGAGAAAGGGAAGGGAGAAGAAGAAGGAACGACGTGAGAGTGAGCGTGAAAGAAACGACTACACTCCCTTTAATTAATTCTGATTCAAACATTTGCCACGGGTTTGCCACGGAATTTCGGTGGCAAATTATCAAAGTCCGTGGCAAATTATCAAAGTCCGTGGCAAATCCTTACCAAACTTACGAACACTTTTCTCATTACAGATTCCGTGGCAAGTCCGTGGCAAACCCGTCGCAAATTGGCGACGGAAATCAGGTTGTGGCAACCGTTTGTGGCAAATCAGGCTTATTCTTGTAGTGACGTACGAAATCACGGCAACACAACGAACAAAGCTTCTCCTTCTTCCTTTCTTCTTCTCAGCGCCGTGCTCTCTCTCTCTCTCTCTCTCCTTCGTTCCTTTCCTTTTCTTTTCCTCTTTTCTCATCAAAATGAGACACATCCTTCCTAACCCTAGCGCCTAAGGAGCCTAAGTCTTGGGCTTGGGCTCTTGGGCCATTCCTCACCACCCCCTGGTTACCAATATCACCCCTTCAATTAAATTACATCCACCACTCCTTATTATATAAACACTCCCCTTCAAATACATTCACCACCTAATTATTGGTCAACACCACTCCCTAGATCTAACTAGATACCATATTATTATTTCTAATATTTCTCCGCAAGCTAATTCCTCTAATTAGTTAAATAATTAACCGATTATTTTTGGGGCGTTACAACTCTACCCCCACTTAGATTATTTTCGCCCTCGAAAATTTACTCCGACTCACAAAACCAAACCCAATCTCCTTGTCACCTCTAACCATCCTTGATCTCATCACCTATCGTATACTTAGCGTCGGACCAAATACCCTTCTCCATTTTTTTTTTTATGTTCTAATCAAGGTCATCAAAGTTCTACTCAACTACTCAAACACCTTGACACTTTACTTAGGCAACTACACCTCATCATCACCCACCTCTACAACTACCTCTGTTACATCTACTTTGGTTCACCATCATTCCCTTGCCACCCATACGCACTTAGGCACTCTATGCTTCAACCACACTAGCTTCTACATACATTTACACTTAAGCTCATATTCACCACACTTCAACAACTACGCTTAGGCGCACCACCCACGCATCTACACCGCACTCTCGACATTATGCACCACGTATAACTTCGACACACATACCATTCGACGTACACATACGCTTCGCCATATCTAACCTTCATCTCTTCTCGTTTCTTTGGTTCTCACCCAACTATGATCGAACTTAGTTACGATTACAACACCTATTCACTTGAAATTTGTGCAACACCCATTAATGTACTTCAATGAAAGTGACAACACCAAAAACAACATCTTTGCACCGAGAGTTCCTCAACTCCCATTCCTCCCCTAGGTCTCTCATAGGACCGACTCATCAACAACACATCATAACTTCACCAAAGTGAAGCACACACCACATCAATCACATCAATCACAATTAATTACGCGACTCCTTTGTCAATAAAGGACTAAGTCTACGTCCGTAGGGACCAAACGGCACATAAAAAAAAATCGAGACAACAACCTCTCAAAATACAGTAACAGTACTAAAGAGAAAAATAGGAAATCAGCCCCTTTAAAAAAATTACGAAGCGGCACCACTTGATTCAAGAAATCATCATTTTAATTTTAAGAACTCGGCACTTTAACTTATTAAGAAAACAACACGTTATATTTGAGTGAACAACACTTTTAAGTTGAAGAAAACAGCACTCTAGATATAAGTAGACAGCACCATATAAATGGAAGAAAACAGCTCGTTAAATATGGGTAAACAACACTATTTAATTTAGGGAAACAAATATTTCAATTGTAAGAAAACAACACTTTAGATTGTAGAAAAACAGCACACTTTAATGTGCGAAAAACAGCAGTAAGGATA
Organism: Oxytropis ochrocephala; assembly: GCA_020916435.1. NCBI lineage: Eukaryota > Viridiplantae > Streptophyta > Magnoliopsida > Fabales > Fabaceae > Oxytropis > Oxytropis ochrocephala. The sequence continues at coordinate 63,143,251 of CM037093.1, read as the reverse complement.
GCAGCAAAAACGGCAACATTAACAACATGGAAACGGTACACTATTAATCTCAAAACAAAACGGCATCTTTAAACAATATAAAAATAGCACACTATTATTTTCAAAACAAAACAGCGACTTTAAACATTATAATCAACCCTTTAATTTTGGGGAAAAAACACGTCGAATTTTAGTAAACATTCTCGTGAGGTTTGAGTAAACTATACGCCTCAAATTGAGTACACAGCGCATTTAATTCGGGAATACAGTACTCCTTTTTACTTATAAAAACCGCGATAAACTACACCCTTTTAGTTATAAAAATAGCAGAAGATTCAGTTTAAGAACATCAACATTAAATTGCACAAACAGCAGTAGGAGCAATCCAAAAACAGCAGCAAACTCGAGTGAAAGGAAAACACATTTACAACATGAAAACAACACCTCTTTTTGTAGAACAACAACACGTTTATTTTTAAGGGAAACAGCAGCTTCAAGTCTCTAACAAAATAAATGGGACAAAGAACACCTTTACAAAGATAAAAACAAATCCCTATTACTTTTAAACACAAAACAATGACTTTGAACAATACAAGAACAACACGCCCTTATTTCAAAACTGAACATCAACTTTACACGCAGAAAAACAACACTATTTATTTTAACAACAAAACAAAGAAATATATACACACACAATCGTAACACCCTAAATGATTTAATTAAGTAATTGATTAAATTATTTAAAAGTGTTGCACTATTTTAATTATATTAAATATAATATAGTCTTTTATATTTAGTATTTTATCTTTAATTAGAAGGAGTGGTATTAGAAATACCAGAGTCATTTTAGGCCCTGGAGCCCAAGCCCAATGACTTAGGCTTCCTGGGTTGGTGCATTTCGCACCAAAGGAAGGAACAAAGAAAGAAAACGAAAGAGAGGAGAAGAGAGAAGAGAGGGACGGCACCAAGAGAGGAAAAGAGAAAGGGCTTGATCGCAAGTGGAGAAAGGAGAAGAGGAAAGCTCCATAGTTCTTTGTGGTTCTTGTGCACGTGACTTGGTGAGACTCAATTTCTGCGGTTAATTCGAGGTAAGGGGAGTCTCACTCTATAATAGAGGAGATAATGGGTTTTATGTGTATCATAGGGGCTGTTTGATGTTAATTGATGATTGCATGATGATTTGATTTCTTGAATTTGATGAATTTGTTGGTAAAATTGATTTAGAGCGTGAGTTAGGGTTTTACAATATATGATTTCGTGATTTTGATGTAATTGATGATTTGGGTGTGCAATTGTTTGTTAATTTGTGAAATTGGAGGTGTTAGAATGATTATAATGTGGATTGGTTTGAGAGAATTTGTAGAATTTGGGGATTTTGATGTTGGGGCGCCATATGGCTAGGAATGGTGCGCCCCAGGTACTGTAGCAGGAGGTTTCTGGGGAATGTTGAAGTGCAGGGCGCCAATTTCCTAGAGAAATGGCGCCTGTGTCACTGTAGCAGTGACTGGGTAAGTGTGTTTGCTGTCTGGGCGCCAGAATGTGGGTATTTTGGGGCCCGGGGAGTGAAACTTGTATTTCTGGGCACATTTTCTCGTGCCAAATTTTGTATTCACCTGCCAACTTTCAATTTTAAGTGTTTTGGCTCGAGTGGTTTTCTGGTTGCAGGTGTTATTTTGAAAATGTCCCAGTGGGGCTTGTTTTGTGTGTATTTTGGGGCCCGGGGAGTGAAACTTGTATTTCTGGGCACATTTTCTCGTGCCAAATTTTGTATTCACCTGCCAACTTTCAATTTTAAGTGTTTTGGCTCGAGTGGTTTTCTGGTTGCAGGTGTTATTTTGAAAATGTCCCAGTGGGGCTTGTTTTGTGTGTGTTTTGGGGCCCGGGGAGTGAAACTTGTATTTCTGAACATATTTCCTCGTGCCAAATTTTGTGTTCACCTGCCCAAATTCATTTTTAAGTGTTTTGGCTCGAGTAGTTTTCTGGTTGCAGGTGTCATTTTGAAAATGTCCCAGTGGGGCTTGTTTTGTGTGTATTTTGGGGCCCGGGGAGTGAAACTTGTATTTCTGGGCACATTTTCTCGTGCCAAATTTTGTATTCACCTGCCAACTTTCAATTTTAAGTGTTTTGGCTCGAGTGGTTTTCTGGTTGCAGGTGTTATTTTGAAAATGTCCCAGTGGGGCTTGTTTTGTGTGTGTTTTGGGGCCCGGGGAGTGAAACTTGTATTTCTGAACATATTTCCTCGTGCCAAATTTTGTGTTCACCTGCCCAAATTCATTTTTAAGTGTTTTGGCTCGAGTAGTTTTCTGGTTGCAGGTGTCATTTTGAAAATGTCCCGGTGGGGGTGATTTTGTGTGTGTTTTGGGGCCCGGGGAGTGAAACTTGTATTTCTGAACATATTTCCTCGTGCCAAATTTTGTGTTCACCTGCCCAAATTCATTTTTAAGTGTTTTGGCTCGAGTAGTTTTCTGGTTGCAGGTGTCATTTTGAAAATGTCCCGGTGGGGGTGATTTTGTGTGTGTTTTGGGGCCCGGGGAGTGAAACTTGTATTTCTGAACATATTTCCTCGTGCCAAATTTTGTGTTCACCTGCCCAAATTCATTTTTAAACATTTTGGCTCGGGTGGTTTTTGGTTTGAAAGTGTTGGGTGAGCTGGTCGCAGGGGCGCTAAACCGTCTTTGCCCAAGGCGCCTAGTCTGCTGCACGTGTGCGAGACGTATGCGAATTGTGTCTGAGTTTGTGTCTAGGTCTGTGTTGCCCGTGGGCGCGCCAGATTGCTAGAAAAGTGGCGCCAGTGGGTGTGTTGCCACGGGGCGCCAAAATGCTGAAGTTTTCTGGCGCTAGTCTTTGTGCACACGGGGCGCGCTGAATGTGGTGAAAATGGCGCCTAGTGCTTTGCCAAGTGCCTAAGAGTGTCTTTGTTTTGGTCCCTAGGTGACAGCTTTGGTCCCTAGATGATTGTTTTGGTCCTAAATGGTGGTTTAGGTCCTCGAGTGAGGTTGAGTACTTGTAGAGAGATTAGTCCTTGGGACTTAATGGTGTTGAGAGTGTATAATGAGGTGACCGAGCATGCCATGGGGGCATGGGCCGAGGCCAAGCCATGAGGGCTATAAAATGAGATTAACTACCGAGGTAAGAGTTAATGTGTGTATTGAAATTTGTTGGGATTGTGTTTGTGTTGTACATGGAGTCTCATGCATACATTCTACTGCTTTGCGGTCGTAGAGCTTATAAAATAATTGTGAAGCTCGAGGCGGCGAGGGCCGCAATTGTGAAGTTCGAGGCGGCCGAGGCCGAATGGTGAAGCTCGAGGCGGGGAGGCCGCAGTCATGAGACTCCATTATTGATGAGAATCTGGAGGAGGCAAATGGTACCACATGCATACTTACATTGCATACCTACTCATTAGTGCATGAATATTGTTGAGTGATGATTGGTGTGCTTGAGTGTGTCGTGAACTATGATTATATATATTGCTTATTATCACTTTTATTATATAGTTCGAGACTCACCCTTCTCGTTGTTGTTTACCACGGTAGTCATGAGTGAGGGCTTTCTACCTTCACTACTCCCCGAGTCGGTCTGCTCTGATACGTAGCACCTAGGGGTTGGGGTTGTGAACTATAGTTGTCTTGTTTTGCTCTTTGTTGAGCCTTCTATGTCTTGTTTTGAGACTATGCCAATTATTCTGTTGAGATCATGAGTATTTTCCATTGCATTATGTGAAACTATAGTTCCACGAGTTTATTTGCCGGGTGTTACGTATTTTGATTATGTTTATGAGATGAGTTAACTATTGAATGTTTTAAGAGAGATGTGTGACGCCCATTTTATTGAGGAATGATTTATGTTATACTATTAGTGTCTTTGAATGACTATGGCTAAATTGTGGTTCGCCACTAAGGTCGAATTTCTTTCACGGTGTATTTACAAGGGCATCACCGAGAGCCTTGCAAAGGAGGTCAATGCCGGTTTGCAAGTAGTACCAATTACTGAGTAATCCCATAGTCAATCGGGCTTCACTATTTTATAACACACTAAACCAAAAGATGACCGAAATGATTTTTATATACTCGATTTTTAATTTAAATTACCGGGTAGAAATGGGGTGTTACATTAGTGGTATCAGAGCAAAAGTTCTGGTCTGTCCGAGACCAAGTGTGTCTGTCATCATCATAGTGTCTATGACAATTAGGTGTTGCTAGACTAGTTCTAAATTGTTGTTCATGCTTTCTGATAGAGGTGAGTTCCGGCAACCGAGAGTAAGCCATATGAGGTGATCACTTGATTGAGGAAAACAGAGGTATCTTTGGTGGTAGTAAGTCTGCTGTGGGCAAGAAGCCAAGTGGGGAGATGCTCCGCCGATATGGTGTGTTTCAAGGGTGGCAAGCCGGTCACAAGAGCTTCGATTGCTAGTCAAGAAGTTTCTTCCTCCCAAGAGGAAGAGTCCGCTTTGTTGTTTGGTCGGTCACCGCATAAAGTTATGAAGGAGGGTGGTCACCGTTTGCTTTGATGGCACCTATGTCTCACGAGAACCAAGTCGTAGTTGATGGGTTGCAAGTGGTGTGTGAGTTCCCCAAGTGTTTCCCCGACGAGAATTCCTAGTGTGTCACCATGGGGAGCTCCACTCTTGTTGGTTAAGAAGAGGATGGGAGTATGCGTGCGTGCGCGTGGACTACGCACAATTGAATAAAGTAACTATCAAGAATAAGTATCCTCTTCCGAGGATAGATGATCTGATGGATCAGCGGGTGGGTGCTAAAGTGTTTAGCAAGATTGACTTGAGGTCAGGGTATCACCAGATTAAGGTGAAGGATGAAGACATCCAGAAAACAACAGCTATCTATATCGGTTTGTGGTTGTTTTTATTGATGATATTCTGGTGTACTCAAAATCTGAGGAAGAGCATGCAGGGCACTTGAGGGTGGTGCTAGAGGTTTTGAAAGAGAGGAAGTTGTATGCCAAGTTGTCAAAGTGTGAGAGTTGGAGCGTAGGGTCGGCTTGTAGTTGCCGAGGTGTAGCATAGGTATACCGAGGTGATTACTGGAGTATGGCGTGTATTTATACACCTAAGTGTAGTTGCTGAACTGAGGTTGCCGAGATGGTATGGCAACCGAGGTGAATGAAATAGAGGCTTGTACCTAAGTGAACTGAGGTGAGTGATAGGCAGCCTAAGTTAAGTAACCATGGCAACCGAGGTGAGACGCAAGGACGCCATTGAAGATAAGATGCGTGACTAAGTGTAGGCATAGCCGAGGTGGTGAACCGAGGTGATTAAGGGTGAATTGAAGTAGAAGTAACCTAGTTGCGTTAAGACTAAGGTGAAGTAAGTATGGTAGTTGTGGTATAAGTATAGATGCCGAGAGGATTTATGGTGCAGAGAGGAGGCTTAGTGCCTGTGTGTCGAGGTTAGTGGTGCGTGTGCCGAGGTTCCAGGAGAGGGTGCCGAGGTGCCGTTCGAAGCCACGATTCGCGCAAGCGCGCCGCCAGCGCAATCGGGTGTTGTTTGGCGTTGTGAACGCTGCTGTGGTTGAAAAGGGATAATCCGCTTTAGTCCCTAGGTGACGCTTTTAGTCCTAGGTGACGTTGTGGTCCTCGTAGTATCGCTTTAGCCCACTACGTTGGGTGTGAGGATGTTGGGGTAGTGTGAGAACTACAATTGGAGGTGTATTGATGGTGAGTTGGACGATAGCCATGGGGCTATGTCCGAGGTGTGATGACACACCTTAGAGCTTTGAGTAGCGATGTGTTTAAGTGGTGAGGTTCCAAATGGGAACCGACGCGTGAGTGATGGGTCTAGGACCTCGCTCTGTGTTGTACCCGTGGTGTTTGAGGTCGCCTTCCGGGCATTCTCGTGTGAAGACTTCGGTCTCTTTGGTGTTGAGGCGCCCGAGTGAGTTGGGCGTTAGTCCGTAGGGCTAGTGAGTGTGATGTTGAGGTGTCCCGTGAGTGGGCGTTAGCCTTAGCGCTATTGGGGTTGTCTAGGTGAAATAGACGACGGTGTAAAGGACGGTGATGATGCCATTACGCGGTGATGGTACTCATGCATTAAGCATTGGCGTTGGGTTGCATCCATGCATTTACATATGAGTTTGATATTGTTTTGACGAGTAGGAGTTGCTGTGTTATAGCGTGGTTGAGTGAGAGTTGATGTGTTTTAACCGGGTTTATTTGGAGTTGAGGATTAATGGCTTGATGGTGTGCTGGTTTATATTTGAGTTACTGTCTGATAGGTGAACTGAGGTACCGAGTTGAAGTGTTGTGTTAAAGTGTGGTGCGCTTAAGGTAGAGTAGTACCGAGATTAGTAATGGCCAAGTGTAGAGTATATATGTCTTTGAAGTATAGATGTTGAGGTCTGCGATGAACATAAGCCTAAGTGTGGTTATTGAGGTCTAAGGTAAGTAAACCAAGACCAGTGGTGGTAAATTGAGAGGATATAACCGAGGTATGTATGTATTGAAGTGAGGTATAGGCACGTCGGATTTAGTGTCGCCGAGGTATAGTGTATATTGTAACGCCCCGATTTTTTTTATTAAAAATTATTTTGAATTAGTATTCGAAGTATGAATAATTTTGGAAGTTATTTTAGTTTATAGAGTTGTAAGAAAATATTTGTTGTGAAATCGGGATTTAAAAATGAATTAAAATGAGTTTTTACTATATTTATGCGCATACACCCCTGTTTTGCTATTCGCACCCCCTGCTCACCTTACTTACCATGCGCGTGGCCCACCCCAGAGTAACCCGGCCCACTTTGGTTCTCCTTCTTCCCTGCGATGTTGCAAACAGAGACGGAGCTGTGAGAAACGAAACCCTCACATTTTAAACTTCTCTCTTCTTGATCTCACTAGTTTGGATGCCGTTTGACTTGAAAATTTACCACCCAACTCAAAATCATCTCCCAAATCCATTTACAACCTCAGTTTTAGCAAATGGAGCATCGTTCATCACATTCAAACACCACCGGCGAAATGTATATTGACTTTTCCTGTCCACCTCGGTCTTCGTTTGGAGAAACCGACACCGCTTTTTGGATTCCTCACATCGAAATCTTGTAGAAGCACTACCGCTTTGTGAGTTTTGGTGAAGTTGACATCGACTCCTCTTAACTCTGTCATCTCGCTTCGTTTTTGGCTCTGCTTCCAAGTTTTCTCCACCCACGTTGACTATACAGTCTTTTCCAGGTATGGGGGCTCTTCTATACCTATAATAATTTTTAGGATTATGGTTATGTATAGGTTAGGTTGTTGGGTGCTCTAGACTATTGAATTGTTGAGTGTTTGGAATTGTTGAATTGTTGCATGTTTGGAGTAGTTATGTGATTAATTGTATTGTGTTTTGAGTCTAATTGGAATGCCATGGTTGCTGTTAATTTGAAAGGGGTGTGTTGTTGAATAGGCATATAGAATGTTTGTGAAATTTCCTCACTGATGTTGTATGTGGATATGTGGTGATTGTGAAATAATTGATGAAATGCACACTGATTTTTGTTTGAATGATGTGGATTAAGTGTCAAAACATTGCGTAAATGGGTGTTGTTGGAGTGTAAAGTAATTGTGCGGTGTAGGGAGTTGGCTACGGACTAGGCGCCAATTGCCTAGCAACTGCGCGCCAAGGCGCGTGTGTGTGGTCAGTGCGGTGTCTTTGAGCAGCGCCAAAATTGGCTGCCTGCGTGTGGAAATTGTGAGTGAACTGAGGGGGCGCCAAATGGCATGCCCGTGTTCGTGTGTGCAGCAGTGTTAGCATGTGCGCCAACCGAGGCGCCAAGTGCGAGTCTTTGTGTGTGTGTGCGCAGGCACGTGGCGCCAAATGGGCAGCCCTGGTGCGCTGTGTCTCGATCCGTGTGTGTAGTAACCGAGCGGGCGCCAAATGTGGCTGCCTGCGTGTCGTCCGCGCGCGCCAGTGTGCAAGGCGTGGGTGTGTGCGTGTGTGTCTTGGGTGCAGGCGCCAAATGTGGCAGCCTAGTGCGCCCGGTTGGGCTGGTTGTGCACGTGGGTGTGTTAGTGTGTCACGGTGGGGCGCCAAAGTGGCTGCCCCGTGGCGCCAAGTGGCGCCTAGTGTGGTTCCTAGGTGTCTTGTGGTCCCTAGGGTGTTAGTTGGTCCAACTTTCGTGTCGTGAAGTGATGGTGAGCTAAAATATTAATGAAGGGTATAAATTAAATTGTAACTAAGCGGAGTGTGAAAGCGGTGTGGGACTTCGGTCCAAAAAGCGAAGAGACGCCCTCAAGGCTAATTGTTGGTGAGTTGAGTTGAGAAATAGTCAAAGTGGTGTGTATAATAAAATAGTGTGGCACATGTGTTGTTTGTGGTGCATTGACATAGAGTCACATATTGCATGTGCATAAAGCGGTGTGTAGGCTTCGGCCAAAGCGGTGTGGGACTTCGGTCCAAAGCGGTGGGTGCCCTCAAGGCAAATTGCGGTGGTGAAGGATCCTCATGCATGTTGCATCACATGCATAAACACATACATATGTTATTGATGTTTCTTTGATGGTTATACTTTTGTGAATGCGTTATAAATATGATGATGTGTGCTGATAACGTGTTGTGTGGTTGTGGATTAGATGTTCTGCTGCCTGACCAATATATACTGCTTATTCTAATTATTATTATTTGTATAAAAGACTCACCCTACTGCATGTGTTGCTTCTTATGTCAAGAATCGCAGTAATCGCAGTGAAGGCATTCTTATGCCTTATTGCTAGTAATAGTGTGTCACCTCGATATATGTAGCACCGGGGAAGGGCGTAGTATTACTTTTATTGCTATTTTTATGTTTTTAGACTATTCGTGGTGATGTATTAAGTATGATTCTAGACTAATAATTTTCCATTGTGTTGAGGCATTTTATTTTGGTGTCAGTAAACTAAAACAGTGCTTAGGGGCGACCCTAAACTATGTGCTGCGTATCGTTTTAATGTTTTACAGACTTCTTATTATTCGACTACGAGATGATTGTTTTTATAAGCGTTGAAATGTGACATTCCCTTTAATGATTTTATTTTTGAAAACTTTGATAAAATACATATAAATATAGTTGCTTAGAAAGGGGGTGTTACAATTTGCATACATCCCCGCATTGCATAAAACTTAAGTTTCTGCAACTCATGCATTCATAGAGCACCTCATTTGCATTTGCTTGTCAAGAACTACCGAATAATGCACCATCTTGTCATAGGTGTATCAAAATGGAATCAAGTAGCAAAGCTTCACTTACTTCTCGCCTCCCGATTGTAAAGAAAGTGGATGTTGGTAGCCTGAGGCAATGTGCAGCCCTTATGGGTCCAATTGAGAGGGATTCCTTCGATTTAACATATGGGAATATCCGCAAGCTCTTGCGGTTGGATGTTCAAGAAGATGCTCTTGTGGCTTTAAGCCAATTCTATGATTCTGATATGAGGTGCTTTTTCTTCAAGAACTTTCAGCTTTCGCCCACATTAGAAGAGTATGAGCAGCTTTTGGGATTCTCCCGGTCTCATGCAAGACCCTACCAATTCCAGGGACTGTATTACACAGATGAGAGGTTAGCAACATTGTTGAGGATTGGTAAGGATCAGTTGAAGATGCAAAAACTGAAAAGAAATGGTGTAGCCGGGTATCCACAAGAATACTTCGAAGACCTGATGCAATCTTATGCTCTGGCCAAGAATTGGGGTCCATTCAAGTTGGTACTAGCTCTTACAATATTTGGGGTCGTTCTTTTTCCTCAAATAGAGAGGTATATTGATGAAGATGCAATTGGTGCGTTCTTAGCTTTCAAAGATGCCAAGAACCCTATCAATCCCGTGCCTGCTATTCTTGCTAACACATATCATGCCTTCACTCGCCACAGTCCGTTCCGTACAAAGAAAATATGCATTTCTGTTCACGTCCTCTATGCCTGGCTCATTCTTCATATGGTCCATAACCGTCTAGATGTCAAAGAGTTAATTTCCTATGCTCTAAGTTGTGAGGTGAAGGTCAGAACTACTTCAGAATGGTTTGAGTTTCTGAAAAACCTTAACGATCTCCAAATCCGATGGTATACCGCTGCATGTTGGAATGACAGACCTATGGTGTTGTTCAGTTGTGGAAGATTTCAGAACGTGCCACTCATGGGGACTCAAGGGTGTATCAACTATAACCCTTCATTGACTTTAAGGCAACTCGGTTACCCGATGAAGAACTCACCCTCCGAAAGCATGTCATTCCGTGTTTACCTCTATAAGGGGATGCCTAAATGCGGTGATTTGCTTCGAAGAGTTCAACAGTCATGGGAATCCGTAGTGCAAAAAGGAAGTGAAGAATTGTCAAAAAGAACTAGTGACGTCACCTTCAATCAATGGCTTAAGGACAAACTTCAAAGTGTGAGATCACCGAGTCAAGGGATGCTTACCCTTGAGGAGGAGATTTCAGAACCCTATGTCCCTACTTATGAGGAGTTGAATGAAGCCAAATTCACTTTAGCAAAGGTAGAAGAAGAGAAGAGAGCCTTGCAGGCCAAGTTAGAAGAGATGACTCTAGAGAAGGAAAGGTTAGAGGAAGAAAATGCTATCAAGATGACCGCTGTGGAAGAGAGTGTCAAACGATTCAAGAGAGAAGAACAAAGCAAGATAGAGGCCCAGGGATTTCTGAAAAGAGCTAGAGAAGAACTCCAGAAGTACAAACAGAAAGCAAGGAAGGCGCTTGAGGAGGCCCAAGAGTGGAAGACACTAGCCCATCACGATCGTGAGCAAGAATCACACTTGGTGAGGGAGTTGAAGAGTCAGCTTAGGAACCTCGAGCAAGAGAAAATGTTGTTGAGGAGATCCTCAAGGAATATCAGCAAGCCTTGAGTTTTGAGAGAGAAATATTTGGTGAATTAAAAGGTAACCTTCGCAGTCTGGAGGAGGCCTACAGGCAAGTTCGAGCTGAGAGTCAGTATTGGGAAGAGCGCTTCCTGGAATTGATAGGGAAAATTGAGGGGCAAGAGAGCATTAAAGAGCTAAGAGAGGAGATCCAGATGTGGAAGGGTAAATTCTCCAAGTTATCCGAACTAGCTAGTCAAGCTATGGCAGGAGTCCCCAGAAATCTAAGGGCAGCCGAGGCCGAAATGTGTTTCTTCAACACTCCTCCTGAGGTGTACAAGTTTGTGAAGTATTGCCGGGCATTGGTCGTGGAGTTCAGGGAACAATCTCAGGGAGCAAGAGTCAACAAGAAAAGGAAGAGAGTCGAAGAATTTCAAGCCATTTGTAATTGAGTTGATTAGATGTACTTCTTTATATAAAGCATTCACTCTGAATATTGTATTCTGAAGTATTGTATTCCTTTACTTTATTTCATTATGAATATGGTACCACCTTTTCCCTTGGCAAAAGTCGTTGAAGCTCTTTGTCCTTGATGAATGAAGTGTTTGGTTTGCTACTTTGATTCCTCGTTCCTTTCACTTTCTAAGAAAAAAGAATAATAAAGAAAAATAATAATAAATATAAAAAAAAAAGAAAAATAAAATGAATGAGAAAAAAAAAAAAAGAGAAGAAAAGAGAAAGGAAGGAAAGTTGACGCACCTAAGACAAGATGAGGCATTACGTGGTTCTTGACGTCGAGCAAACATTTTGCATACCTTCATGCATTCATTCATGCATTTTTCTTTTTTCGCTCTTATGCAATAAATGTCTAAACAAAGAGAAAAGGCAAGCTGGTGCGACAACATCGGTATTGGACACGCTCACAGGCCAGAGGGATGGCAATCTTAGCAGATATCGATCCACCTCACCAAAGAAGAGAGAAATCGTAATCCTCCTATTCCGACTCAAGAAATGGAAGTGGAGCAAACCCGACCCTCACTGCGCATGCAGAATCGAAACCCGATCGGCTCCGGTAGCTCCAAATGTAGTGATCCCGAAATGAGGAATGAGATGAATGCTTTAAAAGCGCGCAGATGAGCGAGGTGATGAGGCTTTTGTTGTCCTTGAAAGATGGGAATGACTTTCGATCGCCTGATGGCCCACTTATGGCCTTCCTTTGGGATACACTCCCCCAAGTCAAGAAGCAAATCGGAGGGCCGGTCTTGTGTCGACAATCGAGAATGTGCGACCAACGCCTGTTGGACCGTATGAGTAATCACTGAACCCCGGTTCAAGTTCCCATCCAATTGTTATACCTCAGCCCACTCCTCAGAATCTCACTACACCACCAGCTGTTTTTCCGCAGACTCAGGGCTTCGTGTCCGGGAACTCTGTTTATCCCCAAGTTCAACACTCAATGCTGCCACCGCAATATGTTGTAAGCAATTCTCCCCCGGGTTATTCCGCTGAGCACCAGCAGACCAAGGAACAGTTCCAAATGTTAGAAGAAAGGCTAAGGATGGTTGAAGGTTTTGGCTTCAGAGCTAAAGAGGCCAGAGATTTATGCCTTATCCCCGATGTGGTGCTGCCTCCAAAGTTCAAGGTCCCCGACTTTGACAAATATAGAGGTGCTACTTGCCCAAAGAGTCATCTGACGATGTATTGTAGGAAAATGTCTACTTACTCCCGTGATGACAAACTGTTAATCCATTGCTTCCAAGACAGCCTAGCTGGGGCATCTCTTAATTGGTATATGAAGTTAGAGCCATCCCAAATCCGTTGCTGGAAGGATTTGGCAGATGCTTTTCTCAAACAGTATCAATACAATGCAGATATGGCGCCAGATCGGACACAGCTGCAGAACATGAGTAAGAAAGACAGTGAATCATTCAAGGAGTATGCCCAGAGATGGAGGGCTTTGGCTGCGCAAGTTACACCCCCTCTGCTAGACAAAGAGTTGGTTTCTATGTTCATGAAAACCTTGTCGTCGTTGTATTATGACCGCCTGATAAGTAGTGTCTCGTCCAACTTTTCAGATTTGGTGATTGTGGGAGAGAGGTTGGAGAACGGATTGAGAAGTGGAAAGTTTGATTACTTGGTCAGATATGATGCTCCTGAAAGTGCTCGAATCCGAATGAAAGACATACAGCCCACAGGATGGGGATGGTGAAGATGAGCAATACAACCAAGTTGCTGTTGTTAGAGAGGGTTCTAAGTCCGAAGAGGGTGAGGCGAGTCTGGTTCGTCGCTGTCTTGCTGGAAAAGAGGTGAAGAATTGGGAAGCTGCTGAGTTCCCGTGACTGTTAACTCAAAGTAATTAGTTGTAATGCAACCCTGTGGCTCTGCCCAAGGCCATAGGACAAGTTGTTAGGGGCACGCATGTTTTTATTTTCAGAATCATCATCATCAATAAAAACGTTTGTTTTTGAATTTCCATCAATAAAAATCATTTCTCTTCATTTCATGTGTCCTTTTTCCTGTTTTGTGATTGTTTGTTTGTTTGTTTGTTTCGCTTTTCTTTCTGCTTTTTCGCTTCGGCAAAAGGCAGAACCACAACAATTGTCTCTCAAAATAACAATGCTAGCAGTCCATATTTTGACTTTGATCACCCTATCAATCAAGCTGAGGGGGATGTTGAGAAAGACTGAGAAACTCCTCCAGAACTCATGAGGTCAATGAAACAAAAGAAAGAGTTATTCAGCCTCACGGGGAATACACTGAGGTGATCAACTTGGATACAGCTGAGAACAAGAATGAGGTCAAAGTGGTTACCACCATGAATGACAAAGATCGCACGAAGTTGGTTCAGCGGTCGCACGATTATGTGGGTGCGTTTGCATGGTCCTATCAAGATATGCCCGGGTTGGACACCGACATTGTGGTACACAAGCTACCAGTCAAGCCCGAATGCCCGCCTGTAAAACAGAAATTGAGAAGGATGAAGCCTGAGATGTCCCTCAAAATCAGAGACGGGGTGAAAAAGCAATTTGATGCAGGGTTCCTAGCAATGGCCAAGTACCCACAGTGGGTTGCCAATATTGTCCCGGTCCCGAAGAAGGACGGGTAGGTCAGAATGTGCATCGACTACAGAGAGCTGAATCGTGCTAGTCCCAAAGATGATTTTCTCCTTCAAAAAAAAAAAAGAAACACAAAAAAACAAATGACCAGAAAAAAGAAAGCTGGTCAGAAAATAATCAAACAAAAAGAAAGAGCAAATATATAGGAGTAAATAAATTACTGTCCTTGAGTTAATTTCTGAGAAAACGAGCAATCATGAGTTGAAATAAAGTTTGACCATTTTCCCATATTCTTGAAAAAAAACTGTGCTACCCACTGCAAGCCAAAAAATCCAAAAAAATCACCCTAGACAAGGATCACCTCAAATACCAAAAAAGGTGCATCACTTTTTATCAACTCACCCGAGTCAAAGAAAAATAAAAAAATAATCAAAAAAAAAATCAAAAAAAAGGAAAAAAGAAAAAAGGGATTTAAAAATGAAAGTCCCAAAGATGCAAGAGAAATGTAAGTGGTGAGCTGATACACATTACCACAAAGCACAAGAGATCCTTGTCTCAATAACCTGCAAATACTTCCCTGTGACCTCGGCATCCCGCCCTCCACCAACCCTTAGCCAGGAATAAAACTTCCAAACACCTCATCAAACCAAATAACCATCATAAATCACCAAACGTCAGCCAACGCTGAATAAAAATCATCCTACCATTAGCTTCAAGCACTTCACTAAACCCAATCATCCTTTCTCCACAAAAACCCACAACCTCCAAAAATCCATTCCGATCAATGATCGATTGCTTTTGTTTTCTCAGAATTTTAGCTTTAGGGCAAATAAGGTTATTTATTTAAATATGTTTGTCCGAAAAAATCTCTCAAAAAAAAAAAAAAAAATCTCAAAAAAAAAAAATCTCAAAAAAAAAAAAACAAAAAAAGGGGAAAGAAAATCAAAAGGCTTGCACTCCAAGATTCATTCAAGTTACAATTATATCAAGGCAAAGTTTTAGAGATCACCAAGTGGGTTGAAGCCGCCTCATACTCCAAAGATAACTTGCCTCGGTGGTTGCCAAATTTGTGAAGAAAGATCTGATTTGCCGATATGGTCTTCCCAACAAGATCATTATCGATAACGACAAAGAACTTGAAATAAGAAATGATGAAGGACTCATGCAAAGAATTCAAAATCCAAAGATCATAATTTCTCTCCCTACCGCCCGAAGATGAATGGGGCAGTCAAAGCAGCCAACAAGAACATCAAGAAGATTGTGCAAAAGATGGTGGTAACCTACAAGGATTGGCATGAGATGCTTCCTTTTTTTTGCATGGCTACCGAATTTCAAGACGCACTTCAACCGGGCAAATCCTTCTCTCGTAAATGGGCCTTTATGGAAACCAGGTTGGAAGAAGCGAGTGGGTGCAGACTGCCTAGATCGGTTAAACCTCATCAAGAAAAAGATTGCGACCTTGTGTCATGGGCAATTATATCAGCAAAGGATGAAAACCGCTTTCGACAAGAAGGTTCGTCCCCGAGAACTCAATGAGGGAGATCTAGTACTCAAGAAGATCTTGTCCATCCAAAATGATCCCCGTGGGAAGTGGACTCCAAGCTATGATGGACCATATGTTGTCAAAAAAGCCTTCTCTGGAGGAGCACCGATACTTACCAAGATGAACGGTGAAGATCTCAAGAACCTACCAATGCGCACTCAAGAAGAAGTATTATGCCCGAAAGAAATAAGTGAAAAAAAAAGAGAAAGACAAGCCAAGTAAGAATTAGCTCGCTCGGTTGAAAACCCGCAAAGGCGCTTTAGCAGAGAATCAGAGCGACCGGTGGATTGAAAACCCGCAGCGGCGATCGAGCAAAAATTAGGGTCGAAAACTTGAGCATGAAAAGTAAAGAAAGGCATACAACTCCCCAAGACTTGGATGAGGAGTGATCAAGGTCAAGGACACAAATGTTGGCACTTTGCTCCACGAGACGGACAATCGAATTCAGCTTTCTCTCTTGATTTTCGTGTCTTTTGTAGTTTAAAACTTTCAAATGTATTGAGCGATCGTCGTAACATTCTGCATTTAACCGCTTCTACGTCAAAAAAAAAAACTCAAACTTTTTCATGTCTGCTTTCTTGATTATTTTTTGCTTCTTCCGCTTCAAAATAAATGTTTTATGATGATGGTGATTCTCGAATCAGAAACATGTGCATACTTCATATAGCATTGCAAATCATTATGAAATTCTTAAAGGTCACGGAAAGAGGCAATTCCCCCAAAACCAGCTTAGTCATGCAAGAGAAAGTGATTGAGCCCACGATTGCTTGAACGACAAAGTTAAAGCTCACCGCACTGCCCATGAGTCCCGCAAGTTCAATATATTCCTCGCCTCGTGCCATGAGTGTCGCGGATCGGCTAAACCAAAGAAGAAGTAAGCCAACAGGGGCAAAAGAGTAAGAGAGCAAAAGGAAAAACAAACGATCGTAGAAAAAGAAAGCCGATCAAAGAGAGAATAAAAAAATAATAAAAAAACAAAAAAAAACCGTCAGAAAAAAGAAAGCTGACCGAAGAAAATTAAAAATAGCATCTCATTGCATTCATCATTCCATTAAATCATCGCATCGCATACGCTCGCATAACATGCATTACATCCATCAACCATAAAATCATGCACTCATTAATCATGCACTAGGAAGTAAAGAAAAATTCAGGCGTTTGCATTACATTCACCATGAGGAAAAGAAAAAGAAAATAGCAATCATGGCATTTGCATTGCATGCGTTTGTTCATCTCACTTGCAGGTACAAAGAGGGATAGGCACTTCAGCATTAACGTTCGACTTCAAGTTCCAAAAGAGAGCGTCCCAGTACGCAGAAGAGAAAAGAGAGCGTCCAAGCACGCAGAAGAGAAAAGAGAGCGTCCAAGTGCGCAGAAAAAGAAAAGAGAGCGTCCAAGTGCGCAAAAGGAGAAAAGAGAGCGTCCAAGCGCGCAGAAGAGAAGAGAGAGCGTCCAAGTGCACAAAAGAAGAAAAGGGAGCGTCCAAGCACGCAGAAGAGAAAAGAGAGCGCCCAAGTGTGCAAAAGAGAGGTCTCACATCGTATACGAGCAACGCGATGGACCGCAGCCCCATGCGAGGCGCAACGAATAGTTGTATCGGCCTAAGATACGATGGGCCGCCGATTGATCTCAGTATATCGATTCCGAGGCCGATAACGATCCCCGATCCGCTCGAAATGCCGAGATTTCAGAAACGTGCTCCTCCAAGCCGCGTGCAAACTCTAATCGCCAAGAGTTCGTTTAAGGATTACAGGTTTTAGGCAACCTGGGCATTTTACCGCTTTCAGCACGCCAAGTGCCCATTTACCGCTTTCAGCACGCCAAATGCCCATTTACCGCTTTCAGCTCGCCAAGTGCCCATTTACCGCTTTGACGCCAGTAACCCTTTATCTTTTCTCACAAGACGCCAAGTTTTCATTTATCGCTTTTTCAAAATATAGAAGGCTAAGTCGGATGTGCATTCAAGTAGTCATCACAATAGGACGCTTGAATTGATCACTCAAGTATAAAAAAAAATAAAAAAAAAATAAAAAAAAAAAAAATAAAAAATAAAAAAAAGGGAAATTCGAGTTTCCCCAAATGGACAAAATTGGCATGATTTCTGAATTCTTTATTTCTATTTTATCTTCGAAATATGTCTTGCGCGATTCATATTTCTTGATAAAATCCAAATAAAGAGGCAAAATTGTCATACCCCAATTTTGTCCTAAACTAGGTCAAAACCCTAATTTTCCCCAAAAATAATTAAATTAAAAAGTAAAAAAGCATCATGCATTGCATTTAGGTTTCTAAAGTCATTTCAAAGCTTCTAAAATCATTTTTGGAGTTAGAATGCATTTTTTAGACAAATTAGAGTTTTTCAGTGCAAAAGGGTATTTTGGTCATTTTGCAAATAAGGGACAATTTCTCAAAATAAGTCATCCAACATGCATTTCAAGGTATTAGAGGTCATTCCTGGGGTGAAGAATCATTTTTGAAGTGAAAAGGTGTTTCAGGCAAAAACTAGGGTTTTTAGAGTGAAAGGGCATTTTGGTCATTTCACAATAAAAATAGTCCTTCATCCCAAATCCTTGAATAATCATCAATGATTTATTTGAGGGATATTTGTGCTCCATTGTGATTATTTTTGTGCATGAATATTAAACCTTTTGGCCTAAAAACCTAGTTTTTGGATAGAAGGGTAAAATGGTCTTTTCCTTTGAGGTGGGGTAAATAAATCAATTTTGGGATTGATGAGATCATAAAATTCAGAGCTCAATCATTGAATCATGGATATAGCCCAAAATGGCATGAACTAGGAAGAATAATCTAGAAGGGAATATTCTACATCTTTTTGAATTTTGAAAGGATAAGGATAGTACAATAGTACAATTTGTAATTCCACTCACTCTCTCACACTCCTTGCTGCGCATAAACAGCCCATAATCACCCCATTTCCATTTATTTTTATTGTTTGCAAATTGTATTAGATCATGGCCATCCATTCAAGTGTGAAAATCAATCCTCACCTTTCATTTGAATCAAAATGGCACTTGTGTAATAAGCTTTGTAGAAAATTACATTTTTGTAAATGAGCTTAACCTTCACCACCCTTCTTAGGCTGCGCATTCCAGCCCTCTCTCTCTCCCATTTTATGATTTTAATTACCCTCAATCCATGTGATCTTGCATCTTGACCATTGATTCAAAATTTATCTCAAATCCTATTGGTTTGCAAGAGTTACATTGTCCTAATTACCCTTTAAGTTTTCACTTCATATAAAAGCCCAAAATAAGACCTAGCTCACACACACACTCTCATTTTACCCTAGCTAGAAAACTCTCCTCTCCTTCTCCTCCCAAAACCGTAGCCTCTCCCTCACTCTCTTCCATTGTTTTTTCAAGTTTCATCCACCAAATCACCTTAAACCTACTCCACCTTCACATATCTTCTTCTCTTCACCTTTGATTCTATTTTTACACCAAAAAGGAGCTTGCTTTCTTGAAGTGTGCGTGGTATTGTTGGTGTTCTTGGTCTTGATCTTCATTTTTCTACTCTTTTCTAGTTGATCTTGAGGTAAACATCACATCTTTTGCATTTTTTTTAACTATTAGCATGTAAATCTCTCTTCTACTCCTCTATCCTCTCCAAGAGGCTTAGAGGGTTCATTTCAAACACTATGTCAAGGACATTGGGAGCCTTGGGTGTTTGAAGTGAACCCTTGGCCTTGAGGAGAGGTTTCTTCTGTTTTCACCATAGTGTTCTTGCATTTTTCATACTCATTTTGTCATTTTGCATGAATAAAAATTTCCATGTGATATATGCATCTTATTGTTCATGTCATAACTTGCAAGTTTGAATTTTGTTTTGATCTAGAGGGGTGTAATAGGTTCGGTTTTAGGCTTCTAAGATTTAGGGTTTTTGCCTTCCTTTTACTCTTTGATTTTGGTGTAAATAAATGCTTGATATGCCTAAATTTGCTATGATCTTGTTCTATGTACTAGTTATGATTTCAAACATGAAATAATGTGGTGTTTATGTCATGTGGGGTTTCGCCTCAAGCTTTAAAATTAGGGTTAGTAGTTGTTTCCTTTACTTCTTGATTCATGTGAATAAAATGCTTGATTTGTAACTTGTTTCATGTGTTGATCTTGAATTTAATCATGAAACAACTTGATGTTTTGTGCATACATGGTTTCGGCCATAGAGTCATTTTAGGGTTCATCTTAGTGCTTAAAATGTATGTTTGATCTTGTGTAGAAGTGTGTAATAATGTTAGCATGTTTCTTAACCTTTTACCAATCATTTTCATATTTACTTTACCACTCACTAGCATTTTACCATAAGTAAAAAAGAGAAAACATTTTTACTTTTTACTTTACCATTTCATTAAATAATTACCATTCACCTCATGCATTTTTTACTTTACCATCTCATTAAGTAATTACCATTCACCTCATGCATTTTTACTTTACCATTCACTAACTTTTTACTAAAAGTTTTACCACTTACCAATTTGCAAAAATACCCAAAACACTTTCTCACTTGCATTTCCCACTTTTTATCTTCATAAAATAAACCCCAAAACATTTTTACCACTTTCAAAAATAAAACATTTCATCTCATTTCCTAAACACTAAAAACCCAAAAACATTTTACCACTTTCTTACTTAAACCTTTTATCATTCCTTACCAAATTACTTTCACATTCATGCATCCTCATTCACACTTAATCTATGTGACGCTCTCATGCATCCTCATATGTTCATGTCCCTTGCTTCCTTTTATGTGCTAGTCATTCATTCACTTGTATGCTTTGCATCCCTTCTTAAATGCTCATGCATCCCTTAACACCATGTCTTGCATTCAAACATGCATATTCATTCCTTGTATATTCATGCATCCTCATATACTTACTTAATCATGTATTCAATTAATCATGTATGCAAGTGTTCATGGCAACTTGTAAATATTCTTCATGTTTGCTTTCCCTATGCTCTCATTGTTGTCTCGGTTTTGAATAAAAAAGGATTTGTAATGTTCTACTCTCTTTTCAAGTCCAAAATCAAATGTTTTCTAATAAAAACCCTAAGGCATTTTTCATAAACAAAATCATTAGCCATCACTCGAAGCCGATGCTTGTTTGATCGTTAATGATGGAGTTATTAGTGGTAGTCACTCGAAGCCTTTGCTTGTTTGACTATTATGAAAGCTCCCACACATTAATTAAACAACAAAAACACAATTCAAATTTCCTAAAAAATAATATGAGCCATTAGTGGTAATTATCACTAAGACTCATCCTTTTCCAAAACAATTTCAAAAAAGATAATAAAACGTTGCAACTAGTAATCACTTGAGTAATTGCTCGACTGATTATCGGTTCCAACACTTTTCTTTCAAGTTAGTAATGAACGCCACTCGAAGCCATTGCTTGTTTGGTATTCATGAACGCTTGAGTCATATTTCCAAAACCCAAAAGATAAGATAAAAACAAAACACAGATTTTCTCAAGATTAAGAACCAAGAACTACGTAGCTTTGATCCTCATCTCATTGAGGGCGTAGCGTAGAGCGGGTCACATCCCGTCAAGCACACTTTCAAAAATCACAAAGCCGTCTTCTGACGCAAAGAACCAAGAACTACGTAGCTTTGATCCTCATCGCATTGAGGGTGCGTAGGAGCGGGTCACATCCCGTCAAGCACTCTTTTAAAAATCTAAGTTTAGTTTCACTTTTCAAAGATCCCAAAAAGATTTCTTTCTCTCTTGTTTTCTAAAAAACTCTTTCAAATAAAAAGGAAAAGAAAAGAAGTAGAACGATTCATTTCAAATCAAACACTTCAAAACCACACATCGAATTAATGAATCCCTTTCTAGAGGAAGGAGGTGTGGGGTGCTAATACCTTCCCACACCTAACCGAATTCCCAACCTACATCTCGAGTTTTCAAAGACCAATTGCTTTCCAAAAGGTTTTCCTAATATTTTCCTTAATAAATGTTAGTGGCGGCTTCATTGAAAGATTTCTTTTTTAGAAAACTTGTAAACGAGGAAGGTTCTCCCTCGGGGACTTTTTCGGGCGCAACAACGATGCCACAACCGAGCATGTGGTCGCTGCCACAGCCGAGGTGTGGACGATGCCACAGCCAAGGTGTGGACGATGCCACAGCCGAGCATGTGGTCGCTGCCACAGCCTAGTATGTGGATACTGCCACTAAGTGCATGTGGTCGCTACCACAGCCGAGCATGTGGACGCTGCCACAGCCGAGTATGAGGACACTGCCACTTAGTGCATGTGGACACTGCCACTGCCGAGGTGTGGACGCTGCCACAGCTGAGCATGTGGTCGCTGCCACAGCTGAGCATGTGGTCGCTGCCACAGCCGAGAATGTGGACACTGCCACTGAGTGCATGTGGACACTGCCACTGCCGAGGTGTGGGCGGGTCTGTTCCTCAAGACGTGGTTCTTCTCAACAAAGGACGAGGAAGTCACGGTCTTAGTGGATCTTGAAGGGGCAACGAGGTGCCAGTACCTCTGCCTCAAATCAGAACGACGTGCAGAGAAAGAGTAGGCCGTCACGACCTCGGTCATTAGTGGGTCATTGCTTGACCTCGGTCATTCGATGACACTGATGGTTGTGCCAACTCGGTGGCACTAGACGTAGGTCAACGCGGTGACCTTCGAGTGGGCCAACTCGGTGGCACTCGATGTAGACCGCTCGGGGCCTACGCTGTTTGTGGGTCCTTCTGACCCTTGGGCCATTTCGATGGCGCTCGATTGTAGACCGCTCGGGGCCTACGCTGTTTGTGGGTCCTTTTGACCCTTGGGCCATTTCGATGGCGCTCGATTGGGCCATTTCGATGGCACTCGATTGTAGACCGCTCGGGGCCTACGCTCTTCGTTTGTAGGCCGGGCGCTCTACTTGGATGACCAGAAAGGGGTGTAGAACGTCTGAATCTGACTTGGAGTTTAACATCAAAGCTGTAGCTCTTCTTCTCAGCTTTCCAACGCATTCTCACACGCCCCCATCGGGTGAACGTGGACGAAGTTATGGTCTGCATACTAAGGGCGAGATTCCTCCCGCTTCGTTTGCGCTTTGATTCGTTTAGGTGTCTTTGGATTGTCCATGCTCTTCAGGTCGGCCAACATCTTAGGTCGCTCCACAAGCATGGCCGAAATGTGCTCAAGGACGGCTTCGTTAAGCAGATTGAAGACCGAACTATGTTTCAGCGAGACCCACCAAGTCTCTACCCCTCAGCAGAACACAAACATCTCGGCGTGTGATAGTGTCTGACCAGCAGCTCGGCCATATATCAGATTTCGTAGCCGTCCTCACTTTCGAGATAGGGTGCTGAACTTGCATCGGAAATTCGCATGAAAGTGGCGAACCAAACTCGCTGATAGTTGGCTGGCTCGGGTGGAAGCTGAAGGGAAGAACCGACCTGTGAATCTCGATTCGGAGCAGTGACTTCGCACAAATTCGTTTGGAATCGTCGCTCAGGCCCCCAATCGACTGAAATGGTGATGCACACGAGGCCCTTCACCAACAAGTATGCCTTTGTTGATTTCGATGTCGGTATTGAACGACATGCACCGTGTGTGGAATCTTCTGAGACTTTGAAAAAAGAAGTGCGATCGGACCTCGGCCAGCTCGGCTGGAATCGGTTGATGAGCAGGCCGTTGTACTTGGTCTAGGACCGGTCCTCGGCCGCCCTGCACTGAGGGCTCTTGGCGAGGATTTCCTTGCGATCCAGCAAGTTGGGAAGCACATAGTGGATGGCTTGGAGTCGGCATCAAGTATCAAGGTCGGCGTCGAGGTCGACGTAGCCGAGCTTGCAACAAGGTCCTTGACATCGGTAGCTGCAGAGTTTTAATCATTCTTGAAACAACTCTTCATTGCATTTGAAATAACCAATCTTGAACCGTCAATGCACTGCAGCTCCGTTAGAAGGCATGACGTCGGCGTTGAGGTTTGGGCTGACTTTGAAACCATCTCTAAACCCAAGTCGAACTCATCTTACGCCGAGCTTGCCATGGAGAGAAACTCAGTCACCGAGTTTGGTTTGTACCTTTCAATTCACAATTGTGGGGACGATGAATTAAAATTGGAGAGTTTCCTGGGTCCCTTGTTGGTGCAGAATCTTGATTCCTGCGAAAAGATTCAGCCTCTCCAACCTCGGTCATATATATCGTTCCTTTTCGTCGAATTGAACAGAAATCGTGCTCACCATCTTGACCTTTGACGTGTAGACGACGTCAACAATGGTGCCTTCATTCGCAAAGCGCCGAAATTAGGAACATATCTTTCACGAAGTGATCGAGATCGGTGG
This sequence comes from Oxytropis ochrocephala, assembly GCA_020916435.1. NCBI lineage: Eukaryota > Viridiplantae > Streptophyta > Magnoliopsida > Fabales > Fabaceae > Oxytropis > Oxytropis ochrocephala. Next base: position 63,119,600 of record CM037093.1, on the reverse strand, counting down.
CGAGTGACCTCGGACAGGAAATCATAGTAGGGCGACATCGCCGACATCAAGGCCGGTGTGTCGTCCGACGTTGCATCTGAAGTGGAGTTACTGCCACAGAGTTGCTGAGATTGCATTCGATATTCCTTTTGGAAGGGAATTGCAGTAATTGCACAGTTGGAATGGATAATCCACGTTTCCTGATGCACTTGCAGGTAATGCAAGGAACTAATGCGAATGCAAGGAACTGAGTTCGTTTCAGAAACATCTCGATCGTGACCTCGATGAGCCGCTATCGTAGCGGACTTTGTTCGACGCGTTTTGCGATTTTCGGCAACGGGCTTACTAGATTCGATCTAGGCGTCCTTTATTGCGAGAATTGTGGCCGGTCTCTTCTGGCCATGTTCGGTGGAGCCACAGTCGAGGTAGGATAGCGCTCGGGCCTCCCACTGTGGTCGCCAATTGATCGCGTGCGACCAATGAAGTGAAGATGTTGTTCGTGGCTCCTGCGCTCGGTCGTTGATGAGGAATAGGGACCGGCCTTGAGAGCACCTCGGGTGGTACCTGCAAAGACACTCCGACGCTCTAGTCAGAGGTGTGCTAACGGGCAGGGTATCACAGGGTAGGAATTACGTACCTGAAGCCACATGCGAATGGCGTATTTATACTGTTGGAGGTGAGCGTCCTGGCCGAAATAAGCGCAACGGCCAGGAGCGCAACTTGCGCTGCAAGGCTAGCATGTTTGGGCCGTTTGGGCCGGCCATAGTGGGAATGGGCCGCTGATCCCTTTCTGTTGGCACCTCCTGGTGTTGTTGGTACACCCCGAACAACAAAAGGGTACATTGTTTGGTGAAGAGATATATTGTTTGATGGAAGCAATATATATAAGGAAGGAATTAAACATTCCCTATCTCCACCTATGATAGTATGACTCTACCACCCATCAATAAAGAGAGTCTTAAGAAAGTAAGGGAAGGAGATAGAAAAGATTTCCATTGCATTGGTATTCAAGTTATTCCAAGTATTGAAGAACTGCATTTTCCATGGACAAAGGTTAGTGTTTCTTCCTAATTGTGAGAATCATGAATTCTAAGATCTTATTTGTAGAGTAGTTTTCTTGCATGTGAACCCTAGAAGACTACAACTTACAATTATGACTTCATCACAATACAAACAAAATAAGCTATAATAGAATATATGAGTTCAAAAGCTAGTAGAACATAATGATGGTAATAATAATAATAATAATAATAATAATAATAATAATAATAATAATAATAATAATAATGGAATAAAAAGTGAAAAGTGAATAAAGCATTTAGTTTGATTCTCTTTGGATCTAGAGAAAACAGGATAAGAGGATAATAAATATAGTCTCATATAGTCATATCTAGGGATGGCAAAAAAACCCACACCCGTGGTACCATGAGTATTACCCGTGGCCAGTGCAGGCGGGTATTACCCGCGACGGGTACGGGGCGGGTAGCTTAATGGATACCTGTGGGTTTCATAAATTGATAATTAAACTACCCGTTAATAAATGGGGCGGGGCCGGATGTACCGTACTCGCGGGTACATGCTGATAACTCTATTTTATATAGAGTATTTCATATGTTTAAACTTAGTATTTGCTCTCTTTCAAGTAATAATAAAGAGTTTATATAGTATTTAGTGTGATATATGATATCTTGAGTGATTTGAATAGTTATAGTTAGTTATAGGCCATTTTGGATATATTGTGGTATGTTTGATGTTTTGTTCGATGCGGTCTCAATCGTCATGCATCAATGCTCCCGTGACCGATCTCGCATCAATTCTGCGCTACTTGGTGAATAAGCGGCTGTTTCATATGCATCCACATGCAATGTGATGACCTCCCGCTCGCTTCCCGATGCCATCCAACAATGTATAGTAGGCGCCTACCATTCACACATAGCTATAGGCATAGCTTTGAAGAGTCACCAATATAGGGACACTTGTTCTATCACCATGGAACCGCCCTACAAGATCAAGTCAAAGATTTCAACATGGATAAACCTCTGGAAAGCAACTACAGCTATGATCCACTCAAGATGACTTCAACATGAAGAAAGGAAGCACCTCACTTGAAAGCTATAAAAGGACCTCACATCTTCATTTGGAAATATATCACAATCCATAAGTTAGATCAAAATTTCAATATACATAGTTAGTTTTTATATTTTTAGAGGAAGAGGAAGGAATTCATAAATCCTCCTTTACTCATTTTCATAGTGTTTGTATAGTGCTAAGGAGTAATGCTAGTGCATTGCTAGAAGACTTCATACAAAGGTTTTCAACATTTGTACTTTACTCTTGTTGTTTCTCTTTTGTGATTTCTATATATATAAACATGGTCTATTCAGTTTATATATATCTTGCAATGTCTCTTGTTAGCTAAATCTTTCTTAGTTGGAATGTTCTAATCATTTAATGAGCTTTTAAGTAAGTATGTTGCATGTATGTATGTTTGTACTTTAGTTCTTGCTTGATAATCTTTTCAAAACTTATTTTGAACTTGATCACTTAGAATAAGTAGATTTGTAAATGACCAGACATGGCTTACAATTAAGAACTCAAGAACTAATATGGGTGAGTGTTTTACATAAAGAAAACTTTGTGAAAACCATGCTAAGTCCTAGACATAGGATAGTATAGTCCATAGGATAATTGTGGGTACTTAAAATACAAGAGTGAATTCACTTAAGCAAAGTGATACTTGTTAGGAGGCAAGATTGGCACTAACACCCCTTTCTTTCTTGCATAGAACAAGGATCATAAGAGTTGGTAATGATACTCAAGAAGAAAGTGACCGAAAGGCACATAGCTAATGCAACAACATTCAAGTCAAATGCATCATCACATAATGCATCATACACTTTTAAGTAAATTACTTGATGAAGACATTCCAACTAGCTTTTCTCTTTTACACTATCAACATTCTTTCTTAGTTTTCTAACTTAGTTGTGATCATCAACAAAATCCAAAATTATTTTATTACTTAGTGACTTTACACTTTATTACTTTATATTTGTTTTAAAAGTGAGTTTTTCAATCTATGTGGGTTCGATCTTTTACTACTTGTTTTTGGACAAAGGTATACTTGCACTCAAGTGTATGTGGCATTTCCACACACCAAGTTTTTGGCGCCGCATGTTGGGGATTGAAGTAAATTCTTTTTAAAATTACGATATTGAGTAATTTAATGTTGTATATAAATTCTGTTTTTAAAGTTTCACAACCAAAGTACATGGTACTTAGTATATGTACAGAACTGAGAAATGAACTCGAATATAGTTTAGATTTAGAAATAGAAAGAAAATTCGTGAGATTGCTAAGACTCCAAAAAGCAGAATCAACAAGCTTGCAACATGTCATTCGGTGAAGAACAAAGCTCAAGGCCACACTCGGTGAGAGGAGGCCTGGATCACAAAGATGCTAATCAAGAAGAAGTTCATAGAGAAAATCTCATCCACATGGATCACATAGGTATGATTAATGATAGAGATAGACCTATGAGGCATTATGCTCGGTTTGATCATCAAAACATGCAAACTAGTATAAACAGACCTCATATTGATGCCATGCATTTTGAATTTAAGCCTATGATGTTTCAAATGCTTCAAACTATTGGTCAATTTGGAGGATCTCCTCATGAAGATCCTCATTTGCATTTAAGGCAATTTCTAGAAGTATGTAGTAATTTTATTTTACACGGTGTTAGTGAAAATGCATTTAGATTAAGGTTATTTCCATATTCTTTGAAAGATAGAGCTAAGGCTTGGCTAAATTCTTTAGAGCCTAACTCTATTCATTCATGGAATGAAATGGCTGAAAAATTTTTAGGAAAATATTTCCCACCTATCAAAAATGCCAAAGTTAAGAAATGATATTACATCTTTTAGACAAAAAGAGTTTGAATCTTTATTTGAAGCATGGGAAAGATGGAAGGAACTTTTAAGAAAATGTCCTCATCATGGTTTACCAGTTATTATTCAAATGGAAACATTTTACAATGGTTTAGAACCTCAAACCAGAATAATGCTTGATGCATCATCCGGTGGAGTGTTATTAAATCATCATACAATGAAGCATGTGAATTAATTGATAGAATAGCAACTAATAGCTCTAGTTGGCCTCACCGAGAGGGTAAGTGCCCAAAAAGAAACCATCGGGGTACATGAAATCAATGATATATCCGCCTCTATCTGCTCAAGTAGCCACTCTAGCTAATTTGATGAAAAAATTCACTTCGTAATGCTCTCGCATCTAATGCAACAGCATCACCGTAAAGCATCACATTCAAAGAGAAGAACAAGTACCTCCAGTGCACACCTAGTTGTGTGTACTTGGGAGGAGGTCACTTGTATGAGGAGTGTTCTAGCAACCCTATCTCTCAGAAATTATGTAGGTTATAATAGGAATAACAACCCTTATTCCAACACTTATAATCCTGGTTGGAAAGATCACCCAAATTTTAGATGGAGCAACAACGATTGCACTCCGCACTCTAGAACCGCTCCAACTACACCAACCAACCCACCAGATTCCCACTCAAAATAACCAAAGAAACTCTCAACCTACCACCGATAATTCTCTAGAAACCATGCTCAAAGCATTTATAGGTGAATCTAGAACTCGCTAGACAAACCCAAGATGCTTCCATTAAGAACTTAGAGAATCAAGTTGGTCAATTAGCCACACTCTCTGTATCAAAGGCCACAAGGTGCCTTACCTTCAAATACAGAAGCTACTCCTTCCCAAACCAAAGGAAAGGAGCAGGTTAAAGCTATTTCATTGAGAAGTGGAAAGGATCTTGTAGAGTTAATCGAGAAGGAAAGTGTAGAAAAGGGAGAAAAACCAAAAATCAAAAAGAAACCAATGCGAAGCATCTAGTGCTCTGCGCATCACAAGAAGTTCAAAGTCCACTACCTAAGTTAGTACCGAATACCCTCCTCCTCCTTACCCTCAAAGACCTAAAAGCACATGAGGAGAAACAGTTTGGTAAATTCCTAGAGGTACTAAAACAATTACACATCAATGTTCCCTTAGTAGAAGCCCTCCAACAAATGCCAAATTATGCAAAATTTATGAAGGATGTGCTTACTAAGAGAAGAAGATTAGGTGAGTTTGAAACAGATTGCCATGACAGAAGATTGTAGTTTGCTTATGCAAAATAAGATCCCTAGGAAATTGAAGGATCCAGTAGTTTTACAATTCCATTTTCTATAGGAAAATCCTATACTTAGTAAAGCTTTATGTGATTTAGGTGCAAGCATCAACTTGATGCCTAAATCTATTTTTGACCAGATTAGAAATAGAAAATGCAAAACCAACCACTGTGACACTTCAATTAGCTGATAGATCAATAGCCTATCCTGAAGGTATCATAGAAGACATCCTAGTTAAGGTAGACAAATTTGTATTCCCTGTAGATTTTGTTATCCTTGACTTTGATGCAGATAAGGAAGTGCCTATTATCCTAGGTAGACCATTTCTAGCAACTGGTAAAACCATAATTGATGTGCAGAAAGGTGAACTCACTATGAGAGTGAATGATCAAGAGATAAAATTCAATGTAATGAATGCTATGAAATATCCTGCGCAGAGGAAACAGAAGAGTGTTCATCCTTATTCTCTCTAGATCAATTGGTAGAAAAACAATTTTACAAGCAGTATGATCACTTAGCCAATGCAGATGCATTAGATGCAGCTGCATTGCTAGATGATGAAATACTAGAAAAGGAAAATCTGCCAATAGAAAACTCTTGTAAGGAAGTATGGGCTAGGACTTATGAACCACTCAACCTTGAGGATCCAATTCTCAAGAAGAACTTACCCTCAATAGAACAACCTCCTAAGTTAGAATTGAAAATACTGCCTGAACACCTTAAGTATGCATTCTTAGGAACAAATGAGACTTTACCTGTTATCATTGCTTCGATTTAACATCAAAACAGAGAGTGATCTCATTAGTACTCTCAAGAAGCATACCAAAGCTATAGGTTGGCAAATGGCGGATATCAAAGGAATTAGTCCTTCTATATGCATGCATAGAGTCATTTTGGAAGAAAATTCCAAAAGCGAAGATAGAAAGTCAAAGAAGACTAAATCCTATTATGAAAGAGGTTGTGAAAAGGAAATCATTAAGTGGCTAGATGTTTGGAATCATATACCCCATATCGCATAAAGGTGCTTGGGTATGTCCTGTCCAATGTGTACCAAAGAAAGGGGTGTGTGACAAGAATAGCCAATGAAAAGAATGAGTTGATACCAACTAGAATCACACAGGTGGAGAATCAGTATGGATTACGTAAAACTCAACAAAGCTACCAAAAAGGATCACTTTCCTTTACCATTCATAGACCAAATGTTAGATAGATTAGCAGGGAAGGAATTTTATTGTTTCCTAGATGGCTATTCAGGCTATAATCAAATAGCCATTGAGCCTAAGGATCAACACAAAACCACCTTTACATGCCCTTATGGAACCTTTGCCTTTTGAAGGATGCCATTTGGCTTATGTAATGCACCTGCTACATTCCAAAGATGCATGATGTCTATTTTCTCAGATTTCATTGAGCAATCAATGGAAGTATTCATGGATGATTTCTCTATCTTTGGATAAACATTTCAAGTTTGCTTAACAAACTTGGAACAAATTCTCAAGAGATGTGAGGAAACAAATTTAGTCTTAAACTGGGAAAAGTGCCATTTCATGGTACAAGAAGGCATTGTGTTAGGACATAGAATTTCAAAGAAAGGTCTAGAGGTAGACAAAGCTAAAGTTGATGTCATTGAGAATCTACCACCACCAAATACAGTTAAAGGTATCAGGAGCTTCTTAGGCCATGCTGGTTTTTATAGAAGGTTTATCAAAGATTTTTCAAAAATCTCAAAACCATTATGTATGCTTCTGCAACATGATGTAGAATTCAACTTTGATGAATCTTGTATAGAAGCTTTTGACAAGCTTAGAAAGGCATTGGTGACAAACACTAGATTATAGTAACTCCAGTTGGAGCAGCCATTTGAATTAATGTGTGATGCTAGTGACTTTGCAGTAGGAGCGATCCTAGGGCAAAGGTATGATAAGGTCTTTCATTCCATATATTATGCTAGCAAGACATTAATTGAAGCTCGTGAATTACACATTCTGAAAAGGAATTATTAGCTGTGGTCTTTGCATTTGAAAAATTTAGATCATACTTAGTTGGCACTAAAATTATTGTCTATACTGATCACTCTGCCATTAAGTATCTAATTTCAAAGAAGGATGCAAAGCCAAGGCTGATAAGGTGGATTTTACTCCTACAAGAATTTGATTTAGAAATTAGAGACAAGAAAGGAGTAGAAAATCAAGTAGCAGACCATTTATCAAGGATTGAAGGAGAATCACTTGGCACACAAGAAGAAGAAATCAAGGAGAGTTTTCCAGATGAGAAGCTATTGGCAATCACAGTCAATGCAAAACATGAAACTGCATTTGCTATAAGCAATGCAGGAGCATCAAATGCATCTGCACCATGGTTTGCTGATATTGTAAATTTCCTTGCAAGCAAAGTAGTGCCAGTGAGTATGACATATCAACAAAGGAGAAAGTTCTTCCACATGGTTAAACAATACTATTGGGATGATCCATTCCTTTACAAGATGTGCCCTGATAAATTAATGAGGAAATGCATACCTGAAGAGGAGCAACAAGCAAAGGCTTCGCATTGCCATTCTCGCACCTTATGGAGGACACTTTGGAAGCACTAGAACAAAGCGGCTAAGGTATTACGATGCTGTTTATTTTTGGCCTACTTTATTTAAAGATTCTTATTTTATGGTCAAATCTTCGTGATAAATGTCAAAGAGCAGGAAATATCTCTGATAAGCATGAAATGCCTAGAACAAATATTTTAGAAATTGAATTATTTGATGTTTGGGGCATGGATTTCATGGGACCTTTTCCACCCTCTTTTGGCAATTTATATATCTTAGTAGTGTTGATTATGTGTCCAAATGGGTAGAGGCAGTAGCATTACCTAATAATGATGCTAAATCGGTGAGTAAGTTTCGCAAAGAAATATATTCACTAGATTTGGAACTCCTAGAGCTATCATTAATGATGAAGGTTCACACTTTTGCAATAAAATCATAGAAAACCTTCTAGCTAAGTATGGAGTTAAGCATAAGATAGCTACAAAGATACCATCCTCAAACTAGTGGACAAGCGGGAATTATCCAATAGGGAAATTAAGAGAATGCTAGAAAAAATGGTAAGTCCAAATAGGAAAGATTGGTCTTTACATTTGGATGATGCTCTATGGGCATATAGAACAAAGATTCAAAACACCCTTAGGAATGTCCCCTTACAAATTAGTCTATGGAAAAGCATGCCATTTACCTGTAGAATTGGAAAACAAATCTTATTGGGCTATCAAGAAGCTCAATTTCAATTTGAACAAGGCGGGTAAAAAGAGAATGATAGAGCTTGATGAGTTAGAAGAAATTAGGCAAACCTCTTATGAGAATGCTGAAATCTACAAAGCTAAAACTAAGAAATGGCATGACAAGAAAATTCACAGAAGAGAATTGAAAGAAGGAGGACTAGTTACGCTATACAACTCTAGGTTGAAGCTATTTCTGGAAAACTAAGGTCAAGGTGGTCGGACCATTTAAGTTGATAAAGGTTTATCCACATGGAGCAATAGACTTATTTGATAAAACCTCAAATACTGTCTTCAAGGTGAATGGTCAGAGAGTTAAAATGTACTATGGTGAACATGCGGTGAGAGACAAAATCACCACCCATTTGAAAAATCTCTAAATGAAAAGAGGTAGTCAGGCTGACAAGACTCTTAAAACAAGCGCTTAATGGGAGGCAACCCATTGTTTTTAATTATTTTTGTGCAATTTTATGTTTTTAGTTGTTTTGCAAAATGCAGAAAACTAATGCAATGCATCAAATGCACCGCATTGAGGAAAAACGCGTGCCTGCATCGTAAAAATTATAAACTTGAAGAAAATTGGTTAAGTGTGAATCATAAGGCTTCAGGAAGATCAAAGGAGGTTAAGTAAGATTAATGACACATTGGTAGCCAAAGCAAGACACTTGGCAAGATGCATGCGTAGCACGCAATGCTAACGGCTACCTAATCAATCCACTAACTTCCCTCTTCCCGAAACATAAAGCCTTGTATTGTTACCAAGTACCTCTTCATTCGCAAACTCTCACAAATTCTCTCATCTGAAACACAAACCACCCTTCCCATTCTCAATCCAATTTTTTCTCAATCACAAAAGCAATAAAAAACCTAGAATTTCAAAGCAATTACAATGGTGAAAAAGCAATCAAAGACAAATCATCATCGCAAGCGGGCGTAACTCCCAAAAAGAGAAGAAAGCCATGCATGCAGGATCATCATCATCAAGAAAAGGCAAAGCCAAGGAATCATCAATCAGAACTGATGACAATGTTCATTTGTTGAACATGCATCTATTGCCCGAGAGAGGATATGATCTGAAGAAGGCTAGCCCATCATTCATGTCAATAGTGGCCAATCTCAATTGGGACCACTTTGTGCTACCACGAGGAGGCTACATTGAAGATTTGGTGAGAGAATTCTATGCTGGAATCACACCACAAGAAGGAGCAGAACATTCCTACACTTCCATGGTGAGAGGTAAAATTGTACACTTCCATGCCAAGAAATTAAATGAACATTATATGCTGAAATATAATGGGAATGATTTTGAGAATAGAGTGGCCAATGCCTTTAAGAAAGAAATGGAAGAAATAAGGAATAGGATTGCTATACTGTGGGGTCAAGTTTGGGAGAAATTCACACCTAATGAGATTAAGCTTAGAAGTAACTATTTGATAAATGCATTAGGTAATTGGCATTTGTTCATAGCTAATTCAATTCAATTTCGCCACATCACACACACATATGCTATGACCACTAAAGAGAGATTGATCTTGTTAGATACAATTCTCTCTGAGGACATGTAGACATAGGTAGATTGATTGCTAGGGAAATTCTTGCATGTTCAAATAAGTCAAAGGGATTTCTTTTTCCTTTGTCTTATTACCGAATTATGCATGAAAGAAGGTGTCCCTATAGTCCGCTAGTGAACAAAGGAAATTTCCCCACAAATTTGAGTCTTTGAAGTAAAGGAAAAATTGAGGAATGTGAGAGGCCCCGCACTGCAATGCAAGAGCATTACATGCGTAGCGGAGGGCTGCTGGAAATTTCGTAATGATCAACATGACCGCTTTCAATTGGTCTTTGACAAGATCTTTGATCTTGTGGGCCAAATGAATGCCCCCAATTCCCAAGTTGGGTACTGAGAAGTGAAGGTGAAGAAGAAGAAGAGAAAGAGGCTGAAGAAGAAGGAAAAGGTAAGGAGAAGGTAGAGGAAGCTAGCACCAAGAAAAAGGTGACTAGAAAACAATTCAAGGTACAGAAGAAGGTTGTGGTAGAACCTGTTGTGGAAGAATTGTATGATTCTGAATCTGAAGCTGAGGATGAGGAATTAAAAGAAATGGATAAAGAATTAGAAGAAGAAGAGGAGGAAGAGAGTGATGAGGAAATTGATGAAGAAGAAGAGGAGCAGGCTAGAGGAGTAATTTTAGAAGAAATTGCTAGGCAGAAATATGCCAAACAAACACCACAAGCACAGCCAGAAACCCCTATCACTTCACCAGCTACCAAAACACCCATCATCTCACCAAACCAAGAATCCTCCTCCATTCCAAAATCACCATTAGCCTCCCTCAATGATCCACCAGTCCTATCACAATCACCACCACAAACAACCCCTCCACCACCCTCTCCAAGAAAAGAAACACAAGAAACAACTCACACAGAAGAACCAATCTCAGAACAAACCCCTGTTATGCCAACAGACCAAGCAATACCTTCTAACCCAAGCAACATTATTTCAAATGTTGTTTCTGCTCTTGAGAAAGAGATTTTGCAGGAAAGAGAAGAAGAAGGACTCGACAAAGGAGATAAAATTGAAGAATCATCTGCAAAGGAGACAGTAACTCAAACTGTTGAGATGCAGAGTGATGCTCCTGCATCACTTGCTGCTGCATCACAACAGGCAACAACTGTGCATGATGAGGCAACAATCAAAATGGTTCTGGAACAAATGGCACAACAGAAAAGGGATGCATTACACAATACTCAAAAGTTCTTCAAGCAACCTGCAGGAAGGCAGGCAAAATTAACACCAAAAAGGAAGAAAAGTGATGCAGTCAAGACTGATGCACCTGCATCAGTTACAGAACCAATTCCTGCAACTACACCAGAAGTAGGAGGTGCATCTGCACCTACAGAAGCAACACCAAGCAAGCCCAAGGAGAAGAAGCAGAAGGTGAAACACACTCCTCCATCCAGGCAAAGCACCAGAATTAGGAGTGGAGCCAAGAAATGAGTATCATTTACATGTTTTCACCTACTACTGCTATAACTTGTGTTAATTCTGTTTTGAACTATTTCCCTGGTTGTACTAATCCCTCTCCCCTATTTTGAACAAATGGTTTGTTTTTTCTAGACAAATTTGCAGTGAGGACACTGCAACCCCTTAAGTTTGGGGGGGGGGGGATTTGCATGTTATGTTATGTTTTTAAATGTTTTTATCTAATATGTTGTGTGTTTAATTAATATGTTTTAGATAGTAAATATATATGTTTTAAGTAGTTTTTAGTTTGTTTAAATATTAGATGTACTTAACAAAGTAGTATCTAAATATTTTAGTAGAAAAGATCAGTTTTTCAAAAATATGGTGAAAGCCCTATGGATGGAATTTTTATGATGAAAAAAGAAAAAGAAGCCTTATTTCTCAGAAAAAACCAAAATTATTTTTTCTTCAACACTTCAAAACTGAGTTTGAGAAAAGAACCTTGCTATTTAAAAGATCAATCTGATGCAAGGGGAATTTTTGGTAAGCTTAGGTCAAACAAAGCTTTACTAAAAAGAAAGAAGAGCTTAAAGAATTAAGTTTGGGAATGTTTTATGAAAAACAAAGGCTGAATTTCAAAAGTGAAGAGTAAACAATGTAGAAAAAGAAAACAAAAATGTGGACAAGCCATATCCTCGAATCTTTTGAAACTATACTGCGTGCTTTAAGTACATGAATGCATCTGAGGTCAAAGACTGTGCCATGCGAGAATAAATGTATCTGGAGGATAGTTCAATAAATCGAACTCGTGCCAAAGTGCAAAGAAAAAATATATGCATCTGGAGGTCAAAGACTGTGCAAAGTGCATTTGCATATGGAGGTCGATGAGGAAGGTAATATGAGCTAGAAAAAGAAAAGCATTATCGGTCTGCAAATTGCATCAATGTAAATCGCCTTCAAGAAAAAGCAAATGCGAAAAAAAAATCAATGCACAAAAACACTTCAAAGAAGTATTTGCATCTGCTCAAAAGATCCACACAAAAAATAGAAAAATGCATTGGCTCAAAAGCTTTGAAAGATTCAATCAAGCCCTTTGATTTTAAAAACTCCCCAACACTTGAGAAAATTTTGTGAGTCTAAACTCTCTTTTGAAAAATATTTTGGTGTGACCAAAGATGAACCAATCCTTTCAAAGGCTAGGAAGAAATTTTTACTTAGTCTTGGAACCAATCTCAACTCAAAGGGGTTCACACACACACAAAAGAGTTTGAATAGCTTTGGTAGTTTTGAAGAAATAAAGGCTCAAGAAAAATTATCAAGAAATGAAGTTCATAGGGAACTCCTCATGAAAATCCAAAATCAAGCTGATCTATCTTCTAGAATTATAGTTTTTAATAGTTTGTCTTTGTCATTACTTGAGGACAAGCAATGGTTTAAGTTTGGGGGTGTGATAACTCTATTTTATATAGAGTATTTCATATGTTTAAACTTAGTATTTGCTCTCTTTCAAGTAATAATAAAGAGTTTATATAGTATTTAGTGTGATATATGATATCTTGAGTGATTTGAATGGTTATAGTTAGTTATAGGCCATTTTGGATATATTGTGGTATGTTTGATGTTTTTGTTCAGGTGCGCCTCAATCTCGTCGCAGATCAATGCTCCTGCGTGACCGATCCTGCATCAATTTCTGCGCTACTTGGTGAATAAGCGCACTGTTTCATATGCATCCACATGCAATGTGATGACCTCTGCCCGCTTCCCCCGATGCCATCCAACAATGTATAGTAGGCGCCTACCATTCACACATAGCTATAGGAATAGCTTTGAAGAGTCACCAATATAGGGACACTTGTTCTATCACCATGGAACCGCCCTACAAGATCAAGTCAAAGATTTCAACATGGATAAACCTCTGGAAAGCAACTACAGCTATGATCCACTCAAGATGACTTCAACATGAAGAAAGGAAGCACCTCACTTGAAAGCTATAAAAGGACCTCACATCTTCATTTGGAAATATATCACAATCCATAAGTTAGATCAAAATTTCAATATACATAGTTAGTTTTTATATTTTTAGAGGAAGAGGAAGGAATTCATAAATCCTCCTTTACTCATTTTCATAGTGTTTGTATAGTGCTAAGGAGTAATGCTAGTGCATTGCTAGAAGACTTCATACAAAGGTTTTCAACATTTGTACTTTACTCTTGTTGTTTCTCTTTTGTGATTTCTATATATATAAACATGGTCTATTCAGTTTATATATATCTTGCAATGTCTCTTGTTAGCTAAATCTTTCTTAGTTGGAATGTTCTAATCATTTAATGAGCTTTTAAGTAAGTATGTTGCATGTATGTATGTTTGTACTTTAGTTCTTGCTTGATAATCTTTTCAAAACTTATTTTGAACTTGATCACTTAGAATAAGTAGATTTGTAAATGACCAGACATGGCTTACAATTAAGAACTCAAGAACTAATATGGGTGAGTGTTTTACATAAAGAAAACTTTGTGAAAACCATGCTAAGTCCTAGACATAGGATAGTATAGTCCATAGGATAATTGTGGGTACTTAAAATACAAGAGTGAATTCACTTAAGCAAAGTGATACTTGTTAGGAGGCAAGATTGGCACTAACACCCCTTTCTTTACTGCATAGACAAAGGATCATAAGAGCTGTAATGATACTCAAAGAAAGTGACCGAAAGGCACATAGCTAATGCAACAAATTCAAAGGTACCACATCACATCTTCTGCATCATACACTTTTAAGTAAATTACTTGATGAAGACATTCCAACTAGCTTTTCTCTTTTACACTATCAACATTCTTTCTTAGTTTTCTAACTTAGTTGTGATCATCAACAAAATCCAAAATTATTTTATTACTTAGTGACTTTACACTTTATTACTTTATATTTGTTTTAAAAGTGAGTTTTTCAATCTCTGTGGGTTCGATCTTTTTACTACTTGTTTTTGGACAGTGTATACTTGCACTCAAGTGTATGTGGCATTTCCACACACCACATGCCCGGCCCAGAGGCAGTGCAGGCTGTGCGCCAGCACAGGGCCTCAGGCCAAAAAAAAAATTAGGGGCCCCTTTTTGTTGGTCAGCCCATACATACCCCAACCCAATTAAAAAAACCAAACTACTAATGTGAAACACTGAAACTGAAAAAAAAAGGAGAACGCAAACAGAACGCTGAAATAGAACGCAAAAGAGGAAAAAACAAGAAACGCTAACCTCTCCAACTTCGCAGCATCGCTCACCACCAATCACCAGCCTCACTCACCTGAGTCACCTCCCTCAGACACGACGGCGACGAAGACAAGGCCACCATTGTCGCCTCACATCCAGTCTCTCTTCATCTCCTCAATCGTTCAAGTGTTCACCAATCCTTTCTCTGTTCAAGTTCAATCGTTCTCATCGACCATCACTCCGATTTCAATCATTCAACGCCCTTTAATTGTTCACCAAGAAGTTCTTAAATCCTCTCACCTCTGTAATCTAAAAATTGATTTCTAATTTGCTTGCTATTTAGGGTTTTAAAATTAAATTACAATTTCAATGCTTTGAGAATTGATTTTGTTATTGTGAATTCATTGTAATATCACAATTACTTGTTGTGATGGTTCATTTTCACTACTTGGGTGAAGGAGATTGAAATTGAGAAACGTGATTTGAGTGACGACGTCGGCGACGACCTTCTCGGTTCTGCTTAGAGTTGTATTTTTGCAAAGGTGAATGAATGAATCTTTGAATTATTTTATCTCTTAATCTCTTCATTCATTTTCCCCAATTTCCCTAATTCCCAATTTTGTTTCTCTGTATTGTAGTTTATAAAGGGGAGTGGATGAATGAGACTTTGTTTTTCCTTTTCAATGTTGTTGATAATGGATTTGTATGTCTATTGACTAATGTAGCAGGTGACTGAGAAATTGCTTGCTCATCCTCATTCCTACCGTCGTCAGAAAGCAAAAATATCAGGTTTTGTCTTTAATGTCTCCTAAAATTAAAAACTATGAATCTGGATATGAGAAGCGTAAGAAAAAGAAAAGAATTGAAGAGTTAACTTACTTTTTAAGAAAAGAACAACAAACTCCGTTGAAGTTAGTGATGATGTTAGTTTGAATGTTGATGTTAATCAGTCGGTTGAAGTTAGTGATGATGTTAATTTGAATGTTGATGTTAATCAGTCGGTTGAAGTTGGTCATGATGTTAATCTGAATGTGGCTAGTACTGAAGTTTGTGGTGATATTAATCAGAATGTTGAATTTGAAACTGTTGATGTTAGAAATGGTAGAGATGTTGAATTTGAAACTGTTGAAGGAGCCTTATATTATGTGGAGTATTTGACAATTTGAGGACTAAGGTCTGTTAGTTCTTCTGTGAATGGTTGCTGTCCCAATTATTTTTCTTAGCTTACTTGATGAAGAAAATTGAAACATGAGGATTGTTTTGTGCTTTTGATGAAGAAAATTTTACTACGCTTAATTATCGGAAAAAAAATGTTATTTTACAATTTAAGTACTGAAATTTAAGTTTTGCATTGAAGGGCCCCACTTTAATTATTCGCACAAGGCCTCCGTTATGTTTGGGCCGGCCCTGCGCGGGTACCCGTAATAAATATACTTATTTGGAAATTTTCCTATTATTATTAATTTTAGTGTTATTTATCTTCTTTCATTAACTACTATATGCTAACAAATAAATGATAAATAAATATATAATGAAATGCCTCATTTTTTTTAGATGAATGAAGATAAAAAAAATTGTGTTCAAAAGGTTAGTTTTGTTTGGTATTTTAAATTTTATTTTCATAAA
Source organism: Oxytropis ochrocephala (assembly GCA_020916435.1). Taxonomy (NCBI): domain Eukaryota; kingdom Viridiplantae; phylum Streptophyta; class Magnoliopsida; order Fabales; family Fabaceae; genus Oxytropis; species Oxytropis ochrocephala. The sequence goes on along the minus strand of CM037093.1, from coordinate 63,103,380 downwards.
AAATATTTCAATTTATATTGTATGTATCTATAATGAATTGCCTAATTTTTTTATATGAATGAAGAGAAAATGGTGTTAAAAAGGTTAATTTTGTTTGATATTTCAAATATTATTTTCAAAAAGTATATTTTTCAATTAATATTAAAAGTATCCGTGGTTACTAACAAGGAGATAATACCCGTGAAAAACCCGTTACACGAGTACCCGCGTGGGTATGGGACAGGCACAGGTAGCGTTTCACTTTAAAAGTTGATCAACGGTGTGGATTGCACCGACAAAATCAACGGTTGATAATCTTTTACCTCAACTATAAATACCCACTCCCACCCTCACTATTTTCACACAAAAAATTCAACTTCATTATCTCACACAACACAAGTCAATATGATGCAGACTTCGCTAATGTCATACTACGAGCCTTCTTCCCTCACTCTCGTTCATTCTAATATGGGGTTTGCTGATCATCAGAGCATCATCTTGCAAGATGATGGTATAGGTTTTGTTCCTGGGTGTATCAGCAATTACAAGGGCGCCAACAAGAAGTGGGCGTCACCACCAACTTAACCGCCCAAACACGCCGCTTGGACGCAATTCTCGGACCGGCGAAATCTTCGCTAAACGGTCGGACCTCTACGAAATATATATGCCATTCGCACATGGCATCAGTGCACGTTCTCTTACCTTGTGCTATCTCGCCTCGGCGCCTCTCTCACTAGATCGTCGGAGTGTGTCTTTGCAAGTACCACCCGAGGTGCTCAACGTGAATCCGGGACCGGTCCTCTCATTCGCTCAACGACCGCCCGATCAACGGACAACAACAACTTCAACACTTCATTGGTCAAGGTACGATCAATTGGTTACCACAGTGGGAGGCCCGTGCGCTATCCTACCTCATTCATGGCTCCACGCGACCGGCCCCAGACGAGGGCCTCATCCAGACTCAACCCCTCCGGGCAACATCCTCGCCAATGGACCGGAGGGCGTGGTCATTACGATCCACGAATCTCAAGGCATCCACGGCAGAGCCCTCGCACACAACTGATGCGTGGACCGGTCCTTCAACAGATTCAGCCGCTCGTTCCTAATGATCTACCGCCTGAGCTGATTGAAGCGGGCATTCAGGAACCATTGCCAGAGCATGTCACTCAGGCCGTTCTACAGATCCTGCAGAACAAGAACCAAGTTATCGCAGATAGAGATGAGCTGATCTCTCGCTACGAAAGAGGGTCGATTCCGGACCGCCCGCGTGCGGAAGACGGAGAACCTTCTGATCGACGTCGACCTACGCGTGCACACCGCTCCCCTCCTAGAAGGAGCCTTTCTCGCCGGGAGAGTACCACCCATCGGTCTCCGGCGCGACGAACAAGGGCACGTAGGTCGCCCCGGCGAGAACGTCTTGCAGACGCCGCTCGTTGTCTTATGATGACTATGCGCGATTCCGGCATACCGCCACGACACCGCCGCCGCCCTCTAGGTACTCCTATAATGAGTCGTCCGGTTCACGTCGGTCGAGAAGCAGGTCTTGGGACTCTCGTGAAGAGCTTGAAGATTACAGAGGTGGAAGGATCGGGGACGTCTCACGTCGGCCGAGGAGAGGCCAAAGCGAACGTCCCAGAAGACCTCCTCAACTTCCGCCGTCTGGCCCCTCCGGAGTGTTTTATGGAATGCCGGGCAACGAGGCGTGCCTCGCTATGCAACCCTTTGGGTCGAACGGCACTCAAGACGGTCACGGCCCATTCACCAGGGAAATCAGGCGCTACAGGATTCCCAGAGATTTGAGGAAGCCTCCTAATCTGAATAAGTTTGACGGTCGTGGCGACCCAGACAAGCATCTCCGGTACTTTAACAATTATTGCAGTTACAGAGAACTGGGCTCGACCATGAAGTGCCGGTTGTTCCCTCAGTCTTTGGACGGCCGGGCATTAGAATGGTGGGAGACACTTCGCCCCAACACTATCTCCTCATGGCAAGACCTGATCAGAATCTTCTTATCGCACTATACGGCCAACCGCTGCCAATATCGATATGAAGAACACTTGGACACGATTGTCCAAGGTGATAATGAGACGTTGAGACAAGACATCGACTGCTTCAATACCGAGGGCCGAGAGTGCGTTGCGTGACTTGTCAGATAAAGATAAATTGAAGTATCTAAAGCGTGGAATTCGACCGGACCACAGGTTCGTAGAGGAATTCACATTGAACCATTATCAAGATCTCAGCTTCTTCCTAACAAGGGCCAACGTCCATATGGCGTATGAAGAAACTTTAGCTGCGAGAAAGACCGCCCGTGCGCGACCAAAGGAAGAGCAAGACAGGCCGCTAAAGCTCGTGAAGGTCGCCGAGACAACCACACTGATTTCGAGAGACAAGAAGTTTGATCATCGCACTCGTCTCAACACCTCCATTGCACAAATCTACGGTGAGTGCGCCGAACAATGAGTTTGTGGGTGTAAAGCGGCGGATCCACTCAGTACTAAGAAAGGGCACGACCGACCAAAAAGGTACTGCCGTTACCACAAAAGCAAGGGGTCATGATACTAATGACTGCATGGCCTCAAAGACGATATTGAAGAGCTCATTCAGAAAGGCAAGTTGGGCAAGTATGTGAGGTCAGAGGAAGACGACCGACCTCAAGAGAAGACGAAAGAGAAAGATCAGGACAGAGGAAAGGGCGCTCTAGTCATAACGAGCACCCAAGATAAAGATCAGTCTGAAGATCGAGATAATCGGCGGTCCAAAGGCCGCAATGTAGCGATGGTTATTCACGGTGGAAATCCGTTGGATCGCAAAGAATCCAACAAAGCTATGAAAAGAAAGTGGGACGAGCTCCTAATGGTTGCCTCAACTTCTGCAGAGCGACCGGTCTCGAATAGACCGCCCATCTCCTTTGGGGATGAAGACTGCTTTCGACGGCAGCCGCGAGCGCTTATGTTCCATTGGTGATCAGAGCAGTTATGGCCAACACAGAAGTTCAAAGAATTCTAGTCGACCAGGGTAGCTCGGCCGACATCATGTTTCAAGATTTGATTGACAAGATCAAGATTGATCGGAGCGAGATAATTCCCGGTGCCGAGCCTACTCCTAACGGGCTTCAATGGAGCGATCACCTACCCGCTGGGGAACAATCGAACTCATGGTCACATTTGGTGACGACAACCGAGAAAGCACTTTGTACAGGGCGGTCCGTCACGACGCCCTCGTACTCCCCATCAAATCATGCTATCGATGTATACATTGGTAGGCGACCCTTGGCAAGCTAGAGGCCGTGGCATCGACGGTGCACTTGAAAATGAAATTTTACAAAGAGAGACGATCGGTGGTTACCTTGGCGGCCGACCTAGAGGCGCGCGGCGAGAGCCACTTCTTATATCGGGAAATTTGCGATGAGGTAGATCGTGGCCCAAGTTCTCAAAACACCAAGGTCATCGTCAATCTCACGATTTGGATGCTCGTTATGATCGTAAAGCGACCCAGAGGATAACGATGACGACTTAGCCCGAGAGCTAAAAAACAAGTTGAAAAGACCCGAGAACCTCATGGGGAATTGGAAGATGTGCGGTTGGGAGACGCACCCAACCAAGATCGTTAAGCTCTCGTAGCGACCTACCGGAGCAAGTAAAGCAGACCTTGTGCAATGTTTGAAAGACTATGTTGACTGTTCGCATGGCGGGCATCGGACATGCCCGACATTCCTATCGGCAGTAGCTCGCCATCAACTTTCGGTCGATGAAGGGGTTAAGCTAGTCGCTCAAAGAAGACGAACTTCGAGAATGAGGAAAAATCTCAAGCCGCAAAGGCCGCTGAGGACCTCATAAAGGCCAACTTCATCGAAGAAATCAAGTACACGACCTGGCTATCCAATGTCGTGTTGGTTAAAAAGAAGAATGGCAAATGGAGAATGTGTGTAGACTACACCGACCTAAATAAGGCATGCCCGAAGGATGCCTTCCCATTGCCCAACATTGACAAATTGGTCGATGGTGCCTCGGGTTATAAATTATTGTCTTTTTGGGCGCTTACTCAGGATACAATCAAATCACGATGTATCCACCCGATCGACACAAGACGGCCTTCATGACAGATCGAGGAAATTTTCAAGATAAGGTGATGCCTTTCGGCTAAAGAACGCCGGAGCGACTTACGGCGAATGATGAATAAAATTTTCAAGAGGCGGATCGGTCGAATCTCACGAGGTGTACTTGGGCGACATGATCATCAAAAGTGGGACCGATCCAGATCATGCGAACGACCTGAGGGAAATCTTCGAAGAAGCGAGGAAGAATTCACTCAGACTAAATCCAGAGAAGTGTACCTTTGGGGTGAGGGCCGGCAGATTTTTGGGCTTCCACCTAACCGAAAGAGGATAGAAGCAAACCCCGAGAAGTGTAGAGGCGATCGCCCGACATGAGGCCGCCAAAGACACCAAAAAGAAATCCAACAAACCGAAGCGGGATGGTAGCAAATCTATCCGATTCATACCAAAAGCGGCCTGCAAATCGCTTCCACTGTTCAAGCTCCTGAAGAAAGACGTAGACTTCGAGTGGACCGACCAATGCCAGCGAGCATTGGAGGAATTGAAAGAAGCGTTGACTAACCCGCCAATTATGACCAAGCCGCTGCCGGGCGAAACACTGTATTTGTCCTTGGCGATAGCGAAGAAGTTTTGAGTGTTGTGTTAGTCGTGAAAGCGACCGCGCGAATCCCGCCTACTTCATTAGTAAGTGCTGCGCAAGGACCCGAAATGAGATATCGTAAAAATAGAAAAATTTGCCCTTGCACTTCTAGTAGTGGTGCTCAAGACTAAGGCCCTATTTTGTGGCCCACCAGTCGTGGTAAGGACCGATCACCCATCGAGCAAGTCCTTCATCGGCCGGACACAGGCGGGACGTATGATAAAGTGGGCGGTGGAGCTCGGTGAATTTGGTATCAAATTTGAATCAAGATCGCCGCAAAGCGCGCAGTCTTCGTCGACTTTATAGCGAAATGATTCCGACTCGGAAGATCAAGCCACAACGACACCGGATCCTACATGTAGATGGGTCGTCCAACAAAGAAAGGAAGTGGAGCGGCCTAATACTAGAAAATTGTAAGGCCCGGCCGTGGAGGTGTCTTTGACTTTCGCTTTCCATACATCAAATAATCAAAGCCGAGTATGATGCGTGCATATACCGGCTGCACTCGCCAGAGACTTCAATGTCGGCCGGTTGAACTTCGATCGGACTCTTACTTGTTGTCTCGCAGATCAAAGAGTTATACGATGCTAAGGACGACGTCTTTAAAAGAGTTATTTAGCCAAAGTAAGAGAGCTTCTCAAGAACTTCGACCGAGCAGAAGTGGTACATGTGCCTCGGACCGAAAACGTTCGAGCAGACATTCTATCAAAACTTGCAAGTACCAAGACTCCTGGAAACCACAGAAGTTTGATTCAGGAGACCCTAAATCGACCAAGCGTATCCACCAAGCCGAGCCAGGCATTGGCCGTTCTTTGTATCGCCACGCATTCGATCGGATCGCCCCATCCTACTGTATATCGTCGAAGGAGAAGAGCCGAGTGACCCAAAGCAGGCGAAATTGGTCAGGCTCAGGGCGACCAAATACTCAGTGATAGAAGGGAAATTATACAGAAGAGGATTCTCCTCTCCATTGTTAAGATGTCTTACGTCGGTCGACACCGACCATGTGTTGAGGGATATTCATGAAGGTGTTTGCGGAAGTCACCAAGGTGCACGCTCCATAGCTAAGAAAGCTCTCGTGGCCGGCTATTCTCGGCCCGACCATGGACGCAGGACGCTAAAGCTCGTTCGTAAATGCAAGAAATGTCAAGTACATGCCGACGTCCACATTGCACCTTCCTCGAGTTACAAAGTCTTGTCTCACCTTGGCCGTTTGCACGTGGGGCATGGATCTGCTAGGCCCGTTTCCACTGCTCCGGCCGCCAAGTTCTTGATCGTGGCGATGAGACTATTTTACAAAGTGGATCGAGGCCGAGCCTCTCGCAACAATCACATCGGCCAAAGTCAGCAAGTTCTTCGGACGGTGTGTGTTAGCCCGTTTTGGGATCCCTCAGCAACTGATAACTGACAACGGCACCCAGTTCGCAGACAAAAGGTTCAGAGAAATGTTGGCCGACTTAGGGGTAAAACAAATAGTTTCACCTCGGTCGAGCACCCTCGCATTTAACGGACAAGTGAAGCGGCCAACAGAGTTATCTGCGTGGCTTGGCGAAGACTTCGATGAAGCGAAAGGAACTGGTCGAAGAGTCTGCGATCCGCTACGTGGGCTTACAGGACAACCCCTCATTCAACGACCGGGGAGTCACCCTTCAGACTGGTATATGGGACTGATGTTGTAATACCCATAGAAATGGGCGAACTAAATTGGAGAACTTCGAATCCCCCTACAGTGGTTGACAACGACCGAGCTATACGAGAAGAGTTGGACTCGTTGAAGAGTCTGCGTACCCAAGCATCACTAAGAGAACAATTGATCAAGCGTAAGGTCGCAAACGGATACAACGCTCGAGTTCGTAAGAGAGATTTCTCGGTCGGCCACCTCGTCCGAGACGCAGCAGATGTGGGAAACAAGAATGCTCGACAGGAAAAGCGGCACCAAATTGGGAAGGTCCATACTGTGGTCATCAAAAAGACCGGCAAGGGGGCATACGAGCCGGGAAACCATGGATGGGGCGACTATCCCCGAAACATGGAATGCAGAGAAAACTCGAGAAAATACTATGTTTGAATGTAATGAAACGACTTGAATGTAATGAACGACCGATTTATAAATGAAAGACAAAGCGCTCTTTTTCCCATCGGGTTTTTTAACGAGGCCTGACCTTTAGAAATATGATGTGTTCTTTACTTTCCCGCAAAAAATGTATGCCCGGCCGCTCAAGACGGCCACGGCAAAGGAGCAATCGAAGATTTATCAAACTTAAGCAGATCGTCGAAACGATCTACCTCGAGTGCCATCGAAATGGCCCAAGGGTTCAATTAACCCGCAAACTTCAGGTCGTCGAAACGATCTGTAGCGTGTGCCACCGAGCCGGCACAAACAACGGTCACCGAGTTGACTCGAACGAGCGCCATCGAATATGGCCCAAGGGTTAAGTAATAACCCATCATAGTAGGCCGTCGAAACGACCTACCTCGAGAGATCATCGAAATGATCCCAACAGGTGCCATCGAAATGGCCCAATCGAGTGCCATCGAAATGGCCCAACCATCAACGAGCGCTTTCGAAATAGCACAAAACGGTCGCCGAGCGGCCTATGAGTTCGAAAACTTAGACAAATAAACGTACAGAATGGATACACGCAGCAATGTGAATTCGAATGGACAAAATTAAAGACGAGTAAAAATGTCATTACAAAACAGAAACGCCCGGTCGAAACCGAGCGCTCCAATATCCCACTGCACGAAGGCAACTTTCAAATTGTTAGGCCCGAAGGCAAGTCAAAGTATTACAAAAATCTCTCCGCTCGCAGGCGGGCTTCAAAAGAGGATCGAGCTGGGACGAACGACATTGCCCTGGTCGTCGAGCTCCGCGGGCTGCACGATCTTGCTGTTCTCGACATAGTGCTCGGGCTTGATCACTTTTTAATCAAAGTTGATGCTCAAATCTGCGTTCAGCACCCGCACCTGACCTAGGGCATTGAAGAAGCCGCTCGATCGCAACATTCCCGGCGTGCTTTCGCTATCGTCCGACTTTGGGCATTCACCGGCCTTCTAGGCTCCCACTCGGCCTTCTCCTTCTCCAGGGACTTCCGTGTCGGTCTTCAGATTTGCAACTTGCCCGGCGAGCTCTTTGTTCCTCTTGGAAAGCTTGGCCCGATCGTCCTCGGCCCGCTGAAGAGCATCTTTCTTGGACTTGGCTAGTTTTTCATACTTTTGCTGCGCCTCCGTCAAGGCTTTGTCCTTCTCAGCCCGAGCTCCTGCAAACAGAGATAGTCATGATCGGTTAGTCGGTCAAAAGTGAGCAAAAGGATGACGGGCTAGAAATATAAAATACCTTCACCTGCGTCCACGGTGTCTTGCATAATCTTGTCAATTCCCATGCAGAGGGAGGCACAGACCGCCATGGGCTTCTTTTTGAACCGCTCAAACTCGACCTGCCCAAGACCATCGAGCGACAGAATAGGAATATCATCCTTAACAAGGTCCAAGTCCCGGCTATCAAATTTAGGCCGCTTGGCAGAACGATCATCAGCAGGAGGGGTTGACCGAGCAACCGGTTTCTTCCCTTGAGATTTCGGAGTTTGGGGCACCGCCAGCGGGCCGTCCGAGTCGACGACCTTACGTGGGGGCGGCTTGGAGGCGCTGCCCTTCATTGGATTCAGAACGGCATCTGTAACACCCCATTTCTACCCGGCGATTTGTAATAAAAATCAGAGTTGAAAAATTTATTCTTCGAATGAAGTGCTACATTTGAATCATCTCAAAACTACAGTAAACATAACACAATGCTGTAATACATCAAACAATACGCAACACCATAAAAAGAATGGGATTTTCTCAAAACTTTCATTCAATGGTTCCACGCTCTGAAATAATCATCATGCTCTACGCAATGGAAAAATAGAGACAAATCTAGGGAGACAAACAACGGTCTAAATCAATCAACACCTAAATATATCATAATTAAAAACAGTACAACAATGAACAAGCTCAACATCTAGAAGCTAAACCCATCCCCTAGGTGTTACGTATCAGAGCGACCGACCCCGGGAAACGAAGGAACCAAGTCCTTCACTCATCGTTACCTGTGGTAAACAACAACAGAAGGGTGAGTCTCGAACTATATAATAAAAGGGATAATAAGCGGTATATAGACATAGTTTACAAAGATACTCAAACACACCAATCATCAATCAACAATATTCATGCACTAATGGGAATGTATGCAATGTCGCGATGCATGTGGTACCATTGGCCCACCGCCGCCCTCGGGCTTCACAATCACTTTATAAGGCCCCCGCCGCCTCGAGCTTCACAATCATTTTATAAGGCCCCGGCCGCCTCGAAGCTTCACAATCATTTTATAAGGCCCCGGCCGCCTCAAACTTCACAAATCATATTATAAACTCTACGATCGCAGCCAATGTATGCATGAGACTCCATGAACATGCCATAACACCATCATACATCATTAACATCATTTCCCATTACTCGTCAATTTTAGTTTTTAGCCCCATGGCTCATGCCCCCATGGCATCAACAATCACAACCTTTACTACCTCGTTTTAGCCCCCATGGCTTATGCCCCCATGGCATCATCAATCACAACATTTACTACCTCACCTCAATCATGTCCCGAGTATTATCCACGCTTAAAGGACTAGAACCTCACACAAGGACCTAAGACACCATTTAGGACCAAACTAGCACTTAGGGACCAAAACATTTCTCAAAGGACCAAACATTTCTCAAAGGATCAAACATTTCTCAAGGACCAAATCATTTCTCAAGGACCAAAACATTTCTCAAAGGATCAAAACATTTCTTCAAGGATCAAAACATTTCTCAAGGACCAAATCATTTCTCAAGGACCAAAACATTTCTCAAAGGATCAAAACATTTCTTCAAGGATCAAAACATTTCTCAAGGACCAAATCATTTCTCAAGGACCAACACAACACATAACGGACCAAAATAGCATGTTTGGAAAGAAGTTGTTTGAAAACAATCAATTTTTGGTCTTATTTTCTTTTAAGGAAAGAAATCGATTTTCCTCTTGTTTGTGAAAGCAAGGAATCGATTTCCTTCTTGTTTTTGAAAGCAATGAATCGATTTCTATCTTGTTTTTGGAAGCAAGGAATCGATTTCTATCTTGTTTTTGGAAGCAAGGAATCGATTTCTATCTTGTTTTTGGAAGCAAGGAATCGATTTCCTTCTTGTATTTGAAAGCAATGAATCGATTTCTAAGAAGCAAGCAATCGATTACCATCTCATTTTGAAAAGCAAGGAATCGATTATTGACTTGTATTTAGAGCTAAAAATCGATTTTCAAACTAAGTTTTAACAAGCCATCAATCGATTTCCCTCTTATAAAGACAATGTCAAAATTTATTTTCACAAACATTTTCATTCTCACGTCTCATTAACAACATCATCGTAAATCATCAAACATCCTCAAAATTATCAACCAACCTCGTAAATCATCAAACAACATCGAATCCATCAACAAAGATCAAAGTTCATCAACAATCAATCACACATACATGTCAACAACACGTCAAAACACCATTCAAAGCATAAAACCCTAACTCTAACATAGGAAATCGATCCAATCAACAACAAATCATTCAATACTCACATTCAATCCTCACATAACACTAAAAAGAGATCCTACGATCTACATACAACCTATTATACTCTCTATTATAGAGTGAGACTCCCACTTACCTTAGGTTTTCACGAAAATGGAAGATTTCCACAAGTCACCTACAAAACCCCAACAATCCACGCAATTCAACACTTCTCCTCTCCTTCTCACGATCACACCTAGGGCTTGGTTCACGGTTCTCTCTCTCCTTCCTCTTCTCCCTAGCGCCGATTTCCCTTCTCCTTTCTCCCTTCTTTCGTTTTCTTTCTTTCTTTTCTCAATTGGTGCGAATGCACCAACCCTAGGAGCCTAAGTCATTGGGCTTGGGCTCTTGGGTCGATACTTACCACCCCTAATTATTGATACTTCTCCCTTTTCTTTTAATTAAAACACCATCCTATTGTTTTATTATAACTACTCCATGAAACACCTAAGTAATTTAATTTAATAACTACTTAATTATTTTGGGGCGTTACAACTCTCCCCACTTAGAACATTTTCGCCTCGAAAATCTAGTCAAACCCCAAAACACTACCAAATCTCTTCTTCATCTCTAACCGTCCTCCTCCAAAGTCTATCGCATACTTGGCGTGAGACTAAACACCCCACTCACAAACTACAACCACCTAGACAACTAGCACTATCCACATTGCTGATCATTATTTCCTCGATTACCGGCGGTAAGTGATTGGGCGGCCGTCCCTCCTACTTATTCAGCCAGGTAACTCCAGAAATAATAACCAGACTCGTCACCTCCAAAACCCACCGACTTATCATGACAATTAATCATGGACATGGTTATGCTCTAACCAGTTCATACCCGAGATTACATCTAACCTATTCAACGGCAGCAAGTAAGATTCACCACAAGGTCCTGTCGAAGATCGACAAGGGACACTGAGAACACAACACACAAAACAAGACTCGGACTCAACGATATTGTATCAGCCTCTCACAGGCTAGGTACAACTCAAACTGAAGACGTTGTATCAGCCTCCCACAGGCTAGATACAACTCAAACTGAAAATATTGTATCAGCCTCTCACAGGCTAGATACAACTCAAACTGAAAGGTATTATATCAGCCTCTCACAGGCTAGATATAATTTCAGACTCTAGAATACCACATGACAACACGCACAACCACACATCCCAACCACAATCATAGTGCGGTCAAAACATCAAATGCGCACCATCCTCACTTGTCACAAAGCTAGGTAGCTCATCACAATGATATCAAAGCATAGTCATACATCACATATTATAAAGAAGATAGTGACAAGGACACACACATGGTTTACCCAAGCACATTTAGTTATTCAATCCAAATAATTCTTTATACTCTTAAATTTGTCAATAGTAATCATTTCTTATTCAAATAGTAAAGCATCAAAATATTAACATAAGGTTAATTACTAACTCTAATCCCATTGCATTCCCTTTTAATGTGGCATACAATATTTCGCACACAAAATGTTACACTACTTGTTGGCTCTTTTACTCATTCCTCAAGGCAACGGCATTATTTTATATTCATAGTTCAAGTTTGAGACACGACAAACACACCAAAACAATTCAATTTAAACGATCTCTACAAAAATAATAATATTTAATCACACATGAAGATCATACCAAAGATGTCACATAGGGTACTCAATTAACATCATTAACTTGGGAGTTCCATAAAAGCAAATGTGTAAGAACAATATCTACAATGATACCAACATGCATTCTATCCTTAACATGTATTCCATATTTAGCTCATTAAACCACACAACACAATTGGCACAATCACAAATAATCTAATAGGAATTCGTTTATTAAAAATAAGTTTGATACCAATATTGTATCCAATCGTAAAATTTGTTTATTAGGGGTTCACAAACAATCTCATAACTCAGTTCATTTTCAACTTACAAAACCACGTAACACAATTAAGGAAGTAACAACCAAAATCGGATAATAAAATCATTTGTAGACAATTAGAGTTCACAATTAGTTTAAGCATGCATTATTCTAGTCACCTCTACAAATATATATTTCCTAAATTTCAATGAAACATAATTCCACCAATCAAACACTAAACATTTACATTTATTTAAACATGTGAAAAGAGGAGTAACTAGACTCGAATAGATTACAAAGGCAAAGAGAAACGGACTCCAAACACTTAACACCAAGCGGTCATACTCGAAAGGAAATCAAAGTGTTCAAGTGTGCAACATCAAGAGTGTGGAACAATTCTTTACTATCGCCTAATTGAAAACTAGAAGGATACACTTGTCATAGGACCTATACACTTCACAACTTCAATAGAATTAGAAATACCACCCAAAATGAGAGCCAACGGAAAAATTCTTTCATAAAACCAATTTTCAAATGTAACGAACTCACCAATCAATCCAACATGGTCAAATGATGATACCTATAGGTTTTGGTTCCATAGAATAACAAGCTAATAAGAGCCTACCCATTTTATGACGTATAGCTCAAAGCGACTCAAAAATCTTTTTCTTTGGGTTAATAAAGAAGTAAGTGAGGCGCATTCTACCTAGCTTCGTAGAAGGGAAGATAAAATACTTAACACTACAACTTTGATCAATTACCCATTGTCAAATAAAATTAAAACACGAGTACAAACATCGCTTTAATTTTAAGAACTCCTGCACTTCAAGTTATTCAGAAAACAAAGACGTTAGATTGTAGAAAAACAACACATTCTTATTTCAAGCCGGAAAATGCCACTTTACGCACAATTAGAATTTGCGCCTATACACCCGTGGGGATGCATAGGTTACATGCTTTCAAAACATTAATTTCCTTTCAAAACGTCTCAACCCATTGCGTTATCACTTAACCTTAGAAACCTCACATTTAATTTGGAAGACATCACGCTTTAGTTTAGAGAAACATCTCGCTTTCAAAGCTTAGAAAACATCACCTTTAAAGAGTGGAAAACATCACAATTTAATTGTAGAAAGCATCTCGCCTTAAGTTATATGACATCCCTTTTCGCTTTTGAAAACATCGCATTTTAACTCGCATACAACTTCAAAACAACACCCTTACAACATAAAGACAGCCCTCTTACTCAAAAAAACAAGACAAAGAACTTTGAACAATATAATACAACACACTAGTCACTTTAAAAAAATAGAACAAATGACTTGAAACAACGTCAAATAGCACACCATTTATTTTAAATAGAATTGTAACCTTGATTTCTTTGAAAGCATCAAATCCAATTATCAACTCTACGAACCATTATCAATTCATTCGATTCAATTTAATCATCACTTTATATTTTAGAAAATACACTCTTTTCTTTTTAGAAAATACCACATTTCAAATGGGGAAACATCACATTAAAATTGAATAGAACGGTATTTTAATTATAAGTAAACAATGATAAACAATAGCCATAACACGCTACAACAAAGGCGCAAAACAAAGAATAAAAAGAGTGGAAAACAAAGACTCTTTCAAAGCATAAAAATAGCGCTTCATTTTTGTAAACGCCGTATAATAATTTTTTTTTTTTTTAAAAAATGCAAAGCGACTCATACCTCAATTAAAACGGCGTGAAAGACCCTAACTTATAAAAACAAAGACTTCATCTTCACAAAACCGCACTACACTTATTTCATAAAACAACAACTCATTCTACAAAAATAAATCATGTCAAAGAACTCATTTGGTTGGCAAACAATGACATTTTAAATTGACAAAACAAATGGCATTTTTATTCTTTTCAAAACAAAGAATAAAGATACGATTTTTAGTCACTACACATAGCATCCTCTCAATTTATTTTCAATTTCGTTTATCATCTAAACACACAATTCAATCACCACATACAACTCAACATTCAATTAAGGCTAGAACATCCCATGCATCGTATCTCAATTCAATTTCAAGGTTCATACGACAAGAAGATTTTGAACAAAACAACAGAGACATGGTTCACGCATCGGAAAAGCGATAAAGACACATTACCAGCAGGTATCTCCCCACTAGTTCTCTTACCATAAGCGGTCTCGGTCACTTTTTACTGCGGAACATCACTACCACACAACCATTGGTTAGAACTAGACGGCAACACTCATTGCCGCCGACCGACACGACGACTTCGACAACTTGGTGGAAGGACCGACCATTGCTCGATACCACTAATGTAACACCCCATTTCTACCCGGCGATTTGTAATAAAAATCAGAGTTGAAAAATTTATTCTTCGAATGAAGTGCTACATTTGAATCATCTCAAAACTACAGTAAACATAACACAATGCTGTAATACATCAAACAATACGCAACACCATAAAAAGAATGGGATTTTCTCAAAACTTTCATTCAATGGTTCCATGCCCTGGGAAATAATCATCATGCTCTACGCAGCGGAAAAATAGAGACAAATCTAGGGAGACAAACAACAGTCTCGTCAATCAACACCTAAATATATCATAATTAAAAACAGTACAACAATGAACAAGCTCAACATCTAGAAGCTAAACCCATCCCCTAGGTGTTACGTGATCGGAGCGGCCAGACCACCGAAACGAAGGAACCAAGTCCTTCACTCATCGTTACCTGTGGTAAACAACAACAGAAGGGTGAGTCTCGAACTATATAATAAAAGGGATAATAAGCAGTATATAGACATAGTTTACAGCATACTCAAACACACCAATCATCAATCAACAATATTCATGCACTAATGGGAATGTATGCAATGTCAGCATGCATGTGGTACCATTGGCCCACCGCCGCCCCTCGGGCTTCACAATCACTTTATAAGGCCCCGCCGCCTCGAGCTTCACAATCATTTTATAAGGCCCCCGCCGCCTCAAAGCTTCACAATCATTTTATAAGGCCCCCGGCGCCTCAAAGCTTCACAAATCATATTATAAACTCTACGACCGCAGCCAATGTATGCATGAGACTCCATGAACATGCCATAACACCATCATACATCATTAACATCATTTCCCATTACTCGTCAATTTTAGTTTTTAGCCCCCATGGCTCATGCCCCATGGCATCAACAATCACAACCTTTACTACCTCGCTTTAGCCCCATGGCTTATGCCCCCATGGCATCATCAATCACAACATTTACTACCTCACCTCAATCATGTCCCGAGTATTATCCACGCTTAAAGGACTAGAACCTCACACAAGGACCTAAGACACCATTTAGGACCAAACTAGCACTTAGGGACCAAAACATTTCTCAAAGGACCAAACATTTCTCAAAGGATCAAACATTTCTCAAGGACCAAATCATTTCTCAAGGACCAAAACATTTCTCAAAGGATCAAAACATTTCTTCAAGGATCAAAACATTTCTCAAGGACCAAATCATTTCTCAAGGACCAAAACATTTCTCAAAGGATCAAAACATTTCTTCAAGGATCAAAACATTTCTCAAGGACCAAATCATTTCTCAAGGACCAACACAACACATAACGGACCAAAATAGCATGTTTGGAAAGAAGTTGTTTGAAAACAATCAATTTTTGGTCTTATTTTCTTTTAAGGAAAGAAATCGATTTTCCTCTTGTTTGTGAAAGCAAGGAATCGATTTCTTCTTGTTTTTGAAAGCAATGAATCGATTTCTATCTTGTTTTTGGAAGCAAGGAATCGATTTCTATCTTGTTTTTGGAAGCAAGGAATCGATTTCTATCTTGTTTTTGGAAGCAAGGAATCAATTTCCTTCTTGTATTTGAAAGCAATGAATCGATTTCTAAGAAGCAAGCAATCGATTACCATCTCATTTTGAAAAGCAAGGAATCGATTATTGACTTGTATTTAGAGCTAAAAATCGATTTTCAAACTAAGTTTTAACAAGCCATCAATCGATTTCCCTCTTATAAAGACAATGTCAAAATTTATTTTCACAAACATTTTCATTCTCACGTCTCGTTAACAACATCATCGTAAATCATCAAACATCCTCAAAATTATCAACCAACCTCGAAATCATCAAACAACATCGTAATCCATCAACAACATCAAAGTTCATCAACAATCAATCACACATACATGTCAACAACACGTCAAAACACCATTCAAAGCATAAAACCCTAACTCTAACATAGGAAATCGATCCAATCAACAACAAATCATTCAATACTCACATTCAATCCTCACATAACACTAAAAAGAGATCCTACGATCTACATACAACCTATTATACTCTCTATTATAGAGTGAGACTCCCTTACCTTAGGTTTTCACGAAAATGGAAGATTTCCACAAGTCACCTACAAAACCCCAACAATCCACGCAATTCAACACTTCTCCTCTCCTTCTCACGATCACACCTAGGGCTTGGTTCACGGTTCTCTCTCTCTCCTTCTCTTCTCCCCTAGCGCCGATTTCCTTTCTCCTTTCTCCCTTCTTTCGCTTTCTTTCTTTCTTTTCTCAATTGGTGCGAATGCACCAACCCTAGGAGCCTAAGTCATTGGGCTTGGGCTCTTGGGTCGATACTTACCACCCCTAATTATTGATACTTCTCCTTTTCTTTTTAATTAAAACACCATCCTATTGTTTTATTATAACTACTCCATGAAACACCTAAGTAATTTAATTTAATAACTACTTAATTATTTTGGGGCGTTACAGCATCGATCACTGCCCACGATTTACCGGCCATTCTTTCTGCAAAACAACAAATTAAGAGTTAGAAGAGAATATTGACGACAAAATATAAAGGCAAAGTTCAAAAGCAAACCAATCTCGGCCTCCGTGAGCCCGGCCATCGAAAGCAAGACGAAGGGACGGCAAGGTATGTCGCCTTAGGGTGCAGGGGCAGCATGCCCGCCAAAGCTTTAATCATCTCCAAAGATTCCAAGTCGGCCTCGCCCAAATCTTTGGCAGAATAGATGTAATCGCCCGGCCTCCTGAAGAAATGTGCTTCATTCCACATAATTGGGAAGTAAGGGGGACCGAGCATCCCGTCCGGTTGGACCTCAGATATGGCCTTACCGGCCTCCTTGGTGGGAACGATCCAAAAGTAGTGGCCCCTCCAGGCCGCGCCCAGCGACTCTTGATAAGCTTTGAAATACCGGTGCTGAGTCTTCTGCATCTTGAAAGAAACCTGCTCCCTCTTCTCCTTGTTCGCTTTCTCCCTGAGCCAGCTTAGCTCAAAGAGGGCAAAGAATAGCATGATCGACACCGGCCGACCAAGTTTGGTTAACAGGACTTCGAAAGTCTTTAAGAATCCCCAAGCATTGGGATGGAGTTGAGAGGGGGCGACCCCGATATGACGCAGAACGTCGCGTTGGAACTCAGTGAAAGGTGGGATGATGTTCATCCTCTCGAGCACGATCCGATACATCGTGAACTTAAGGTTGCGGGAATAAGTTGCAATGTCTTCTCCATCTTTCATGCCTCTCACCCTCCAGCCCGGTGATTCATTGAGGCAGCACTCAAGGTCGGGCAAGGCGAGGTGGCCAACCGTAAGTATACTCCTGTGTGAGCGAAGAGTTTCTGACACCCAAGACATGTCAGATGGGTCCCGGGCTACATCAGGTTGAACGTCGGCCGCCTCTTCATTCGATCCTCCTTCGATGTTGACCTCTCGACCAGAGGAGCAAGCTGCGGGCTGAGCCACCACTCCCTCGTCGGTTTCTTCAGCTCGGTCACCTTCGGCTCCCGCCATCTCCTCGTCCGCGACTTGGACGGCACTTAGCACTTCGTCATCATCTACAATCACCACCTCTACCTCCTCTTCTCCTTCCGCTCGAGATACGGCATTCTCCGCTGGTGGAGTGTTGCACGGCCGATCAGCAGAATGGGCGGACTTAGAGCCGGAACTCTTCAAGCTGGCCGATCCTTGGCTAGAAGATTTGGAGCTCGAGCTTGTACTACTCGAAGAACTGCTGCTCGAAGAACCAGAATCTTTGTCGACCGAAGACGACTTAGACTTCTCCTCCGGGAGAGCAGACCTCGGACGACTTAGACATATGGACAGCAAGAGATTGGGACGGCCCTCCGGGAATACGAGCGGTCTGTTTCGTCCGCGGCATATACCAACACCTGTGATAAGGGGATCGGGTCAGGTCGATCGAGCAGAGTACTCGCGAGAGGGGGCGACTTGTGTTACAACTCGCTCAATTGGTAGTGGGAATGCGAGGGAAATGTACAAGAGGTACGAGGTTCGATTCCCACGGAAGGCAAAAACTCTACATGGGGTAGAGGAGTTCTTTGAGTAATAGCGCTGGGGTGGTGGACCCAGGCTGTTACAACTTGGCCGTCCTCAGACCTGACACCCCCTATCACGAGGAGTAGAAGAGCGCGAAGCACGTTCAAAGAAGAACTAAGTTTAAATAGTAAACGGAGAGATCGATCCATACCTTAACAGATGTGATGAATCGGTCGCGACAGCAAAAACGAGCAACTCGCAAGTAGCAACGGATGCGGATGCGGGCGCAGATAACTCGGTCGCCGCAGAGCAAATCGAGAAAGTGTGAGGAATAGTCTTCACTGAAGAGGTATTTATAGTGCAGATCCACGGCGCGAAGGGGACCGGGAGGCGAAGCGTCGCAACGTTTCACCTTCTCACCAATAGTTGCCTCAGACAACCTCGGAAACGCCAAACGTCATGTCTTGAATGTCAGTGAAGACCAACCGTCGCGTCACCACGGCCGATGGTTGGCGAGCGGTCAAACCGCTCGAATCAAGAAAGCGCGCGGCCGCGCCGTCCTCGCTTTTAAACGACACCCTTGGGGCAGCAATTCAAGCCTCGGCCGCTCTTGGCGACCTAGGCTTGGGGGCAACTGCCTCGGGTGTATCGGCCAATTACAAGGGCTGCCAACAGCAAGTGGGCCGTCAGCCCAGCCCAACGAAACCGGCCCAAACACGCTGCTTGGACCGCAATTCTCGGGACCGGCCGAAATCTTCGCTAAACGGTCGGACCTCTACAGTATATATATGCCATTCGCACATGGCATCAGGTACGTTCTCTTACCTTGTGCTATCTGCCCGAGCGACCTCTCACTAGATCGTCGGAGTGTCTTTGCAGGTACCACCCGAGGTGCTCAGCGTGAAGCCAGGACCGGTCCTCTCATTCGTTCAACGACCGGCCCAGTCAACGGGACAACAACAACTTCAACACTTCATTGGTCAAGGTACGATCAGGTTTCGATGGGAGAGATGTTTTATCGTGTAGGTTAAAACACTGCATATCATTTGCTGCTCTTAAGCAGAAACTATTGCGGATGGTTTAACCAAAGAACGACGAGCATGAGATAATTCGTATTGTTTATCGGAAACCGGAATGGACTGATGGAGGTCTTTACTGGTCTGCCGTGGATGTCAACAACGAGGATGACATCCGACAAATGATGTCCAATCATATTATGTTTAAATGGAATAGTTACATTCATCTGTACGTCGAAACCAGAAGGACCGTCGCTGAGATCCTTCGTCGATTAACTCCACCATCTCAGTAGTTTCTATTGTGTTTTTTTTATCTGTCTTTTTTATTCTAGTTGTTTATGTTTTATCATTTGGTGTAAGTTTGTTTTATCGAATCAATGAAATCAAAAATTTATGGAAACTGGTAAAATATAACACCCGAAAAAAAGTAATAATAAAGTGCATACATAAAATTAAGGAAAGTACAAATACATCAAAGTAGTAATAAAAAATCTCTAACGGCCTCCTCATCGTCCTCGTCCCCGTCTAAGTGCTCGTGGAATCTCATCCGGTAGTGCCGACCCCACCAGCCTATAGAGTGTTTGATACGCCCGAGTGCCACTAGAGATCTCGCCATCACGAATCCTCTCTCTACAAGCGGTCACAACCTGCCTCATCCACTCAGGATCGTCGTAGCGTAGCTTTGGGGAGGGTGTCCAGACTATTGTTGATGGTGGTATCGGTAATAGTTTAGGACGACCTCTGAGAGGGTCACTGTAACACCCCCTTCTAAATAACCTACTATTTAATTTATTTAAAATCAGAGTTTCAGAAAAATTTCAGTGCGACCGCAAGAGGGTGCCACATTTGAACAAAACACACTTAATAACTCCAAATTAATTAATAAAGACTTCAAGTACGAGATACATAGCACCACAGTCAAAATGAGGTACAAACCATCGCAGCGAAAATAAAACAAAACGTAAAATATAGAAATACAAAACCAAATGGAAGTCTAAAAACATAAAATAAAACGACAAGTAAACTAAAACGCCCCCCCGGTGCTACGTATCAGAGCTGACTCAACCAAACTAGAAGAAGGTACCAAATCACCTTCAATCGCTGTCACCTGCATGTTGCCGATGTGACGCCCCAAATTATATTAGAAATTAGTTGGAGTTGATTTGATAAGATTACATTATTTTGATTTATTGTGTGGTTGAGACATTAAATTAGTTGAATAAATATATTTTTATATTTATATGTATTTTTATAAGCTATTTGTGATATATGATTGTTATTTATATTTATACTTATTTATTTTGTTTTTATAAAATATTAGTGTTTGAGATATTATTTCCTTAGGACATTATTTTGGTCTATTGAGGTGTTAAAATAATAGTTGTAGTTAATTTGGGCATTGAAAATAATTTAAATAGGATTTTTTTGAGCTCTTTTACTCGTATACAAACCCACCCTTGTTTCTTGCACCCCCAGTAGTAATCAAACCTCGGCGGACCAACGTGTGGCCCAATGGACCGAACCGGCCCATTCCTTTTCTCCTTCTTCCTCCTGCGGACTCGCAAACTCGAAAGCGGAAAAACAAAGAACAAAACCCAGTAGCCGTTCTTCTTCCTCTCACGCGTTCTCCTCTCTTCTCCATGGTTGAACCGAAACTTCACCTTCCCACACGAAATTCGCCACGATTCCGAATCGACCTCTGTTCCTTCAACCGTGGTTCCGTTTCTACTCGTGCGATCCTAACCGCGAACAAGACTTTCGAAATGGCGGAACCGTGCATGTTTGATAAGCTCGTGAATGTTGATGATTTTTATAGTTCGGTTGTTTCTGATAATGGGTCGACTATTTTAGCTCAAGGTTGTAAGGGATTGGTGAAGCTTGAGCTTTGTGGTTGTGAAGGGAGTTTTGATGGGAGGAAGCATGAAGTTCGTGAACTTGTGAAAAGTGCTGGGCTTGAGATTTACTCATTAAAACGAGTTCGCATTGCTAGGATGCAGGGGAGTTACTTCCATGTCAGTCGAATGTGCAAAGAGACCCGACTTCGGGTTGTGGTTCATGAGGGGTGGATGGCTGCCTGCACTTTCGTATTGCGAGAATTTGAAGACTTGAAGTTCCAGTCTTGTAAGGAGATTGATCTTAAGCCGGGACTTCAAGAATATTTGAGTAGCTTGGTTTTCGGTTTCGGAGCATTTGGACGAGTTAGGAGCGAGTTCGTGAAGTTCGGGTCGTGAATTTCAGAACGTCTCGGTAGCTCGTAAGGTTAGGGGACTCTCCATTGCATTTATGATAATTTGTAGGATATGTGTGATAGGTAGAATAGCTCTAGGAATGATTTGTTGTGTGAACTTGATGTGATTATATGTTGGTTGATATATGAAATGCTTGTTGTGGTAATACCATGTTGTTTGTTGTTGTGAAATATGAAGTGTGAAATTATACATGTTGTGTTTTTGAGGAAATGGCCCTATGAGCATGAGTATGTGGGTATGATGAACTAATGAGGTTGAATTAATGTTTAAAAGGGTGTTTATTAAAGTGATAAATAAATTGTTGGAGAGAAAATTTAGTTTGAAGTGTTTTGGGTGAGGGTGTTTGATGGGGGGCGCCAAATGCCTAGGCAAATGGCGCCTAGGGGCTGAATTCTGGACTGGGTGGTTTGTGCTTGTGCAGGGGCGCCATTTGCTAGGCAAAATGGCGCCAGGGGTGCTGTTGGTTGATGGCAGGATATTCTGTGCAGGGGTGGCGCCAAATGCCAGGAAACTTGGCGCCTTGGGTGCTTGATTGGGACCTAGGTGACATGTTTAGTCCCTAAGAATTAATTTAATCCTTGGTGTGACGAAATAGTCCCTAAGAATTAAATTAATCCTTGGGTGATAAAATAGTCCCTTAGTATCCAATTAAGCCGAGTATGTCAACATAAGTCCCTAAGTACCAAATTAACTCATAATGCGTCAAAATAATGATAAAGTGTGAGTTAATGTTGAGGTGTTGGAATTAATCAGTGATGTGGGCTTCGGCCAAAAAGCGAAGTGGGCTTCGGCCAAAGCGAAGAGTTAAAAAGCGAAGAGGGCCTCGGCCAAAAAGTGACGAGTTGTGTTGTGGTGATGTTTAGGGTGATGTGACAATGAATGTGGTGGTATTTGATTGTGTATGTTGCATTGTCATAGTGTCGCATAAAGCATATGCATAAGCGAAGTGGGCTTCGGCCAAAAAGCGAAGTGGGCTTCGGCCAAAGCGAAGTGTTAAAAATAAAGCGAAGTGTAATGGATCCACATGCATATTGCATACATGCATAAACTCATACACTCATGGAATGCCTGTTGATACGCAATTGATTGGTGATGGTTGTTCTAGTAATATACTTGAAACGGTAAATGTCTTAATTGTGAATAGTTAATGTGTTAGATTGCTGTCTGCTTATAATGCTTATCTTACTTGTTATTATTTATGCAAAGAGACTCACCCTAGCATTTTATGTTGCCTGCTCTCGTGGCGACATGCAGGTGGTTCTGAGTGAGGATGTCTAGGCTTCCTTGGGATTTTGTGTCGGCTCTGATCTAGTAACACCGGGATTGGGGTTTAGCATTGTTATTTTATGTTATGGATTAAACTGATTTGAGTTATGTACTAAGTGTGTTGAACTTAAATTATTTTCCGCTGTTTTGAACGTTTTCTGGATTACTGTAAACACTAAACAGGTTGTTTTGAGGGTCTTAACCCACGTGACTATGTTATGCATTTTACGCACTTGATGCGTTTGGATTTTTGTTAAGTGTTGTGACTATATTTTATCAAATGTACCACCCTCTTTGAGGTGCGTGGAAAGTGTTTTGAAAAACTCTGATTTTTATTAATTAAACTAGCGTTAAATATAAGGGGGTGTTACATTAGTGGTATCAGAGCAGTTCGGTCCGTCCGGCCAAGTTGTCGAGTCTGTTAACCCTCGAGTCTTGGTACTCGTTCTAAATCATAAATTATGTTGCTGTCTATTACTGTTAACTTTGTTGGTTTGCTAATTCATTGACGTGCCTTGCGACTTATTTGCTGGATTACGATTGAGAGTTATATTGAATTAGTGAGGTATATGTGATTGAACCAGTAAATCGTTGGTTGTAGCATCGACTTTGTCTGCTTGTGTATTTCTTTGTTGTATTACTAAGTTATGTGTGATTAAAAGAGTTCTAACGACGTCAAAGGAGTGAAAGTCGTGACGACGCCTTCGCGACCGGATCACGTTAAAGTCTTTTAATGCGGTAGTTATAAATTTGAAAGGAAGTAGTTTTTGTGACCTTAATTAGTTGGTTGCATGAGTAGGAGGGACTGATCACCCCAATCACTCATTCCCAATGACAGAGGCGACAATAACTCAAGGTTATTACTCACTTTGGATGCACGCGCTAATTTTAATTCAATTGACTGCTTGATTGGTTTGTTAGGATATAGAGAGTACCTTATACGACCTAATCTTAGTAAATTACACACTAGACAATAATTGCAGGATTGTTTGTTGAATATTGTTGCGCTTGATTGACATTTCTACTAGAGGTTAATTGTTGCTGTGTTGAATAGGAATTTGACCTGACTTGTGTTTAATTGTTTCGAAGATTGTATGTCAAAATGAAATAGTGTGTAATGCTATATTTTCGTTATCTCAATTAAGGTTGCATGACTTGAAGTTTCGATATTTTCAATGTTTCTATTTGACTTGTGTCGTGAGCATGATGTGTTTTGTCAAATTTAATAATTAATTTCCTTACCTTCTTAGCGTATGTCGGAAGTTAAATTTTGAACTAGTAGGTAGTTGTTGCATGCTCGAGTGATAGTGAGGTTGGGGTTCCGTGTAGTTTCCTTTTGACAAAGCGAGAATTGCGTGGTTTACTGAAAAAGCGGTGCTCGGAAAAATTTCGTGCTATTAGGAGTGAAAGTAATGGAAGGGTTAGTGTTGAATTCTGTTTCCAAATTGTTTTCTGATTCTTATTTCAAAATGTGACATGATTTTAGCTTTAGGACCGATTAGGTCATGGATTGATGTTGTTTGAAAATGACGAGGTCTTACCATAATTTCATGGTTTGACGAGATAAAATCTTTTGGTACAAAAAGGTGAGTTTTACTCACGTTTAGAGAATTTTAAAATGTGTTTGTGTGTTTATGTGTTGTCATGTGTTTATTTACTGTGATGGAAAGTTTAGTTATGGACAAAGTGCAAATTTCACGAAATTGGAAATTTTACGGTTTTTGAGCATGTTTTGGTTTGCGATTTTGTAACTCAATTGTGCCTTAATTGTATGTAAAACATGTGTTAGAATATCTGTTTGAAATGATTTCTGTCTCATTAGAAACTAGACTTGTTTCTCTTCAATTTGAACATTTGTTTTGCTTCATTTGATCGAGAATTAAAATAAGAAGACCGAATTTCAAGTTGGGCAACGATTCTTTATACTGTTTTTCGGACTACTATACTTTGTTTTGAAAATCGTACTTTTTGGCTACATAAACAAATAGACAAAAATTATATCCGAAACTAGACACTCTAAAGTTTCTAATGAATATTTGTTTGTTTAATTCCGATAACGTTTGCTATGTTATAGTAAATTTATTGGTTGATTGTAATATCGAGTATCGAGTGAGGACCCTTCAATGGTTTTAAAATTGATGTCTGGATCGTTATGCGGTAAAAGTAATTTTTGGGATGTCCATATTTCGGAGGAAACTCGTCCGAATTTTCGTTAGAAATTTTGATACATGTTCAATGTGATAATTATAATTGGTTTTTGGTAATTGATCATAATGAGTTTTACTTGCTTAAGATTTTGTGCTTAGAACGAGAACATGATTGTTATATAACTTAAGAGTAGGAATGATGTCAGAATCAACGTCTTAAGTCGGGATTCATGGGGACCGGTAAAGCTATGCATACTGTTGCGAACTTTCTGAAAATGCTGTTTTATAAAACTCGGTGTAGAATTACTACTAATGGTGGCTGAAATATTATGGTTGTTTGTGTTGTTGAATGCACTGTTTGAAATGTTCTGACATGAGTCTAGTATTTCAGAAACTGAGAACGTTTTACTAATTGAAAAATTATGTGGCTTGTCATTTCGAAAACTTGATTGAATGCTTGTTAATTTGCCACTGATTGGGTCGAATTCGGAGTTGTAGAACTCAAGTTATAGGTGAAATAAGTTAGGATAAAATTCTGGAAAGCAATCTGGACACTGTTTCAGTCTTTTGAAAACTGGTACTGTTTGGTTGAGTCAAAAATTTTGTGGCTGAGTGTTTTCGAAAATAGACTTAAATCCGGTCGTTTTGGCACTGGTTTCGTTAAATTCGGGGTTGTGAAGCTCCAGTTATAAATCTCCAAAGTCGAGTCAAATTTCTAGAATCAGTGTGTTGGGTAGGTTCAGTTTTTGAAAGTTCTATGTCTCCAAATGAACTCCGTTTTGAATGATTCTTTTTCCAATAGAAACTATACTCAAAATGCTTTTATTCGGGCCGAAGTTTTGTCTCATTCGGTCAAGTTTAAGTCAGTTTAGCGTGAAATGAAATAGGAGGGCAGAATATGTCAAAGTCTGAAAACTGTTTGGGCTGTTTCTAAAAACTGTACTAATTGGCTCATTGTTTTGAAACTTTAATGATATATTCAGAAACTACACATCCGAGGCTTTCCAACCAGTATTTATTTGTCGAAATCCGAGGTCGTTTACTATTTTAATTAAGTCGTGAAAGTAGGCGCAAAGTTACAGAATTTTCTGCACCTGAGTTTAGAAAGAATAATTTGAACGTTGAATAGAATGATTAATTGTGGAATAGGTTGAACTTGAATTTTGTTGTTATGATTGCGTTAATTGTTGATGACAATAACATGAGATATATGATAATTGTTGAGACTGATATTGTTGTGTTAATTACGGTTGTTAGGTTGTTGGGCCTCTGGCCATAATTGCTGTTGTCTCTTGTGTTGGGTAGTCGGGTAGGATTTTGACAACCTACGGGTTAGAATACTTAATTGGGGAGTAAGAATATAGGTAAGAGTGTTTGATCTGTTGCGTGTACGATAGGACTTGGATGATAACGGTTAGCGGAGATAAGAAGAGTGGATGTTAATTTCATGAGTCTAGCGTAGATTTTCGAGGGGGATAGCAATCGTTCATATAAGATAGTGAAGGGGAAGAGGAGTTCTCAGTTTGTAGAAGGCCGTAGGATGTTTCCGGTGGTAAGGGAGAAGTTCGGGCAAAGAGCCAAGTGGGGGAGACGCTACTGCGGGGATCGTGTGTCATTCTTGAACCTGTGGTGGCGATTTATGCTTAGAATGAAAGTGCACAGTTATGTGACCTAGGAGGTGGAGTCAATATATTAGTTTGAGACCCATGAGGAGAAGTAGACGCATACATTAGTGTTTCACAGACCAAAGAATAGAACTTTAAAAATGGTTGTAGGTGGGTGTACCGAGGTTAACATTAGGATTTAAATCGTGTAAGTTTTTGAAGAGATTAAGTGCGAACTAGATTCATCTTGTTGTTGAGATTAGCGTGATTTTCGAGGACGAAAATATTCTAAGTGGGGGAGAGTTGTGACGCCCCAAATTATATTAGAAATTAGTTGGAGTTGATTTGATAAGATTACATTATTTTGATTTATTGTGTGGTTGAGACATTAAATTAGTTGAATAAATATATTTTTATATTTAAATGTATTTTTATAAGCTATTTGTGATATATGATTGTTATTTATATTTATACTTATTTATTTTGTTTTTATAAAATATTAGTGTTTGAGATATTATTTCCTTAGGACATTATTTTGGTCTATTGAGGTGTTAAAATAATAGTTGTAGTTAATTTGGGCATTGAAAATAATTTAAATAGGATTTTTTTTTGAGCTCTTTTACTCGTATACAGCCCACCCCTTGTTTCTTGCACCCCCCTGTAGTAATCAAACCTGGCCAGACCAACGTGTGGCCCAATGGACCGAACCGGCCCATTCCTTTCTCCTTCTTCCTCCTGCGGACTGCGCAAACACGAAAGCGGAAAAACAACAACAAAACCCAGTACCGTTCTTCTTCCTCTCTCACGCGTTCTCCTCTCTTCTCCATGGTTGAACCGAAACTTCACCTTCCCACACGAAATTCGCGATTCCGAATCGACCTCTGTTCCTTCAACCGTGGTTCCGTTTCTACTCGTGTGCGATCCTAACCGCGAACAAGACTTTCGAAATGGCGAACCGTGCATGTTTGATAAGCTCGTGAATGTTGATGATTTTATAGTTCGGTTGTTTCGACGATATTGGGTCGACTATTTTAGCTCAAGGTTGTAAGGGATTGGTGAAGCTTGAGCTTTGTGGTTGTGAAGAAGAGTTTTGATGGGAGGAAGCATGAAGTTCGTGAACTTGTGAAAAGTGCTGGGCTTGAGATTTACTCATTAAAACGAGTTCGCATTGCTAGGATGCAGGGGAGTTACTTCCATGTCAGTCGAATGTGCAAAGAGACCGACTTCGTGTTGTGGTTCATGATGGGTGGATGGCTGCCTGCACTTTTGTATTGCGAGAATTTGAAGACTTGAAGTTCCAGTCTTGTAAGGAGATTGATCTTAAGCCGGGACTTCAAGAATATTTGAGTAGCTTGGTTTTCGGTTTCGGAGCATTTGGACGAGTTAGGAGCGAGTTCGTGAAGTTCGGGTCGTGAATTTCAGAACGTCTCGGTAGCTCGTAAGGTTAGGGGACTCTCCATTGCATTTATGATAATTTGTAGGATATGTGTGATAGGTAGAATAGCTCTAGGAATGATTTGTTGTGTGAACTTGATGTGATTATATGTTGGTTGATATATGAAATGCTTGTTGTGGTAATACCATGTTGTTTGTTGTTGTGAAATATGAAGTGTGAAATTATACATGTTGTGTTTTTGAGGAAATGGCCCTATGAGCATGAGTATGTGGGTATGATGAACTAATGAGGTTGAATTAATGTTTAAAAGGGTGTTTATTAAAGTGATAAATAAATTGTTGGAGAGAAAATTTAGTTTGAAGTGTTTTGGGTGAGGGTGTTTGATGGGGGGCGCCAAATGCCTAGGCAAATGGCGCTAGGGGCTGAATTCGATGGGTGGTTTGTGCTTGTGCGGGGCGCCATTTGCTAGGCAAAATGGCGCCAGAAGTCTTGTTGGTTGATGGCGAGGATATTCAATGCGGGGTGGCGCCAAATGCCGTGAAACTTAGCGCCTTGGGTGCTTGATTGGGACCTAGGTGACATGTTTAGTCCCTAAGAATTAATTTAATCCTTGGTGTGACGAAAATAGTCCCTAAGAATTAAATTAATCCTTGGGTGATAAAATAGTCCCTTAGTATCCAATTAAGCCGAGTATGTCAACATAAGTCCTAAAGTACCAAATTAACTCATAATGCGTCAAAATAATGATAAAGTGTGAGTTAATGTTGAGGTGTTGGAATTAATCGGTGATGTGGGCTTCGGCCAAAAGCGAAGTGGGCTTCGCCAAAGCGAAAGAGTTAAAAAGCGAAGAGGGCCTCGGCCAAAAAGTGACGAGTTGTGTTGTGGTGATGTTTAGGGTGATGTGACAATGAATGTGGTGGTATTTGATTGTGTATGTTGCATTGTCATAGTGTCGCATAAAGCATATGCATAAGCGAAGTGGGCTTCGGCCAAAAAGCGAAGTGGGCTTCGGCCAAAGCGAAGTGTTAAAAATAAAGCGAAGTGTAATGGATCCACATGCATATTGCATACATGCATAAACTCATACACTCATGGAATGCCTGTTGATACGCAATTGATTGGTGATGGTTGTTCTAGTAATATACTTGAAACGGTAAATGTCTTAATTGTGAATAGTTAATGTGTTAGATTGCTGTCTGCTTATAATGCTTATCTTACTTGTTATTATTTATGCAAAGAGACTCACCCTAGCATTTTATGTTGCCTGCTCTCGTGGCGACATGCAGGTGGTTCTGAGTGAGGATGTCTAGGCTTCCTTGGGATTTTGTGTCGGCTCTGATCTAGTAACACCGGGATTGGGGTTTAGCATTGTTATTTTATGTTATGGATTAAACTGATTTGAGTTATGTACTAAGTGTGTTGAACTTAAATTATTTTCCGCTGTTTTGAACGTTTTCTGGATTACTGTAAACACTAAACAGGTTGTTTTGAGGGTCTTAACCCACGTGACTATGTTATGCATTTTACGCACTTGATGCGTTTGGATTTTTGTTAAGTGTTGTGACTATATTTTATCAAATGTACCACCCTCTTTGAGGTGCGTGGAAAGTGTTTTGAAAAACTCTGATTTTTATTAATTAAACTAGCGTTAAATATAAGGGGGTGTTACAGCCGACAAGAGAAGCAACATAAAGCAGTAGGGTGAGTCTCTTTACATAAGTAATAACAAATAAGACAAACAACACATTAGAGAAAGCAACTAAACACACCAAATCACAGTCTTATTCAAGTTCACCATTAATTCAAAATCACCAAAAGAAATCACCAGATGCATGTTTAGTGTATGAGATGCAACCCAAAACTCCACGGGGATATGCATGTGGATCCATCACCAAAATAGCCTTGAGGGCATTCACCAAAAATGCATGTGATTATGCGACACCATGACAATGCACCATAAACACCAAAATCACCAAATTATGCAATAGCATACTCACCAATAGTCTTATTGACTCACCAATACCAAAGAAAGGTCATAGACCCCAATCACCAATATTTATTCACACCATTTAGTACACATCACCGTTAAAACAGCACTACAAGGAATAAAAACAACACCAAGGACTAAGACAGCACCAAAGGACTAAAACAGCACCAAAGGACTAAAACAACACCAAGGACTAAAACAACACCAAGGACTAAAACAACACCAAGGACTAAAACAACACAAAAGGACTAAAATCAATACCAAAGGACTAAAATCAACACCAAAGGACTAAAATCAACACCAAGGACTAAAATCAACACCAAGGACTAAAACAACACCTATGGACTAAAAATGCGACACCTAAGCTAGCGTGATGCCTTAGACACAAGTTAAGACAAAAACTAAGACATCACCTTAGACACCAACCTAGACATCAGCCTAGACACCAACTTAGACATCAGCTTAGACACCAACACACAGGGCAGCCAAAACTGGCGCCCCACACCTAGACACAGGCGCACCCTCCTGCGCCATGGGCAGCCAAAACTGCCGCCCTTCACCTAGACACAGGCGCACAATGTTGCGCCATGGGTTGCCAAGAATGGCGCCCTACACACTGAACACATGCGCGCAATGTTGCGCCATGGGTACTGGTCGGCGCCACGCGCCCTGACACAGCGCGCAATGTTGCGCCATGGCACCACCGCGCGCCACGCTCTTAGACACAACACACAGCACACAGGGCAGCCAATTTGGCGCCCTGCACTTGAACACCAGCAACACACAGCACCATAGTGCAACCAATTTAGCGCCTTTGCACTGAGACACAAAGCGACACAAGAATCTGAGGCGACCCAAATTGGCGCCCTGCACTTAGACACCAGCACAAACAACAACACAGGGCAGCCAAATTGGCGCCCTGCACTAGAACACCAACACATACAGCAACATAGGGCAGCCAAATTGGCGCCCTGCACTTCGACACCAGCAACACAGGCACGCTTGGGCAGCCAAAATGGCGCCCTGCACCTAGACACCTACACACGCACACACAGTGCAACACGCATAGGCGCAAGGGGCTGCCACACTTGGCGCCCTATGCGCGCAACACCACTACACACGCACGCGCCAAAGACAGCGCATGGGGCTGCCACACTTGGCGCCCCTGCCCGTGCCAACAACTGCACACACGCGACACACCAGGCGCACGGGGCACGCCAATTTGGCGCCCCTGCCTGCGCCACCCACCCACGCAGCAACACACAGGCGCACTTAGGCGAACAAATCAAGCCAATTTGGCGCCCCTCCCCACAGCATACACCCGATTACTACACCATACACAACACTGTAACACCCCATTTCTACCCGGTAATTTAAATCAAAAATCAGAGTATATAAAAATCATTTCTGGTCATCTTTTGGTTTAGTGTGTTATAAAATAGTGAACTGATTGACTATGGGATTACTCAGGTAACTGATACTACTTGCAACAGGCATTGACCTCCTTTGCAAGGCTCTCACTGATGCCCTTGTAAATACACCAGCGAAAGAAATTCTGACCTTAGTGGCGAACCACAATTTAGCCATAGTCATTCAGCACACTAATAGTATAACATAAATCATTCCTCAATAAAATGGAGCGTCACACATCTCTCTTAAAACATTCAATAGTTAACTCATCTCATAAATATAATCAAAATACGTAACACCAAAGAAATAAACTCGTGGAACTATAGTTTCGCATAATGCGTGGAAAAATACTCATGATCTCAACGAGAATAATTCAAAGAGTCTCAAAACAATACATAGAAGGCTCAACAAAGAGCAAAACAAGACAACGATAGTTCATAACCCCAACCCCTAGTGCTACGTGATCGAGCGCGGCATCGACTCGGGAGTAGTGAAGGTAGACAGCCCTCACTCATGACTACCTGTGGTAAACAACAACAGAAAGGGTGAGTCTCGAACTATATAATAAAAGTGATAATAAGCAATATATAACCATAGTTCACAGCATACTCAAACACACCAATCATCACTCAATAACATACATGCACTCATGAGAATGTATGCAATGGAAGTATGCATGTGGTACCATTTGCCCTCCGGCGTTCTCAATATTTGCCCTCCGGCATTCTCATCAATAATGGAGTCCTCATGACTCGGCCCTCCGCCGCCCTCGAGCTTCACAATTCATTTTATAAACTCTACGACCGCAGCCAAATGTATGCATGAGACTCCATGTACAACACAAACACAATCTCAAACAGCTCAATACACCCATTAACTCTTACCTCAGTGTTAATCTCATTTTATAGCCCTCCTGGCTTGGCCCTCCGACCCATGCCCCCATGGCATGCTCAATCACCTCATTATAAACTCTCAACACCATTAAGTCCCAAGGACTAATCTCTTCTAGAGTACTCAACCTCACTCAGGGACCTAAACCACCATTTAGGACCAAAACAATCATCTAGGGACCAAACTGTCACCTAGGGACCAAAACCAGACCCTCTTAGGCACTTGGCAGCACTAGGCGCCATTTTCCCCACATTCTGGCGCCCGGTGCAACACAAAGACTAGCGCGCGAAAAATTCGACATTTTGGCGCCCCTGGCAACATGCACCCACTGGCGCCACCTTTCTAGCAACTGGCGCCCCACAGGCAACACAAACCTAGACACAAACTCGAGACACGCCTCGAACCACGATCTCGAACACACGAGCGGCGACTAGGCGCCACAGGCGAGATGATTTAGCGCCCCCTCTTGACCAGCACCCAACACTTTCAAACCAAAAACCACCCGAGCCAAAATGTTTAAAAAGGTTTTTGGGCAGGTAAATACAAAATATGGCACGGTAAAATATGTTCAGAAATAAAAGTTTCACTCCCCGGGCCCCAAAACACACACAAAATCACCCCCACCGAGACATTTTTAAAATAAGACTGTACTCAGAAACCACTCGAGCAAAAATGGTTTAAATTGAATTTGGGCAGGTGAATACAAAATTTGTCACGAGAAAATATGTTCAGAAATACAAGTTCCCGGGCCCCAAAACACACACAAAATCACCCCCACCGAGACATTTTTAAAATAAGACCTGTACCCAGAAAACTACTCGAGCCAAAACACTTAAAAATGAATTTGGGCAGGTGAATACAAAATTTGGCACGAGAAAATATGTTCGAAATACAAGTTTCACTCCCGGCCCCAAAATACCCACATTCTCGCGCCTAGGCGGCAAGCACACACCCTCAAAGCACTCAAGCGATTGCAGGCGCCATTTCCCAAAGAACTTGGCGCCCGTGCAACAACACCCTGCAACCAAAACACCTTCCAAAGACATGAACGAGTACACGGGCGCCATTTTCTCAAAGAATGTGGCGCCTGCGATGACACACACTTACACACACTCATCAAGCACGAGTACCTTGGCGCGCCATTTCACTAGGGAATTGGCGCCTAGGGTGCCTAATGTCTCAAAAAACCATTTCAACCAATTTTCCTCAAAATCATTCATCAACAACAATCCAATTACACGTTATGATCATGCCAACACTTTCAATTTCACATTTAAACATCAAGAACACTTCAAAATACGAATCAACATATCAAAACCCTAACATTAAGCCCTAACTCGATTTCATCATACAATTCATCAAATTCAATGATTCAATCCTTCATTCAATAATCAAATAACATCAAATAGCATCAAATAGGAACCTATGATCTACATAAAACGCATTATCTCCTCTATTATAGAGTGAGACTCCCCTTACCTCGAATTAACCTACGTAGAAAAAGGATCCTTGTAAGTCACCTACGAAACCCAGCAACAATCCAAGCGTTTTCCTCCTCTTTTCACGATCAAAATCTCCTTCTCTACTCTCTCTATGCGCCGCGCAGCTCTTCCCTCTCTTCTCCTTTCTTTTCTTTTTCGTTTCCTTCTCACAAATGAGAAGTGATACCTAATTTGGATATATAAACATTGGGCCATGCGCTTTTGGGCCCTAATTACACCCTTCTCCATTTCTTCCACCATCCCCTTCAATTAAAATAGATTCTTGAATTATAAACACTATTTTATATTTTATTATAATTTAAATCGAGTGTAACACTTATTAACTTAGTAGAAAAAGGATCCTTGTAAGTCACCTACGAAACCCAGCAACAATCCAAGCGTTTTCCTCCTCTTTTCACGATCAAAATCTCCTTCTCTACTCTCTCTATGCGCCGCGCAGCTCTTCCCTCTCTTCTCCTTTCTTTTCTTTTTCGTTTCCTTCTCACAAATGAGAAGTGATACCTAATTTGGATATATAAACATTGGGCCATGCGCTTTTGGGCCCTAATTACACCCTTCTCCATTTCTTCCACCATCCCCTTCAATTAAAATAGATTACTGAATTATAAACACTATTTTATATTTTATTATAATTTAAATCAGTGTAACACTTTAAATAATCTAATCAATTGCTTAATTAAATTATTTAGGGTGTTACAACTCTCCCCCACTTAGGAAATTTCGTCCTCGAAATTCGTACCTGAGTCAAATAACTCTGGATAGGACTCCCGCATCTTGCTTTCCAGCTCCCAAGTCATACTCTCACCAAAGGCTCGGCCACACTACCTTGACCAAGGCAATGTCCTTCCCTCTCAACACCTTCACTTCTCTATCATCAATCCTCACTGGCATAGTCTCCACAGTGAGGTTCTCACGTACCTCCACATCATCCATGTGAATCACATGAGACGGGTCTGGAATATACTTCCGAAGCTGTGACACGTGAAAAACATCGTGCAAGTTCGAAAGATTAGGCGGCAAGGCCACCCTATAAGCAACCTTTCCAACCTCTCGGTGATGCGTGCGGTCCAATAAACCTTGGAGTCAACTTCTTTGCCTTCAGAGCACGCCCAACACCAGTCATAGGCGTGACCCTCAAGAACACATGCTCACCAGCCTGAAACTCCAAGTCCTTCCTCCTCTTATCATGATAACTTTTCTGCCGGCTCTGGGACTCTTTCATTTTCTCCCTGATCATCTTCACCTTCTCCGTAGTCTCCCTAACCAACTCTGGTCCAAGAACAACACTCTCACCGGACTCATGCCAACACAAAGGAGTTCTGCACCTCCGTCCATACAGTGCCTCAAAAGGAGCCATCCCAATGCTCGAGTGATAGCTGTTATTATAAGTGAACTCAATCAGTGGGAGATGTGTATCCCACGCACCTCCCTGCTCTAGCACACAAGCTCTCAAAAGATCCTCCAAAGACTGGATGGTTCTCTCTGTCTGACCATCAGTTTGAGGATGATAAGCTGAACTCAACCTCAGCTTGGACCCCAAAGCCTCCTGCAAGCTCCCCCAAAACTCTGATGTAAACCGCGGGTCTCTATCAGACACAATACTCTTCGGAACCCCATGAAGCTTCACAATCACCTGAATGTAAACTCTAGCCAACTTTGGCACAGGAAAGGTGATGTTGATAGGAATAAAGTGGGCAGACTTGGTCAACCTATCCACAATTGTAACGCCCCAAAATAATTAACTAGTTATTAAATTAAATTACGTAGGTGTTTCATGGAGTAGTTATAATAAAACAATAGGATGGTGTTTTAATTAAAAAGAAAAGGGAGAAGTATCAATAATTAGGGGTGGTAAGTATCGACCCAAGAGCCCAAGCCCAATGACTTAGGCTCCTGTGGTTGGTGCAATTCGCACCAATTGAGAAAGGAAAGAAAGAAAACGAAAGAAGGGAGAAAGGAGAAGGGAAATCGGCGCTAGGGAGAAGAGGAAGGAGAGAGAGAGACCGTGAACCAAGCCCTAGGTGTGATCGTGAGAAGGAGAGGAGAAGTGTTGAATTGCGTGGATTTGTTGGGGTTTTGTAGGTGACTTGTGGAAATCTTCCATTTTCGTGAAAAACCTAAGGTAAGAGTCTCACTCTATAATAGAGGAGATAATGGGTTATATGTATGTTATAGGGGCTGTTTTATGTTAATTGGTGATTATATGATGATTTGTTTTCTTGAATTTGATGAATTTGTTGGTAAAATTGATTTAGAGCGTGAGTTAGGGTTTTACAATGTGTGATTTCGTGATTTTGATGCAATTGATGATTTGGGTGTGCAATTGTTTGTTAATTGGTGAAATTGGAGGTGTTAGAATGATTATAATGTGGATTGGTTTGAGAGAATTTGTAGAATTTGGGGATTTTTGATGTTGGGCGCCATATGGCTAGGAATGGTGCGCCAGTGTGCTCGTGAGCGAGGAGGTTTCGGGAATGTTGAAGTGCAGGCGCCAATTTCCTAGAGAAATGGCGCTTTGTGTCACCAGCTTGATGGATGGGTGAGTGAGTTCTTTGCTGGCGCCAGAATGTGGGTATTTTGGAGCCCGGTGAGTGCAACTTGTATTTCTAAACATATTTTCTCATGCCAACTTTTGTGTTCACCTGCCAACTTTCAATTTTAAGTGTTTTGGCTCGAATGGTTTTCTGATTTCCAGTGTATTTTTGAAAATGTCCCGGTAGGGCTCGTTTTAGGTGTGTTTTGGAGCCCGGGGAGTGAAACTGAGTTTTCTAGGCATATTTCACTGTGCCAAATTTTGTGTTTACATGCCCAAATTCATTTTTAAACATTTTGGCTCGGGTGGTTTTTGGTTTGAAGGTCTTTGGGTGAGCTGGTCAACAGCGGGCGCCAACCGTCTTTTTCGTGTCCGAAATGGTGTCTTTGCGCGCCATCTTGCGCGTCTTGGCGCAAACTTACGCGCAAGAAAGCCAAGGCTTGATCAAGACTGCGCGCCATCTTGCGCTGCAAGCGTCCTGCGCGTAACCTCGTGCGCACACCTCTCACGGGAGGACAAAACTTTGAGAGTTAGAGCGACCTATCCGCGCGCTTCTTGCGCGCCTCTCTCTCTAGCGCGCCCGGTGTGTGCGCCTCCGGTGGGGATTTTTCCAAAACCTTGTCTTTGTTGAATTCCTAAGTTCTTAAAATTATTTTGGTGTGTCAAGATGGTCCCAAAGTGAAGAAAAGGTCCTAAATGGTGGTTTAGGTTCTGAGTAAAGGCCGAGTACCCTAGAGGAGGATAGTCCGGTGGGACATAATGGTGTTAAGGGTTTATAATGAGGTGATTGAGCATGCCATGGGGGCATGGGCGGTGGGCCAAGCCGGAGGGCTATAAAATGAGAGTGATCTGAGAGGTAAGAGTAATTGGGTGTATTGAATTGTTTGAAATGATGTTTGTGATGTACACGAGTCTCATGCATACATTGGCTGCGGTCGTAGTGTTTATAATATGATTTGTGGCTTTGAGGCGCGTGGGGGCCTTATAAAGTGATTATGAAGCTCATGGGCGGCGGGGAGCCTTATAAAGTGATTATGAAACTGCGGGCGGCGCGGGGGCCTTGTATGATGATTGTGAAGCTTTGAGGGCGGCGGTGGGCCAATGGTACCACATGCATGATGACATTGCATACATTCTCATTAGTGTATGAATATTATTGATTAATGATTGGCGTGTTTGAGTCTTTGTACACTATGCTTATATATTGCGTATTATCACCTTTATTATATAGTTCGAGACTCACCCTTACATTGTTGTTTACCACAGTAACGATGAGTGAAGGACTTGGTTCCTTCGTTTCCCGCCGGTCGCTCGATCGTAGCACCTAGGGTCGTGGGGTTTAGACTGTTGTTGCTTGTTTTGCTCCTTGTTGAGCCTTATGTATTTGTTTTGATATTCTTTGGATTATCTTTGTTGAGATAATGATTACTTTCCACGCAATATGTGAAACTATATTTCTATGAGTTGATCTCTTTGGTGTTACGTATTCGGATTCTCGTTTTATGATAAAGAGTTGTGACGCTCCATTCCGTTGATTATTAAATTATGTTATACTATTAGTGTCTTTGAATGACTATGGCTAAACCGTGGTTCGCCACTAAGGCTAGATTTTCTTTCACGTGTATTTACAAGGGGCATCACCGGAGCCTTGCAAAGGTGGCCCATGCTCATTGCAAGTAGTATCGATTACTGAGTAATCCCATAGTCGGCCAAAGGCACTATTTTATAACACACTAAACTAAAGGATGACCAGAAAAGATTTTTGTATACTCTGATTTTTGATTGAGATTGCCGGGTAGAAATGGGGTGTTACAACAATCACCCAAATAGTGTCAGACCCTCTCACAGTATTTGGCAATCCGGTCACAAAATCCATGGAAATGCTGTCCCACTTCCATTCCGGAATCTCCAAAGGTTGCATCAACCCCGCAGGCTTCTGGTGCTCAATCTTTGACTTCTGGCAAGTCAAACATGCATATACAAACTGCACAACATCCCTCTTCATACCAGGCCACCAAAATAGTTTCTTCAGATCATGGTACATCTTAGTAGCACCTGGATGAATGCTCAACTTACTCCTATGGCTCTCCTCAAGTATCATCTTCTTTAACTCAGCATCATCCGGAACACAAATTCTGTCCCTGAACCTCAACACACCCTGGGAATCCAACCTGTAATCCCCATCAACAGCTTGCTCACCAGAACCAAAGAAATCTACCAACTTCACATCTAACTTCTGGGCGTCTCTGATACTAACCAAGAAGTCATTCCCAATCCTCAAGATCCCCAATCGACACTGCGGGGTGTCACCTCACAAACCAGGACTCAAGTCACGGAATTACTCAATCAATTCCAATTCTCTCACCATCATAGTATGACATATGCAAAGTTTTCCCGACTCAAAGCATCGGCCACGACATTAGCTTTGCTTGGGGTGATAGTTCAAGCCGAAATCATAGTCCTTCAACAAATCTAACCAACACCTCTGTCTCATATTCAGCTCCTTCTGGTCAAACAAGTACTTCAGACTCTTGTGATCACTGAACACTTCGAATCTAGTACCATAGAGATAGTGCCTCCAAATCTTCAACACAAACACAATCGCAGCCAACTCTAAGTCATGAGTAGGATAGTTCTTCTCATGGGTCCTCAACCTGCCGGACGCATAAGCAACTACCTTCCCATCCTGCATCAATACACCTCCCAAACCCATCTTGGAAGCATCGCAGTACACAACAAATGGTTGCTCTGGCACAGGCAACACTAACACTGGAGACGTGGTCAACCTCCTCTTTAGCTCTTGGAAGCTCCTTCACACTTTGCATCCCACACAAATGCCTTTCCCTTACAGTCAATCGAGTCAATGGAAGGGCTAGCTTAGAGAACCCTTCAATGAACCTCCTGTAATAACCAACCAACCCCAAGAAACTCCCCGATCTCGATCCACGGACTTTGGGCTCTCCCACTGCAACACTGCATCAACCTTGGCTGGATCCACAACTATACCATCACCAGAAATAATATGACCCAAGAAGCTCACCTCGTGCAACCAGAACTCACACTTTGACAACTTGGCATACAACTTCCCTCTCTTTCAAGACCTCTAGCACCAACCTCAAGTGCTCGCATGCTCTTCCTCATTTTGAGTACACCGAATATCATCAATGAAAACGACCACAAACCGATCCGGATAGCTATGGAAAATTCGGTTCATGTACTCCATAAACGCCCGGGTGCATTTGTGACACCAAACGGCATTACAGAGTACTCATAATGCCCATACCTCGTTACGAATCTTTGTTTTACGGATATCCTCATCCTTCACCTTAATCTGGTGATACCCGACCTCAAGTCAATCTTGCTAAACACTTTAGCACCCACCACCGATCCATCGGATCATCTATCCTCGGGAGAGGATACTTATTCTTGATAGTCACTTTATTCAACTGTCTGCGTAGTCCACGCCTGCACGCATACTCCCATCCTTCTTCTTTACCAATAAAACTGAGCTCCCCATGGTGATACACTAGGCCTCACAAACTTCTTCTCAAGAAGCTCCTCTAATCGCTTCTTCAATTCACCCAACTCGGAGGCGACATCCTGAGTGCGGTGCCATGACACGAGCCTAGTACGAGCACAAGCTCAATCCCGAACTCAACTTCCCTCTCTGGGGGCACACTAGGAATCTCATCCGGAAACACTTGGGAACTCACACACCACCAGAACCCATCAACCACATTTCGGTTCTCGTGCGACATAGACGCCATCAAAGCAAACAAGCCCGACCACCCTCTTTCATTACCTGCGCAATTGCTCGTGACAAATGAGCGACTCTTCCTCTTGGGAAGGAGAAAACTAATAGACTTATCGAGCGGTTGATGTGCACATGGTTATCTACTAACCACCCATGCCCGTAATCACATCTAACCCACCCAAAGGCAAACAAATCGGATCAACTGAAAAAATCTCTCGCCAGACCGACAGAGGACACCTAGCACACATTAGAGAAGTAGTTCTGGGACCGCTTAGTTTGAGTGTCGATAACCATCCTCTCTCCATAGTAGACAATACTAAATTTAACTTTTCAAAGACAAACAGATGCAATAAAAGAGTGCGTAGCACCCGTGTCAACAATAGCAACTAAAGGTGTACGGAGATGAGACATGTACCTCTGATATCATTAGGTCCTCTGAACTCCGCCAATGCAAACACCTCCCGATGAGATCTTTCCTTCTTAGGCTTGGGGCACTTGAAGCTAATGTGACCAGCTTCACCACAGTTGAAACATACAGCTTCCTTGCGATCACACTCGGATGCCATATGACCACTTTTCCCACACTTAAAACATCTCTTCACTTCCATCTTACA
This sequence comes from Oxytropis ochrocephala, assembly GCA_020916435.1. Lineage (NCBI taxonomy): Eukaryota > Viridiplantae > Streptophyta > Magnoliopsida > Fabales > Fabaceae > Oxytropis > Oxytropis ochrocephala. The sequence continues at coordinate 63,062,538 of CM037093.1, read as the reverse complement.
CCAAAGCTCTTGTGACTGGGCTTGTCACACTTGAAACACACAATGTCAGATGGGGCGTCTCCCCCACTTGGCTTCTTGCCCTCATGGTACCTCCTACCCTCAGCAGACCTGTTTCCACCATTATACTTGTTACCACCCGAATACCTTTGCTTTCCCTTGTCGTGAGACGTCTCATAAGGCTTACCCCTGTTATGGAATTTCCCCCTCTGGTCCTCATGACCCTAGAGCGGGCATTGCTGTCTTCCTCATAAATCCTGCAGCAGTCTACCAGATCAGCAAATACTCTAATCTTCTGATACCCCACACCGCTTGATATCGGCCTCGATCCATTCTCAAACTTAATGCATTTTGAGAATTCACCCGACCTCGGCATAGTGGGGATAGAACTTGGCCAACTCCGTGAACTTGGCGGCATATTCGATAATGAGACATACTTCCCGCCCGCCTCGGTTCAAGAATTCCACTCTTTCTTACCTCTCACGTCCTCGGAAAATACTTCCTCAAGAATTCCCTTCGGAACACAGCCCAAGTGATCTCCTCCTGTGCAGCACCCAATCTCTCACTGGTCTCTAGCCACCAGTCATCAGCCTCTTCAGATAAAGTATGAGTACCGTGCACGACTTTACTCGCTCATCGGTGCGACTAATCACTCTGAAGATCCTCTCAATCTCCTTCAACCAAGTCAAGGCACCATCCGGTTGTACCTCCCCGCCTGAAGGTAGGGGTTCTCTCTCGGAATGTTGCGGCATCAAGGGTCTCGATATTCTGTTGGGTACCCACGATCTGCGCTTATAGCTGCAAGGCCTCGAGAAGAGCGACATCGATCCTTCGGCCATATCAACCTAACAACTGCGGCATAAACAACCAGATTCGTAACTATTTTAAGACACCTAGTTGTCATACACACTATGATGATCGACACACTTGGCGAACGGCCATCGAACTTTTGCTCGATACCACTAATGTAACACCCCATTTCTACCCTGAATTTAAATCAAAAATCGAGTATATATAAAATCATTTCTGTCATCTTTTGGTTTAGTGTGTTATAAAATAGTGAACCGATTGACTATGGGATTACTCGGTAATCGATACTACTTGCAATGAGCATTGACCTCCTTTGCAAGGCTCTCGGTGATGCCCTTGTAAATACACCAAATAAAGAAATTCGACCTTAGTGGCGAACCACAATTTAGCCATAGTCATTCAAAGACACTAATAGTATAACATAAATCATTCCTCAATAAAATGGAGCGTCACACATCCGTCTTAAAACATTCAATAGTTAACTCATCTCATAAATATAATCAAAATACGTAACACCAAAGAAATAAACTCGTGGAACTATAGTTTCGCATAATGCAATGAGAAAATACTCATGATCTCAACAGAATAATTCAAAGATCTCAAAACAATACATAGAAGGCTCAACAAAGAGCAAAACAAGACAACGATAGTTCATAACCCCAACCCCTAGCACTACGTGTCGTGAGCGGACCGACTCGGGGAGTAGTGAAGGTAGAGCGACCCTCACTCATGACTACCTGTGGTAAACAACAACGAAAGGGTGAGTCTCGAACTATATAATAAAAGTGATAATAAGCAATATATAACCATAGTTCACAAAGATACTCAAACACACCAATCATCACTCAATAACATACATGCACTCATGAGAATGTATGCAATGGAAGTATGCATGTGGTACCATTTGCCCTCCGGCGTTCTCAATATTTGCCCTCCTAAGATTCTCATCAATAATGGAGTCCTCATGACTCACGGCCATCCGGCGCCTCGAAAGCCACAATTCATTTTATAAACTCTACGATCATGACCAAATGTATGCATGAGACTCCATGTACAACACAAACACAATCTCAAATATTTCAATACACCCATTAACTCTTACCTCGGTGTTAATCTCATTTTATAGCCCTCTGCTTGGCCTCCGACCCATGCCCCATGGCATGCTCAATCACCTCATTATAAACTCTCAACACCATTAAGTCCCGAGGACTAATCTCCTCTAGAATACTCAACCTCACTCGGGGACCTAAACCACCATTTAGGACCAAAACAATCATCTAGGGACCAAGCTGTCACCTAGGGACCAAAACAACACCCTCTTAGGCACTTGGCGGCACTAGGCGCCATTTTCCCCACATTCGCGCCCGCGTGCAACACAAAGACTAGCGCCCGGCTTCAACATTTTGGCGCCCCTGCGCAACACACGCCCACTGGCGCCACCTTTCTAGCAATCTGCGCCCCACAGGCAACACAGACCTGAGACACAAACTCGAACCACGATTCCTGCATACGATCTCGAACACGAGCGTGACTAGGCGCCACAGGCGGCCTGATTTAGCGCCCCGACTGCGAGACACACCAACACTTTCAAACCAAAAACCACCCGAGCCAAAAAAATGTTTAAAAGGTTTTTGGGCGAGTAAATACAAAATATGGCACGCGGTAAAATATGTTCGAAATAAAAGTTTCACTCCCCGGGCCCCAAACACACACAAAATCACCCCACCGAGACATTTTTAAAATAAGACACATGCTCTCGAAAAACCACTCGAGCAAAACAGTTTAAATTGAATTTGGGCGGTGAATACAAAATTTGTACGAGAAAATATGTTCAGAAATACAAGTTCCTGGCCCCAAAACACACACAAAATCACCCCACCGAGACATTTTTAAAATAAGACTGTACCTTAAAAACTACTCGAGCCAAAACACTTAAAAATGAATTTGGGCGGTGAATACAAAATTTGGCACGAGAAAATATGTTCAGAAATACAAGTTTCACTCCCCGGGCCCCAAAATACCCACATTCTGGCGCCCAGACAGCAAGCACACACCCCCAGCACTCAAACAGTGCACTGGGCGCCATTTCCCCAGCAACTTGGCGCCCAGGCAGCAACACCCTGCAACCAAAACACCTTCCAAAGACATGAAACGATTACACGTGCGCCATTTTCTCAAAGAATGTGGCGCCACGGCGATGACACACTTACACACACTCATCAAGCTCACGGTGCCTTAGGCGCCATTTCACTAGGGAATTGGCGCCCTAGGGTGCCTAATGTCTCAAAAATCCATTTCAACCAATTTTCCTCAAAATCATTCATCAACAACAATCCAATTACACGTTATGATCATGCCAACACTTTCAATTTCACATTTAAACATCAAGAACACTTCAAAATACGAATCAACATATCAAAACCCTAACATTAAGCCCTAACTCGATTTCATCATACAATTCATCAAATTCAATGATTCAATCCTTCATTCAATAATCAAATAACATCAAATAGCATCAAATAGGAACCTAAGATCTACATAAAACGCATTATCTCCTCTATTATAGAGTGAGACTCCCACCCTCGAATTAACTTAGAGAAAAGGATCCTTGTAAGTCACCTACTGAAACCCAGCCCAACAATCCAAGCGTTTTCCTCCTCTTTTCACGATCAAAATCTCCTTCTACTACTCTCTCTCTATGCTGTGCATGTGCTCTTCTTTCTCTTCTTCTTTTCTTTTTTTTTTTTCGTTTCCTTCTCACAAATGAGAAGTGATACCTAATTTGGATATATAAACATTGGGCCATGCGCTTTTGGGCCCTAATTACACCCTTCTCCATTTCTTCCACCATCCCCTTCAATTAAAATAGATTACTGAATTATAAACACTATTTTATATTTTATTATAATTTAAATCAGTGTAACACTTTAAATAATCTAATCAATTGCTTAATTAAATTATTTAGGGTGTTACAAACACCATCAAAACACCTTCATTCAAGCAATTTAACAAACACCTAACAATCACCGTAGTTTCTCCTATTTGATTTTCATTGAATCAATACAATAACACCTTGACACCAATTAGAATAGAATCAACAATTCAATTTCACATGATAATCAACCCAAACAACATATTCAGTCATACAATAATACCAATCAATCAAACACACCATACATTAATTTAAGCAATCTCTCCTAACACCTAACTCCTATGGATACTAGTCATATGAGTTATTAAGAATGAAAGAGAGCCCCCTAACATTTGTTAATTGAATAAAACAACCAAGCTCCTAGCAATTCCTCAAGGTCACCAACGATCCAAGCTTCCTTCTCCCCCGCACGATAGTGAAGTGTATACCGATAGCAAATCGGGGAAGACAAAACACGAGTTCCCGAATGTGATTTAGTTTTAACCGTTGACCCGAACACATACAATCCGGCAAAGCTATGTCAAAATTCAAAAGGATCAAAAAGTCAAGGCGAATATGAAGTTGTGGGCACCAATGGGGATTAAGCAGAATCAACATAAGGAATGATTTTTGGCATTATGCTGAAACACAGATATAGTGGTACTTCAAGATTGCTTTGTGTAAGAAGGTAAAGTCTATTTACATTTATTTGAGATAGAAGAGTAGTGGCTTGCTGTGACTGAGGATAGTGTTGGAGCGACGTTTTTGGCGGTTCTATAGAGGGGAGAGAAATATGGAATGAAAGAACACGAGATGGAAGTTGTAGTCGGTGGAACAGAATCCGGAATCAGACTCAGAGGGCGATTCCAAGTTGGACTGTGAAGTTTGGGACTTGGTCGCTGCTTAGAGATGGAGAACGAAGAGGAGAAGGGAAGCCATTGGGGTTTGCTCCACTTTTGCGTGTAACAACGTTTGTTGCTGAGGAAGAAGGAGAATAAGTTTGGGTCGGGTCAAACTAGGCATCCGTCTCGCGTGGGCTGCACGTGAACTGGGCTGGGCGCTAGTCTATGAAGAATTGGTTTAAAAATAGGGGTGCAAGCAACAAGAAAGAGAGTGGTATAAGTAAAAATGTCTAAATACTGATTTTAATCCATTTTAATTTATTTTAAAACTCAATTTCACTGCAACTATTATTTTAACACTTCACTATACCAAAATAATTTTTTTTAAGAAATAATATCTCAAACACTAATATTTTATAAAGATAAAATAAATATATAATAATAATTATATATTATCAATAGCATAGAAAAATACATTTTAAAGTGATTTCAACTAATTTTAATACTCCAGACACCTGATAAATTAAAATAATTTAATGTTATCAATATAATATAATTCATAAATCAAATACATATTAAAAGGACTAAGAAACATTAAAATCGGGGTGTTACAATCCAACCCCCCTTAAAGAAATTTCATCCTCGAAATTTCATAGGCTCAAGGACAAGACAGAAAAATACAAGAGAGGATGAGTCGACGAAATTGAAGCAAGGAATGGAAGGCATCAAAGAAATACATGTTACCAACTCGCAAAGTGAAAATATCATGACTAAGGTTAGCGGACCTTCAAATTGTAGAGAACGGAAAGCTAGGATATCAACAAGGCAACTTAGTGTTTTCGGGTCAGAGAGACACAAGATCGAATCTTGGCAAACTTTCCGTGAAAGGTCTAGAAGAAGGACATGAATTAGAAGTAGAGTTTGAGACTTTAGGGTCCCACATCACAAAGATCATGGGTCATTAGTCGCTATAAGGGTGACTAGTGAACTTATGTCTCGATGTAAAATATCATAGAATGTAAGAATAAGCACATCACTAATTAGCATAAAATTCTTTCCAATTATATTAAGTGAGACTCACAAAACAAGCAAAAATATCATTCACACAAGTTAGTGTCTTAGAAAAATTAACATGTAGGCATCATGGTCACTCTTATTAAACTAGCATGTACTTCTAAATAATTACAATGTTATTTCACTAAACTTTTCTGAAAATAATTAGAACATATAATTTTATCAAGACAAATCATTTGCACGATATCAATTATAATCGAATCAAAACACGTGTGAAAACATTCCTAAAGTCTAACGCTAGTAGTTTTGTACATAAACTTGAGCCCCGGTATAACTAGGACAACATATCTTGAGTCTAACTACAAAGATAGGAATCAAGTAATCCATTGCACAAGTTAAGAAGGTAATTCATCTAGACGCAAAGGCATAATTACGTTATCAAGATAACGTCGAAAATACTATAGTACCAAATCCAAGCCAAACAACAGTCACACAATCGGACACAGAACCAGTTAATATGGAGTAACTATAAACTCACTTCCAAAAATAAAATACCAAGAAGGCAGAAGTCACACAAGCGCAACAACCACGTTACACATAAGTCGTTCAAATCCAAAGAGTACATTAACACATACGCCATTATCATAAGAATAGGTTGCACAGATACCTGGACTATATAAGTGTACATTATCCTCAAACCTACTGATTATTCATTCCCACAAAAGTACACCTCATAGCTTTGACAATTGTAAACGGTAGCAATCCAAGTACCTTAACAGTGAGTCAACAAACCGAACAACCATTGGGTTCCATGTGCAAAATTCTAATCTAGACTATTAATCTTAGTTCTCAATACATTGTCTCCTAATATAACTCCCAATATCATTTGATATGCAATCTAAAGGAAGGTACAACGCAAAGAAAAGGCTAGCACTTAACTGCACAATTTTTTTTATTTTTTTTATATAACAATAGTATATGGTCTTAAACTACACATTTTACTATCAAGCATAATTCCAATGGGATCAAATCAAGCCCGCGAAAAATGGAATAGCAACATAAGAGTTAGTAACTTAAGCATAATGACCAATGTGGGTTGATATTAAAAATAAACTAGTGGATACTCTTTTAATCTTGAATCTTTAATTTTAAAAGACTGAACAAACAAGTTTTTCGTTAGCTAGATGTTAACACGTTATCTTTAAGTACAAAACCATGAGATGCAGATCATAGAAGATAACTAGATAAATTATATCACAAAAATCAGATTACACGAGAATTTAGTTCACGAACAAATTTTTTACAAAATAACTAGCAAAATACGAAGTTCACAATATTGTACACAGAAAATTTAGGCAAATTGTATAATAAGCTAAAACAAGTTAACACATTAATAATGACTGGCGAGACACTCAACTTTGAAACATCAATACCCGGATAAGGACACATATACAGTTCACATTCATAAAGAAGATAACATAGAAGTTAGAAAGCAATTCTCAAGAATACAAGGTTCACACAGAGAAGATAAAATAGACACACAATTGACGGCCTAAAGAATAGACCAAGCTCTATGAAAATCTCTCTAAGGGAAAAGAGTCATTCGGGGTCTAGGTTAGATTCTAACATTATACCAGCTCTGACTGTGATACTCTTTTCTAAGAATATCTACCACTCACCCTATTATCTTGAGAACTTTACCAACTAATTTGGTCACCCTCCTAATTACCAAGTATCAACAAGTAATGCGTGCAACTCTACTCAGAGTTCACAAATCGGAAGACACAATAGACAATACAAATAGTTCGGTTAGGACCGAACTGCTCTGATACCACTAATGTAACACCCCCTTCTAAATAACCTACTATTTAATTTATTTAAAATCAGAGTTTCAGAAAAATTTCGGTGCGACCGCAAGAGGGTGCCACATTTGAACAAAACACACTTAATAACTCCAAATTAATTAATAAAGACTTCAAGTACGAGATACATAGCACCACAGTTAAAATGAGAAACAAACCATCGTAGCGGAAATAAAACAAACGTAAAATATAGAAATACAAAACCAAATGGAAGTCTAAAAACAGAAAATAAAATGACAAGTAAACTAACCCCCCCCCCCCCGGTGCTACGTATCAGAGCCGACTCAACCAAACTAGAAGAAGGTACCAAATCACCTTCAATCGTTGTCACCGCGTTCGCTGTTGACACATGAGAAGCAACATAAAGCAGTAGGGTGAGTCTCTTTACATAGGTAATAAAAAATAAGACAAACAACACATTAGAGAAAGCAACTAAACACACCAAATCACAGTCTTATTCAAGTTCACCATTAATTCATAATCACCAAAAGAAATCACCAGATGCATGTTTAGTGTATGAGATGCAACCGAAAACTCCACGGGCATATGCATGTGGATCCATCACCAAAATAGCCTTGAGGGCATTCACCAAAATATATAATGAGGCTGAAGCCTACTCACCAAAAATGCATATGATTATGCGACACCATGACAATGCACCATAAACACCAAAATCACCAAATTATGCAATAGCATAGTCACCAACAGTCTTATTGACTCACCAACACAAAAGAAAGGTCATAGACCCCAATCACCAATATTTATTCACACCATTTAGTACACATCACCGTTAAAACAGCACCACAAGGACTAAAAACAACACCAAGGACTAAGACAACACCAAAGGACTAAAACAACACCAAAGGACTAAAACAGCACCAAGGACTAAAACAACACCAAAGGACTAAAATCAACATCAAAGGACTAAAATCAACACCAAAGGACTAAAATCAACACCAAGGACTGAAATCAACACCAAGGACTAAAACAACACCTAGGGACTAAAACAACACCTAAGCTAGCCAGCAGTGCCTTAGACACAAGTTAACACAAAACTAAGACATCACCTAAGACACCAACCTAGACATCAGCCTAGACACCAACTTAGACATCAGCTTAGACACCAACACACAGGGCAACCAAAACTTGCGCCCCACACCTAGACACAGGCGCACCCTCCTGCGCCATGGGCAGCCAAAACTGGGGCCCTTCACCTAGACACAGGCGCACAATGTTGCACCATGGGTTGCCAAGAATGGCGCCCTACACCTAGACACAGGCGCACAATGTTGCGCCATGGGATGCCAATTCTGGCGCCCTGCTCCTAGACACAGGCGCACAATGTTGCGCCATGGGGTGCCACTGCACCTGGCATTGGGCACAAAGACACAAAGACACAAAGACACAGGGCAGCCAATTTGGTACACATCAGCTTAGACACCAACACACAGGGCAACCAAAACTTGCGCCCCACACCTAGACACAGGCGCACCCCTCCTCGCGCCATGGGCGTACCAAAACGGGGGCCTTTCACTGAGACACAGCGCGCAATGTTGCACCATGGGTTGCCAAGAATGGCGCCTACACACTGAGACACAAAGCGCACAATGTTGCGCCATGGGATGCCAATCCTGGCGCCCTGCTCCTAGACACAGGCGCACAATGTTGCGCCATGGGGTGCCACTGGCACCTGGCACATTTAACGCAAAGACACAAAGACACAAAGACACAGGCGACCAATTTGGCGCCCTGCACTTGAACACCAAAGAACACCACGGCACCACAGGGCAACCAATTTGGCGCCCGCACTGACACTGGCGACACCAAGAATAATACAGGCGACCAAATTGGCGCCTTGCACTTAGACACCAGCACAAACAACAACACAGGGCATCCAAATTGGCACCCTGCACTAGAACACCAACACATACAGCAACACAAGGCAGCCAAATTGGCGCCCTGCACTTCGACACCAGCAACACAGGCACACTTGGGCAGCCAAAATGGCGTCTGTAACACCTCTTTTCTACCCCTTAATTTCCAACGTCATTATCGGAGTATTCCACTGTTCAAAATATTTATTAAGTAGTAGAAAGAAATGTTACGTCTTCATTAAATTAAACTCATCGTATGCACCATTAAGTTTGTGCAACAACACATACATCATAAAGTTAAAACTTCAAAAATCATCTCATCACAGCGGAAATGAATGTTGACTCACTAGTCCACTCAAACACGTCTCATAATCCTCAAATAAATCTCATACAGTAAGTAATTTAACATCAATCCCAAAATACGTCCCCTCGGTGCTACGGTATCAGAGAGCGACTCAATAGACAGCCCCATAGCTAACACGGAAGGCAGCAAGACCTTCACTCGCGATTACCTGCAGCGTTGCCACAAAAGAGCAACATTTCAAGCAGAAGGGGTGAGAATTTCAATAAAACAAAATTAAGCACATAACAGAGTAATGTGAACAAACAATCCAACAACATCATCATCCTCACCACATCATCGTCACTGCACACCAACTCAAAACACAATTTTTCAACAAGTCGCAGTCATTCATCATAAAACACTCATAGAGTGTATTCGTCGCAATTCATCACAATCACACAACAACATTATTAAAACTATACTCATAGAGTATATTCTTCACAACTCATCATAACTCGTGTTACCTCATCATTATAGTCATACTCTTAGAGTATATTCGTCACAAAACATCACAAGTCATATCACAACATCATAATCACTCATAGAATGAACTCGTCATATTCGTCAAAATCATATAGCAACATCATCACAGTCATACTTGTTCTCATCATCATTGAGCATATATATATATATATATTTTAGTTGTCTTTTAGCTTAGTGTGTTATAAAATAGTGAACTGATTGACTATGGGATTACTTAGGTAACTGATACTACTTGCAACAGGCAATGGCCACCTTTGCAAGACTCTCAGTGATGCCCTTGTAAATACACCAGTGAAAGAAATCCTGACCTTAGTGGTAAACCACAGTCTAGCCATAGTCAATTAGCACACTCGTAGTATAACCTTTCACCGAGACTCATTTATATAAACATAGCATCACAAAATTTTTTGTTAAGAATCATCACGTCTCAATTCGGAAAAACACCTCATCTTTAAGCTTAGACACCCACATTGGAAAAAGAGGAACATCACAGTTTTAATTTGTATAAACGGCAACACAAAACAGTTTATTTTGCCTTGAAAATATAATATTCTGTTAGGCCTCTGAATAAGCTTTCCAACGCATCTTAGAACACCTCAATCGGGTTCCCGGTTCGCAAGATATCAATTTTTTTCAAAAACATTACCACACTTTACTTTTAGGCATACAGCAGCATTTCATTCGTATAACAGCTACCCCAAAACATTTTATTTTGCCTTAAAAATAGAATATTCAGTTAGGCCTCTGAATAAGCTTTCCAACGCATCTTAGAACACCTCAATCGGGTTCCCGGTTCAAAAGATATTCAATTTACAAAAACGTAAGGAAAACGGTGAGAAAAATAAAGAAAAATAGTGACCCGCTCGCCCGAGCGCGAAGGAGAGTCGCGCGGCCGAGCGCGATTGGGCAGAACATCAGGTTGCTGCGCAGCTCACTTGCGCCTGGAGCGCCACTCAAGCGCGAGCGAGGCGCGAATGCGCAGGAAACGTCAAATTGTGCAGAAAATTCAGAAAATCAACCCCAAAAACACATTTTATTCACCAAATCACTCATCAAAATCTTCCAATACATCAAATTCATCAAAACAACACCAAAATCCTTCAACAATAAGAATTCCTCACACATCATCAATTTCATCAACAAATATCAATTCATCAAACATCATCAATTTCAGCCACAAAATCAATTCATCAAACATCATCAATTTCATCAACAAATATTAATTCATCAAACATCATCAATTTCATCAACAAATATTAATTCATCAAACATCATCAATTTCAGCCACAAAATCAATTCCCATCAACCCCACAAAACCCCACTATATACTCAATCATGTTAAACCGAAACACTCACCCTTACCTCTTAAACGTAAGCTCCGAAGAAGACGATTGGAATCACCAACGAGTAACCACAGCAACACAACGAGCAAAGCTTCTCCTTCTTCCTTTCATCTTCTCAGCGTCGTGCTCTCTCTCTCTCTCTCTCTCATTCGTTCCTTTCCTTTTCTTTTCCTCTTTTCTCATCAAATGAGACACATCCTTCCTAACCCTAGCGCCTAAGGAGCCTAAGTCTTGGGCTTGGGCTCTTGGGCCATTCCTCACCACCCCGGAGTTACCAATATCACCCCCTTCAATTAAATTACATCCACCACTCCTTATTATATACACACTCCCCTTCAAATACATTCACCACCTAATTATTGGTCAACACCACTCCCTAGATCTAACTAGATACCATATTATTATTTCTAATATTTCTCCGCAAGCTAATTCCCTCTAATTAGTTAAATAATTAACCGATTATTTTTGGGGCGTTACAACTCTCCCCCACTTAGATTATTTTCGTCCTCGAAAATTTACTCCGACTCACGACACCAAACCCAATCTCCTTGTCACCTCTAACCATCCTTGTCCGTCACCTATCGTATACTTAGCCTCAGACCAAATACCATTCTCCATTTTCCTTTTTTTGTTTTTGTTTTTTTTTTATGTTCAAATCTGAAGGTCATCAAAGTTCTACTCAACTACTCAAACACCTTGACACTTTACTTAGGCAACTACACCTCATCATCACCCACCTCTACAACTACCTCGGTTACATCTACTTCGGTTCACCATCATTCCCCTTGCCACCCATACGCTTCGCCATATCTAACCTTCATCTCTTCTCGTTTCTTTGGTTCTCACCCAACTATGATCGAACTTAATTACGATTACAACACCTATTCACTTGAAATTTGTGCAACACCCATTAATGTACTTCAATGAAAGTGACAACACCAAAAACAACATCTTTGCACCGAGAGTTCCTCAACTCCCATTCCTCCCCTAGGTCTCTCATAGGACCGACTCATCAACAACACATCATAACTTCACCAAAGTGAAGCACACACCACATCAATCACAATTAATTACGCGACTCCTTTGTCAATAAAGGACTAAGTCTACGTCCGTAGGGACCAAACGACACATAAAAAAAAATCGAGACAGCAACCTCTCAAAATACAGTAACAGTACTAAAGAGAAAAATAGGAAATCAGCCCCTTAAAAAAAAATTACGAAGCGGCACCACTTGATTCAAGTAATCATCATTTTAATTTTAAGAACTCGGCACTTTAACTTATTAAGAAAACAACACGTTATATTTGAGTGAACAACCCATTTAAGTTGAAGAAAACAACACTTTAGATTGTAGAAAAACAGCACACTTTAATGTGCGAAAAACAGCAGTAAGGACAGCAGCAAAAACGGCAACATTAACAACATGGAAACGGTACACTATTAATCTCAAAACAAAACGGCATCTTTAAACAATATAAAAACAGCACACTATTATTTTCAAAACGAAACAGCAACTTTAAACAATATAATCAACTCTTTAATTTTGGGGAAAAAGCACGTCGGATTTTAGTAAACATTCTCGTGAGGTTTGAGTAAACGGTACGCCTCCAATTGAGTACACAGCGCATTTAATTCGGGAATACAGTACTCCTTTTTACTTATAAAAACCGCGATAAACCACACCCTTTTAGTTATAAAAATAGCGAAAGATTCAGTTTAAGAACAGCCACATCAAATTTCACAAACAAAGCAGTAGGAGCAATCCAAAAACAAAGAAAAAACTCGAGTGAAAGGAAAACACATTTACAACATGAAAACAACACCTCTTTTTGTAGAACAACATCACGTTTATTTTTAAGGGAAACAACGGTTCAAAGTCTCTAACAAAACAAATTGACAAAGAACACCTTTCTGACATGAAAATAGCTCCTATTACTTTTAAACACAAAATGTTGACTTTTGAACAATACAAGAACAACACGCCCTTATTTCAAAACTAACATCAACTTTACACGCTAAAAAAACAACACTATTTATTTTAACAACAAAACAAAGAAGACATACACACACACTCTCGGCGCACAATGGCGCCACAAAGAACACCCACCGAGCATCTCCAAAATGACGCGTGCAAAATTAAAACCCTCGAGCCAAAATATTAAAAATTGAATTTGGGCACGCAAACGCAAAAAGATGGCACGGTAAAATATGCTTCAACTCAAGTTTACACCCAATTAGAATTTGGCGCCTATACACCCATGGGGATGTATAGAATACATACTTTCAAAACATTTAATTTTCTTTCCAAAACGTCTCAACTCATTGTATCATTCACACCATCAAAACATACAACTTAATTATTAAAAATTATAACACATTATACTCCCCATCTTAATTCAATCTCAATCATCATCAAACCTCAAGGCACGAAATTACACGTGACAACATCAACATCAACAACTCATCACAATGTATTCAATTCCTCATCAACTTTACACCTATTCATCAAATCACAACAATACCAAAAACACCCATTCACCTTAAATTCACAACAAACAAAGTATGCAACTCCTCTCGAGTTCACACATCGGGAAGCATAACAAACCATACAAACAAATCCGGTTAGGACCGATCGCAAAAAAGACACTAAGTTCACACTTGGAAACACAATCACGACACACATCATCAATCAGGGGTATCTCCCCACTTATTCACTTACCATCAGCGATTACTTCGGTTTGTCCTACACCGCAGAAACATCACTTACTACACGATAATGGTTAGAACGAGTACCAAGACTCGAGAGATAACTAGACTCGATCATCGACAACTTGGCGGACGGACCCGAATCGCTCGATACCACTAATGTAACACCCTTTTTCTACCCTTTAATTTCCAACGTCATTATTCGAGTATTCCACTGTTCAAAATATTAATTAAGTAGTAGAAAGAAATGTTACGTCTTCATTAAATTAAACTCATCGTATGCACCATTAAGTTTGTGCAACAACACATACATCATAAAGTTAAAACTTCAAAAATCATCTCATCACAATGAAATGAATGTTGACTCACTAGTCCACTCAAACACGTCTCATAATCCTCAAATAAATCTCATACAGTAAGTAATTTAACATCAATCCCAAAATACGTCCCCTCGGTGCTACGGTATCAGAGAGCGACTCAATAGACAACCCCATAGCTAACACGGAAGGCAGCAAGACCTTCACTCGCGATTACCTGCAGCGTTGCCACAAAAGAGCAACATTTCAAGCAGAAGGGGTGAGAATTTCAAGAAAACATAATTAAGCACATAACAGAGTAATGTGAACAAACAATCCAACAACATCATCATCCTCACCACATCATTGTCACTGCACACCAACTCAAAACACAATTTTTCAACAAGTCGCAGTCATGAAAATGCATGGAAATGCAACCCACACAAGGGCATATGCATGATGGTACCATATTCATCACAATTAAGAGGCCAAGCCTATTCTTCCTTTGGAGGCGAAGCCTATTCTTCACAGGAGGCCAAGCCTATTCTTAACAGAGGCCGAAGCCTATTCTTCATGAAGAGGCTTTATTCTTCACAATATGCACATGCCATGAGACTCTATATACACATGTGCATTTCATCAAAATACTCACCATCATTCATCATAAAACACTCATAGAGTGTATTCGTCGCAGTTCATCACTCATATATATATCACATCATCATAATCACTCATAGAGTGAACTCATTCATCATAAAACACTCATAGAGTGTATTCGTCGCAATTCATCGCAATCACACAACAACATTATTAAAACTATACTCATAGAGTATATTCTTCACAACTCATCATAACTCGTGTTACCTCATCATTATAGTCATAGTCTTAGAGTATATTCGTCACAAAACATCACAAGTCATATCACAACATCATAATCACTCATAGAATGAACTCGTCATATTCGTCAAAATCATATAGCAACATCATCACAGTCATACTTGTTCTCATCATCATTGAGCATATATATATATATTTTAGTTGTCTTTTAGCTTAGTGTGTTATAAAATAGTGAACCCGATTGACTATGGGATTACTCGAGTAATCGATACTACTTGCAACAGGCAATGGCCACCTTTGCAAGACTCTCGATGATGCCCTTGTAAATACACCAGTGAAAGAAATCCTGACCAGTTTTTCACCGAGACTCGTAGTATAACCTTTCACCGAGACTCATTTATATAAACATAGCATCACAAAATTTTTTGTTAAGAATCGTCACGTCTCAATTCGGAAAAACACCTCATCTTTAAGCTTAGACACCCACATTGGAAAAAGAGGAACATCACAGTTTTAATTTGTATAAACGGCAACACAAAACAGTTTATTTTGCCTTGAAAATAGAATATTCAGTTAGGCCTCTGAATAAGCTTTCCAACGCATCTTAGAACACCTCAATCGGGTTCCCGGTTCGCAAGATATCAATTTTTTTCAAAAACATTACCACACTTTACTTTTAGGCATACAGCAGCATTTCATTCGTATAACAGCTACCCCAAAACATTTTATTTTGCCTTAAAAATAGAATATTCAGTTAGGCCTCTGAATAAGCTTTCCAACGCATCTTAGAACACCTCAATCGGGTTCCCGGTTCAAAAGATATTCAATTTACAAAAACGTAAGGAAAACAGTGAGAAAACAGTGAAAAATAGTGACCCGCGCTCCGGAGCGCGAGTCAAGCGCGGCCGGGGCGCGATTGGGCAGGAACATCATGTTGCTGCGCAGCTCACTTGCGCCTGGAGCGCCACTCAAGCGCGAGCGAGGCGCGAATGCGCAGGAAACGTCAAATTGTGCAGAAAATTCAGAAAATCAACCCCCAAAACACATTTTATTCCCCAAATCACTCATCAAAATCTTCCAATACATCAAATTCATCAAAACAACACCAAAATCCTTCAACAATATGAATTCCTCACACATCATCAATTTCATCAACAAATATCAATTCATGAAACATCATCAATTTCAGCCACAAAATCAATTCATCAAACATCATCAATTTCATCAACAAATATTAATTCATCAAACATCATCAATTTCAGCCACAAAATCAATTCCCATCAACCCCACAAAACCCCACTATATACTCAATCATGTTAAATCGAAACGCTCACCCTTACCTCTTAAACGTAAGCTCCGAAGAAGACGATTGGAATCACCAACGAGTAACCACAGCAACACAACGAGCAAAGCTTCTCCTTCTTCCTTTCATCTTCTCAGCGTCGTGCTCTCTCTCTCTCTCATTCGTTCCTTTCCTTTTCTTTTCCTCTTTTCTCATCAAATGAGACACATCCTTCCTAACCCTAGCGCCTAATGTAACACCCCCTTTCTAGACAACCGTTAATCACTGTATTCTATCAGAGTTTTTAAATTTAATATCACGAAAGGGAATGTCGCATTTCAACGCTTATAAAAACAATCAGCTCATAGTCAATTCATAAGAAGTTTATAAAATATTAAAACGATCACGCAAAGACATAGTTTAGGGTCGGGCCCTCAAACACTGCTTTAGTTTACATGCATCGAAATAAAGGACGCCTCCAACACAAATGAAGGATTACTAGTTTTTAACAAATCACTTAGTACATCATCAATAAATGTCTAAAGCATCAAATAATAAAATAAAAGACGACTACGCCTCCCCGGTGCTACATATCGTGAGTGAGACACAACTACTAGTAGGCAGGCATAAGGATGCCCTCACTCGCGAGTACCTGCAGCGTTGCCACATAAGAGCAACATTCCAAGCAGAATGGGTGAGTCTTTCATACAAATAATAATAGTTAGGATAGGCATTATATATTGGCAAGGCAACAAACACTACAATCAGTTCACCACATTATCAACACGTCATCACTAAGTTCATTAACATATGTATGAGTGTATGCATGTATGCAACATGCATGAGGATCCTTCACCACCGCAATTTGCCTTGAGGGCACCCACCGCTTTGGACCGAAGTCCCACACCGCTTTGGCCGAAGCCTACACACCGCTTTATGCACATGCAATATGTGACTCTATGTCAATGCACCACCAACAACACATGTGCCACAACATTTTATTATACACACCACTTTAATTATTTCTCAACTCAACTCACCAACTATTCAAGCCTTGAGGGCTACACACCGCTTTGGACCGGAGTCCCATACCGCTTTCACACCTTCGCATAAAGACACTCAGTTTCCATTTTTATTTTAGTGGATTAACTCATCATTTACATTGCCACACCCAATTGGACCAAACTAAGCATTAGGGACCAAGATGGCACCTAGGCGCAACACTAGGCGCCACTTGGCGCCACGGGGCAGCCACTTGGCGCCCCACCGCAACACTCGCACACACCCTCATGCACTACCAGCCCAACCGGGCGCACTTGGCTGCCATATTTGGCGCCTGCACCCAAGACACACACACACACGCACACGCCCTGCACAACCGGCGCACACAGACACGCAAAACAACCAAAGAAGATACGGTGCGCCAACTTCCCAAAGACTGGCGCCCCCTCTTGCATAATTCTTTTAGCACTTTGACAACACTAATTCCCTAACCATTTTCATACTTAATCCACACTCTACTACCAACAATCATCAGACATCATTTTAATTATTCTACGACTAACATGTTCACACACTTCACTCTATTGGAGAGTTCTCACAACTAATTCACATACACAATTCAGTTACATATACACATCCAGTCAGCAGCAACTCATAACAATTTCAATTAGGCATTTAAACACAACAACAAGAATGGTTTCACGGATACAGACAAGCATTCAACACCCTCAACACCTAGACCACATACAACACAAATCCTAAAGAGTATTATATGCATAGAAAGAGTCCCCATACCTTGAAGGATTGAAGAACTCGAAATCACTAGCAATGGAACCACCGCAAAGCAAGCTTCTCCTTTTCTTCCCTTTCTCTCGTATCTGATTGCGAGTTTATTCCGACAGAGGTAGCGAAGGTCAATGACGAGCTCTCGAGCTTGGTGTATTTCTAGTGAGGTGACCGTTGACTCGAACACCAAAGTTCATGTGAGAGATTCCGAATCAAGTATGCCATGGAAGCAAGGGTGAAGCAAGGGAATTCGAAACTGTTTGATAGAATAAACGAATGGTGGGTCGATTCTGGTGAGAAGAACTCGAGTTCATGCTTGGTTCACGCAAGGAACGCTTACGGTGGTCGGAGATGGCGAAATACCACACGCTAAGGGTGCTGTTTATGGCTCCTCCTCGCAAAACCGTACGCCAATTGCAGAAACTAATGTCATATTCTTGACCAGCGGCCATTTTCGAGTGGGAGGTGGAATTTCGAGTGAGTCGGTCGGAAAGGAGGGTGAGAACGCGAGGAGGAGAGAGGCAGCGTGAAGGAAAGGGAAGGCTCGCTAGGTTTCGCAGTCCGCGCATCACCACCGGAAGGAAGAAGAAGAAGGGAAGGCGGGTCGGGTTGGTCCATGGGCTCTGCAGCGTTTGGTGGTGGTTCACTGGGCTAAGTAGTTAACTTAGTGGTGGGGTGCGCTTAGCATCTAGGAGGGGGTGTCTGCGAGTAAAAATAACCAAAAACTCATTTTAAACACTTTTAAATCCCAATATCACTATTACTATTATTTTAACACCACCTCAATAGACCAAAAATAATTTTCTAAAGAAATAACATCTCAAACACTAATATTTTATAAAAATAAAATAAATAAATATATATAATGATAATAATCATATATTACCAATAGCGTATTAAGATATAATTTAACGTGATTTCAACTAAATTTCAAACTCAAACCACTATAACTTAAAATAGTTTAATCTTATCAATATAAAATAGTTCATAAAACAAATACATATTAAAAGAACTGACACACGAAAATCGGGGTGTTACAACTCTCCCCCACTTAGAATATTTTCGTCCTCGAAAATCATGCTAATCCCAACAACGAGATGAATCTAGTTCGCACTTAATCTCTTCGAAAATTTGCACGATTTAAATCCTAATGTTAACCTCGGTACACCCACCCAATCCTTTCAACGCCCTATTCTTTGGTGCATGAAACACTAACGTATGCGTCTACTTCTCATCATGGGTCTCAACCTAATATATTGACTCCACCTCTTAGGTCACATGACTGTGCATCTTCATTCTAAGCGTAAATCACCACCACAGGTTCAAGAACGACACACCAACTAAAATAAGGTATGAGATGAATTCCTACCCTCTAGGACTACACATAGAATAACACATACGCATTTGCAACACACACCAGTATCTAGAATTTGCTAATCAACTCTCGCATCATCGTGAAATTCAAGAGAACAATCTTTTTAACATATCATAATTAAATTAGGGGTATCTGCTAAACAACACATAGTCCTGAAACCCAATGATCTAATCATATTAAACAATGAAACCTCAAAAACAATAATCACATAATAACAAAAAAAAAAAAAAAAATTAATTAATTAAATACTCAGGCATCGTTTTAATCTATTTATCAGAAGGCAGTAGTTAGCATGTGGTTTGACTATTCTTCACGGAAGTTAAATGAAACATATACTCCTACCAGGACAAGTTATCGCACACCGTAGTGTAAAATCAAGACACAAGTAAGCTTACTTCAGTTTATTTCTAGTGAGCCCCTATAAGAGTTCTAGACTCGTTAGAAGATACAAGCACAATTCACATATGTACTTATGGATTCAATTCTTAAGTTCGTAAACTCATTTAGAAAAACTTACAACATTAGACAATTATCTTAAACCTCGTTAGCACACACTTAGCATAATTCAAGACACATAGATAAAATAACTTCCAATCATATTACTTGTTTAGAAAACATATGCATTTTCACAAATGAAACACGTTCACCACATCGTATATATATAGAGAAAATTTTGGACAAGTGAAATAAATGAAACAACATAGGGTGAAGATGCCCTTAACACATCCAAATCAAATAGTACTCAAAACAAAACCATTAGTTCTCGTCGCCTCTTTCATCGGTGGTGAGTACTTGGGGTGATTAGTCCCTCCCACTCACGTAACCAATTAGTGAAGGTAATGCAATTTCAATTCAATCTATTTACGCAATTGCACAACAATGGCGACTCAAGCAACATATAACCAACACTTAAATATATATATATATATATATATATATATATATATATATTTTTTTTTTTTTTTTGTAAAACATCCTCATAAAATTTTGGATAAACCGTGTGCTTAAAATCGAGTATACTGTACATTCGAGTTGCAAGAACAAAGGCAACGAAATCTTCTTACTTATGACACAACAAAGAAACCATACCCTTTTTATTTATAAAACAACAGAAAACTTCATTCGAAAACGGCATCAAGACAGAGTGAGAAACAACAGCCCTTTAGCGCAGGACATCGTCAAAACAACAACAAAACACAGAGTGAAATTAACACTTCTTTTTAGTGCGCAATCTAAGCGTTAAAGCGAAGACGTTTACAACATAAAAACAAATAGCTTCATTTTCATAAAACAGCAATACGATTATTTCATAAAAATAGCAACTCATTTTTTTATTTTTTTATTTTTTATTTTTTTTTTAATCAAAACCGCAGCATTCTTATGTAGCAAACAGCGGCAAGGGTATTCTTTTCAAAACAGCAACAGCATACATTTTAAGTCACTACACATAGCATTCTCTCAATTTATTTCCAATTTTGTCTATCATCTAAACACACAATTCAAACTCTACAAAGTCTTTTTAAATTACTAGTGATTAAGTTCCATGAAGTCTCTCTAACAAATCTTGAATTCAATTTACAAGTATTAATATTCCCTATACGACAACTTTATACCTATCACCTTTATAATACTAAGTTCTACACAAAATGAGACAACTATAATTATAGACTATCTACTTATTATATTTGAACCCAAACCTCTATTCCACATTATTTTTCCATCACAAGGTACCATAAATCATAAATCTTAAATACAATATAGCAATCAATTAAAATACATCAAATCAATTCAATACAATACACTCAATTAGGTAAATTACGGTCAACAGATATTACACATAATTCAAATAATACATAGAGCATACATAATTTCATAGCCAAATTCAACGTCATGGAGCACACAAAGTTTCATAGCCAAATATACCTAAAACCAAAATTTAGACAAAAATGGGGTCTAAGATCAACTATCATCCTAGAGAAAACACATAAAGCAGTCAAGCATCCTTTAAACACATGACATTTTTGGAATTTGAGAGTCAACAAACACAAAATCATAGTGAAGCGAGAAAACTACTTTCGAGATAGCATTCCATAATTAAATCCGTAGCTAAAAAAATAAGCGACATAGCGGTCACACAAAGTACTCGAGAGCAAACACACACATAGCGAAGAATAAAACAATAAGCGGCGCTAGTATCAACAATAGCAATCCTACCGTCCGCCAATTCGGCTAATCAACGCAACACAAGTCATGGTTAGAACGAGTACTAAGACTCGAGGACAACTAGACTCGACAACGGACGACTTGGCGGACGGACCAAACTTCACTCACGATACCACTAATGTAACACCCCTTTCTAGACAACCGTTAATCACTGTATTCTATCAGAGTTTTTAAATTTAATATCACGAAAGGGAATGTCGCATTTCAACGCTTATAAAAACAATCAGCTCATAGTCAATTCATAAGAAGTTTATAAAATATTAAAACGATACGCAGCACATAGTTTAGGGTCGGGCCCTCAAACACTGCTTTTAGTTTACGATCTGCAGAAATAAAGGACGCTTCCAACACAAATGGAAGGATTACTAGTTTTTAACAAATCACTTAGTACATCATCAATAAATGTCTAAAGCATCAAATAATAAAATAAAAGACGACTACGCCCCTCCCCTGGTGCTACATATCAGAGCTGAGACACAACTACTAGTAGGCAGGCATAAGGATGCCCTCACTCGCGAGTACCTGCAGCGTTGCCACATAAGAGCAACATTCCAAGCAGAATGGGTGAGTCTTTCATACAAATAATAATAGTTAGGATAGGCATTATATATTGGCAAGGCAACAAACACTACAATCGCTTCACCACATTATCAACACGTCATCACTAAGTTCATTAACATATGTATGAGTGTATGCATGTATGCAACATGCATGAGGATCCTTCACCACCGCATTTGCCTTGAGGGCACCCACCGCTTTGGACCAAAGTCCCACACCGCTTTGGCCGAAAGCTACACACCGCTTTATGCACATGCAATATGTGACTCTATGTCAATGCACCACCAACAACACATGTGCCACAACATTTTATTATACACACCACTTTAATTATTTCTCAACTCAACTCACCAACTATTCAAGCCTTGAGGGCTACACACCGCTTGGGACCTGAGTCCCATACCGCTTTCACACCTTCGCATAAAGACACTCGGTTTCCATTTTTATTTTAGTGGATTAACTCATCATTTACATTGCCACACCCAATTGGACCAAACTAAGCATTAGGGACCAAGATGGCACCTAGGCGCAACACTAGCGCCACTTGGCGCCACACAGGCAGCCACTTGGCGCCCACCGCAACACTCGCACACACCCTCATGCACTACCCAATGACCAACCGCGCACTTGGTCTGCCATATTTGGCGCTGCACCCAAGACACACACACACACACACACACGCCTGCACAACCGGCACACACACACACGCAAAGAACCAAAGACATACCAGCGCCACCTTCCCGAAAGACGCCCCCTCTTGCATAATTCTTTTAGCACTTTGACAACACTAATTCCCTAACCATTTTCATACTTAATCCACACTCTACTACCAACAATCATCAGACATCATTTTAATTATTCTACGACTAACATGTTCACACACTTCACTCTATTGGAGAGTTCTCACAACTAATTCACATACACAATTCAGTTACATATACACATCCAATCGAAGAACTCATAACAATTTCAATTAGGCATTTAAACACAACAACAACAGAATGGTTTCACGGATACGGCACAAGCATTCAACACCCTCAACACCTAGACCACATACAACACAAATCCTAAAGAGTATTATATGCATAGAAAGAGTCCCCATACCTTGAAGGATTGAAGAACTCAAAATCACTAGCAATGGAACCACCGCATGAAGCAAGCTTCTCCTTTTCTTCCCTTTCTCTCGTATCGATTGCGAGTTTATTCCGGCAGAGGTAGCGAAGGTCGATGACGAGCTCTCGAGCTTCTTTGTATTTCTAGTGAGGTGACCGCTGACTCGAACACCAAAAGTTCATGTGAGAGATTCCAATCAAGTATGCCATGGAAGCAAGGGTGAAGCAAGGGAATTCAAAATCGTTTGATAGAATAAACGAATGGTGGGTCGATTCTCGTGAGAAGAACTCGAGTTCATGCTTGGTTCACGCAAGGAACGCTTACGGTGGTCGGAGATGGCGAAAATACCACACGCTAAGGGGTGCTTTGTTTATGGCTCCTCCTCGCAAAACCGCACGCCGATTGCGAAAACTAATGTCATATTCTTGACCAGCCATTTTCGAGTGGGAGGGTGGAATTTCGTGAGTGGTCGGGGAAGGAGGGTGAGAACGCGAGGAGGGAGAGGAACGGCGTGAAGAAAGGGAAGGCGCTAGGTTTCGCAGTCTGCGCATCACCACCGAAGGAGGAAGAAGAAGGAAGGCGGGTCGGGTTGGTCCATGGGCTGCGCAGCGTTTGGTGGTGGTTATTTGGGCTAAGTAGTTAACTTAGTGGTGGGGTGCGCTTAGCATCTAGGAGGGTGTCTGCGAGTAAAAATAACCAAAAACTCATTTTAAACACTTTTAAATCCCAATATCACTATTACTATTATTTTAACACCACCTCAATAGACCAAAAATAATTTTCTAAAGAAATAACATCTCAAACACTAATATTTTTTAAAAATAAAATAAATAAATATATATAATGATAATAATCATATATTACCAATAGCGTATTAAGATATAATTTAACGTGATTTCAACTAAATTTCAAACTCAAACCACTATAACTTAAAATAGTTTAATCTTATCAATATAAAATAGTTCATAAAACAAATACATATTAAAAGAACTGACACACGAAAATCGGGGTGTTACACATAATTATTGGTCAACACCACTCCCTAGATCTAACTAGATACCATATTATTATTTCTAATACTTCTCCGCAAGCTAATTCCCTCTAATTAGTTAAATAATTAACCGATTATTTTTGGGGCGTTACAGCGTCCTTCACCTAGACACCTGCACACGCACACACAGTGCAACACGCATAGGCGCAAGGGGCTGCCACACTTGGCGCCCCTATGCGCAACACCAGCACCACACACACAGCACAGGCGCATGGGGCTGCCACACTTGGCGCCCCTGCCCGTGCCAACACCTGCACACACACGACACACCAGGCGCATGGGGCACGCCAATTTGGCGCCCCTGCCTGCGCCACCCACCCACACAGCAACACACAGGCGCACTTAGGCGCACAAATCAAGCCAATTTGGCGCCCCCCTCCCCACAGCATACACCCGATTGCTACACCATACACAACACCATCAAAGCACCTTCATTCAAGCAATTTAACAAACACCTAACAATCACCGTAATTTCTCCTATTTGATTTTCATTGAATCAATACAATAACACCTTGACACCAATTAGAATAGAATCAACAATTCAATTTCACATGATAATCAACCCAAACAACATATTCAGTCATACAATAATACCAATCAATCAAAGACACCATACATTAATTTAAGCAATCTCTCCTAACACCTAACTCCTATGGATACTAGTCATATGAGTTATTAAGAATGAAAGAGAACCCCCTAACCTTTGTTAATTGAAGAAAACAACCAAGCTCCTAGCAATTCCTCAAGGTCACCAACGATCCAAGCTTCCTTCTCCCCCGTACGTGATAGTGAAGTGTATACCGATAGGAAATCGGTGAAGACAAAACACGAGTTCCCGAACGTGATTTAGTTTTAACCGTTGACCCGAACACATACAATCCGGCAAAGCTATGTCAAAATTCAAAAGGATCAAAAGTCAAGGCGAATATGAAGTTGTGGGCACCAATGGGGATTGAGCAGAATCAACATAAGGAATGATTTTTGGCATTATGCTGAAACACAGATATAGTGGTACTTCAAGGTTGCTTTGTGTAAGAAGGTAAAGTCTATTTACATTTATTTGAGATAGAAAAGTAGTGGCTTGCTGTGACTGAGGATAGTGTTGGAGCGACAGTTTTGGCGGTTCTATAGAGGGGAGAGAAATATGGAAGGAAAGAACACGAGATGGAAGTTGTAGTCAGTGGAACCGAATCCGGAATCAGACTCAGAGGGCGATTCCAAGTTGGGATGTGAAGTTTGGGACTTGGTCGCTGCTTAGAGATGGAGAACGAAGAGGAGAAGGGAAGCCATTAGGGTTTGCTCCACTTTTGCGTGTAACAACGTTTGTTGCTGAGGAAGAAGGAGAATAAGTTTGGGTCGGGTCAAACTAGGGATCCGTCTCGCGTGGGCTGCACGTGAACTGGGCTGGGCGCTAGTCTATGAAGAATTGGTTTAAAAACAGGGGTGCAAACAACAAGAAAGAGAGTGGTATAAGTAAAAATGTCTAAATACTGATTTTAATCCATTTTAATTTTTTTTAAAACTCAATTTCACTGCAACTATTATTTTAACTCTTCACTAGACCAAAATAACTTTTTTTAAGAAATAATATCTCAACCACTAATATTTTATAAAGATAAAATAAATATATAATAATAATTATATATTATCAATAGAATATAAAAATACATTTTAAAGTGATTTCAACTAATTTTAATATTCCAGACACCTGATAAATTAAAATAATTTAATGTTATCAATATAATATAATTCATAAAACAAATACATATTAAAAGGACTAAGAAACATTAAAATCGGGGTATTACAATCCAACCCCCCTTAAAGAAATTTCGTCCTCGAAATTTCATAGGCTCAAGGACAAGACAGAAAAATATGTACTTTGAGGGTTCAAACAAAACGAAGAATAATCTAAACCTGTCTAAGATACAAGAGAGGATGAGTCGACGAAATTGAAGCAAGAATGGAAGGCATCAAAGAAATACATGTTACCAACTCGCAAAGTGAAAATATCATGACTAAGGTTAGCGGACCTTCAAATTGTAAAGAACGGAAAGCTAGGATATCAACAAGGCAACTTAGTGTTTTCGGGTCAGAGAGACACAAGATCGAATCTTGGCAAACTTTCCGTGAAAGGTCTAGAAGAAGGACATGAATTAGAAGTAGAGTTTGAGACTTTAGGGCCCCACATCACAAAGATCATGAGTCATTAGTCGCTATAAGGGTGACTAGTGAACTTATGTCTCGATGTAAAATATCATAGAATGTAAGAACAAGCACATCACTAGTTAACATAAAATTCTTTCCAATTATATTAAGTGAGACTCACAAAACAAGCAAAAATATCATTCACACAAGTTAGTGTCTTAGAAAAATTAACATGTAGGCATCATGGTCACTCTTATTAAACTAGCATGTACTTCTAAATAATTACAATGTTATTTCACTAAGCTTTTCTGAAAAGAATTAGAACATATAATTTTATCAAGACAAATCATTTGCACGATATCAATTATAATCGAATCAAAACACGTGTGAAAACATTCCTAAAGTCTAACGATAGTAGTTTTGTACATAAACTTGAGCCCCGGTATAACTAGGACAACATATCTTGAGTCTAACTACAAAGATAGGAAACAAGTAATCCATTGCACAAGTTAAGAAGGTAATTCATCTAGACGCAGATCATAGAAGATAACTAGATAAATTATATCACAAAAATCAGATTACACTAGAATTTAGTTCACGGACAATTTTTTTACAAAATAACTAGCAAAATACGAAGTTCTCAATATTGTACACAGAAAATTTAGGCAAATTGAATAATAAGCTAAAACAAGTTAACACATTAATAATGACTGGCGATGTAACACCCCCTTCTAATTTCTATCTTATTAGTAATTAAAAATCAGAGTTTCAAAATTTTTCACACATAAGGAAGAAAGTGTCACATTTACTTCATAAATAACAACAACAGTTCATGCTCATATATACATATATTTACAATACATAGCACGTAAATCCGGGGACATACAAATAATCACTGTCTCAATACAAAGACTGATCATAAACATATCTCACAAATGGAATACATCAAAATATTAGCAACAACTCTTTTACAACACCAGTAAAGAGTAATACAACAGCACAACAAAAATACAACATAATACTACGCCCCCCAGGTGCTACGTATCAGAGCATGACTCAAAACGACCCATCAGTAGGTTGAACAATCTCAATCTTCAGTACCTGCAGCGTTGCCACAATAGAGCAACATTCCAAGCAGTCTAGGGTGAGTCTCTTTACACAAATAATAGCCAATAAGATGAATATTATATTCAGGCAAACACCCTACCAACATCCACTTACCACAACCTCAGCATATATTTTATTTCACAGATTCAACCATATCAGGTATCACACAGATAAAACACATCAACAACTCATCACATATCACACCAATGAACAACACCAAATTCATGAGTGAAATGCATGAATGCAACCCCTTCACACCTAGGGCACATGCATGTGGTACCAATAATCATCATATTCCATTGCCATATAGGCAACAACGTCCCTTACCATTGCCATAAAGACAACAACGTCACTTTTGATGCATATGAATCATGAGACTCGATAAACAATGCATCAATCATCATCATCACTTCATACCGGAATTATCATCATCATTAATTCCAACGTCATAGTTTATATCACACGGATACATCATACATGAATCTCAAACACCATAGATTCATCATCAATTTAATCACCATCAAATTCAACATCATAAGAATCAACATCATCATTATTGCCATCACCAAAAATAGCCTTGTGGGCCAACAATAATTTTTACACATCACGACCAATGGATTAAATCACACCAAGGACTAAATTCCCACACCGGGACCAAAAACACGCCCCAGGGGACCAAATCACACATAGGGACCAAAACAAAGATACCGAGGGACAAAATCGTCATACAGGACAAAAATAAGACACCATAACCAAAATAAAGACATTTTAGGACCAACAGAACAATTACGGACCAAAACAGCGTCTTAGGTTTTCCAGGGCACACCTAGGCGCCAAATGCCTAGCAAAATGGCGCCCTTGCCATGCAAACACAGCAACCAGGCGCCAATGGGCACCCAGGGGCGGCCAAAATGGCGCCCCTGCACCACACACACACCCAAACGCACACACAGGCGCCAAAACATAGGAAATCCGCGCCCCTGCCAGACACGCACAACACACCAGCGCACACACAGGCGCCAAAAACACGCAACACTGGCGCCCTGTTGCGCGCCACACCCACACACGCACACGCTAGCACGCAGGCGCCTCACCAGGCGCCAAGGGCAGCCATTTTGGCGCCCTGTGCTAGGCGCCAATGGGCGCCAGGGGCAGCCTGAATTGGCGCCCCCCTTAGCACACCAACCACCAAAACCCAATTTTCACAATAACTTTTCCAAACCAATTTCAACACTCAAATCCACACCAAACCACTTCAAATACATTATTAACACCTCAAATAATAAAATTTCATTTTTCAATCACCATTTCCATCAAAACCCTAAGCACACATAAACCTCAAAAATTTGATTTTTGAGCACCACCTTCAAACAACTCACCAAATCAATTCAAGCAACTCAATACTCAATCAAAGGCATCAAAACAACATTTAATCCATCAAGACACAATCCAATATCACATAATCTATCCAATCTCAATTCTAAAACCCTACCCTTCATATAATAAAAATCCTATAAACTATCATAGGTATAAAAAGAGTCCCCAACCTTAGGAATTGTAGATCAACTAACTCTTCACTCTTCAAAACTCCAACAAGCCAAAACTTCACTTCTTTGAGCTTGAAACCCTTCTATGGTAGATTCCAAAATAGTGGGATTCATAGGTTAATACTTATACCAAAAGAAAGAGAATGAAAAACTAGTGAGATTGGCATCAAAATCACTTACCAAACTTGCTAGATGATCAAAACCCAATATCTCCAAGCTCAAGAACACCCACGGTTTTCCTCCTCTTCTTCTTCGTTCCTTTTTCTTCTTCTCCTTTCTCTTTTGTCTTTTCCTTCCTCCCTTTGTTGACTTTTCTCACTTACTTGTTTGACTTTACTTCCTCTTTCTTATCCTTCCTTCTTCTTAAAAAAAATATCACGAAGGCTAACTAGTTGGATATGGGCCCAAACCATCAACAATGGGCCTCTAATAGCACTCCCCCTCCCTTACTCATACACCTCCTGAAAATAAATCAACTCTAATTAATTCTTTGATTTAGTAAAAATGTTGTAATCCTTAAGCAACTTAATTAAATAAATAACTAAATTACTTAGGGTGTTACAACTCTCCCCCACTTAGAATATTTCGTCATCGAAATTACACGAGTCAAACAACTCCGGTATGCCTCCCGCATCTTGCTCTCTAACTCCCGGTGTCATGCTTTCACCAACCGCTCCTAACCAAACCACTTTCACCAAGTTGATCTCCTTACCCCGTAAAACCTTCACCTCACGATCTTCAATTCTAATTGGCATTGTCTCCACGGTGAGATTCTCCCTCACCTCCACATCGTCCATTTGAATCACATGAGATGGATCCGGAACATACTTCCGTAATTGAGACACATGAAACACATCATGCAAATTTGAAAGATTAGGTGGCAAAGCCACCCGATAAGCCACCTTCCCAACTCTCTCCAAAATCTGATACGGTCCAATAAAACGAGGAGTCAACTTCTTTGATTTCAAAGCACGACTCAACACCACACGGAGTGACTCTCAAAAACACATGATCACCCGCCTGGAATTCCAAATCTTTCCTCCTCTTATCATGATAACTCTTTTGTCTACTTTGCGAAGCTTTCATTTTCTCACGAATCAACTTCACCTTCTCAGTGGTCTCCCTAACAATATCTGGTCCAAGCACCACACTATCCCCAGTCTCATACCAACATAACGGTGTCTACACCTCCACCATATAATGCCTCAAAAAGTGCCATACCAATGCTCGAGTGAAAACTGTTATTATAAGTGAATTCTATCAATGGAAGATAAGTATCCCATGCACCACCATGCTCAAGTACACAAGCTCTCAACAAATCTTCTAATGACTGAATAGTCCTCTCAATCCGACCATCGATCATGCGGATGATACGCCAGAGCTCATTCTCAACTTAGAACCTAAAGCCTCATGTAAACTCTTCCAAAACTCGAAGTAAATCTAGGGTCTCTATCTCAAACAATACTCGAAGGTACACCATGAAGCTTCACAATCACTGTATATAAATCTCCGCCAACCTAGGCCTTTGGGTAGGTGATGTTAATAGGAATAAAGTGAGACGACTTTGTTAACCTATCAACAATCACCCAAATAGTATCAAACTTTCTCACGATGAAGTGGCAAACTGTCACAAAATCCATAGAAATGTTTGTCCCCACTTCCACTGAATATTCAATGGTTGCATTAACCTGCGGCAGCTCGATGCTCCACCTTTGACTTCCGGCAAGTCAAACAAGAATAAACAAACTTAGCCACATCTTTCTTCATCCCCTGCCACCAAAACAACTTTTTCAAATCTTGATACATCTTTGTAGCTCCTGATGAATACTCAATCGCTTCATGACATTCTTCAAGAATAGCCTTCTTTATCTCATCATCCTCGGGAATGCAAATACGACCACGATACCTCAACACACCTTGAGCATCCAATTCCACATCTTTGTTTTCACTTGGTCAATCCCAACCGCCAAATCTACCAACTTAACATCTAGCTTCACGGGCTTCCCGAATGCTACTCACAAATTCACTAGTAATTTTCAACATCCCGACTTTAACACTCGAGGTGTCACCTCACAAACTAGACTCATATCTCGAAGCTGCTCGATCAATTCCAGCTTCTCTCACCATCATAGCAGACACATGTAAAGACTTTCGACTCAAGGCATCGGCTACCACATTAGCCTTTCTGGATGATAATTCAAATCAAGTCATAATCTTTCAACATTTCAAACCACCTTCTTTGCCTCATATTCAGCTCCTTTTGGTCAAACAAATATTGTAACCCTTTGTGATCACTAAACACTTCAAATCTGGAACCATACAAATAATGCCTCCAAATCTTCAATGCGAACACAACAGCAGCAAGTTCCAAATCATGCGTAGGGTAGTTCTTCTCATGAATCCTCAACTGTCTAGAAGCATAAGCAACTACCTTACCATCCTGCAGCATAAGCACAAATCCCAAACCCATCTTGGAAGCATCACAATAAACCACAAATGACTTACCCGGAATAGGCAAAGTCAAAATAGGCGAAGTTGTCAACCTCCTTTTTAATTCATTAAAACTTTCCTCGCAACGAGCATCCCAAACAAATGCTTTCCCTTTACATGTTAACTGAGTCAACGGAAGAGCCAAACTAGAAAAACCCTCAATGAATCTTCTATAGTAACCGGCCAACCCCAAAAAGCTTCTAATCTCAGTGACTGACTTAGGAGCCTCCCAATTCAACACAGCCTCAACTTTAGAAGGATCCACCGCAATACCTCTACCCGAAATAACATGCCCAAGAAAGCTCACCTCTTTCAACCAGAAATCACATTTAGACAACTTGGCATACAACTTCCTTTCCCTCAATACTTCCAACACTAACCTCAAGTGCTCCGCATGTTCCTCCTCGGATTTAGAATACACCAAAATATCATCAATGAAGACCACCACAAAACGATCAAGATACTCATGAAAAATACGATTCATATATTCCATGAATACCCCCGGAGCATTAGTAACACCGAATGGCATCACCGAATACTCATAATGACCATACCTCGTCCTGAAAGCCGTCTTCGGAATATCCTCATCCTTCACCTTAATCGATGATACCCCGATCTCAAATCAATCTTGCTGAACACACAGGCTCCCACCAGTTGATCCATCAAATCATCAATTCTTGGAAGCGGATACTTGTTCTTAATTGTCACTTTATTCAACTGCCTATAATCAACACATAACCTCATAGTACCGTCTTTCTTCTTTACTAACAACACCGGAGCTCCCCAAGGTGACACACTCGGCCTGATGAATTTCTTTTCAAGCAAATCCTCAAGCTGACTCTTCAATTCAGACAATTCAGATGCAGACATCCTATAAGGTGCCATAGACACAGGCCTAGTACCAGGTACCAGGTCAATAGTAAACTCCACTTCTCTTTCAGGTGGCACATCTGGAATCTCGTCAGGAAACACTTCAGAGAATTCATTTACCACAGGCAACTCATCAATCTTCGCTTGATTTTCAACAGACAAGGATGCTATTAAAACAAACAGATAAGCCTCCTCCTCTATCTCTCTAAGTAACTTACCCACTGGTAACAAACTAGGATTCTCCTCTTCGGGAGAAGAGAAACTCACAGACTTTTTAAAACAATTAATATGCACATGATTTTCTACCAGCCAATCCATACCTAAGATAACATCCAACCCCTCCAATGGCAAGCAAATCAAATCAACCAAGAAATCTCTACCAAACACAGATATAGGACATTTAGCACACACGAGAGAAGTAGTCACCGAACCCATGGCTGGAGTATCGATAACCATCTCCCTCATCATAGAAGACAATTCAAGATCCAAATTTTTAGCACATACAAAGAAAGAATAAAACGAATGGGTAGCACCGATGATCAACAACAAAGATTAACCGAAATACCCTTAATAACACACGTACCTCGAATCTCATTTGCCGCAGCCTCTGACCCCGCCAGGGCAAACACCTTGCCACTTGTTTTCTCCTTCTTCGGCTTGGGGCATTTGGTACTAACATGTCCCAACTCCCCGCAATTGAAGCAAACCACATCCTTGCTTCCACAATTTGAAGCCATGTGACCCTCCTTGCCGCAACGGTAACATCTCCTTTCACCACTCTTGCACTCACTCCTCGTGTGACCAGGTAAACCACACTTGTAGCACACCAAACCCGTGGAAGCACCTCCCACACTAGGCCTCTTGCCCGAACCAGCTTTTCCTTTGCCTTTGATTGCCACCAATGTCATAGGGTTTCGCCCTAAACTGAGAACTCTTCTTGTCCCTCACAGCCTTGTAAGCAGCTGTGGCAGCAGTGCTATCTTCTTCATAAATTCTGCACTTGTCAACAAGTCTTGCAAAATCCGGATCTCCGATATCCAATGGCTTTCTTTATGTCGGGTTTCAAACCATTCTCAAACTTCACACATTTTGAAAATTCAAAGATTGGCTTCATTATCATAGTAAGGATGTAACTTGACTAGTTCCTCAAACTTGGTCGCATACTCCGCCTACGCGCCTTGTTCCCCTGCCTCACTCCAA
The DNA here is from genome assembly GCA_020916435.1 of Oxytropis ochrocephala. NCBI lineage: Eukaryota > Viridiplantae > Streptophyta > Magnoliopsida > Fabales > Fabaceae > Oxytropis > Oxytropis ochrocephala. Next base: position 63,028,471 of record CM037093.1, on the reverse strand, counting down.
GAACTCCACCTCTTTCTTTCCTCGGACATCTTCGTGGATAATACTTCCTCGAAAATTCTCTTTTGAACACTTCCTGTGTGATCTCTTCACTGCATTTTCCAACCTCTGTCTCCTTTCCCATCCACCACCATCGGCCTCCTCGGCCTAACATATGAGTACCAAACTTTACTCTTGAGCCGGAGTACATTCCATGACACGGAATACCCTCTCTATCTCCTTAAGCCATGAAAGTGCCCCATCCGGATCATATCTTCCTTTGAAGGTGGGTGGGTTTTCCCTCTGAAACGTCGCCAGATTCCGAGAAGTAGTCTCAGCAGCAGTGTGCTGGTTTCCCATGGCTTGAGCAATGGCTTGCAATCACGCGATCCATAGCGACCTCATTACGTCTCGCCGCCATAGTATCCTATCACTACACAAAACATATTTAGAACAACAGTCATAACAACTGGACACTTGGTCAGACAGACCGAACATATGCTCTGATACCACTAATGTAACACCCCCTTCTAATTTCTATCTTATTAGTAATTAAAAATCAGAGTTTCAAAATTTTTCGCACATAAGGAAGAAAGTGTCACATTTACTTCATAAATAACAACAACGATTCATGCTCATATATACATATATTTACAATACATAGCACGTAAATCCGGCGATACAAACAATCCACTGTCTCAATACAAAGATCCATAAACATATCTCACAAATGAATACATCAAAATATTAGCAACAACTCTTTTACAACACCAAGAAAGAGTAATACAACAAAGACAACAAAAAATACAACATAATACTACGCCCCGGGTGCTACGTATCGAGCATGACTCAAAACGACCCATCGAGGGGTTGAACAATCTCAATCTTGATTACTGCAGCGTTGCCACAATAGAGCAACATTCCAAGCGATCTAGGGTGAGTCTCTTTACACAAATAATAGCCAATAAGATGAATATTATATTCGAGCAAACACCCTACCAACATCCACTTACCACAACCTCAAAGATATATTTTATTTCACAGATTCAACCATATCGGGTATCACACGGATAAAACACATCAACAACTCATCACATATCACACCAATGAACAACACCAAATTCATGAGTGAAATGCATGAATGCAACCCTTCACACCTAGGGCACATGCATGTGGTACCAATAATCATCATATTCCATTGCCATATAGGCAACAACGTCCCTTACCATTGCCATAAAGACAACAACGTCACTTTTGATGCATATGAATCATGAGACTCGATAAACAATGCATCAATCATCATCATCACTTCATACCGAATTATCATCATCATTAATTCCAACGTCATAGTTTATATCACACGGATACATCATACATGAATCTCAAACACCATAGATTCATCATCAATTTAATCACCATCAAATTCAACATCATAAGAATCAACATCATCATTATTGCCATCACCAAAAATAGCCTTGTGGGCCAACAATAATTTTTACACATCACAGTCAATGGATTAAATCACACCAAGGACTAAATTCCCACACCGACCAAAAACACGCCCCAGGGACCAAACTGTCACATAGGGACCAAAACGCAGATACCAGGGGACAAAACTGTCATACCGGGACAAAAACAAGACACCATAACCAAAACAAGGACATTTTAGGACCAACAGAACAATTACGGACCAAAAGCGTCTTAGGTTTTCGAGTGGCACACCTAGCGCCAAATGCCTAGCAAAATGGCGCCACTTGCCATGCAAACACAGCAACCAGGCGCCAATGGGCACCCAGGGGCGGCCAAAATGGCGCCCCTGCACCACACACACACCCAAACGCACACACAGGCGCCAAAACATAGGAAATCCGCGCCCCTGCCAGACACGCACAACACACCGGCGCACACACAGGCGCCAAAAACACGCAACACTGGCGCCCTGTTGCGCGCCAAACCCACACACGCACACGCTAGCACGCAGGCGCCTCACCAGCGCCAGGGCGGCAGCCATTTTGGCGCCCTGTGCTAGGCGCCAATGGGCGCCAGGGGCAGCCTGAATTGGCGCCCCCCTTAGCACACCAACCACCAAAACCCAATTTTCACAATAACTTTTCCAAACCAATTTCAACACTCAAATCCACACCAAACCACTTCAAATACATTATTAACACCTCAAATAATAAAATTTCATTTTTCAATCACCATTTCCATCAAAACCCTAAGCACACATAAACCTCAAAAATTTGATTTTTGAGCACCACCTTCAAACAACTCACCAAATCAATTCAAGCAACTCAATACTCAATCAAAGGCATCAAAACAACATTTAATCCATCAAGACACAATCCAATATCACATAATCTATCCAATCTCAATTCTAAAACCCTACCCTTCATATAATAAAAATCCTATAAACTATCATAGGTATAAAAAGAGTCCCCAACCTTAGGAATTGTAGATCAACTAACTCTTCACTCTTCAAAACTCCAACAAGCCAAAACTTCACTTCTTTGAGCTTGAAACCCTTCTATGGTAGATTCCAAAATAGTGGGATTCATAGGTTAATACTTATACCAAAAGAAAGAGAATGAAAAACTAGTGAGATTGGCATCAAAATCACTTACCAAACTTGCTAGATGATCAAAACCCAATATCTCCAAGCTCAAGAACACCCACGGTTTTCCTCCTCTTCTTCTTCGTTCCTTTTTCTTCTTCTCCTTTCTCTTTTGTCTTTTCCTTCCTCCCTTTGTTGACTTTTCTCACTTACTTGTATGACTTTACTTCCTCTTTCTTATCCTTCCTTCTTCTTAAAAAAATATCACGAAGGCTAACTAGTTGGATATGGGCCCAAACCATCAACAATGGGCCTCTAATAATAGCCCTCCCTCCCTCACTACACCTCCCAAAATAAATCAACTCTAATTAATTCTTTGATTTAGTAAAAATGTTGTAATCCTTAAGCAACTTAATTAAATAAATAACTAAATTACTTAGGGTGTTACAACTCTCCCCCACTTAGAATATTTCGTCATCGAAATTACCTGAGTCAAACAACTCCGGGTATGCCTCCCGCATCTTGCTCTCTAACTCCCAGGTCATGCTTTCACCAACCTCCCTAACCAAACCACTTTCACCAAGTTGATCTCCTTACCCCAGAAACCTTCACCTCACGATCTTCAATTCTAATTGGCATTGTCTCCACGGTGAGATTCTCCTCACCTCCACATCGTCCCATTTGAATCACATGAGATGGATCCTAACATACTTCCGTAATTGAGACACATGAAACACATCATGCAAATTTGAAAGATTAGGTGGCAAAGCCACCCGATAAGCCACCTTCCCAACTCTCTCCAAAATCGATCACGGTCCAATAAAACGAGGAGTCAACTTCTTTGATTTCAAAGCACGACCAACACCCGTCACCGGAGTGACTCTCAAAAACACATGATCACCCGCCTGGAATTCCAAATCTTTCCTCCTCTTATCATGATAACTCTTTTGTCTACTTTGCGAAGCTTTCATTTTCTCACGAATCAACTTCACCTTCTCAGTGGTCTCCCTAACAATATCCGGTCCAAGCACCACACTATCCCCGAGCCTCATACCAACATAATCTGTGTCCTACACCTCCACCATATAATGCCTCAAAAAGTGCCATACCAATGCTCGAGTGAAAACTGTATTATAAGTGAATTCTATCAATGGAAGATAAGTATCCCATGCACCACCATGCTCAAGTACACAAGCTCTCAACAAATCTTCTAATGACCGAATAGTCCTCTCTGTCTTGACCATCATCATGGATGATACGCCGAGCTCATTCTCAACTTAGAACCTAAAGCCTCATGTAAACTCTTCCAAAACTCAGAAGTAAATCTAGGGTCTCTATCTGAAACAATACTCGAAGGTACACCATGAAGCTTCACAATCACCTGTATATAAATCTCCGCCAACCTAGGCACTGGGTAGGTGATGTTAATAGGAATAAAGTGAGACGACTTTGTTAACCTATCAACAATCACCCAAATAGTATCAAACTTTCTCACAGTAAGTGGCAAACCTGTCACAAAATCCATAGAAATGCTGTCCCACTTCCACTCTGGAATATTCAATGGTTGCATTAACCCTGCAGGCCTCTGATGCTCCACCTTTGACTTCTGGCAAGTCAAACAAGAATAAACAAACTTAGCCACATCTTTCTTCATCCCTGGCCACCAAAACAACTTTTTCAAATCTTGATACATCTTTGTAGCTCCCGGATGAATACTCAATCTGCTTCTATGACATTCTTCAAGAATAGCCTTCTTTATCTCATCATCCTCAGGAATGCAAATACGACCACGATACCTCAACACACCTTGAGCATCCAATTCCACATCTTTGTTTTCAGCTTGGTCAATCCCAACTGCCAAATCTACCAACTTAACATCTAGCTTCTGGGCTTCCCGAATGCTACTCACAAATTCACTAGTAATTTTCAACATCCCCAGCTTAACACTCTGAGGTGTCACCTCACAAACTAGACTCATATCTCGAAACTGTTCGATCAATTCCAGTTCTCTCACCATCATAGCAGACACATGTAAAGACTTTCGACTCAAGGCATCAGCTACCACATTAGCCTTTCCTGGATGATAATTCAAACTGAAGTCATAATCTTTCAACAGCTCAAACCACCTTCTTTGCCTCATATTCAGCTCCTTTTGGTCAAACAAATATTGTAACCCTTTGTGATCACTAAACACTTCAAATCTGGAACCATACAAATAATGCCTCCAAATCTTCAATGCGAACACAACAGCAGCAAGTTCCAAATCATGCGTAGGGTAGTTCTTCTCATGAATCCTCAACTGTCTAGAAGCATAAGCAACTACCTTACCATCCTGCATAAGCACAGCTCCCAAACCCATCTTGGAAGCATCACAATAAACCACAAATGACTTACCCGGAATAGGAAAAGTCAAAATAGGCGAAGTTGTCAACCTCCTTTTTAATTCATTAAAACTTTCCTCGCAACGAGCATCCCAAACAAATGCTTTCCTTTACATGTTAATCGAGTCAACTAAGAAGCCAAACTAGAAAAACCCTCAATGAATCTTCTATAGTAACCGCCAACCCCAAAAAGCTTCTAATCTCAGTGACTGACTTAGGAGCCTCCCAATTCAACACAGCCTCAACTTTAGAAGGATCCACCGCAATACCTCTACCCGAAATAACATGCCCAAGAAAGCTCACCTCTTTCAACCGTAAATCACATTTAGACAACTTGGCATACAACTTCCTTTCCTCAATACTTCCAACACTAACCTCGAGTGCTCGCATGTTCCTCCTCGGATTTAGAATACACCAAAATATCATCAATGAAGACCACCACAAAACGATCAAGATACTCATGAAAAATACGATTCATATATTCCATGAATACCCCCGGAGCATTAGTAACACCGAATGGCATCACCGAATACTCATAATGGAAAATAAGTTAAGGGACCTCGGATGCTATTTTGCCTTTTTTTTAAGAAATAATATCTCAAACACTAATATTTTATAAAGATAAAATAAATATATAATAATAATTATATATTATCAATAGCATATAAAAATACATTTTTAAAGTGATTTCAACTAATTTCAATACTCCAGACACCTGATAAATTAAAATAATTTAATGTTATCAATATAATATAATTCATAAAACAAATACATATTAAAAGGACTAAGAAACATTAAAATCGGGGTGTTACAGTCACGCAGGATGATCTGAACGTACCCAAACTGTCGCAGGCACCTATCAAACATGTAAGGAACTCTAAAATCAGCCCCTGTATAGGGAGATATGCTCAACGGGTCTACCATCCCTCTGCTCCTCAAATGGCTGCCAGCAGACATCCTCTGGCCTCATCTCATCAAGCATCCTCATGTAGTGGATTAGCTTCAGGTGGTCTGACTTCTTCTTCTTGAAGCGCCCAACAAGTGGCTTCGCACCGGGTATATGACCAGGCAACCTCACTGCCATCTGAGGGAAGTACCACATGATCCAAGACTGAAATGCAAAAAATAAACAACAGGTTTAGTTAAAAACTATTTACCCAAACACAGTCTAATTAATAAAAAAATTAAGTTTACATTCATACTTGGAATAAGCTGGCATACCCTCCACACTGTTGCACCTCCCTCAAAGACACAATGTTCAAGGAGTCATACATGGCAGCTAGTGCACCTGCACCCTATGCATAGCCTCCAAGAACCTCTGGACTCATATCAGCCAGGTAGATCAGCCACTTACCCTCCGCCCTGTCTCCAGTCTTTGTAGTGAAGATACTGTAGGTAAGAAGCAGAAGGAGATAAGCCCTCACAGCAACTGTCATGTCACCCCCTCCTCCAAATTACGCTCCTAAATCTGCAGCAGCCAACTAAAGCTGTAATACGAACCTCCTCTAGTGTTGTTAGCAGCCTCAGTCCGTGGAACACCAAGATAGGTCTTTGCAAGGTATGTGGCCTGCTCTGAGCTCACAGTAATGGTAGGAGGTGTGGCATAGTTCCCCTGGATGGGAAGGTGCAGCAAGCAAGAGACGTCATCCAGAGTGATCGCATTTCACCAAATGGCAAGTGAAATGACGAAGTAACTGAGTGCCATCTCTCAATAAAAGCCGACAGCAAATCATGGTCTACTGTGGCGTGGCCAGTGAAGAGAAGTGGCTCCAGTATGGAGTCCCTGACCAATGTGGTACGCTGACGTAGGGCATCATATACTAGCTGCAGCCTGGTATGGACATTGTCGCCATGAGCCCCATACTTTCACAAAACGCTGAGAATCCTGAATTAAAAATAAATAAATGACGTAAGCAAAAAGTGCAGACTATGTGCGTTAAATAAATTATTTAAGCAAAAAAATTCAACTTACCGGGTCAGCGAGTAGAGAACTGCAGACATGATCTGCCATGTTAGTGAAAAGAGAGGCCTGAGGATGAGGCTAAGGCTCCTCCTACTGCCCCTGATCCTGCTGAGCCTGCTCCTCTGGATGCTCAGATATAGACTCATCTGAGGAAGACATATCAGTCTCAGACCCCTCATGCCCCTGAGGCTGCTCCTGCTGATACTCGGGAGGCGGGGGATGGTAATGAAGAGGCTGTGGCTGGTACTGAGGAGCCTGGGGATGGTGGTACTGAGGAGCCTGGGTATGGTACTGAGGAGCCTCAGGATGGTGGTACTGAGGAGCCTAGGGATGGTACTCAGGAAGCGGCCTCCCCCGATACCAATCCTTATGCTGACTCTATTGTAAGAAATTCCCGTGATAGAAATCTCCAAATCCCCGATCATCGAGGCGGGGATAGTACTCACTGCCTCCGGTGTACTGCGAGTTGTGCCGTTCGCATATCGATCTCCTCGCTGAAGCATGCAACCGATTATGCCTCCTCGTCTTGGTGCTCGGAGCAGCAAATGACTCCCCTCTCTCTGTGATAGGAGGTACCTCCCATCTCCCTCTGGGATGACTGTCCCTGTCACTGCGATGCCTACCATACATTGCACGCAAAGGAAAAAAAATTAGTAAAAAAAATAATTAAAAATGCACATCGTATATGCATCATAAGTGGGGTATATACGATGATTAATTGTCAAAGCGTCGTATATATGTTGTCAACGATGTAAATGCGAGTGGCCGATATTGTAACACCCCAAGTAATTTAATTAAGAAATTGATTAAATTGTTTAGGTGTTGCACTAAATTTTAATTATATTAAATTATAATATGGTGTTTTATAATTTAGTAATTTATTTTAATTGAAGGGGATGGTGGGAGAAATGGAGAAGGGGTGTAAAAAGGGCCCAAAAGCGCATGGCCCAATACTTATATACCCAAATTAGGTATCAAAGCTCATTTGTGAGAAGTAAACGAAAAAGAAAAGAAAGGAGAAGAGAGAGGAGCACATTGCTGGCCCGAGGGAAGAGAGAAAGGAGGGATTTCGTGACTTGAAGTTTGGAGTGTTGCGGTGGTTTTGTTCGTGACTCCAAAAAGGTTCAATTCTACGGTTAATTTGAGGTAAGGGAGTCTCACTCTATAATAGAGGAGATAATGGGTAATATATGTATCATAGGAAATTGTTTTGATGTTAATTGGTGATTGCATGATGATTGATTCCTTGAATTTGATGAATTTGTTGGTGAAAGTTGATTTAGGCGTGAGTTAGGGTTTTACCATGTATGATTTTGTGATTTTGATGTTAATTGATGATTTGAGCATGCAATTGGTTGTTTGATTATGCAATTAGGAGTGTTAGAAGGATTATTGAGTGAATTGGTTTGGAAGATTTTGAGAAATTGGGGTTTTGGAGTTTGGGGCGCCAAGATGCTAGGATTCTGGCGCCCTGTGTACTGTTCACAGGCTAAATTTGGAGTTTGTGCAGGGAATGCTCGCCGCCAGGCGCCACATTCTTTGGGAAAATGGCGCCACATGCACCTTTGTTCATGTCTTTGGAATGTGTTCTGCGGTGTGTGTTCTGCCAGGCGCCAAGTTCTTTGGGAAAATGGCGCCACGTGCCGCTTTTGTGTGTTAGTGCGCGTGTGCGCGATGGGGCGCCAAATGCTGCCCCAGGGTGCCCAGAATGGCGCCTGTGTCACTGTAGCAGTGTCTGGGTGAGTGAGTTGCTGTCTGGGCGCCAGAATGTGGGTATTTTGGAGCCCGGGGAGTGAAACTTGCATTTCTGGGCACATTTTCTCGTGCCAACTTTTGTATTCACCTGCCAACTTTCAATTTTAAATGTTTTGGCTCGGGTAGTTTTCTGGTTGCAGGTGTCATTTTGAAAATGTCCCGGTGAGGGCGATTTTGTGTGTGTTTTGGGGCCCGGGGAGTGCAACTTACATTTCCAAACATATTTCCTCGTGCCAAATTTTGTATTCACCTGCCAACTTTCTATTTCAAGTGTTTTAGCTCGAGTGGTTTTCTGGTTGCAGGTGTTATTTTGAAAATGTCCCGGTGGGGCTCGTTTTGTGTGTGTTTTGGGGCCCGGGGAGTGAAACTTACTTTTCTAGGCATATTTCACTGTGCCAAATTTTGTGTTTACCTGCCCAAATTCATTTTTAAACATTTTAGCTCGGGTGGTTTTTGGTTTGAAAGTGTTGGGTGAGCTGGGTCAGCAGGGGGGCGCCAAACTGTGCTGCCTGTGTCTTAGTTTGTGTCTGAAACTGTGTCTGAGTTTGTGTCTAGGTCTGTGTTGCCCGGGGGGCGCCAGATTGCTAGGAAAGTGGCGCCCGATGGGCTGTGTTGCCACGCAGGGGGCGCCAAAATGCCGAGTTTACGGCGCCTAGTCTTTGTGTTGCACCGGGGGCGCGAGAATGTGGGGAAAATGGCGCCCAGTCTTTGCCAAGTGCCTAAGAGGGTCTTTATTTTGGTCCCTAGGTGACATTTGGTCCCTAGATGATCGTTTTGGTCCTAAATGGTGGTTTAGGTCCCTGAGTAAGGTTGAGTACCCTAGAGGAGAATAGTCTAGTGGGACATAATGGTGTTGAGGGTTTATAATAAAGTGATTGAGCATGCCATGGGGGCATGGGCCGGAGGCCAAGCCGGGAGGGCTATAAAATGAGATTAACACCGAGGTAAGAGTAATGGGTGTATTGAAATTTTTTGAAATGATGTTTGTGATGTACATGGAGTCTCATGCATACATTGGCTGCGATCGTAGAGTTTATAATATGATTTGTGAAGCTCGAGGCGCGTAGGGGGCCTTATAAAGTGATTGTGAAGCTTTGAGGCGTAGGGGCCTTATAAAGTGATTGTGAAGCTGAGAGGCGGCCGGCCAATGGTACCACATGCATACCGACATTGCATACATTTCCATTAGTGCATGAATATTGTTGGTGATGTTTGGCGTGTTTGAGTGTCTTTGTAAACTATGCTTATATATTGCTTATTATCACTTTTATTATATAGTTCGAGACTCACCCTTTCATTTGTTATTTACAGGTGAGTCGGAGTGAGGGCTTCTACCTTCACTACTCCCCAGTCGGTGCGCTCCGATCACGTAGCACCTAGGGGTGGGGTTTAGACTGTTGTTACTGTTTTGCTCCTTGTTGAGCCTTTATGTGTTTGTTTTGATATTCTTTGGATTATCTTTGTTGAGATAATGATTATTTTCCATTGCATTATGTGAAACTATATTTCTATGAGTTCATCTACTGGTGTTACGTATTCGGTTTTTGTTTAAGAGAAAGAGTTGTGACGCTCCATTTCATTGAGTATTAATTTATGTTATACTATTAGTGTGCTGAATGACTATGGCTAAACTGTGGTTCGCCACTAAGGCTAGAATTTCTTTCACGGTGTATTTACAAGGGCATCACTCGAGAGCCTTGCAAAAGTGGCCAATGCACATTGCAAGTAGTATCGATTACAGAGTAATCCCATAGTCGGCCATTCACTATTTTATAACACACTAAACTAAAAGATGACCGAGAAAAGATTTTTGAATACTCGATTTTTGATTTAAATTAGCGGGTAGAAATGGGGTGTTACATTAGTGGTATCGAGCAAAAGTTCGGTTTGTCCGGCCAAGTGTGTCGATCATCATAGTGTGTATGACAACTAGGTGTCTTAAAGTAATTACAATGGTTGTTTATCTTTGCAGTGTTAGGTTGATATGGCGAGAAGGATCGATCATCGCTCTTCTTGAGGCCTTGCGGAGGCTATAAGCGCAGATCGTGGGTACCCAACGAGAATAATGAGACCCGCACCGCAACGCGTTCGGAGAGAGAACCCTCCTACCTTCAGGGGAGGTACAACCGGATGGTGCCTTGACTTGGTGAAGGAGATTGAGAGGATCTTGAGGGTGATTGGTCGCACCGATGAGCGAAAGTCGTCGAATGGTACTCATACTTTATCTCGAAGAGGCGGATGGTGGTGGCTAGAGACCGGTGAGAGATTGGGTCTTTGCACGAGGAGATCACTTGGGGCACGTGTTCGAAGGGAATTCTTGAGAAAGTATTTCCGGAGGACGTGAGAGGTAAGAAAGAGCCGGAATTCCTTGAACCGAGGCAAGGGAGTATGATCATTCATCGAATATCTTTGCCAAGTTCACGGAGTTGGCCAAGTTCTATCCCCACTATCTTTGAAATTTGGGCTGAATTCTCAAAGTGCATCAAGTTTGAGAATGGACCGAGAGCCGATATCAAGCGGTGTGGGGTATCGTAAAAATTAGAGTATTTCTTGATCCGGTGGATTCTTTGCAGGATATATGAGGAAGACAAAGAATGCCCGCTCTAGGGTCATGAGAGACCGGAGGGGAAATTTCACCACGGAGGTAAGCCTTATGAGAAGTCGGTGACAAAGGGAAGCAAAGGTATTCGGGTGGTAACAGTACAATGGTGGAAACAGTCTCTTGAGGGTAGGAGGCACCATGAGGGCAAGAGGCCAAGTGGGGAGACGCCCCATCCGACATTGTGTGTTTCAAGTGTGACAAGCCAGTCACAAGAGTTTTGACTGTAAGATGGAAGTGCGAGAGATGTTTTAGGTGTGGAAAGAGTGGTCACATGGCATCCGGGTCATGATCGCAAGGAACTGTATGTTTCAAGCGTGGTGAAGTTGGTCACATTAGCTTCAAGTGTCCCAAGCCTAAGAAGGAAAGATCTACTGGGAGGTGTTTGCATTGGCGGTGTTCGGAGGACCTAATGATATCCGAGGTACATGTTTCATCTCGTACACCTTTAGTTGCTATTGTTGACACGGGTGCTACGCACTCTTTTATTGCATCTGTTTGTCTTTGAAAAGTTAAATTTAGTAATGTCTACTATGGAGAGAGGGATGGTTATCGACACTCCGGCTAAAGGTCCGTGAATTACTTCTACGATGTGTGCTAGGTGTCCTCTGTCGGTCTTGGCGCAGAGATTTTCTCGTTGATTTGATTTGTTTGCCTTTGGGTGGGTTAGATGTGATTACGGGCATGGATGGTTAGTAGATAACCACGTGCACATCAACCGCTCGATAAGTCTATTAGTTTTCTCCTTCCCGAAGAGGAAGAGTACGCTCTATTTGTCTGTCGAGCGAGCAATTGCGCAGGTAGTAATGAAAGAGGGTGGTCGATTGTTTGCTTTGATTGCGTCCATGTCTCTGCGAGAACAGAGCCGTGATTGATGGGTTACTGGTGGTGTGTGAGTTCCACAAGTGTTTCCGATGAGATTCCTAGTGTGCCCCGCAGAGGAAGTGGAGTTCGGGATTGAGCTTGTGCACAGTACTGGGCTCGTGTCTATGGCACCGTCTGGGATGTCGACCTTCACGAGTTGGGTGAATCAAGAAGAAGCGATTAGAGGAGCTTCTTGAGAAGAAGTTTGTGAGGCCCAGTGTATCACCATGGGGAACTCGGTTTTGTTGGTAAAGAAGAAGGATGGGAGTATGCGTGCAATGCGTGGACTACGCACAATTGAATAAAGTTACTATCAAGAATAAGTATCCTCTCCCGGGATAGATGATCTAATGGATCACCGGGTGGGTGCTAAAGTGTTTAGCAAGATTGACTTGAGGTCCCGGTATCACCGCAGTTAAGGTGAAGGATGAGGATATCTGAGAAGACGACGTTCGAACAAGGTATGGGCATTATGAGTACTCTGTAATGCCGTTTGGTGTCACAAATGCACCGAGGGGTGTTTATGGAGTACATGAACCGAATTTTCCATAGCTATCCGGATCGGTTTGTGGTGGTCTTCATTGATGATATTTTGGTGTACTCGAAATCGAGGAAGAGCATGCGAGCACTTGAGGTTGGTGCTAGAAGTCTTGAAGGAGAGAAGTTGTATGCCAAGTTGTCGAAGTGTGAGTTCGTTTGCATGAGGTGAGCTTCTTGGGTCATATTATTTCGGTGATGGTATAGGCGTGGACCCGGCCAAGGTTGATGCGGTGTTGCGTTGGGAAAGCCCAAAGTCTGCGATCGAGATCGGGAGTTTCTTGGGGTTGGGGTGGTTATTACAGGAGGTTCATTGAAGGGTTCTCTAAGCTAGCCCTTCCATTGACCCGATTGACTGTAAGGGAAAGGCATTTGTGTGGGATGCAAAGTGTGAAGAGAGCTTCCAAGAGTTAAAGAGAGGTTGACCACGTCTCCGGTGTTAGTGTTGCTGTGCGGAGCAACCATTTGTTGTGTACTGTGATGCTTCCAAGATGGGTTTGGGAGGTGTATTGATGCAGGATGGGAAGGTGGTTGCTTATGCGTCCCGACAGTTGAGGACCCATGAGAAGAACTATCCTACTCATGACTTAGAGTTGGCTGCGATTGTGTTTGTGTTGAAAATTTGGAGGCACTATCTCTATGGTACTAGATTCGAAGTGTTCAGTGACCACAAGAGTCTGAAGTACTTGTTTGACCAGAAGGAGCTGAATATGAGACAGAGGCGTTGGTTAGAACTGTTGAAGGACTATGATTTCGGCTTGAACTATCATCCCGGCAAAGCTAATGTCGTGGCTGATGCTTTGAGTCGGAAAACTTTGCATATGTCAGCTATGATGGTGAGAGAATTGGAATTGATTGAGCAGTTCCGTGACTTGAGTCTGGTTTGTGAGGTGACACCCCAGAGTGTCAGATTGGGGATGCTGAGGATTGGGAACGAATTCTTGGTTAGTATCAGAGACGCCCAGAGACTAGATGTGAAGCTGGTAGACTTGCTGGTTGCGGGTGAGCAAGCTGCAGAGGGGGATTACAGGTTGGATTCCCAGGGTGTGTTGAGGTTCGTGGGCGAGAATCTGCTTTTCGGATGATCTTTGAGTTGAAGAAGATGATACTTGAGGAGAGTCATAGGAGTAAGTTGAGCATTCATCCAGGTGCCACTAAGATGTACCATGATCTGAAGAAACTATTTTGGTGGCTTTGGTATGAAGAGAGATGTTCTTGCATTTGTATATGCATGTTTGACTTGCCGTAAGTCAAAGATTGAGCACCGAAGCTTTGGGGTTGATGCAACCTTTGGAGATTCCGGAATGGAAGTGGGACAACATTTCCATGGACTTTGTGGATCAAGTTTGCAAATCATTTGTGAGAGGGTCCGACACTATTTGGGTGATTGTGGATAGGTTGACTAAGTCTGCCCATTTCATCCCTATCAACATCACCTTTCTGTGCCAAAGTTGGCTAGGATTTACATTCGTGTAATTTGTGAAGCTTCACGGGGTTCCAAAGAGTATTGTGTCGGATAGAGACCCGCGGTTTACATCGAGTTTTGGGGAAGCTTGCGGGAGGCTTTGGGGTCCAAGCCGAGGTTGAGTTCACTTATCATCCTCGGGATGATGGTCGGACGCAGAAACCATCCGGTCTTTGGAGGATCTTTTGAGAGCTTGTGTGTTAGAAGCGGGGAGGTGCGTGGGATACGCATCTTCCACCGATTGAGTTCACCTATAATAACGGCTATCATTCGAGCATTGGGATGGCTCCTTTTGAGGCACTGTATGGGCGGAGGTGCAGAACTCCTTTGTGTTGGCATGAGTCCGGTGAGAGTGTTGTTCTTGGACCGGAGTTGGTTAGGGAGACGATCGAGAAGGTGAAAATGATCGTGAGAGAAGATGAAAGAGTCTCGAGTCGCGAGAAAAGTTATCATGATAAGAGGAGGAAGGACTTGGAGTTTCAGGTGGTGAGCATGTGTTCTTGAGGTCACGCCTATGATTGGTGTTGGGCGTGCTCAAGGCAAAGAAGTTAACTCCAAGGTTTATTGGGCGTGCACAAATCAGCGAGGGTTGGAAAGGTTGCGTATAGGGTGGCCTTGCCACCTAATCTTTCGAACTTGCACGATGTCTTCCACGTGTCACAGCTTCGGGAGTATATTCCAGACCCGTCTCATGTGATTCACATGGATGATGTGGAGGTACGTGAGAACCTCACTGTGGAGACTATGCCAGTGAGGATTGAGGATAGAGAAGTGAAGGTGTTGAGAGGGAAAGACATTGCCTTGGTCAAGGTAGTGTGGTTGGGAGCTGCTGGTGAGAGTATGACTTGGGAGCTGGAGAGCAGGATGCGGGAGTCATATCCAGAGCTGTTTGACTCAGGTATGAATTTCGAGGACGAAATTTCCTAAGTGGGGGAGAGTTGTAACACCCCAAGTAATTTAATTAAGAAATTGATTAAATTGTTTAGGTGTTGCACTAAATTTTAATTATATTAAATTATAATATGGTGTTTTATAATTTAGTAATTTATTTTAATTGAAGGGGATGGTGGGAGAAATGGAGAAGGGGTGTAAAAAGGGCCCAAAAGCGCATGGCCCAATACTTATATACCCAAATTAGGTATCAAAGCTCATTTGTGAGAAGTAAACGAAAAAGAAAAGAAAGGAGAAGAGAGGAGGCAATTGCTACTGGTCCCAAGGGAAGAGAGAAAGGAGGGATTTCGTGACTTGAAGTTTGGAGTGTTGCGGTGGTTTTGTTCGTGACTCCAAAAAGGTTCAATTCTACGGTTAATTTGAGGTAAGGGAGTCTCACTCTATAATAGAGGAGATAATGGGTAATATATGTATCATAGAAATGTTTTGATGTTAATTGGTGATTGCATGATGATTGATTCCTTGAATTTGATGAATTTGTTGGTGAAAGTTGATTTAGGCGTGAGTTAGGGTTTTACCATGTATGATTTTGTGATTTTGATGTTAATTGATGATTTGAGCATGCAATTGGTTGTTTGATTATGCAATTAGGAGTGTTAGAAGGATTATTGAGTGAATTGGTTTGGAAGATTTTGAGAAATTGGGGTTTTGGAGTTTGGGCGCCAAGATGCTAGGAATGCTCTCGCCGGGCGCCACATTCTTTGGGAAAATGGCGCCCATTACATCGCTCATGTCTTTGGAATGTGTTCTGTGCAGTGTGTTCTCGCGAGCGCCAAGTTCTTTGGGAAAATGGCGCCACATGCCTTTGTTTGTGTGTTGGAGTGCGTGTGTGCTGATGTGAGCGCCAAATGCTTGCCCAGGGTGTGCCTGAATGGCGCTGTGTCACCGCATGCTTGATGTCCGGTGAGTGAGTTCTTTGCTGGCGCGAGAATGTGGGTATTTTGGGCCCGGGAGTGAAACTTGCATTTCTGGGCACATTTTCTCGTGCCAACTTTTGTATTCACCGCCAACTTTCAATTTTAAATGTTTTGGCTCGGGTAGTTTTCTCAGTGCAGTGTCATTTTGAAAATGTCCTGAGAGGGCGATTTTGTGTGTGTTTTGGGGCACAGGGAGTGCAACTTACATTTCCAAACATATTTCCTCGTGCAAATTTTGTATTCACACGCCAACTTTCTATTTCAAGTGTTTTAGCTCGAGTGGTTTTCTGTTGCAGTGTTATTTTGAAAATGTCCTGGGGCTCGTTTTGTGTGTGTTTTGGGCCCGGGGAGTGAAACTTACTTTTCTAGGCATATTTCACTGTGCCAAATTTTGTGTTTACACGCCCAAATTCATTTTTAAACATTTTAGCTCGGGTGGTTTTTGGTTTGAAAGTGTTGGGTGGCTGGTCAAGTGGGGCGCCAAACTGTCTTTGCTGTGTCTTAGTTTGTGTCTCAATCGTATGCGAGTTTGTGTCTAGGTCTCAGTGTTGCCCAGGGCGCCAGATTGCTAGGAAAGTGGCGCCAGTGGTGGTGTGTTGCCACGAGGCGCCAAAATCTTTGAGTTTACGGCGCTAGTCTTTGTGTTGCACCGCGGGGCGCGAGAATGTGGGGAAAATGGCGCCCGATCTTTGCCAAGTGCCTAAGAGGGTCTTTGTTTTGGTCCCTAGGTGACAGTTTGGTCCCTAGATGATCGTTTTGGTCCTAAATGGTGGTTTAGGTCCCCGAGTAAGGTTGAGTACCCTAGAGGAGAATAGTCCAAAGGGGACATAATGGTGTTGAGGGTTTATAATAAAGTGATTGAGCATGCCATGGGGGCATGGGCCGGAGGCCAAGCCGGGAGGGCTATAAAATGAGATTAACACCGAGGTAAGAGTAATGGGTGTATTGAAATGCTTTTGAAATGATGTTTGTGATGTACATGGAGTCTCATGCATACATTGGGCTGCGATCGTAGAGTTTATAATATGATTTGTGAAGCTTTGAGGCGTAGCCGGGGCCTTATAAAGTGATTGTGAAGCTTTGAGGCGGCGGGGCCTTATAAAGTGATTGTGAAGCTGAGGCGGCGGTGGGCCAATGGTACCACATGCATACCGACATTGCATACATTTCCATTAGTGCATGAATATTGTTGACTGATGTTTGGCGTGTTTGAGTGTGCTGTAAACTATGCTTATATATTGCTTATTATCACTTTTATTATATAGTTCGAGACTCACCCTTTCTGTTGTTATTTACACGGTAGTCGAGGAGTGAGGGCCTTCTACCTTCACTACTCCCAAGTCGATGCCACTCGCGATACGTAGCACCTAGGGGTCGGGTTTAGATCGTTGTTACTGCTTTGCTCCTTGTTGAGCCTTTATGTGTTTGTTTTGATATTCTTTGGATTATCTTTGTTGAGATAATGATTATTTTCCATTGCATTATGTGAAACTATATTTCTATGAGTTCATCTACGAATGGTGTTACGTGTTCGGTTTTGTTTAAGAGAAAGAGTTGTGACGCTCCATTTCATTGAGTATTAATTTATGTTATACTATTAGTGTCTTTGAATGACTATGGCTAAACCGTGGTTCGCCACTAAGGCTAGAATTTCTTTCACCGGTGTATTTACAAGGGCATCGAGAGCCTTGCAAAAGTGGCCAATGCACAAGTTGCAAGTAGTATCGATTACTCCGAGTAATCCCATAGTCACCAGTTCACTATTTTATAACACACTAAACTAAAAGATGACCGTAAAAGATTTTTGAATACTCTGATTTTTGATTTAAATTGCCGGGTAGAAATGGGGTGTTACAGATATGAGGTCTAATCGTATATACGCCTTAAGAAGGTATATATGATGGGTAAAATAGTGTTGATCGTATATAGGTGGATGAAGATGTATATGCGAGTGGCTGAAAAAAGGAGCGCTTGTATATACGTTTCAGATATGTATATGCAAGTGAAAGGTGGTCAATCGTAGATATGACCACTAATGTGAAGAAATTGGGATTTTGTAAAAATGCAGGGGTATTTTTGTCTTTTCACAGGGTGTGTGGGGGTATGGGGGGAAAAGGCGGGGGTACCAAAAAAACCCATACTTGTAATCTTGTACGGTGTGTTTGTGTATTCCATTTCCAGTTCTTCTATCGGCCCACTTTCCTCATAACATGGGTTTGGGCTTAGTGAATTACGCTCGTGGTTGGTTGATTATTTCATTGAACCAAAAAGTAACAAGGTTTAATGAAACTCTCAACGAGGATTAAATCCATCCTTTAGCTATGTGTCCTTGGACTACACCAGTGTTGTTTGGGTTACAACTGTGTCCTGTTCCAAATCTTTACAATATTACCGACTTTGGGGAATGGTTTGAATAAATTATAGAAGCTAACTGGTGTACGAGAAAGGATACAGAGTTGCTACTTAGCTATGTGATTATAGGAACTTAATGTGTTTTGAAGATAAATCCCCTAATCCTAATGACTCTATATGCTATTAAAGCTAATTGTGCTACAATGATTTACCCCATTTCTATTTCACCTAATCAAATGAATGTAGCCTGTTGTCAAAGGAGGTTTGTGGCTAAATGGAGACCCCCTTTCAACAACACTATAAAGATAAACTCGGTTGCACAATTTGATGTGGAAGTAGGTAAAGGGTTCTCTAGTATTGTGGCCAGAAATAAGTATGGTGTGGTGGTTGTAACACCCCCTTCTAATAGACTACTATTTAATTAATAAAATCAGAGTTTTCAAAAGTTTTTCACACAATAGGAAGCGAGTGTCACATTTACTTCCAAAACGAACTAACATCACATACATGCTCACATAGATAATGTCAATGATACATAGCACATAAAGTTGGGACGAGCCCTCAAATACACCTGTCTCAGTACATCACAGCCATAATGAATATCTCGCAGCGGAATATCACAAAATCATGATAATAACTCTTTTACATCACAAAAGGAAGGAGTGAAACAACATCAATGTCAAATAAAACATAAACTACTATGCCCCCGGTGCTACGTATCAGAGCATGACTCTACAGACCCAAATAGAAGGTAGGAGAACCTTCACTCGACATGAGTGTAACACCCCAAAATTAATTAGGTGATTATTTAACTAATTTAATTAAGTGATTACTTGACTAATTTAATTAAGTAGTATTTTAGTTGGCCATATTTAAATAATGGTAAGTTAATTAATTAATTTGGAGTTTTGTGTTATTTAGGAGGTGTTATAGTGATTAGTTATAGTAAAATAATAATAAGGTGTTTAAAATAAATAAGAGGTGGTGGTTAATAAATAAGGGAGTAGTGATTTTATTATGATAGGGAGTGGTTGAAATAAATGGGGGTGGTGCAATTAATAGGCCCATGATCCAATAGGCCCATTTAGTGTCTTAAAAAGAAAAATCAAAGAAGAAAGGAAAGGAAAGGAAGGGAACGTGAGAGAGAAGGGAGGAACAGTAGAAAGAAAAGGAAAATAGGAGAGAGGGAGGAGGTAAGGGCGTGGAAATACTGTTCATCAAAGGGGAGGAAGATAAATTCATCCTCTTTCTTTTGGGTAAGTGATTTTAGTACCAACCTTTCCCATTTTTCTTCCTTTATCATCTAGTGTAAGTTTCATACACTAATGCCTCCCCATTTTCCTTTTACCATGGATGGGGTTTTGGAGCTCAAAATGTTAGGGAAGCTATTTTGGTGGTTTTTGTGTTGTTGAAAAAAAAGAGTACTTGGGTTCTTCAATTTGAGGTATGGGGGCTCTCTTTCATAGTTAATAATTTATAAACCTTAAAATCATATGGATTAGGTGTTAGGAGTAGTTGTTTAATTAATTAATGAAGTAATTGCGTGTTTGGGTGTTTGTTTGATTGTGTATGTGATTACATTAATTGTTGTATTTGAGTTTAATTTGGTGATACCATGATACTTGATGTGAGAAATAAATGTGTTGTGAAATGTGCATGCAATGTGTTTGACAAAATGCTCCAATGTGATGAAATGTGAGGATATGTTGATTTCATAGTGTTGATAAAATATCTAAGTGAGTGTTTTTGTCACACAGCTGGTAATTTTGTTGGAATGAATGTGTTTATCATGTGGATTAATCTAGCATTGCAATATTATTCTCAAGCAAGTTGTATGTAGGTTTCCGTGTTTGATAATAAATGAAATAATATAATCGTACTAGTATACTGTGTGTGGTATATATCTTTCCTGATTTTCCTGTATGCTTCATCTTTCACGTGGTATCCATATGTTTATTAATTTTTTTAAGGAAACTTCAAGATGTAGATTTTGAATGATCAGCATGGATGTTGTTTAAAATAAAATAATCTTTATGGTGTTGGAATAGCCCTAAGTGCTAAAATAATCTTTATGGTGTTGGAATAGCCCCTAAGTGCTAAAATAATCTTGATGGTGTTGGAATAGTCCCTAAGAATTAATTTAATCCTTAGTGTGACAAAATAGTCCCTAAGTATTAAATTAATCCTTGGCATGACAAAATAATCCCTTAGTGTCTAATTAGTCCTAATATGGCAATATAAATTCCTAGGTACTAAATTAACCATAATTTGTCAAAATAGTCCTTAGGTGGGATTTAATTTAGTAAAAGAGGTGGGTTAATAATTGATGTGGGCTTCGGCCAAAGAGGTGGGTTAATAATTGATGTGGGCTTCGGCCAAATGAGGTGATGTGGCTTCGGCCAGAGAGGTGAGTTAATGATTGTTGTGGTGAATTGATTGTGTTGTGATGCATTGTCATGGTGTCACATAAATCATATGCATATACAATGACGAGGGCTTCGGCCAAAATGACGGGGGCTTCGGCCAAAATGACGGGGGCTTCGGCCAAAATGACGAGGGCTTCGGCCAAAATGACGAGGGCTTCGGCCAAAATGACGAGGGCTTCGGCCAAACTGATGATGATGGATCCACATGCATATTGCATTTCATACATTACATGCATGCTTTGGTGATTGATTGGGTGTTCCTGAATTAATGGTGTGTTTGGTGTAATTTTTTGGTGTAGCTGTATATGTGACGTAACTGTATGGTGACGTAACTGTATATTTGACGTGACTGTAATTGGTGTAACTGCATTAATGATGTATTCAAATTGACTGTATTTCTGGCATGCCTATTCTACTGTGTTTCCTGTTTTATTTATTATTATCTATGTATTGAGACTCACCCTACTGCGTCGTGTTGCCTCGTATGTCGGCAACCTGCAGGTGACGGTGACTAAAGGTGTTTAGAGATCGTTCTTCTAGTATGGTCGAGTCAGCTCTGATACGTAGCACCGGGGGGGATGTTTGGTTTATTTATTTCCTTTATATTTTGAACTAAGATGTTAAGTTGCTATTTCCGCTGCTGTAATATTTATTTCCGGATGCCATTTGGTGCTATATATCTTATACACTGAAGTCTATACTAATTAATATTTTGGAGTTTTATTTTAACTACCATTTTGAAGTTATGTAAGGTATTTTGATTAAATGTAGCACTCTCTTTATGGTGCGTGGAAATTTTGAAAAGCCCTGATTTTAAAATTAACTAGATAGTAGTTATGTATAAGGGGGTGTTACAATGAGAAGCAACATAAAAGCAGTAGAGTGAGTCTCTTTACATAAATAATAGAAAATAGGGTAAGCATTATACTAGGGAAGGCAACTAGAAGCACCAATTCACAACAATATCAACACAAATCATTAAATCCACAATCTCCAAGAAACACCACTGAATGTATGATTAATGCATGAAAATGCAACCCAAACTCCACGGGCATATGCATGTGGATCCCATCACCAAAATAAGCCTTGAGGGCACATCACCAATAAGGCCGAAGCCTTCTGCTCACCAATAAATGCACATGGTTTATGTGACGCCGTGAACAATGCACCATACACACCATATTCACCACATTGAGCAAATAAGCATCATCACCAATAATTAATAGACTCACCATTGCTATTAATTAACTCACCATCACCAAAAAGAGGTCATAGACCCATCACCAAAATAAGCCTTGAGGGCACATCACCAATAATTTATAATAAGGCCGAGGCCTACTCACCAATAATTACTTTCACCATTAAACACACCACCAATTATCACACCTCAAATTATAGTTCTAGGGCTAACAATTAACCTCTTAGTTACACCAACACAATTAATAGAATATTTAAGTCACCGACACGAAAAGTCAAAATAGGCAAACTGCACTTAGACACACCTACACCACTTCAGCAACACACATAAACAACACAATAGTGGCACAATGCCTCAACTCCAATTTCAACACTAATTCACCAACACACCATCAATTAATAGCTCTATGGCTAACACCAATACATCAATCAATAGCTCTATGGCTAACATCAAACTCACCGGATACATCAACAACAAAAGTCATGGACTAAACTGTCACATAAGATGGCGCCTGGTGGTAACACAGGTACCACCGGCAGCCACACAGCACAAGTGCTGAATTCCTACAGCAGTGCACCTACTTCGGCGAATTAATTAAAATAGCAAACGACATCGGATTTCAACAACAGACCACTCATTGGAAAGCTCTCTGAGTGTAGTTTCTACCTATGATTTTAGTTTTTCTAAATAAGTATCCAGTTGGTACATTTTTTCAAAACACTACAATGAGGTACCAAAATCGGACAGAACTCTTTACCCAACTTGTAACCAAATTTTCTTTCTCATTTCTTAATGAAATTTCGTGAAACCAGTGCCTATTTCGTAGAGAATTAAGTCTACTTTTCAATAAAATAAGAATCATTCAAAACGGAGTTCAATTGAGAACACAAAACCTGCAAAAACCGAACCTACTCCCAGTTTGATTCCAGAAATTTGACCTAACTTTGGAGACTCATAACTTGAGATACACAACTCAAAATTGAACGAAACCAAGGCCAAAACGACCGGCCTTAAGTCTATTTTCAAAAACAATTTGCCACACAATTTTTGGATCAACCAAACCGTACCAGTTTCAGAAAGATTGAAACAGCATCCAGAAACACACAGAAATCATAAGCAAGTAAAACTCATCATGATCAATCACCAAAAACCAATTATAATCATCACATACTTATGCATTTCATCAAACACCACATAAGCATAGTAAATTCACCTTCAAAACTCATAGAGTAATATCATCAAACACCTTGTAGGCAACATATGTTCATAGTTTATTTCAAGTTCATCTTAACAACAAATAACATGGGTTCATCAAATTGAGTTCAACACAACACCAACCAAGACAAATAACACATAAATCAATCAATTAACTATCCTAAAACCCAACCCACATAGAATACTCATCATATAACCTATTATGAATGAAAAGAGAGCCCCCTAACCTTAGGAATTGAAGAAACACAAGCACTCTCCATTCCACAACTCCAATAACCACCAAATGCCCACTCAATCAAACCTTGAGCTTCAAACTCCTTCTATGGCAAAATAAATTTGAGAAGGAATGAGAATATGAAACTTATATAAATGGAAAGAGGAAGAAAAATGAGAGAGAATGGGACCAAAATCCCCTTACCAAGAGCCAAAATGAAGAAAATCTCCCTCCTCTTCTCTCCTAGGTGTGCCGTCGGGTTCCCTTCTTCTCCTCCCTCTCTTTTTTTTTCTTTTCTTTTCTTAAAATGAAGGAGACCCTAAACCCTATGCTTATTACCTTGGATATGGGTTTACTAATGGGTCATGGGCCCTTATTTGCACCTCCTCCAATACTTAAACACCTCCTGAATAAAATAAAACTCTAAATTAATTATTTGACTTAATAAAATATTGTAAGCCTTAAATAACTTAATTAATGAATAATTAAATTATTTTGGGGTGTTACAGTGGTAGTAGGGAGTACCTCAAGGATCTATGCATTGTCGCCTCTTGCTGCTGAAGCTTTTGCTCTGCGTGAAGCTATACTTGCTTCGAGTCTCAACATCAATGAAGTTTCTTTGGAGTCTGATTCGCTCGAATTGGTTGAGACACACAATGGAAAAAAATTGAGGGGTGAGGTCGATGTTATTGTGAGAGACATTTTAGAAATCAAGAAAATCTTTACTTTCGCTTGTTGTTGTTAAAGGGTTCTCCTTCAACTGTGTTGTTTGCGTGGTTGTGTTTTAAGTCCTGTTTTGGTCTTTTTTTTCAACTGTGTAAGTCTTTGCGTTTGTTTTTGTTGGTTTGTTCTCGGTTTGGCTTTGATTGGGCCAGGTCTCTTAAGTTTAGTTTGGATTTACTTTCAATTGTTGTTTACTTGTTGTTGTAACCGATTGGCCCTAACCCATTTCTTTATTAAAAGCCTCTTCATGTTGACCATAAAAAAATGAGTAAAAAAGTATATGAGCCTATCAACCCTAATGAAACTAAGGCAAAATTATATAATTGGTAGCTTTAATGTACCCTATATCAGGCATTGACATCCACTTGTTCTCATTTTTGAGGTTCCAAATCAATAACATATAATGACTCTCTACTAGTTGGAAGTTGGTTCCCAAATAATTCACCATATAGAGTTATATGTGAGTTTATTTCTTGAAGTAGGTCTTGCTGAACGATAGGAGTCTGTCCAAACTCAAATCCAGCAGAAATAGCTCGGTAGCCACAATTTTCATCCCCAACAACATCAATAATGTCTGCAATGTAGGGGTGAAAATGGCGAGGAACTCATTGTGCTCATATGCCAAATATGCGAATGCGAACGAGAATGTCAACTCGGTGAAAGCCACACCAACAATCTCCAAGAGAGGTATTTTGTATTTTTTTGTCTTGTATGTGATGTCCAGAATCAGAACCCTAGGAAACAATCTGAATAATTGGATAGAACTGGGATATGCCCACATGATGTCACTGACAACATCCGTTCCTTCAACTTTCTTGCTCCAACATAAAATTTTTGAGATTCTATCAATCTTATAAGCTCTTGCATCTCAGTTCTAGGGCCCCTCCACAAGGACCGATACATGCAACGTTGCCTATGGAGATGGAACATTGAAGTCATGTTTCCAACAAATTAATCCTTCAACGCGTTCATACTGTCTCTCGGTGCAAACCTTCAATTTGGTGTGTTCATCCACCATTGTCCGCTCCTCCTTCGTTAACCATCCAAAGAATGAGGTGCCGATTAACATTTTAAGAAGCTCATGTGTGTGGGGTCCACAAATAACACTCACCCTCTAACCCTAGCATCAATCGTACGTGTAGCTCTCAACTTAAAAAGGACATTTGTGCTTATTTGATGATTTCACTCTCAAAATATTGTTGTATTTCACATGCTTTTCACAACCAAAAACTATTTTATCTTTCATTCCCCTTTTACTAATTGCTCTGTAGGATCTAAGGATAATTACGACCACTCTGTTACTTTTCCAACCTCTCTGACCCAACATACAACATCATCACGTGTTAGAAATATCTACAAAATAAAAAATTGTTAGTTTCTTGATTAATTAAATATCTACATATACTTTCTACAAAATAATTAATTAAATATACCTCTTTCGTCGTAAATGCGCCAGAAGTATCTACCAAGAACAGAGCCAACTGCTCATCTGTACACGGAGTCAGCTGCACATTTGTATCCATAATTGTTTCATTTAAAAAAAATTAACTAAAACTCACAAAAATACAAAACGGGTTTATGTTTTTTTATAGATAAATCCGTTTTTGATTAATAAATAAAGGATTTAAGTATTTTAGAGATAAACCCGTTATTGAATTTTGTACAACAGATTTACCTAAAATACATAAATCAATTGAAATTGGATTTATCTTTAATTTTTAGGTAAATCCGTTTTATAAAATTTCAAAACGAATTTATCTCTAAAATACGTAAATCCATTTGCCAAATAAATTAATTACTACAGATTTATCTTTTTAAAACATAAATCTGTTTGTTAAAAAAATTAAACAACAGATTTATCATTTTAAAAAGATAAATCCGTTTATAACTATAATTAATAGGTAACAGATTTACCTTTTTTTTATTAAATCCGACAACCATTTGAAATATGTAAAACCCAAAAAAACAAGGTTGATTATTTTTGGTCTGGACTGGCCAAAGGCCCAAATGGCCATGGGGTCCATAAGCGAACTACAGTAAATGGACTTATAGATAAATCTTTAGTCCACAATCAATGAACGCTGGAGATCAAACTTCCACATCCCACGGTCAGCTATACACCTTTTTGTCACATATGCCTATAAATGTGCAACTTCATTAATGCTACAGGTACGCATTTATTACCTCACACCACCTATTCCCAATGCTGAACGTTGGAGATCAAACTTCCACATCCCAAAGTCATCTATACACCTTTTTGTCACATATGCCTATAAATGTGCAACTTCATTAATGCTACAGGTACGCATTTATTACCTCACACCACCTATTCTTAATGCTGACTTAAGCATCAGAGTGTGTGCAGGTACCACTGATAACTCTATTTTATATAGAGTTATTCATAAATCTAAACCTAAGAAAATGCTCTCTTTCATGTGTTTAATATGCAAAACTTGAGTGTTTAATATGGTTAAGCTTATGATTAGGCCATTTTGGATATATTGTGGTATTTTGATGTGTTTGTTAGTGCAGCTTCACAGGATGCTCCTGCATAGGATTATCACAGTGCACATGCACTGCAATGCACCAGATTATAACTTTGCACCTGTACTGGAACTTCACAATGCATGAAGGTTTAATGGACCATCAAATTGCACCCCCACATGATTGATGACATCATGGTCAATCATAAAGGCATATGCAACTTGCATATTTCGGCACCTACCATAGAAGCATAGCTTTGAAGAGTCACTCATATAGGGACACATGCTCATCTCTTATTGGACCTCCCTCTGCAAATTAGCATGGGCGTTAACTTGCCACATGACAAGTTTTGATCTTAACCATGGTTATACCTCAAGTTAACTTCATCTCCAAGGAAGGATTTACCTTTTTGAAGGCTATATAAGGACCTCCATTCTTCACTTGGAAATATATCTCAAGTCATAAGTTAGATACAAATTTCAATAGATATAGATAGTTTCTACTTTGAAAGAAGGAAAGAAAGAAATTGACAAATCTTCCTTTACTTCAACCGTATTATTTACTAAGTGCAGTGTAGCTGATGCACTTGCATTGCTAGGAGATTTCATGCAAAGAGCTTCAACTTGTGTAACTTCTATCTTGTTGTTTCTCTTTTGTGATTTCAATTATATAATTATGATCTATTCAGTTTATATATGTCTTGCAATGTCTAACATGAGCTAAACTTATCTTAGATGGAATGTTCTAACCTTATAATAATCTTTTAAGTAAGTTATTGTACTTATATGTAATGTGTGCACTTTAGTTCTTGCTTGATATTTCTTTCAACACTTATTTTGAGATTGATCACTTGGAATAAGTAGAGTTATAAAAGCAGACATGGTTTATAACTAGAACTCAAGAACTATATGAGTGAGTGTTTTAAGTAAAGGAAACTTTGTTAAAAACATGCTAAGCCCAAGACATAAGATAGCATAGTCCATAGGGTGACACTGTGGGTACTTAAAATACATGAGTGAACTTATTTAGCATCTTAGACATAAAATCTTGTAATGAAACTCTGAAGACAGTGACTGAAAGACACATTACTAATGCAACAGCGTTCAGTGCACCTACATTACATACTGCACTTAACTCTTGAAATTGATTTATTTGGTGAAGACATTCCAACTATCCTTTCTCCACTGCATCACTAGTACTACTTGTTTAATATTTTATTTACAAATTGCTGCATCATTACTTGTTTAATATTTTATTTAGAAATTGCTACACACACTTCAACCACTATTTGTTATTACTTGATTACCTGCACTAATTAGTTTGTATTGAAGCTTTAAAAATAAATCGAATCCCTGTGGGTTCGATCTTATTATACTATTTGTTTGTGTTTGTGTATACTTGCACATATATTTTCTTACACCAACCACCCCTCGCCGGATCAACGCGAGTAGGAGCATCTCACCATGTCGCTTGGAACGTCCTAACTTCTCAACTTGGTGAGCGTCTCAGCCAATTATCGGACTGAGACCTTGGGAGCATCAACGCTCCAAAAAACCCCAGATCTAGGCCGATGAACCAAGAAGCCTAGCTCCTATAACCTGTCAACGATATAGCAAAGAGGTCAGATAATTGCAGGGCACTTCTTCCTTGCGGGTGCAAAGAACCACCACCCGACCTCCCTTGACTTTTAATGACAAGGAATCGGGCTAGAAAAGACCCAACATCTATCTCCCGATGGTGATTTGAGCCACCATTGCCAATTACGAATTCTGCAAAATCTTAGTAGACCTAGGAAGCTCTCAGGACATTATGTCCATTGACTCGTCTCACTTGGGATCTCGGAAGGGGATCTTGAGCCCTGTCAAGGCGAAGATCTTCTCAACCTTGGCGAAATTGCCACGACCCCCCTTGGGTGTATCCGTTTGCCGATAACCTATGTGAAACGTCCACTTTCCCAGACCATCAATACCCTCTTTCGGGTACTACCATGCCTAACAATCTACGTTTGTGTAGTGGGTAGGTTGACTATGAGAGAATTGGAAGCAATTTAATCTACCTCAAAATGAAGTTCTACACTAGCGACCATAAAGCCGTAATCTTAGATGTAAATAAGAAAATAGCCCGAGCTTGTTACCTAAAGACAGATTTCACTAACCAACCCTCGACTGCCACTGAAGTAAATCTCGCCGATTTGGACACCCGACATGAGTTTGACAGCTCCGATGACAAAGAGCACGACTAACTCGCAAGGGAGTCGAAGAGGAAAGTTAGAAGGCCAAAGCCTAACGAAGAGTTTATACCTATACCACTCAGGGAGAAGACCATAAGAGTCATCATGATTGGGTCGGACCTCCCTGAGGGGGTCAAGATCATGCTCATCAAATGCCTTAGGGAGCACACAGACCTATTTTCTTGGAGCGCAATGTTGTGCAAAAAGGTGATGTGCAAATATACACAATCGTAACAAGTAATGAAGTGTAAAAAGCAAGGATCATACCCTCAGGGATTGATATTAAATTTAGAGTTTAAAATATAGTTAACTAGTGAAGGGTGGGCAGTGGTGATTTTTTATTGTACCCCATATTTGGCCAAAAGGGTTTCAATTAGCTTGTTGCGGAAGTGGGATCCCTCATCACTGATGATTGCTCTAGGAGTTCCAAACATGGTGAAGATGTTCTTTTGGAGGAATTTGCTCACATATTTAGCACCGTTGTTGGTCAAAGATATAGCTTCCACCCATTTTGACACAAATCCGTAGCCACTAGGATATATAGATTGCCATAGGAGGGGGGAAATGTCTCATTAAAACCATTCCCCAAACATCAAAGAGTTCAATCTCTAAGATGTTGGTTAATGGCATATCATGCTTGTTTGAAACGTTCCCATTCCTTTGGCATCTATCACAGCATTTTGCCATGGTTTGGACATCTTTGAACAAATTTAAGTGGGTCAATAGTAGCCTGATTGCAACACCTTGGCTGCTGTTCTGATACCCCCAAAATGTTATTCAATTTTATAATTACTTTCGGGGTAAAGGGTGTCACAGTTAGTACACCAAGCAAACACATCAAGTTCTCCAACAACAACAAGAAATCAATTCAATCCATACGAACATGATGCCAAAACAAACCCAATCCCGCATACCTAAACCAGGGGATGACTACACAATCCTTATCAAACTCAACTCAACAACGCGTACCTAAGAATCATGGGATAACTATATCACTCTCGGTAACCTCGACTCGCTACTAACTCATCAACTATCCAATGTGATACTCAAATCATAAACTACTTTTTGTTAATAAATCTGGATCCGTCTAACTTTGGCATGCAGATGCGAGCGCCCTCGACTTCCTAAGTCACAAGCAATGTCTAGTCAAAGTAGCCCAATAGATCGATAGGATGCCCCAACAGAAGCAGCTGATCCCCGCCTTTACGTAAGGCCCCCTTACTGGAACTACCCCCAATGCCAAGCATAACACTTGTGGTCATCACCGCATTGTTCCCTTAATTGTTTGCTTACCACCCCATCTATCATCATCATTAACCATTGAGCTACGGCTCGCCATACTGCGACGAGTACTTGTTCATACTGTGACAATGTACCTCCTAAGAATTTATCCATTATGGTACGACTCTCCTATACAGTGACAGACCCTTGTCCATACTGCGATAAGGTTCCTTAAACGACCAAGCTTGCTAATCATCATCAACATCATATAATCAATGTTCCTAAGGATTGCTAGGTCCAAAGGTATCATCACAAAGCTAGGGGTTACCTGTCCTATAATCATTATCCTAGTCGTAACTAAGCTCGCTTAGGAGCTCTTGTTGTGCTGAAAATTGTTGTGAAAGTACACACAATTGTAATAAGTAATACAGTGAAAAAGTTGAGATCGTACCCACAGGGATTGATATTAGTTTTCACGTTTAAATTGATAGTTTTAATCAGTGAGAGGTAACCAAGTAACAAATAAAATGATAACAATATCGGAGAGAAACAGAAAGTAAACAAACTAAGTAAGTTGAGTTTGAAATTCAAGTGAGAAAATAGTTGGAATGCTCTTTACTAAGTAAATCACTTTTAACAGCATTATGTTATCGATCAGCGGTCGTATGTGTAACACCCCCTTCTAATAGACTAATATTTAATTATTAAAATCAGAGATTTCGAAAATCACTCACAAGAGAGTGCTACATTTACTTCATGAAAAACCAACAAAACAGTAATGGCGCAATACACAAACAAACAACGAGATATATAGCACCACGGTCAAAGGGACGATGTCCCAACCACATCGGTTTAAGGACATGTATAATCCACATAATCACCACGCAGCAGAATAAACATATTCAAATACACCACCGAGTTACAATTCAACAACTTAAATTAAAACCACTAATAGCCTACTCATTCCCCCCAGTAATACACTTAAAATCACACTCCCTCCATTACTCAAACACCTCCTAATTAAAATAACACTCCAAATTAATTATTTGACTTAATTAAAATGTTGTAAGCCTTAAATAACCCAATTAAATAAATAATTGAACTATTTTTGGGGCGTTACAGTATGCAGGTCAAAATAATTAAGAGATATAAAATTTAGTAACAAGGTAAGTAACATTGGTCGTCTCACAAGGACCTATAAATTAAAGACTACCAGAATCAATAACGAAAATAACAATAAACAATGTTTTTTTTTAGGAAAAGAGTTTGATGTTTAACGAAGAAAATCAATTAAAGATAAGCAATCAATCCATTGGTTTCAGGAACGTTTCTTGGATTTTTCATCGGTTCTAAAATAAAGATTCATGCAAGATTTGATAATTCTTAATTGATCATAAACTAACTAAACAAGTGTTAGTCAGTTCATACGAATTCACACCGTTGTAAAGCAAGCCTCAAAACAAAGTGTGAACAAGCGCCAGTAATACACTTAACACCATAACTGAATTCTTTCAATCCTATAAACAAGCGTCATAGACTCTATCAATTCCTATCCATACTAAATTAAACAAGCGATAAAATAGTTTGAATAATGAAAGTTGCAAAACAGGATCATGAATAAGTGATTAAGTAAAACTTAATAATAAAACGAATCACATAAGCAAATCAATCCATTTTGGTACGATTTGCCTATACAGTGACAGACCCTTGTCCATTCTGCGACAAGGTTTCTTATACGACCAAGCTCACTAATCATCATCAACATCATATAATCAATGTTCCTAAGATTTCCTAGGTCCAAAGTTATCATCACAAAGCTAGGGGTTACCTGTCCTATAATCATTATCCTAGTCGTTACTATTTCTCGTAAAGGTCCATAATCGGTAACTAAGCTCGCTTAGGACCTGTTTCGGCCAAGACTAAAAGTCCATGTTTGATTGGGCCTGGCCCAATCTCCCCACGAAGCTCTGCCCAAAGCGGACCACGCGCAACGTTATCCACCGTCCGACGGTCAGGATCAATCCTTGGAATCCGACGCCCACGGTACCCCCAATCACTCTATAAATAGAGGCACACCCCTCTACCACGGTACGTTCTTCAGATACATCACTCTTACATTCCTCAGATACACTCTGAGATCTCTAACACTCTCTCTCTCTCTTTTCCTTAACTCGGCCACATACTGACTTGAGTGTTGGAGTGTCTTGCAGGTACCCCCACCCGACATGGATCTTCAAGGTGTCTCGGGCTCGCCAAACATAATCTTCAAGCTCCGATCTCTCTCTCTCTCTCTCTCTCTCTTTGGACTACTCATGCACTTCCTGGAACTCTTTAATCAAGTTCCCCGGACTGAGGACTGTAACGCCCCAAAATAATTAAGTAGTTATTAAATTAAATTACTTAGGTGTTTCATGGAGTAGTTATAATAAAACAATAGGATGGTGTTTTAATTAAACAGAAAAGGGAGAAGTATCAATAATTCCGGGGTGGTAAGTATCGACCCAAGAGCCCAAGCCCAATGACTTAGGCTCCTAGGGTTGGTGCAATTCGCACCAATTGAGAAAAGAAAGAAAGAAAACGAAAGAAGGGAGAAAGGAGAAGGGAAATCGGCGCTAGGGAGAAGAGGAAGGAGAGAGAGAACCGCGAACCAAGCCCTAGGTGTGATCGTGAGAAGGAGAGGAGAAGTGTTGAATTGCGTGGATTGTTGGGGTTTTGTAGGTGACTTGTGGAAATCTTCCATTTTCGTGAAAAACCTAAGGTAAGGGGAGTCTCACTCTATAATAGAGGAGATAATGGGTTATATGTATGTTATAGGGGCTGTTTTATGTTAATTGGTGATTATATGATGATTTGTTTTCTTGAATTTGATGAATTTGTTGGTAAAATTGATTTAGAGCGTGAGTTAGGGTTTTACAATGTGTGATTTCGTGATTTTGATGCAATTGATGATTTGGGTGTGCAATTGTTTGTTAATTGGTGAAATTGGAGGTGTTAGAATGATTATAATGTGGATTGGTTTGAGAGAATTTGTAGAATTTGGGGATTTTTGATGTTGGGGCGCCATATGGCTAGGAATGGTGCGCCCCAGGTACTGTAGCAGGAGGTTTCTGGGGAATGTTGAAGTGCAGGGCGCCAATTTCCTAGAGAAATGGCGCCTGTGTCACTGTAGCGATGATGGATCGGGTAAGTGAGTTCTTTGCCGGGCGCGAGAACGTGGGTATTTTGGAGCCCGGGGAGTGAAACTTGCATTTCTGGGCACATTTTCTCGTGCCAACTTTTGTATTCACCTGCCAACTTTCAATTTTAAGTGTTTTGGCTCGAATGGTTTTCTGATTGCAAGTGTATTTTTGAAAATGTCCCGGTAGGGCTCGTTTTGGGTGTGTTTTGGAGCCCGGTGAGTGAAACTTGTATTTCTAAACATATTTTCTCGTGCCAACTTTTGTATTCACCTGCCAACTTTCAATTTTAAGTGTTTTGGCTCGAATGGTTTTCTGATTGCAAGTGTATTTTTGAAAATGTCCCGGTAGGGCTCGTTTTGGGTGTGTTTTGAGCCCGGTGAGTGAAACTTGTATTTCTAAACATATTTTCTCGTGCCAACTTTTGTATTCACCTGCCAACTTTCAATTTTAAGTGTTTTGGCTCGAATGGTCTTCTGATTGCAAGTGTATTTTTGAAAATGTCCCGGTAAGGCTCGTTTTATGTGTGTTTTGGAGCCCGGAGAGTGAAACTTACTTTTCTAGGCATATTTCCCTGTGCCAAATTTTGTGTTTACCTGCCCAAATTCATTTTTAAACATTTTGGCTCGGGTGGTTTTTGGTTTGAAAGTGTTGGGTGAGCTGGGTCAACAGGGGGGCGCCAACTGTGCTGCCTGTGTCTTGTTTTTGTGTCCAGCTCGTGGTTCGAGTTTGTGTCTAGGTCTGTGTTGCCCGGGGCGCCAGTTGCTAGGAAAGTGGCGCCAGTGGGTGGTGTGTTGCCAGGGGCGCCAAAATGCCGAGTTTACAGCGCTAGTCTTTGTGTTGCACCGCGCGCGCCTGTATGTGGGAAAAATGGCGCTGAGTGCCCGCCAAGTGCCTAAGAGGGTGCTGTTTTGGTCCCTAGGTGACAGTTTGGTCCCTAGATGATTGTTTTGGTCCTAAGTGGTGGTTTAGGTCCCTGAGTAAGGTTGAGTGCCTAGAGGAGAATAGTCCGGTGGGACATAATGGTGTTGAGGGTTTATAAAGAGGTGATTGAGCATGCCATGGGGGCATGGGCCGGTGGGCCAAGCCAGGAGGGCTATAAAATGAGATTGACACTGAGGTAAGAGTAATGGGTGTATTGAATTGTTTGAAATGATGTTTGTGATGTACATGGAGTCTCATGCATACATTGGCTGCGGTCGTAGAGTTTATAATATGATGTGTGAAGCCTGAGGGCGGCCGGGGGGCCTTATAAAATGATAGTGAAGCCTGAGGGCGGCCGGGGGGCCTTATAAGTGATTGTGAAGCCTGAGGGCGGCCGGTGGGCCAATGGTACCACATGCATACCAACATTGCATACATTCCCATTAGTGCATGAATGTTGTTGACTGATGTTTGGCGTGTTTGAGTGTGCTGTAAACTATGCTTATATATTGCTTATTATCACTTTTATTATATAGTTCGAGACTCACCCTTTCTGTTGTTATTTACCACAGGTAGTCAGGAGTGAGGGCTTTCTACCTTCACTACTCCCCGAGTCGGTCTGCTCTGATACGTAGCACCTAGGGGTCGGGGTTTAGACTGTTGTTGCTTGTTTTGCTCCTTGTTGAGCCTTATGTATTTGTTTTGATATTGCTGGATTATGCTGTTGAGATAATGATTACTTTCCGCTGCAATATGTGAAACTATATTTCTATGAGTTGATCTCCATCGGTGTTACGTATTCGGATTTTGTTTATGATAAAGAGTTGTGACGCTCCATTTCATTGAGTATTAAATTACGTTATACTATTAGTGTGCTGAATGACTATGGCTAAACTGTGGTTCGCCACTAAGGCTAGATTTTCTTTCGCTGGTGTATTTACAAGGGCATCACTGAGAGCCTTGCAAAGGTGGCCAATGCTCATGCAAGTAGTATCGATTACACCGAGTAATCCCATAGTCACCAAAGGCACTATTTTATAACACACTAAGCTAAAAGATGACCGTAAGAGATTTTTGTATACTCGATTTTTGATTTAAATTGCCGGGTAGAAATGGGGTGTTACATTAGTGGTATCGAGCAATGGTCGGTCCTTCCACCAAGTTGTCGAGTCGTCGTGTCGATCGGCAATCGAGTCTTCTTGATCTAGTTCTAACCAATGGTTGTGTGGTAGTGATGTTCCTGCGCAGTAAAAAGTGACCGAGACCGCTTATGGTAAGAGAACTAGTGGGGAGATACCTGCTTGGTAATGTGTCTTTATCTTGTTTTCCGATCGTGAACCATGTCTCTGTTGTTTTGTTCAAAATCTTCTTGTCGTATGAACCTTGAAATTGAATTGAGATACGATCGTGGGATATTCCAAATTTAATTGAATGTTGAGTTGTATGTGGTGATTGAATTGTGTGTTTAGATGATAAACGAAATTGAAAATAAATTGAGAGGATGCTATGTGTAGTGACTAAAAATTGTATCTTTATTCTTTGTTTTGAAAAGAATAAAAATGCCACTGTTTTGTCAATTTAAAATGTCATTGTTTGCCAACCAAATGAGTTCTTTGTATTACGGTTTATTTTTATAGAATGAGTTGTTGTTTTATGAAATAAGTGTAGTGCGGTTTTGTGAAGATGAAGTCTTGTTTTTATAAGTTAGGTGTCTTTGTCTGCCGTTTTAATTGAGGTATGAGTTCTTGCATTTTTTTAAAAAATAATTATACTACCGTTTTACAAAAATGAAGCGCTATTTTTATCTTCAAGGAGGTCTTTTTTTCCACTCTGTTTCTTGCTATTTTGCGCCATCGTTGTAGCGTGTTATGGCCATTGCTTTCTTCTTTGTTTACTTATAATTAAAATACCGTTCTATTCAATTTTAATGTGATGTTTCCCATTTGAAATGTAGTATTTTCTAA
This sequence comes from Oxytropis ochrocephala, assembly GCA_020916435.1. Lineage (NCBI taxonomy): Eukaryota > Viridiplantae > Streptophyta > Magnoliopsida > Fabales > Fabaceae > Oxytropis > Oxytropis ochrocephala. The sequence goes on along the minus strand of CM037093.1, from coordinate 62,992,382 downwards.
AAGAAAAGAGTGTATTTTCTAAAATATAAAGTGATGATTAAATTGAATCGAATCAATTGATAATGGTTCATAGAGTTGATAATCGGATTTGATGCTTTCAAAGAAATCAAGGTTACAATTCTATTTAAAATAAATGGTGTGCTATTTGTGATGTCTCAAGTCGCTGTTCTAATTTTTTTTTAAGTGACTAGTGTCTTTGTATTATATTGTTCAAAGTTCTTTGTCTTGTTTTTTTAGAGTAAGAGAAATTCATCTTTATGTTGTAAGGGTGTTGTTTTGAAGTTGTATGCGAGTTAAAATGCGATGTTTTCAAAAACAAAAGGGATGTCATATAACTTAAGACGAGATGCTTTCTCGATTAAATTGTGATGTTTTCCACTCTTTAAAGGTGATGTTTTCTAAGCCCGAAACGAGATGTTTCTCTAAACTAAACGTGATGTCTTCCAAAATAAATGTGAGGTTCTAAGGCTAAGTGATAACGCAATGGGTTGAGACGTTTTGAAAGGAAATTAATGTTTTGAAAGCATGTAACCTATGCATCCCCACGGGTGTATAGGCGCCAAATTCTAATTGTGCGTAAAGTGGCTGTTCTGGCTTCAAAATAAGAATGTGTTGTTTTTCTACAATCTAACGTCTTTGTTTTACAATAACTTGAAGTCTTTAGTTCTTAAAATTAAAACGATGTTTGTACTCGTGTTTTAATTTTATTTGACAATGGGTAATTGATCAAAGTTGTAGTGTTAAGTATTTTATCTTCCTTCTACGAAGCTAGGTAGAATGCGCTCACTTACTTCTTTATTAACCCAAAGAAAAGATTTTGAGTTTGCTTTGAGCTATGCGTCATAAAATGGATAGGCTCCTTATTAGCTTGTTATTCTATGGAACCAAAAAACCTATAGGTATCATCATTTGACCATGTTGGATTGACGGTGAGTTCGTTACATTTGAAAATTGGTTTTATGAAAGAATTTTTCCGTTGGCTCTCATTTTTGGGTGGTATTTCTAATTCTATTGAAGTTGTGAAGTGTATAGGTCCTATGACAAAGGTATCCTTCTAGTTTTCAATTAGACGATAGTAAAGAATTGTTCCACACTCTTGATGTTGCACACTTGAACACTTGGATTTCCTTCTCGAGTATGACTGCTTGGTGTTAAGTGTTTGGAGTCCGTTTCTCTTTGCCTTTGTAATCTATTCGAGTCTAGTTACTCCTCTTTTCACATGTTTAAATAAATGTAAATGTTTAGTGTTTGATTGGTGGAATTATGTTTCATTGAAATTTAGGAAATATGACTGTAGAGGTGACTAGAATAAATGCATGCTTAAACTAATTGTGAACTCTAATTGTCTACAACTGATTTTATTGTCTGATTTTGGTTGTTACTTCCTTAATTGTGTTACGTGGTTTTGTAAGTTGAAAATGAACTGAGTTATGAGATTGTTTGTGAACCCCTAATAAACAAATTTTACGATTGGATACAATATTGGTATCAAACTTATTTTTAATAAACGAATTCCTATTAGATTATTTCGCAGATTGTGCCAATTGTGTTGTGTGGTTTAATGAGCTAAATATGGAATGCATGTTAAGGATAGAATGCATGTTGGTATCATTGTAGATATTGTTCTTACACATTTGCTTTTATGGAACTCCCAAGTTAATGACGTTAATCGAGTACCCTATGTGACATCTTTGGTATGATCTTCATGTGTGATTAAATATTATTATTTTTGTAGAGATCGTTTAAATTGAATTGTTTTGGTGTGTTTGTCGTGTCTCAAACTTGAATTATGAATATAAAATAATGCCGTTGTCTTGAGGAATGAGTAAAAGAGCCAACAAGTAGGGTAACATTTTGTGTGCAGAAATATTGTATGCCACATTAAAAGGGAATGCAATGGGATTAGAGTTAGTAATTAACCTTATGTTAATATTTTGATGCTTTACTATTTGAATAAGAAATAATTACTATTGACGAATTTAAGAGTATAAAGAATTATTTGGATTCGAATAACTAAATGTGCGGGTAAACCATGTGTGTGTCCTTGTCACTATCTTCTTTATAATATGTGATGTATGACTATGCTTTGGTATCATTGTGATGAGCTACCTAGCATGTGACAAGTGAGAATGGTGCGCATTTGATGTTTTGACTGCACTATGATTGTGGTTGGGATATGTGGTTGTGTGTGTTGTGTTCTCAGTGTCCCTTGTCGATCTTCGACAGGACCTTGTGGTGAATCTTACTTGCTGCCGTTGAATAGGTTAGATGTAATCTCGGGTATGAACTGGTTAGAGCATAACCATGTCCATGATTAATTGTCGTAGTAAGTCGGTGGGTTTTGGAGGTGACGAGTCTGGTTATTATTTCCGGTTACCCGGTGAATAAGTAGGAGGGACGGCGCCCAATCACTTACACGCCGTGTCGAGGAAATAATGATCAGCAATGTGGATAGTGCTAGTTGTCTAGGTGGTTGTAGTTTGTGAGTGGGAGGGTGTTTAGTCTGCTGCCAAGTATGCGATAGATTTTGGAGGAGGACGGTTAGAGATGAAGAAGAGATTTGGTAGTGTTTCGGGGGTTTGACTAGATTTTCGAGGGCGAAAATGTTCTAAGTGGGGGAGAGTTGTAACGCCCCAAAATAATTAAGTAGTTATTAAATTAAATTACTTAGGTGTTTCATGGAGTAGTTATAATAAAACAATAGGATGGTGTTTTAATTAAACAGAAAAGGGAGAAGTATCAATAATTCCGGGGTGGTAAGTATCGACCCAAGAGCCCAAGCCCAATGACTTAGGCTCCTAGGGTTGGTGCACTTCGCACCAATTGAGAAAAGAAAGAAAGAAAACGAAAGAAGGGAGAAAGGAGAAGGGAAATCGGCGCTAGGAGAAAGAGGAAGGAGAGAGAGAGCCGCGAACCAAGCCCTAGGTGTGATCGTGAGAAGGAGAGGAGAAGTGTTGAATTGCGTGGATTGTTGGGGTTTTGTAGGTGACTTGTGGAAATCTTCCATTTTCGTGAAAAACCTAAGGTAAGGGGAGTCTCACTCTATAATAGAGGAGATAATGGGTTATATGTATGTTATAGGGGCTGTTTTATGTTAATTGGTGATTATATGATGATTTGTTTTCTTGAATTTGAAGAATTTGTTGGTAAAATTGATTTAGAGCGTGAGTTAGGGTTTTACAATGTGTGATTTCGTGATTTTGATGCAATTGATGATTTGGGTGTGCAATTGTTTGTTAATTGGTGAAATTGGAGGTGTTAGAATGATTATAATGTGGATTGGTTTGAGAGAATTTGTAGAATTTGGGGATTTTTGATGTTGGGGCGCCATATGGCTAGGAATGGTGCGCCCCTGCATCATGAGAGGAGGTTTCGGGAATGTTGAAGTGCAGGGCGCCAATTTCCTAGAGAAATGGCGCCTGTGTCACTGTAGCAGTGACTGGGTAAGTGAGTTGCTGCCTGGGCGCCAGAATGTGGGTATTTTGGAGCCCGGGGAGTGAAACTTGCATTTCTGGGCACATTTTCTCGTGCCAACTTTTGTATTCACCTGCCAACTTTCAATTTTAAGTGTTTTGGCTCGAATGGTTTTCTGATTGCAAGTGTATTTTTGAAAATGTCCCGGTAGGGCTCGTTTTGGGTGTGTTTGGAGCCCTGGAGTGAAACTTGTATTTCTAAACATATTTTCTCGTGCCAACTTTTGTATTCACCTGCCAACTTTCAATTTTAAGTGTTTTGGCTCGAATGGTTTTCTGATTGCAAGTGTATTTTTGAAAATGTCCCGGTAGGGCTCGTTTTGGGTGTGTTTTGGAGCCCGGTGAGTGAAACTTGTATTTCTAAACATATTTTCTCGTGCCAACTTTTGTATTCACCTGCCAACTTTCAATTTTAAGTGTTTTGGCTCGAATGGTCTTCTGATTGCAAGTGTATTTTTGAAAATGTCCCGGTAAGGCTCGTTTTATGTGTGTTTTGGAGCCCGGAGAGTGAAACTTACTTTTCTAGGCATATTTCCCTGTGCCAAATTTTGTGTTTACCTGCCCAAATTCATTTTTAAACATTTTGGCTCGGGTGGTTTTTGTTTGAAAGTGTTGGGTGAGCTGGGTCAATGAGGGCGCCAACCGTCTTTGCTGTGTCTTGTTTTGTGTCCAAATCGTATCCGAGTTTGTGTCTAGGTCCGTGTTGCCCGTGGGGCGCCAGTTGCTAGGAAAGTGGCGCCCGATGGTGTGTTGCCACGAGGGGCGCCAAAATCTTGAAGCCGCGCCTAGTCTTTGTGTTGCACCGCGCGCGCTGAATGTGGGAAAAATGGCGCTGGTGCTTTGCCAAGTGCCTAAGAGGGTGTCTTTATTTTGGTCCCTAGGTGACAGCTTGGTCCCTAGATGATTGTTTTGGTCCTAAGTGGTGGTTTAGGTCCCCGAGTAAGGTTGAGTGCCTAGAGGAGAATAGTCCGGTGGGACATAATGGTGTTGAGGGTTTATAAAGAGGTGATTGAGCATGCCATGGGGGCATGGGCGGTGGGCCAAGCCGGAGGGCTATAAAATGAGATTGACAATCGAGGTAAGAGTAATGGGTGTATTGAATTGTTTGAAATGATGTTTGTGATGTACATGGAGTCTCATGCATACATTGGGCATGATCGTAGAGTTTATAATATGATGTGTGAAGCTTTGAGGCGGCCGGGGCCTTATAAAATGATAGTGAAGCTTCGAGGCGCGCCGGGGCCTTATAAGTGATTGTGAAGCTTCGAGGCGGCGGTGGGCCAATGGTACCACATGCATACCAACATTGCATACATTCCCATTAGTGCATGAATGTTGTTGGTGATGTTTAGGCGTGTTTGAGTGTCTTTTGTAAACTATGCTTATATATTGCTTATTATCACTTTTATTATATAGTTCGAGACTCACCCTTTCTGCATGTTATTTACCACGTAGTCGAGTGAGGGCTTTCTACCTTCACTACTCCCGAGTCGATGCCTCTCGATCGTAGCACCTGTGGGTCGGGGTTTAGATCGTTGTTGCTTGTTTTGCTCCTTGTTGAGCCTTATGTATTTGTTTTGATATTGGCTGGATTATCTTTGTTGAGATAATGATTACTTTCACGCAATATGTGAAACTATATTTCTATGAGTTGATCTACGGTGTTACGTATTCGGATTTTGTTTATGATAAAGAGTTGTGGCGCTCCATTTCATTGAGTATTAAATTACGTTATACTATTAGTGTGTTTGAATGACTATGGCTAAACGTGGTTCGCCACTAAGGCTAGATTTTCTTTCGCTGGTGTATTTACAAGGGCATCACTGAGAGCCTTGCAAAGGTGGCCAATGCCTGTTGCAAGTAGTATCAGTTACCTGAGTAATCCCATAGTCAGCCAGTGCACTATTTTATAACACACTAAGCTAAAAGATGACCAGAAGAGATTTTTGTATACTCTGATTTTTGATTTAAATTGCCGGGTAGAAATGGGGTGTTACAACCTTCACTCAGGATCACCTGCACATCACCTGTTTGTCGCCACGAGAGCAGGCAACATAAAAATACTAGGGTGAGTCTCTTTTCATAAATAATAAAATGTATGATAAACATTATGCTAGAGAAAGACAACTAGAAACACCGAACAACTCGGTTCGATGAACACTCACCTGCACTCACACCACACCACTTCAACTCACCTTCAATAAACACATCAACAAGCGTATGAGTATATGCATGAAATGCAACCCAAACTCCACGGGTAATATGCATGTGGATCCATAAGGAAAGTCTTACGCTCATCAATAAGACCAAGTCTTACGCTCATCAAATAGACCAAGTCCAACCCAAACTCCACGGGTAATATGCATATGATTTATGCGACACAAAGAAACATGCATCCTAACACACCAAGCCAATTTTAATGCGCACAATGCATACTTACCAACAATGCCTCAAAGGCACATCACGCATCAGTAGCCTCTACACAAAAATAGCAGGTCATAGACCCATCACCAAGACCGCAGCCTTTTCACAAAAATAGCAGGTCATAGACCCATCACCAAGACCGCAGCCTTTTCACAAAAATAGCAGGTCACAGACCCATCACCAAGACCGCAACCTTTTCGTCAAATCATCAAGTCCCTATGCGTCACCTAAGGACCAAACAGTGGTGGACTTCAACGCCACTTAAATCAACGGCACTACGGCCAAACTAAAACTCACCAACACTTAGGGACCCATGCGTCACCTAAGTACCAAACGACTTCACCTAAGGATCAACCATTTCCTTGAAGGCTACCCCCACTTCTCGGCACAACACCTAAACAGACCGAAGTCTTCTCACTACAGAGAATGCCCAAAAGGCAACCCCAAACACCACGAGTACAACACAGAAAACGAGGTCATAGACCCAACACTCAACGTCAGTCCCCTTTGGAACCTCACCACTTAAACACATCATCTCTCACAGCTCTAAAGCTGACTTCACACCTCGGACACAGCCCCATGGTTATCGTCCAACTCTCCACTCAATACTCCCACAATCGTAGTTCTCACGCTACCTCAACACCCTCACACTAAACGTAGTGGACTAAACAGTCACTACAAGGACCACAACGTCACCCAGGACTAAAACGTCACCTAGGGACTAAACGGACTATCCCATTTCAAACACTTAAGCGTTTCCAAATACCCAGCACTCCCGATTGCGCTTGCGGCGCGCTAGCATAACCGTGGCTTCGAACGGAACCTCGGCACCATCCCCTGGCACCTCGGCACACGCATCACTCACTTCGGCACACAGGCACTAGACCTCCTCTCTGCACCATAAATCATCTCGGTATCTATACTTATACCACAACTACCTTACTTACTTCACCTTAGTCTTAACACAACTGGGCTACACTACTTCGATTCACCCTCAATCACCTCGGTTCACCACCCTGCTCGCGCTCCACTTATGCGCGCACTACACTTTCAATGGCGCCCTATCCTAGTTACTTCACTTAGGCAACCTATCCTTCCTCACTTCTCTGCCACTCGCCTCAGTTCACTTAGGAACAAATGTAACACCCCAAATAATTTAATTAAGAAATTGATTAAATTGTTTAAGTGTTGCACTATTTTTAATTATATTAAATTATAATATGGTGTTTATAATTTAGTATTTTATTTTAATTAAAGGGAATGGTGGAGGAAATGGAGAGGGTGTAAAAGGGCCCCAAGGTGCGCTTGGCCCAATGTACATATACCCAAAATTGGAATTTGCTCTCATTTGTGAGAAAGGAAGAAAGAGTTGCGAAGAGAGAAGAGAGAGAAGGAAAGAGAGAAATCGGCGCAAACCCTAAGGAGAAGAGGAGAGCTTCTTCGCACCAAGGAGAAAGGAAGGAGAAGGAGATTTGTTGCGGAGGTTTTGTAGGTGACTACGTGAAAGAGCTTCTCTACGGTGTAAAATAAGGTAAGGGGAGTCTCAATCTATAATAGAGGGTATAATAGGTTGTATAGGAGTCATAGTGTCCCTATTGGTTGATAATTGAATGATTGATTGAATTCGATTGAGTGAATTTGATGAAATTGCATGAGAAATTGATTTAGGGCTTAATGTTAGGGTTTATGTGCTTGATTTCGTGTTTTGTGTGAATTGATGTTTGAAATGTGAAATTGAATATGTTAAAATGATTATAGAGTGAATTGGAATGATATATGGTGGTTTGAATTGGAAGGAATTGAGAATTGGGGATTTTTGAGGTATAGGGCGCCAAAGGGCTAGGATTCAGCGCCACATGCACCTTTATGCTGATGAGGCTATGGTGCCAGGTTCTTGCTATCTGGCGCCACTTTGCCGGGAATTGGCGCTGGGTTACTGTTCATGTGCTAGAGTTGTGTTTGTGTGCGAGTGTGTTTCTTGCCGCGGCGCCAAGTTCTTTGGGAAATGGCGCCAGAGCACCGCTTCGAGTCTTTGTGAGTGTGTGTTTGCCGTCCGCGCCGAATGTGGGTATTTTGGGGCCCTGAGTGAAACTTGTATTTACAGGCACATTTGCTCGTGCAAATTTTGTATTCACTGCCCAAATCCAATTTTAAGTGTTTTGGCTCGAATGGTTTTCAGTTGCGGTGTCATTTTGAAAATGTCCCGGTGGGGGTGGTTTTGTGTGTGTAAATGGGGTGGGTTGAGGGAAACTCACATTTCTGAACATATTTTATCGTGCCAAATTTTGTATTCACACCCCAACTTCAATTTTAAGTGTTTTGGCTCGAGTGGTTTCCCAGTTACAGTGTTGTTTTAAAAATGTCTCGGTGGGGTGACTTGGTGTGTGTAAATGGGGTGGGTTGGGTGAAACTTACTTTTCTCGGGCATATTTCATCGTGCCATATTTTGTATTTACTCGCCCAAAAACATTTTTAAACATTTTGGCTCGGGTGGTTTTTGTTTGCAAGTGTTGTGGGTGCTGGGTCATTGGGGCGACAACTGTTGTCTTGCCCAGGCGCTGGCCGTGCCTGTCCGGGTTTGTGTCTAGGTCTGTGCCGCCTGCAGGGCGCCAGACAGCTAGAAAGTGGCGCCAGATGGTCGTGTTGCCACGGGGCGCCAAAGTCTTGAAGTTCTCGGCGCTAGTCTTTGTGCACTGCGGGCGCCGAATGTGGGGAAAACGGCGCCTAGTCTTTGCCAAGTGCCTAAGAGTGTCTTTATTTTGGTCCCTAGGTGACAGCTTGGTCCCTAGATGATTGTTTTGGTCCTAAATGGTGGTTTAGGTCCTTGAGTGAGGTTGAGTACTCTAGATGAGATTAGTCCTTGGGACTTAATGGTGTTGAGAGTGTATAATGAGATGACTGAGAATGCCATGGGGGCATGAGCGGAGGGCCAAGCCATGAGGGCTATGAAATGAGATTGATCTTGAGGTAAGAGTTAGTGCGTGCATTGAGATGTTTTAGAATGTGTGTGTATTGTTACATGGAGTCTCATGCATACATTCTTTACTGCGATCGTAGAGCTTATAAAATGATTGTGAAGCTTCGAGGCGTGGGAGGGCCGCAGAGTCATGAGGACTCCATTATTGATGAGAATGCCGGGAGGGCAAATATTGAGAACGCCGGAGGGCAAATGGTACCACATGCATAACTACATTGCATACATTCTCATGAGTGCATGAATATTATTGAGTGATGATTGGTGTGTTTGATTATGCTGTGAACTGTGATTGTATATACTGCTTATTATCACTTTTATTATATAGTTCGAGACTCACCCTTTCTGTTGTTGTTACCACAGGTAGTCATGAGTGAGGGCTTTCTACCTTCACTACTCCCGAGTCGGTGCTGCTTTCGATCACGATCACGTAGCACCTGGGGTTGGGGTTTAGACCTTTATTTGGTTTGTTTTGCTCATCGTTGAACTTTCATCTTTGTTACACTATGTATTGTTGAGACTTGAGGATTTTCTTTTGAGCTGTAATTTTATTCCGCTGCATGATCTGAGTTTATATCCCACGTTTGTATGGTGTTACGTATTGATTCCTATCTATGAGCTGAATTGGCCGTTTGAGTTGTTTTAAGAGATAAATGTAGCATTCCATTTAAGGAAAAATGATTTTTAAATACTCTGATTTTGATTTAAATTACCGGGTAGAAATGGGGTGTTACATTAGTGGTATCGAGCAAAAGTTCTGTCTGTCAGGCCAAGTGTGTCTGTTTGTCATGTTGTGTATGACGATGACATTAGAGTCTTGAATTAGTTCTCAATGGTTGTTTATCTTTGTAGTGTTAGGTTGATATGGCCGAAAGAGTTGATCTTGCACTTGCCGAGGCGTTGCAAGCCATAGCACAAGTTATGGGGACGCAATGAATCACGAGACCATGATCGCAGCAACATTCCGAGAGAACCCCTACCTTCAGGGGAGTACAACCCGGATGGTGCATTGACTTGGTGAAGGAGATTGAGAGGATCTTCGTGGTGATTAGCCGCACCGATGAGCGCGTAGTTAGGTACAGTACTCATACGTTATCTCAAGAGGCGATGACCGTGGCCGGAGAGCGGTGAGAGGTTGGGTCTTTGCACGAGGAGAGATCACTTGAGGTTTTGTTCAGAAGGAATTCTTGAGAAAGTATTTCCGGAGGACGTTAGAGGTAAGAAAGACACGGAATTCCTTGAACCGAGGCGAGGAAGTATGTCATTCATCGAGTATCTTTGCCAAGTTCACGAGTTGGCCAAGTTCTATCCCCACTATGCCGAGGAAAGTGAAATTGAATTCTCAAAATGCATTAAATTTGAGAATGGATGAGAGTGATATCAAGCGGTGTGGGATATCGTAAGATTAGAGTGTTTGTTGATTTGGTAGATCTGCTGCGGGATTTATGAGGAAGACAAAGAATGCCTCTCTAGGGTCATGAGAGACCGGAGGGGGAAATTCCATAACAGGTAAGCCTTATGAGACGCGTCTGGACAAGGGAAAAAGAGGTATGCGGGTAGTAACAAGTATAATGGTGGAAGCAGTGTCCACCGAGGGTAGGAGGTATCATGAGGGCAAGAAGCCAAGTGGGGAGATGCCCCATCCGATGTTGTGTGTTTCAAGTGTGACAAGCCAGGTCACAAGAGCTTTGATTGTAAGATGGAGGTGAAGAGATGCTTTAAGTGTGGGAAGAATGGTCACATGGCATCCGAGTGTGACCGCAAGGAAGCTGTGTGTTTCAACTGTGGTGAAGTCTGGTCACATTAGCTTCAAGTGTACCAAGCCTAAGAAGGAAAGATCCACCGGGAGAGTGTTTGCATTGGCGAGTTCGAGAGGACCTAATGATATCGTGAGGTACATGTTTCATCTATGATACACCTTTAGTTACTATTATTGACACTGGTGCTACGCACTCTTTTATTGCTTCTCATTTGTCTTTGAAAAGTTGAATTTAGTGTTGTCTACTATGGAGAGAGGATGGTTATCGACACTCCACCTAAGGTCCTGTAACTACTTCTCTAATGTGTGCTAGGTGTCCTCTGTCGGTCTTGGCGGAGAGATTTTACGTTGATCCGATTTGTTTGCCTTTGGGTGGGTTGGAGGTGATTAGGGCATGGATGGTTAGTAGATAACCATGTGCACATCAACTGTTCTAGTAAGTCTGTTAGTTTTCTTCTTCCTGAAGAGGAAGAGTCTGCTTTGCTGTCTGCTGAGCAATTGCGCGGGGTAATGAAAGAGGGTGGTCAGCTGTTTGCTTTGATGGCGTCTATGTCTGCTGAGAACCAAGCTGTAGTTGATGGGTTACAGGTGGTGTGTGAGTTCCCTGAAGTGTTTCCTGATGAGATTCCTAGTGTGCCCCAGAGAGGAAGTTGAGTTCGGGATTGAGCTTGTGTCCAGTACTAGGCACATGTCTATGGCACCGCACTCTGGGATGTCGGCTTCTGAGTTGTCTGAGTTGAAGAAGCAGTTAGAGGAGCTTCTTGAGAAGAAATTTGTGAGGCCTAGTGTGTCACCATGGGGAGCTCCAGTTTTGTTGGTAAAGAAGAAGGATGGGAGTATGCGTCTGTGCGTGGACTACAGACAATTGAATAAAGTAACTATCAAGAATAAGTATCCTCTCCCGAGGATAGATGATCCGATGGATCACCGTGGGTGCTAAAGTGTTTAGCAAGATTGACTTGAGGTCCGGTATCACCAGATTAAGGTGAGGATGAAGACATCCGAAAACAAATGTCGAACGAGGTATGGGCATTATGAGTACTCAGTAATGCCGCTTTGGTGTCACAAATGCACCAGGTGTTTATGGAGTACATGAACCGAATCTTCCATAGCTATCTGGATCAGTTTGTGGTCGTTTTTATTGATGATATCCTGGTGTACTCGAAATCGAGGAAGAGCATGCAGAGCACTTGAGGTTGGTGCTAGAGGTCTTGAAAGAGAGGAAGTTGTATGCCAAGTTGTCAAAGTGTGAGTTATGGTTGCGTGAAGTGAGCTTCTTGGGTCAAATTATATCTGGTGATGGTATAGCTGTGGATCCAAATGCAAGGTTGACGCAGTTGTTGCGCCGGGAGAGCCCAAAGTCCGTGGATCGAGATCGGGAGTTTCTTAGAGTTGGCTGCTATTGTGTTTGTACTGAAAATTTGGAGACACTACCTCTATGGTACCAGATTCGAAGTGTTCAGTGATCACAAGAGTCTGAAGTACTTGTTTGACCAGAAGGAGCTGAATATGAGACAGAGGCGTTGGTTAGAGCTGCTGAAGGATTATGATTTCGGCTTGAACTATCACCCCGGCAAAGCTAATGTCGTGGCTGATGCTTTAAGTCGGAAAACTTTGCATATGTCAGCTATGATGGTGAGGGAATTGGAGTTGATTGAGCAATTCCGTGACTTGAGTCTGGTTTGTGAGGTGACACCCCAGAGTGTCAGATTGGGTATGCTGAGGATTGGGAATGACTTCTTGGTTAGTATCAGAGACGCCCAGAAGTTAGATGTGAAGCTGGTAGACTTGCTGGTTGCTGGTGAGCAAGCTGTTGATGGGGATTACAGGTTGGATTCCCAGGGTGTGTTGAGATTCGGGGACGAAATTTGTGTTCGGATGATCTTTGAGTTGAAGAAGATGATACTTGAGGAGAGCCATAGGAGTAAGTTGAGCATTCATCCAGTGCTACTAAGATGTATCATGATCTGAAGAAACTGCTTTGGTGGCACAGTATGAAGAGAGATGTAGCACAATTTGTTTATGCATGTTTGACTTGCCGAAGTCAAAGATTGAGCATCGAAGCTGCGGGGCTGATGCAACCTTTAGAGATTCCTAATGGAAGTGGGACAGATTTCCATGGACTTTGTGGATCTGGGTTGCCAAATCTTGTGAGAGGTCTCGACACTATTTGGGTGATTGTGGATAGGTTGACCAAGTCCGCTCATTTTATTCCTATCAACATCACCTATCCATGTGCCAAAGTTGGCTAGAATATACATTCGGTGATTGTGAAGCTTCATGGAGTTCAAAGAGTATTGTGTCGGACGAGACACCGAGGTTTACATCGGAGTTTTGGGAAGCTTGCGCAGAGGCTTTGGGGTCCAAGTGAGGTTGAGTTCACTTATCATCCTCGGTCGATGGTCGAGACGCAGAGAACCATCCAGATCTTTGGAGGATCTTTTGAGAGCTTGTGTGCTAGAGCGGGGAGGTGCGTGGGATACACATCTCCCACCGATTGAGTTCACTTATAATAATGTACAGCTATCATTCGAGCATGTGGATGACTCCTTTTGAGGCAATCAGTATGGGCGGAGGTGCGGAGACTCCTTTGTGTTGGCATGAGTCCGGGAGAGTGTTGTTCTTGGACCGAGTTGGTTAGGGAGACTACGGAGAAAGTGAAAATGATCGAGAGAAAATGAAAGTGTCCTGCAGCCGCGAGAAAAGTTACCATGATAGGAGGAGAAAGGACTTGGAGTTCCAGTCGTGAGCATGTGTTCTTGAGGGTCACGCCTATGGTAGTGTTGGGCGTGCTCTCAAGGCAAAGAAGTTAACTCCAAGGTTTATTGGGCCGTGCGGATCACCGAGAGGTTGGAAAGGTTGCTTATAGGGTGGCTTTGCCGCCTAATCTTCGAACTTGCACGATGTCTTCCACGTGTCACGGCTTTCTAATATATTCCGCACTGCCTTCTTATAACGCCCAAAAATAATTCGGGTATTTATTTAATTAAGTTAGTTAGGTGTTACGTTGGTTAATTACGTTAAAATAATAATGGAGTGTTTGATTTAAGTCTTTGAGTGGTGGGTAGTAAAGAAGGAGTATGGAAACAATAAAAGGAGGTGTAAAAAAGGGCCCAATGTGCCCGGGCCCAAGAGAAGAATGCCTAGGGTTTAGGTTTGGTCTCAATGCACAAAGAAAGAAAAGAAGGAAAACCTAGAGAGAGGGGAGAGAAGAAGAGCACGGTGGGAGAGGGAGAAAGAAAACGAAGAGGAGGAAGAGGAAAGGAGAGAGAACACGGCGCAAAGAGAAGGAAAAGAAAGGGGAAGCTCGAGTTCGTTGTGTTGTCGTGGTTTCAAATGCGTGTCTTCAATCGTCTTCTCGAGACTTACGTTTAAGAGGTAAGGGGTGAGCGTTTCGTTTAACATAATTGGGTATAGATAGGGTTTTGTGGAGTTTTGATGTCATTGTAATGTGATTTGATGATTATTGGTGTTTTGATGAATTAGTGATGTTGTTTGGTGAATTTTGATGTTATTGTAATGTGATTTGATGATTTTGATTGTTTTGAGAGGATTGAGTGTGTGATGATATCAAGTGGTGATTTTGATTGTTTTGAGGTGATTGAGTATGTGATGATAAATCTTGATGATGTTGATGAATTTTGATGATGTTTGCAATGCATGATTGCTTTGTGTTCGGTTGTAAAGCATAAGATTGCTGCTGGGTGTGTCTTGGAAATCGATTCCTTGCTTTCCAAATGTATAGTAAAAATCGATTCCTTGCTTTCCAAAATGTAGAATAGAATCGATTCCTTGCTTTCCAAAATGTAGAGTAGAATCGATTGCTTGCTTTCAAGTTATAGAGTCAAGAATCGATTGCTTGCTTTCCAAAGGTGGTGTCCAAATCGATTTCTTCTTTCAAATATAGAGCCAACAATCGATTCCTTGCTTTCCAAAGGTGGTGTCCAAATCGATTTCTTCTTTCAAATATAGAGCCAACAATCGATTCCTTGCTTTTAAAAGGTAGAGTCCAAAATCGATTTCTTGCTTTCAATAGGGAGCCAAGAATCGATTGCTTGCTTTACTTGCTTTCTTCACGTTTTTGAAAAATTCATATCTTGAGAACCGGGAACCCGATTGAGGTGTTCTAAGATGCGTTGGAAAGCTTATTCAGAGGCCTAACTGAATATTCTATTTTTAAGGCAAAATAAACCGTTTATTGTTGCTGTACTTATTAAGTAAAAGGTGCTGTTTATGAAAATGCGATTATTATGTTTATTTTGCTGTAAGAGGTTATACTACTAGTGTACTCCTTGACTATGGCTAGACTGTGGTTTACCACTAAGGCCAGAAATTTCTTTCATTGGTGTATTTACAAGGGCATCATCGAGAACCTTGCAAATGTGGCCAATGCCTTTTACAAGTGGTACCGCATTACGAGTAATCCCATAGTCAATCAGTGCACTATTTTATAACACCCTAATCTAAAAGACAAATGAAGTATATATATATATATATATATATATACGTATTGAATGATGATGAGGATATGTGTGTTATGATGATGTAATATGAACAACGATGTTTTTGCGAAGAATGTACTCTATGAGTAATTGCTTGATGATGATGTATTATGATTCGTGATGATTGATGACGTGTAAATTCTATGAGTATAATTATGGTGATGATGTATAATGATTGCGATGATTTGCGAAGGAATACACTCTACGAGTGTTTTATGATGACATGCCTTGAGTGGTTATTTCTTTTATGATGACATGCCTTGAGTGGTTAGTTCTTTTATGATGACATGCCTTGAGTGGTTATTTCTTTTATGACGATGATGATGAGTACCCCGAGTGAGTGTTGATTGAGTTGCACATGTGTTATAGAGTCTCATGGCATGTGCATACTATGACTAATATTGATGATGTTATGCCTTGAGTGGTTTTTCTTCTATGATGAAGATATGCCTTGAGTGGTTTTTAAAGATGATATGGTACCATCATGCATATACACTGGTGGGGGTTGCATCTTCATGCATAATCATGACTGTGTACTGTTGTTGTATGTGATTGGAGCTGGGGTTGAGTGATTGCAATGTAGTGATGATGTTAATGTTGTATAATTGCCTGTGCCATTTCCTCTGATTATATATT
The DNA here is from genome assembly GCA_020916435.1 of Oxytropis ochrocephala. Lineage (NCBI taxonomy): Eukaryota > Viridiplantae > Streptophyta > Magnoliopsida > Fabales > Fabaceae > Oxytropis > Oxytropis ochrocephala. The sequence goes on along the minus strand of CM037093.1, from coordinate 62,976,614 downwards.
TGATTATGTTTATCTCGAAATTCTCACCCTTCGCTTGGAATGTTGCTCTATCGTGGCAACGCCGCAGTGATCGCGAAGGAAGGAACTCTTGCCTTCCTTGTTTAGTCATTGGGAAGTCTTAGAGCCGCTCGATACGATACCGTAGCACCTAGGGGCGTAGTTGAAGTTGTTAGTTTATTAATTAACTGTTCTATGATTATGTTAATGATGTGAGACGTGTTTGAGCGTTGTTTAGTGAGCTATTGTTATTTCCGCTGCGACGAGATTATTTTTGAGGTTTAAATTTTATGACATGAGGAGTTTTATAAATGACGACGTGGCACTTCTTTTCTATCGATTAAATTTGTATTTTTGAAAAAGAAATTACTCACGATAATGACGCGTAAATTGAGGGTAGAAAAGGGGTGTTACATTAGTGGTATCGAGAGCGATTCGGTCCAATCCGCCAAGTTGTCGATGTCGAGTCTAGTTATCTCCCAGTCTTGGTACTCGTTCTAACTATAATTTGTGTTGCGGTGATTAGTTTGAATTGGCGAGACGTATGACCGCTATTGTTATCTACCGTGTTGCTTGTTGTCTTATTACTACTATGTGTGTGTTTGCTCCGAGTACTTCGTGTATGACCGAATGTGTTGCTTGGTGTGTTTTCCGTGTCTCTCGTCGATTTTCGACGAAGACTTTGTGGTGGATTTTGTTGTTTGTCGTTGGGTGTTTTTGGTATTGTTGATGAATTAATGATGTTGCCTGGTGATTGAGCATATGAGATGATGAGTTGGATTTCGATTTGGGTGATTATGTAGGGTAGAGGTCGATTTTTAGTATATATGGTGAGAACATGTGATTGAACCATTTTTGAACTTAAACTCAAGATGTGATGTAAAATATGTGTCATTCTAGTTAGGATCGTGACATATGTGATGATTAACGATATGTTTGGGTAATAGGACGTGACTGACAATGGTTTGACGGGTGTTGGATGTGGGGGTTTAACTTGTGTGTGTTGCTGTTCTTCTTTGAAAATAAAATTGTTGCGGTTAGCCATTAAAATTGTTGCTGTTAACCATTAAAATTGTTGCTGTTAGCCATTAAAAATAGTTGCTGTTTGCTGTTTAATTATATCAATGAGCTGCTGTTTTTATGAACAAAAATACTGCTGTTTTACAACAAATGAGGCAATCGCTTTTCTGCAGTAAACACACTTTGCTTCGCCTGCCGTTTCGCGCTAAAAGAGCCACCGCTTTCACTTTGTTTTTGGCTCGAAAATACTCTTTGCTTGGTTCGAAAATTCTGCTTTGTTTTTCCACGCTTGTTTTCTCATTGCTTTACATCGTTACGCCCCAAAAAGGTCATCGCTTTCACTCTGTTTATTCAGTAGGTGAACCGAAATTTTCTGCGTTTTTTTTTTATGAGAGGGTGTGTAATGTGGCTGTTTTTATAAATAAAGTGGTTGATGTTTTACTTCTGTTTTGCAATTTAAACGTGATGCTATCCAAGCATGGAAATGAGATGTTTTTCCAAGATTTCAAATACATGGTTACCCGAATTTTTAATGTGTTGTCTCTTGGAACTTGAAGATGTGTTACTAAAAATGTAGGGTGATTTTACTTAAGATTGACGGGTGTATAGATGAGAAATGAAATTGGAGACGTTTTGAAAATGGATTGATGTTTTGAAAATCGGTATCCTATACATCCCCACGGGTGTATAGGCGCCAAATTCTAAGTGTGGGTGAACTTCGAGCTCGGGGCATATTTTACCGTGCCATCTTTTTTATGCGTTCAAGTGCCCAAACTCAATTTTAAACATTTTGGCTCGAGTGGTTTTGTTTTTGCACTTGTCATTTTTGAGATGTGTATAGGCGCCGCTTATATTGTGATCTTTGTTTGATGCCGTGGTGCTATTTGTTTGTGTTATGATGCTGTTTAATGTTGTGATGTTGGTGCTGGTACACCTTGTGTGTTAGTGTTGTTGTTGGGCAATTATTGATGTCCTCATCGCTTGAATAAATATAAAATGATAGTGTAACGACGGGGGTCTAAGGACCAAAGCGACGAGTTAATGATGTTGATGATGATGGGCTGAGATTTTATTGTTGACGGGTGTTAGTGTTGTTGTGCGGTACCACTTAGATGGTTATTAAAATGATGCAATGAGTTCGAGGGTAAAAATCATGATGAAATCGAGGAATGCGGTGATAGTGATACTGAGAATAACAATTAAGTTGTTGTTTGCTGTTTATCAAAGAGAGCGTTGCTAATGTGCAAAATAAAATGTTGCTGTTTTTCTACAATTAAAGGTGCTGAATTCTTCAAATGTTAATGTGATGTTTACTAAAACTTGAAGTGCTATTTTTGTAAATCTTAAAACTGCTGTTTTTCCCACAAATAAGAGTGCTATCATCTCAAATTCAAGGGTGTTGTTGATTAAAATAAGAGTGATGTTTTCTTCAATTTAATTGTCTTTGCTTTTAAAATTTAAAGGTGCCGCCTCCCATATTTAAGGGTGATGTTTCCTATTTTGCAAGTCTTTCTTTGCTTTATGTGGTTCTTTTGCCGTTTTTATAAATAAAGAGCTGTTGTTTTGCATGTTGTTCTTGTTGTTATTTTTGCGAATAAAGGATGCTGTTTCCTTAAGTTTATAGGTACTGTTTTATGAACTCACAGGTACCGTTTCGAAAATCTAAGAGGACTGTTTTTCCTATTTTTCTTTAGTACTGTTACTGTTACTTTGGAGTTTTGGCTTAATGCCTATTTATTTTTGGAGTTGTTGTGTTGCTTGCTGGGTGATTGATGTGGTGTGTGCTTCACTTTGGTGAAGTTATGATGTGTTGTTGGTGTTATAATCGTAGCTAAGTTCGATCATAGCGTGAGAACCAAAGAAACGGGGAGAGGTGAAGGTTAGGTGTGTAAGGTGACGTAGGAGCCGAGGTGTAGTTACCTGACTATAAGCGGGTCAAAATATATGGAAGTCGACGTATAAGTGTGACGGCGTGCGTGTTGCAAAGTTATCGAAGTATGTGGGTGTCGGAAGTGTGAGTCGAAGGAATGTGTACGTCAAAGTTACATGTTGTACTTGGTGTCGGGGTGAAGTGTCGTGCGCGGTGGTGCGCCTAAGGGTAGTTGTTGAAGTGTGGTGAGTACAAGCTTAAGTGTAGATGTATGTAGAAGCTAGGGTGGTTGAACCATAGAGTGCCTATGCGCGTATGGGTGACAAGAAGATTGAGTCTTGTTTCGTGAGTTGGAGTAAATTTTCGAGGACGAAAAATATTCTAAGTGGGGAGAGTTGTAACGCCCAAAAATAATTCGGGTATTTATTTAATTAAGTTAGTTAGGTGTTACGTGGGTTAATTACGTTAAAATAATAATGGAGTGTTTGATTTAAGTGATGAGTGGTGGGTAGTAAAGAAGGAGTATGGAAACAATAAAAGGAGGTGTAAAAGGGCCCAATGTGCCCGGGCCCAAGAGAAGAATGCCTAGGGTTTAGGTTTGGTCTCAATGCACAAAGAAAGAAAAGAAGGAAAACCTAGAGAGAGAGGGAGAGAAGAAGGGCACTACTGGGAGAGGGAGAAGAAAACGAAAAGGAGGAAGAGGAAAGGAGAGAGAACACTACAAGAGAAGAGAAGGAAAAGAAAGGGAAGCCGAGTTCATTGTGTTGTCGTGGTTTCAGACGTGTCTTCAATCGTCTTCACTGAGCTTACGTTTAAGAGGTAAGGGTGAGCGTTTACGCTTAACATAATTGGGTATAGATAGGGTTTTGTGGAGTTTTGATGTCATTGTAATGTGATTTGATGATTATTGGTGTTTTTGATGAATTAGTGATGTTGTTTGGTGAATTTTGATGTTATTGTAATGTGATTTGATGATTTTGATTGTTTTGAGAGGATTGAGTGTGTGATGATATCAAGTGGTGATTTTGATTGTTTTGAGGTGATTGAGTATGTGATGATAAATCTTGATGATGTTGATGAATTTTGATGATGTTTGCAATGCATGATTGCTTTGTGTTCTGGTTGTAAAGCATAAGATTCTTCTTTGGGTGTGTCTTGGAAATCGATTCCTTGCTTTCCAAATGTATAGTAAAAATCGATTCCTTGCTTTCCAAAATGTAGAATAGAATCGATTCCTTGCTTTCCAAAATGTAGAGTAGAATCGATTGCTTGCTTTCAAGTTATAGAGTCAAGAATCGATTGCTTGCTTTCCAAAGGTGGTGTCCAAATCGATTTCTTCTTTCAAATATAGAGCCAACAATCGATTCCTTGCTTTCCAAAGGTGGTGTCCAAATCGATTTCTTCTTTCAAATATAGAGCCAACAATCGATTCCTTGCTTTTAAAAAGGTAGAGTCCAAAATCGATTTCTTGCTTTCAATAGGGAGCCAAGAATCGATTGCTTGCTTTACTTGCTTTCTTCACGTTTTTGAAAAATTCATATCTTGAGAACCGGGAACCCGATTGAGGTGTTCTAAGATGCGTTGGAAAGCTTATTCAGAGGCCTAACTGAATATTCTATTTTTAAGGCAAAATAAACCGTTTATTGTTGCTGTACTTATTAAGTAAAATGTGCTGTTTATGAAAATGCGATTATTATGTTTATTTTGCTGTAAGAGGTTATACTACTAGTGTACTCCTTGACTATGGCTAGACTGTGGTTTACCACTAAGGCCAGAATTTCTTTCATTGGTGTATTTACAAGGGCATCACTGAGAACCTTGCAAATGTGGCCAATGCCTTTTGCAAGTGGTACCAGTTACCTGAGTAATCCCATAGTCAATCAGTGCACTATTTTATAACACCCTAATCTAAAAGACAAATGAAGTATATATATATATATATATATATACGTATTGAATGATGATGAGGATATGTGTGTTATGATGATGTAATATGAACAACGATGTTTTTATGAAGAATGTACTCTATGAGTAATTGCTTGATGATGATGTATTATGATTCGTGATGATTGATGACGTGTAAATTCTATGAGTATAATTATGGTGATGATGTATAATGATTGCGATGATTTGCGAAAGGAATACACTCTCTACGAGTGTTTTATGATGACATGCCTTGAGTGGTTATTTCTGTTATGATGACATGCCTTGAGTGGTTAGTTCTTTTATGATGACATGCCTTGAGTGGTTATTTCTTTTATGACGATGATGATGAGTACCCCGAGTGAGTGTTGATTGAGTTGCACATGTGTTATAGAGTCTCATGGCATGTGCATACTATGACTAATATTGATGATGTTATGCCTTGAGTGGTTTTTCTTCTATGATGAAGATATGCCTTGAGTGGTTTTTAAAGATGATATGGTACCATCATGCATATACCCTGCTGGGGGTTGCATCTTCATGCATAATCATGACTGTGTAATCGTTGTTGTCCGTGATTGAGCCGGGGAGTGATTGCAATGTAGTGATGATGTTAATGTTGTATAATTGCTCGTGCCATTTCCTCCGATTATATATTTGATTATGTTTATCTCAAATTCTCACCCTTCGCTTGGAATGTTGCTCTATCGTGGCAACGCCGCAGTGATCGCGAAGGAAGGAACTCCATCGCCTTCCTTGTTTAGTCGCTTGGGAAGTCTTAGAGCCGCTCTATACCGTAGCACCTAGGGGCGTAGTTGAAGTTGTTAGTTTATTAATTAACCGTTCTATGATTATGTTAATGATGTGAGACGGTTTGAGCGTTGTTTAGTGAGCTATTGTTATTTCCACGCGACGAGATTATTTTTGAGGTTTAAATTTTATGACATGAGGAGTTTTATAAATGACGACGTGGCACTTCTTTTCTATCGATTAAATTTGTATTTTTGAAAAAGAAATTACTCGATAATGATGCGTAAATTGAGGGTAGAAAAGGGGTGTTACACGTCTCATGTGATTCACATGGATGATGTGGAGGTACGTGAGAACCTCACTGTGGAAACTATGCCAGTGAGGATTGATGATAGAGAAGTGAAGGTGTTGAGAGGGAAAGACATTGCCTTGGTCAAGGTAGTGTGGTTGGGAGCCGCCGGTGAGAGTATGACTTGGGAGCCGGGAGAGCAAGATGCGGAGTCTTATCCAGAGTTATTTGACTCGTGTATGAATTTCGAGGACGAAATCTCCTAAGTGGGGGAGAGTTGTAACACCCCAAATAATTTAATTAAGAAATTGATTAAATTGTTTAAGTGTTGCACTATTTTTAATTATATTAAATTATAATATGGTGTTTATAATTTAGTATTTTATTTTATTTAAAGGGGAATGGTGGAAGAAATGGAGAGGGGTGTAAAAGGGCCCAAGGTGCGCTTGGCCCAATGTACATATACCCAAAATTGGAATTTGCTCTCATTTGTGAGAAGGAAGAAAGAGTTGCGAAGAGAGAAGAGAGAAAGGAAGAGGAAATCGCGCAAACCCTAAGGAGAAGAGGAGAGAGCTTCGCACCAAGGAGAAAGGAAGGAGAAGGAGATTTGTTGCGGAGGTTTTGTAGGTGACTACGTGAAAGAGCTTCTCTACGGTGTAAAATAAGGTAAGGGGAGTCTCACTCTATAATAGAGGGTATAATAGGTTGTATAGGAGTCATAGTGTCCCTATTGGTTGATAATTGAATGATTGATTGAATTCGATTGAGTGAATTTGATGAAATTGCATGAGAAATTGATTTAGGGCTTAATGTTAGGGTTTATGTGCTTGATTTCGTGTTTTGGTGTGAATTGATGTTTGAAATGTGAAATTGAATATGTTAAAATGATTATAGAGTGAATTGGAATGATATATGGTGGTTAGAATTGGAAGGAATTGAGAATTGGGGATTTTTGAGGTATAGGCGCCAAAGTATTAGGATTCTCGCGCCTGTGCAATCGTAGCGAGCAGGCTATGGTGTGCCGTGTGTTCTTTATCCCGGGCGCCACTTTGCCGGGAATTGGCGCTGGTTATCGCTCATGTGCTAGAGTTGTGTTTGTGGTGCAGTGCTCTGCCAGCGCCAAGTTCTTTGGGAAATGGCGCCAGCAGCAATCGCTTCGAGTCTTTGTGAGTGTGTGTTTGCCGTCCGCGCCTGAATGTGGGTATTTTGGGGCCCTGTGAGTGAAACTTGTATTTCTGGGCACATTTGCTCGTGCCAAATTTTGTATTCACCTGCCCAAATCCAATTTTAAGTGTTTTGGCTCGAATGGTTTTCTGGTTGCAGGTGTCATTTTGAAAATGTCCCGGTGGGGGTGGTTTTGTGTGTGTAAATGGGGTGGGTTGAGGGAAACTCAAATTTCTCGAACATATTTTATCAGTACAAATTTTGTATTCACCGCCCAACTTCAATTTTAAGTGGTTTGGCTCGAGTGGTTTCCTGGTTACAGGTGTTGTTTTAAAAATGTCTCGGTGGGGGTGACTTGGTGTGTGTAAATGGGGTGGGTTGGGTGAAACTTACTTTTCTGGGCATATTTCACCGTGCCATATTTTGTATTTACTCGCCAAAAACATTTTTAAACATTTTGGCTCGGGTGGTTTTTGGTTTGCAAGTGTTGTGGGTGTTGGGTCGGTTGGGGCGCTTAACTCGTACGCCAGTGGCGCTGGCCGGTGCCCGGTCCGGGTTTGTGTCTAGGTCCAGCCGCCGCCAGGCTGGTGTGTTGCCACTGTGGGGCGCCAAAGTCTTGAAGCCTCGCGCGCTAGTGCCGTGTGTTGCACCGGGGGCGCTGCATCGTGGGGAAAATGGCGCCTAGTCTTTTGCCAAGTGCCTAAGAGTGTGTTTGTTTTGGTCCCTAGGTGACGCTTTGGTCCCTAGATGATTGTTTTGGTCCTAAATGGTGGTTTAGGTCCTCGAGTGAGGTTGAGTACTCTAGATGAGATTAGTCCTCGGGACTTAATGGTGTCGAGAGTGTATAATGAGATGACCGAGAATGCCATGGGGGCATGAGTCGAGGCCAAGCCATGAGGCTATGAAATGAGATTGATCATCGAGGTAAGAGTTAGTGCGCGTGCATTGAGATGTTTGAGAATGTGTGTGTATTGTTACATGGAGTCTCATGCATACATTCTACCGCGGGTCGTAGAGCTTATAAAATGATTGTGAAGCCCGAGGGGCCGAGGCCGGGCGAGTCATGAGGACTCCATTATTGATGAGAATGCCGAGGGCAAATATTGAGAACGCCGAGGGCAAATGGTACCACATGCATAACTACATTGCATACATTCTCATGAGTGCATGAATATTATTGAGTGATGATTGGTGTGTTTGATTATGCCGTGAATCGTGATTGTATATACCGCTTATTATCACTTTTATTATATAGTTCGAGACTCACCCTTTCTCATTGTTGTTACCACGTGTAGTCATGAGTGAGGGCTTTCTACCTTCACTACTCCCGAGTCGGTCCGCTTCGATACGTAGCACCTGGGGGGTTGGGGTTTAGACCTTTATTTGGTTTGTTTTGCTCATCGTTGAGCTTTCATACTGCTACACTATGTATTGTTGAGACTTGAGGATTTTCTTTTGAGCCGTAATTTTATTCCGCCGCATGATCCGAGTTTATATCCCACGCTTGTATGGTGTTACGATATTGATTCCTATCTATGAGCCGAATTGAATGCTTTGAGTTGTTTTAAGAGATAAATGTAGCATTCCATTTAAGGAAAAATGATTTTTAAATACTCGATTTTGATTTAAATTACCGGGTAGAAATGGGTGTTACATCTTTTTATGTATCAGCCAGTCCATCGCAGTGCGCCACCCCAAATACTTATTACCTCACGATCTTTTCTACCCCCTTGTAGAATTTTTGCCTTCCGTGGGATTCAACCTTGTACATGGGGCTCAAATACAAAGTTCCACTCTTTCCCACTACCAATTGAGCCGACAAGGGGGGGTAAAAGATCGTGAGGTAATAGCGCCGGGTGGCCGGGCCATGTGGGACCCGGGTCAAGTTATAACAACCCCATCTTCATCCACCTCGGCAACCACGCCCAAAGAACTACACTCCCGCGCATAGATCCACGCTACACTTCAAGAATCACCTCGGTATACCCACGCTACACCTCGGCAACTACAAGTCGACTCCCACATTGGGTCTTAGCCACACTTACACCTCATCGCCATTTACCTGGTTTCTACCTCTGCTACCACCTACGCTTACACTTAGAACATCACCTCTTCAACATTCACCTCACCTACTATCTATGGTTACACTTAAGAACAATACCTCATCTCTACAACTACCTCGCTTTGCCTCTGTTATACTCACAACACCCTGGCGCACCTCATTGCACCTCGGATACACACCTTACCCTTCGCTTTCCACTACACAACACCTTGGCGCACCATATTGCACCTCTGATACACATCCTATCTTCCATCGCACCTACACCTCAACACATACACACCTCGAGATATACACCCTATACCTCAAAGAATACTAGTTTAGACGTCCATACACTACACTTCATCCACTACACATAGGCTTATTCACAACTCACTTCATCATCTACACTTAGTCACTTCACACCTACCCACACAACTTCACCTTGATTACTACACTTAGGCACAATACACCTAAGCACTCACCTCATCTCGGCCACTACACTTAGGCACACTACACCTAAGCACTCACCTCACCTCGGCTTATACAACACAACACCTCTGTGCACTCTTTGCACCCTGGCTTCTCTACTCACGACACGTTAAGCTTCACTACACTTACTATTCAACGCACCTAAACCACAGTACACTCACCTCGGTTTACACTCCCTTATCCTTCGTCTCCTATACATCATCCCTTATGCTCCGTCACCTATATTCAACACTTACGCATTGGCACACATACGCCTCACTTCTAAGTACACCTAGGTATTATGTACACTACATCTTGGCCACAACACCTCGGCATATCCACTCTACACCTCGGCAAGTACAATTCGATACCTATACTTAGTATCATATACCCTTATCTCGGCTCCTATGACTCGTTAGTTACACTTTGACACATTACGATCATCCCTTAGGCTTCGATACACTTGTCGTTACACACTCCTATCTTGACATACTTACATCTCGGTAGGATTGCACTGTAACTTAACGCCTGCACCTCAGAACTATACTTAGGTAAATTTATACTATACACCTCGTCAATCAGGTCTCTATCTACACGCCTAGTCTACCTCTTCCTTCCCTTCTCTAGTTCTCACGCTAGGATCATACTTAAGTACACTATTATCCACCTATACCTTCAAAACTGGTTCATCACTCCTTAAGAACTTCACGAAGGTTACAACACTCACACCAGCTCACTGGGACTGAGAGTTTCTCAGCTCCCATTCCTCTCTGTTGTCTCTCATAGGATCTACTCAACATCAATACATCACAACTCCACCGGAGTGGAACTAAGACACAACTTCAAAACACATCAAACACACAAAACATACAAGGCAAAATTTCTCGTAAATCATTCCTGTAGTCTACTCACGCATAACACACATCATATAATCTATTATAGATGAAAGAGAGAGCCCCCTAACCTCAAAAGATTGAAGAAGTAGCACTCTCTCCACCAAGCCTTCCCGATCCACCAAGAATCACCAACCATCACCAACATTCCAGCTCCTCCTCCTTGGCATTGAGCTCTTCCACGCCAAGCTTCCTCTTCCTCTCTCTAAAACTATCTCACCTGCTCTACTCGGCATATCTCGATCGGGCTTGAGTAGAACACACTCTCTTCACCAAAACCTCCAGCTTAACACTCACAACAACTCTTCTCCTTTGATTCCGAGCTCCTCCCATGCCAACGTTTCTCCTTCTTCTCTCTGTAAGTGATCTCACCTACCAACTTCTCTCTCTACTTTCCCTTTGACTTTTCTAAGATTTTTGTTGGAAATGGAATGTCTCCTCTCCTTCGACACTTCCCTTTTAAGGCATACAAATGGGCTAAATTCATGGATCATGGGCCTAACTCTCATGGGCCTCTAATTACACTCCTCCATCACTTGCACTACTCCTCTTTTAATTAAATTACCACTCCCCTTTTACTAACCACCACTCCTCATTTAAATCAAATACCTCTTAAATACCCTAAAACTCCAATTAATCCTTTGACTTAACCAAATGTTGTAAGCCTTAAAGAACCCACTAAATAAATAATTGAATTATATTTGGGGCGCATAACTCTCCCCCCACTTAGAATATTTTCGCCCTCTAAAATCTCCTCAATTACATGAACATACTAGTTCTATCAATCTATTTCTTGCTCCCAACTATCAACAACACCTCCTTGTACACTTAGGACTAGGACATACACACCTCTCTACACCTTTACTTTGTACCAAAACTCTATTCTCAGGTTACCAAAGTCTCACTCGATTATTTAAACTCCATTAATTTATCGTTAGGGAACTACACCATAGCAATCATTTAAGGTACTAATGCTCCTATCTTACGTCAATCTACATCCAAACCACAAACAATGCCTTCCTCAAATTTCTAAGATTCCTATTCTTCGTGACTCGAATTCTAATCCTCTAATCATCAAAGTTACACACTATCATCCGTGATCCTATATAGGTACTCCTCGACTACCATACTTTTAAGAACAATTTTTCTACCTTAGGCTTTCCGTAAACCATATTTCTAAACTTTTTCCAAAAGGCATGCTCTATTTTCTTGGCATGAACTTCAAACCCAAAGTGTCAATCCTTATTCTTACATCTCCTACTATCAACCCCCAAATCAAAACTCAAACATCCATAAGGCACCTATTTATCTAAAAATTAATAGTCAACCAAACTTGCACACACCACTCAATCAATCAAGTTGAAATTAGTACATATTCAAAATTTATAATAACTACGAAGTTATTGTCACCTCTTTCATTGGGAATGAGTTATCGTGGTGATCACCCCCTCTCCTACTCACGCATCCAATTTAGTTAAGGTCACAAAACTACGCTCTTTTCAAAATTTACACCTTTCACATTGAAGGACTTTAACGCAGCCCGCAGTACGAAAAGCGCCGCCACGACTCCTACTACGCTGACGCCGCTAAAATGCTCTTCTAATCACACATACCTCACTTAATACAAACAATAATACAAGCAACTACAAGCAATACTACAATTATCACCGCAAACAACCAAACAAAATCTACAACAAAGTCTCTCGCTGAGATCGACAAGGATCTCTCGAGACACTACGATCGACAAACTTGGCCGATTGCATCGAACCGCTCTGATACCAACAATGTAACACCCTTACTCTTAATACTATAATTTATAAAATCGAGTTCAAAAATCGCTTTCTTTTCAAAGATACATCCTCGCGGGAATGCTACGCTCATCAAACATCACTTTCACTTAGCCAATAATACTTTTCATTAATAAAATATAATTGCGTGATATATAGCACGACTTAAATGGGGCGAACCTCAAAATTCTAATACATCAATCTATTACACTCAACACTAATCTTAAACAACTAATAGACTACCCGGCTCCCCGCCTCGACGTCACAGAGCAAGACGCCACAACTAGACCGAGGAAAGAAAGGACCTTCACTCAGATCACCGCACATCACCTGCTTGTCGCCACGAGAGCAGTAACATAAAAATACTAGGGTGAGTCTCTTTTCATAAATAATAAAATGTATGATAAACATTATGCTAGAGAAAGACAACTAGAAACACTGTAACAACTCGGCCTGAACACTCACACAGCACTCACGCCACACCACTTCAACTCACCTTCAATAAACACATCAACAAGCGTATGAGTATATGCATGAAATGCAACCCAAACTCCACTGTAATATGCATGTGGATCCATAAGGCCAAGTCTTCTCGCTTCATCAATAAGACCAAGTCTTCGCTTCATCAAATAGACCAAGTCCAACCCAAACTCCACTGTAATATGCATATGATTTATGCGACACAAAGAAACATGCATCCTAACACACCAAGCCAATTTTAATGCGCACAATGGATACTTACCAACAATGCCTCAAAGGCACATCACCAGATCGCAGCCTCTACACAAAAATAGCAGTCATAGACCCATCACCAAGACCGCAGCCTTTTCACAAAAATAGCGGTGTCATAGACCCATCACCAAGACCGCAAATTTTCACAAAAATAGCGGTGTCACGCACTCCATCACCAAGACCGCAGCCTTTCTTCAAATCATCAAGTCCCTATGCGCCACCTAAGGACCAAACAAAGGTGGACTTCAACGCCACTTAAATCAACCGCACTACGGCCAAACTAAAACTCACCAACACTTAGGGACCCATGTGTCACCTAATACCAAACGACTTCACCTAAGGATCAACCATTTCCTTGAAGGCTACCCCCACTTCTAAGACAACACCTAAACAGACCAAGTCTTCTCACTACAGTAGAATGCCCGTAAGGCAACCCCAAACACCACGAGTACAACACAGTAAAACGAGGTCATAGACCCAACACTCAACGCCACCCCTTTGGAACCTCACCACTTAAACACATCATCTCTCACAAACTAAAGTCGACTTCGCACTCCTGACACAAACCCCATGGTTATCGGGCCCAACCCTCCACTCAATACTCCCACAATCGTAGTTCTCACGCTACCTCAACACACTCACACTAAACGTAGTGGACTAAACAAATACTACAGGACCACAACGTCACCTAGACTAAAACGCCACCTGGGGACTAAACGGACTATCCCATTTCAAACACTTAAGCGCTTCCAAATACCAAAAGCACTCCTAGTTGCGCTCGCAACACCATGCGCAATCGTGGGCTTCGAACGGAACCTCGCACCATCCCCGCACCTCGGCACACGCATCACTCACTTCGCACACAGCACTAGACCTCCTCTCTCACACCATAAATCATCTCAGATCTATACTTATACCACAAGTACCTTACTTACTTCACCTTAGTCTTAACACAACCGGGCTACACTACTGATTCACCCTCAATCACCTCGGCTCACCACCCTGGCCACGCTCCACTTAGGCGCGCACTACACTTTCAATGGCGCCCATCCTAGTTACTTCACTTAGGCAACCTATCCTTCCTCACTTCTCCGCCCACTCACCTCGCTCACTTAGAACAAACCCATCTTCATCCACCTCTAAGAACCACGCCCAAAGAACTACACTCCCGCGATAGATCCACGCTACACTTCAAGAATCACCCTCAGATACCCACGCCACACCCCAAGAACTACAAGTCGACTCCCACATTGGGTCTTAGCCACACTTACACCTCATCGCCATTTACCCTCGGTTTCTACCTCTGCTACCACCTACAGCTACACTTTAGAACATCACCTCTTCAACATTCACCTCACTACTATCTATGGTTACACTTAAGAACAATACCTCATCTCTACAACTACCTCGCTTTGCCTCTAAGAGATACTCACAACACCCTACGGCGCACCTCATTGCACCTCAAGATACACACCTTACCCTTCGCTTTCCACTACACAAAGACCTTGGCGCACCATATTGCACCCGGCATACACATCCTATCTTCCATCGCACCTACACCTCAACACATACACCTCGAGATATACACCCTATACCTCAAAGAATACTAGTTTAGACGCCCATACACTACACTTCATCCACTACACATAGGCTTATTCACAACTCACTTCATCATCTACACTTAGTCACTTCACACCTACCCACACAACTTTACCTTGATTACTACACTTAGCACAATACACCTAAGCACTCACCTCATCTCGCCACTACACTTAGGCACACTACACCTAAGCACTCACCTCACCTCTGGCTTATACAACACAACACCCTCGGTGCACTCTTTGGCACCTCGATTCTCTACTCGCGACACGTTAAGCTTCACTACACTTACTATTCAACGCACCTAAACCACAAGACACTCACCTCGGTTTACACTCCCTTATCCTTCGCCTCCTATACATCATCCCTTATGCTCCACACCTATATTCAACACTTACGCATTGGCACACATACGCCTCACTTCTAAAGTACACCTAGGTATTATGTACACTACATCTTGGCCACAACACCCTCGGCATATCCACTCTACACCCTAAAGTACAATTCGATACCTATACTTAGTATCGATACCCTTGCATTACGCTACTTATACTCACACTCATCTCGGCCCTATGACTCAAGTTAGTTACACTTTGACACATTACGATCATCCCTTAGGCTTCGATACACTTGTCGCTACACACTCCTATCTTGACATACTTACATCTCGGTAGGATTGCATCAGAATCTTAACGCCGCACTCTCGTAACTATACTTAGGTAAATTTATACTATACACCTCACAATCGTGCCTCTATCTACACGCCTAGTCTACCTCTTCCTTCCATTCTCTAGTTCTCACGCTAGATCATACTTAAGTACACTATTATCCACCTATACCTTCAAAACCGGTTCATCACTCCTTAAGAACTTCACGAAAGGTTACAACACTCACACCAAACCACTGGGATCGAGAGTTTCTCGCTCCCATTCCTCTCCGTTGTCTCTCATAGATCTACTCAACATCAATACATCACAACTCCACCGGAGTGGAACTAAGACACAACTTCAAAACACATCAAACACACAAAACATACAAGGCAAATTCGTAAATCATTCCTAGAGTCTACTCACGCATAACACACATCATATAATCTATTATAGATGAAAGAGAGAGCCCCCTAACCTCAAAAGATTGAAGAAGTAGCACTCTCTCCACCAAGCCTTCCCGATCCACCAAGAATCACCAACCATCACCAACATTCCAGCCTCCTCCTCCTTGGCATCGAGCTCTTCCACGCCAAGCTTCCTCTTCCTCTCTCTAAAACTATCTCACCGCTCTACTCGGATACCTCGATCGCTTGAGTAGAACACACTCTCTTCACTCGAAACCCTCCAGCTAACACTCACAAAGAACTCTTCTCCCTTGATTCCGAGCTCCTCCCACGCCAACGTTCTCCTTCTTCTCTCTGTGTGATCTCACCTACCAACTTCTCTCTCTACTTTCCCTTTGACTTTTCTAAGATTTTTGTTGGAAATGGAATGTCTCCCTCTCCTTCGACACTTCCCTTTAAGGCATACAAATGGGCTAAATTCATGGATCATGGGCCTAACTCTCATGGGCCTCTAATTACACTCCCTCCATCACTTGCACTACTCCCTCTTTTAATTAAATTACCACTCCCCTTTTACTAACCACCACTCCTCATTTAAATCAAATACCTCTTAAATACCCTAAAACTCCAATTAATCCTTTGACTTAACCAAATGTTGTAAGCCTTAAAGAACCCACTAAATAAATAATTGAATTATATTTGGGGCGTTACACTGCACACAGGCGCCACACACACAGCAACACACACACACACACCAGGACATCTCTAAAATGACACATACAAAAATAAAACCACTCGAGCCAAAAAGTTTAAAATTGAATTTAGGCAGGCAACTGCAAAAGATGGCACGGTAAAATATGCTCAGAACTCTAAGTTTCACTCAACCCACCCCATATGCGCACACATATAGTGTCAAAGCAATACCCACCAGAACATCTCTCAAATGACACCTGCAAAAATAAAAGTACTCGAGCCAAAATGTTTAAAATTGAATTTGGGCAGGCAACTGCAAAAGATGGCACGGTAAAATATGCTCAGAACTCACCAACAGTGCACTGGGCGCCATTTTCCCAAAGAACTTGGCGCCTGCAAGAATCTTTCCTACACAAAACACAACCCAGCCCATGAACAGTGCCCAGGGCGCCATTTTCCCAGATATGTGGCGCCCGACAAAGGACAACCCAAAGACGAACACATTTCCAAAGACATGAACAAGATACGTGGCGCCATTCTCCCAAAGAATGTGGCGCTCACAAAGGTCACACACTCACACCCACTCATCAAGCATAGCACACAGTGGCACCAAATCCCTAGCACATTGGCGCACCAAGACTCAAAAACCCCCCAATTCCCAAATTCTTTCAATTCTAATCATCATATACCACTCAAATACACTTTATAATCATGCCAACACATTCAATTTCATATCATAACACTCAATCATGCATCAAAGCCAAATCAAGAACATAAAACCCTAAATTAAAGCCCTAAATCGATTTTCATGCTCAATTCAATTCAATCCATCAAAATCAAACATACCATAATCAAATTCAATCTCAATTAACAACACTAGAGACTCTATAATCGACCTACACCCTATTATACTCTCTATTATAGAGTGAGACTCCCTTACCTTAGATTAAATCAGAAATTGGTTCTCACCAAGTCACGCATAAATAACCACCGCAACTAGGACCTTCTTCTCCCTCTCCTTGCTTGGTGCGATGCTCTCCTCTCTTCTCCCTAGGGTTTTAGCGCCGTTTTCTCTTCTCCTTTCTTTCTCTCTATTCCTTTCTTTCTTTCTTTGAGTGAATGGTGCGAATTGCACCAACCCTAGGAGCCTAAGTCATTGGGCTTGGGCTCCTAGGCCCATATCTGCAGTTCCGGTATTTCCAATACCACTCCCTTCAATTAAATAACATACTATATATAAAATACTATATTTATAACTTAATATAATTAAAATAGTGTAACACTTTAAATAATTTAATCAATTGCTTAATTAAATCACTTAGGGTGTTACATATAGCCCGAGACCGGTCTGACATGTCTTGGGTGTCGGAAACTCTTCGTTCTAATAGGAGTATTATCACGGTCGACCATTGGGCACTGCCCGAGCTGCAGCTTCACTTCAGGAAATTACCGGGCTGGAGGGTGAGAGGCATGAAGGACGGAGAAGACATCACAACCTATTCCGCTATATTGGGGTCGCCTTCAACTCCACCCAAACGCTGCATGCGCGAAAACTTTCGGCGTGCTTCGACTATGCTCGCCGGCCGCTGTCGGTCCGGCTTATTTTTTCACTATTTTCGAGCCGAAATGGGCCGGTAGAGAAAGCCAATAAGGAAAAGAGGGAGCAGTTTCCTTCAAGACTCGTAAGACCCAACACCTGCATTTCTTTAAAGCGCACTCAAGAGTCGCTGGGCGCGCCGAAAAGCCAATATTTTTGGGTTGTCCCAACTAAGGAGGCCGGCATGGCTATATCTCGAGATCCACTCGATGGGATGCTCGGTCCCCTTTCTTCCCAATCATGTGGAATGAAGCTCACTTCTTCAGCGGCCCGCGACTATATTTATTCCGTTAAGGATTTGGGTGCGCCGACTTGGAGTCTCCGAGATGATCAAGACTTTGGCGCATGATGCCCTCAGATCCTGGGGCGACCGCCTTGCCGCCTTTTGTCCCGCCGTGGTCGAGCTCTTAAAGCCGAGATTGGTT
This sequence comes from Oxytropis ochrocephala, assembly GCA_020916435.1. NCBI lineage: Eukaryota > Viridiplantae > Streptophyta > Magnoliopsida > Fabales > Fabaceae > Oxytropis > Oxytropis ochrocephala. The sequence goes on along the minus strand of CM037093.1, from coordinate 62,958,312 downwards.
CGCTTTTGACTTTATCTTTTAATTTCGACTATTGCTCGCTTTTTCTAACTCTTGAATTATTCTGCTTTGCAGAAGAATGGCCGGCAAGAATCGGGCCGAGCTCGAGAAAGTTCTCAATCCTCCTAAGAACACGCCCCAAAGCCGCCACGAAACGCCGCCGACCGAAGGCCCATCGAAAGTTTCTCAAACTCCTAAGAGCCAAGGGAAAAACCGCTGTTCCTGGCCGCCTCACAACGATGATCGTTCTGCCAAGCGGGCCAAGTTTGATAATCGAGACTTGGATCTTGTTAAGGATGACATTCCTATTCTCTCGCTCGAGGGTTTAGGGTTGGCCGACTTCGAGCGGTTCAAGAAAAAAACCCATGTAGGTTTGTGCTTCCCTTTGCATGGGGATGGACAAAATCATTCAAGAGTCAAGACGGTTAAAGGTATTTTATTCTTTTAACCCGTCGTGCTTTTGTTTACATTCGACCGACTAACCGACTTTGACTATCTTTGTTTGCAGCAGCTCAGGCTGAGAAGGACAAGGCCTTGGCGGAGGCGCAACAAAAGATGGAGAAATTAGCCAAGTCCAAGAAGGACGCTCGCGCAACGGGCGAAGACGACGCTAAGTCGTTGTTGCGCCAAAAATCCGGCTTGACTTTTCACTTTGACAACGCTTGAAAATAGTAGAGCCGCCACCAATATTTATTTAGGAAAACATTGAAAAACCTTTTTGGAAAACGGGTGGTCTTTTGAAAACATAGAGATGTAGGTTCGGGGGCCTGCTATGCATGGGGAAGGTATTAGCATTTCACACGCCTCTTTCTACCGAAAGGGAACCTTTAATTTGATGTGGTTTTGAAATGTTTGATTTGAAATATATTGTTCTACCTCTTTTCTTTTCTTTTATGTAGATTGTTTTATTGAAAACGGAAATAGGAATGTTTTTGGTATCTTTGAAAATCAAGACAAAACAAAGATTTTTTGAAAAGGGTGCTTGACGGACATGAACCCTGGCTCCTACGCACTCTCACTAATGAGGGATCAAAGCTACGTAGTTCTCGCTTTGCGCCCTGAAACGGCTTAGGAGTTTGAGTTTTGGAGTTTCAAATAAGGCTCGAGTGTTCGCGAACACCAAACAAGCAAAGGCTTCGAGTGGCATTTGGTATTAACTCGAAAAAAAAAGAGAGTTGAAACCGAAATCAAACAAGCAATGGCTTCGAGTGATTTCAAGTAACAACGTTGCATTATTCTTTTTGGAAATTGTTTTGAAAAAAAAAGAAGTGGTGAGCTTCAGTGATGATGATCACTAATAGCTCATGTTATTTTGGAAGTTTGAATTTGTTTTTTGTTGTTTAATTAATGTGTGGGAGCTTTCATAATAGTCAAACAAGCAAAGGCTTCGAGTGACTATCACTAATAACTCCTCATTAACGATCAAACAAGCAATGGCTTCAAGTGATGGCTAATGATTTGTTTAGGAAAATGCCTTAGGGTTTTCATATGAAAACATTTAAATTTGGGTTTGAAAAGAAGTAGAACATTACAAATCCTTTTTCAAGTCAAAGCCGAGGCAACAATGAGAGCATAAGAAAAGCAAACATAAAGAGTATTTACAAATTACTATGGACAATTGAATACATGATTAAGCAAACATGTGAGTGCAAGAGTATGCAATTATGGAATGCAAGGCATAGCATTATTGGATGCATGATTAGGCAAGTGTATGAATGCATGATTATACAATAATGAATACAAGACATAGCATTATTGAATGCATGATCATATAATAATGAATGCAAGAACATGATATTAATGGATGCATGAACATGTAAGAGGGTATTGGAATGCAAGAGATATAGACATATATGAATGCATGAATATGTAGACACAAATGATGAAATGCAAAGTATGGAAACATTTTGGGTATTTTTGCAAATAGGCAAGTAGTAAAAACTCTTAGTAAAAAGTTAATGAATAGTAAAGTAAAAATACATGAGGTGAATGGTAATTATTTAATGAGATAGTAAAGTAAAAAGTTAACATGCCCTTTTTTTTTAGTTTTAGTAAAATATTAATGAGTGGTAAAGTAAAAATGAGAATGAGTGGTAAAAAAAGTTAAAAACACCTTAACACATTTATACTCATCTACACAAGATCAAGCAACACAATTTTAGCACAAAGATGAGCATCAAAAAGGCCTTATGGCCGAAACCTCATATGAATAAAACATCAAGTTATTTCATGCTTAAATTCATGATTAACACATGGAACAAATCATGCAAATCAAACATATCATGTATTTTATTTACATAAACTCAAAAGGGAAAAAGAAAGCAACAAACCCTAAATTTTAAAGTACAAAACCGAAACCCCTAATCCCATGAATCAAGCCAAAATTCAAACTTGCAAGTTATGACATGAACAACAAGATGCACATAATGTATGAAAGTTCTTTATTCATGAAAAAGTGAGTGTAAACACTAGTGCAAAATAAGGAAAAGAAATAGACATTTAAAGTCACGCGCTCAGATGCCCGCTTGATATAAGGACGCCGCGTGGCAAACTTGTAATAAACTCGAAAACTTTTTAGGCGCGCTTAGTTTTTAAGTCAAGCGTAAAATATGCGTGACTTCAAAAGTGGACGCGTGGCAAACTTGTAATAAACTCGAAAACTTTTTTGGCGCGCTAGTTTTTAAGTCAAGCGTAAAATATGCGTGACTTCAAAAGTGGAAACGCTCGCAGTTGAACGCTCGTGTTTTTAAGTCAGTTTTTAAGTCAAGCGAAAATTGCTTGACTTCAAAAGTAATAAAACGCTCATTCTCGTGTTTTTAAGTCAAGCGTAAAATTGCTTGACTTCAAAGTAATAAAAACGCTCTCGTGTCAAACGCTCGTGTTTTTAAGTCAGTTTTTAAGTCAAGCGTGAAATTGCTTGACTTCAAAAGTAATAAAACGTGAAAACACATCAAAACGCTCTCGTGCTTGAACGCTTCGTATTCTCATCGCCTCGCGCCTCATCGCCTCTCTGCCTCTCTCTCTCTCAAGCTCTCATCGCCTCTCTCGCGCCTCATCGCCTCTCTCGCGCTTCTGTGCAAGCCCTCTTTCTCTCTCTCTCTCTCTCTCTCTCTCTATCTCTATCTCTTTCTCTCTAGGATTTTTATGGTGTTTACTTTTTATTGATTGTATAAATTTTAGGTGGAGGATTTAGGGTTTATGAGGTATATGTACCAATTTGAAAGTGTGGGTGAGACAGATGGGAAAGATATCATTAGCGACTTACCCGATTGTGTTCTCGCTTTATATTCTTTCTTTATCAAAGATGTACCAAAGATGTCAGATTTGCTTTATATTCTTACCGATTGGGTTTATGAGGGTATATGTACCAAAGATGTCAGAGCAACTTCCTTTACATCAATACGAACCGCTTTCCAAGTGTTTGATAGAATTCCATGGAACCTTGTGATTGTTTGGAATGATTTTGTGAGTATCAATACCGAGTGCAATATCAATGGGCTTGAAAATGTTGCTATTAATTTGCTCAAAGACTTGAACACAATGGATATTACCCTAGTAAGTGCACCTGGTTCTTCAAATTGCATTTTCTATTTATACATATTTTGGGTGATGAAAACTATGAATTTCTTGGCCAAGTGTGAATAATGTCTCTTGGCTAATGGGTTTTTGGATAGCAATAGATAATTTTTGGATTGCAATAGATATTTTAAGGAGACTTGATATGATAGCTAAAGGTGCATATCTTGGATTCATGCTCAAGTTAGTAGGAACAAGTTTCATTATAAGTTATATGCTTGCTAACCAAGTCATGAGTTCTTACCGGCACTTTTGTTTGCTACAAAGGGGTCATCAATGTTTGAGAAATACATGTTTTAAGTCCGATACTAATGATCAGATTAAAGTAATTGATGGTCTCGGGGAAGACGCAAAAGGAATTGTGTTAGAGAGCACATCGATGCTAGATTTTGAGCATGCTTTTATTGTTTTTGAACTCTTTGGTGATCATCTTCTTTCCTCACTTGATTGGAATTCATTCTACAATCATGGAGTTTGTACAACCGTAAGGTTAATTGAAATTGGTAGTCATAGAAATGCCAAAACTCGCAGTGTTGTTATTGTCAACAGATTATAGAGCCAAAGAACTCATAGCTAGTTGTCATGCAAAACATGGTGTTGATTAATATAAAAACATGCTCAATTTGCAATATAATTAATTTCTCTTAACTCCCCGTTATGAGGGTTTAATTTAGTGTCATAGTTTGTTGAATCAATAAGAGAGGGGAATTTTGAATTGTCGTTAGTTTCTCAAAAGAACATGAATTGTAGCTTATAATACACTCGCATCGCTTTCGATAAAGAATTGATTGTCATTAGTTTCGATAAAGAATAGTTAGTTGGATCAAGAATAGAGGAATGTAAAACAAGCCGCATATTCTGTATCAAAAGCTTTATTATTAGTTTGAGACTCACTTGAAGGAATGTTCTTTTTCTTACAGAGATTGCTTGGTCGTAACTTCTTGGATACTATATCTTGGGATTCTAAACTTACTAGTCTCGCAGTAATGTAACCGAGTTCTTTTCTCTCTGCTTCCGCCTCGCCTCTCATTCGGCATGTTCTATCATATAAGTACATAATTTAGTTCATATAGTTTTATTAGTATAATCATTTCCAAGTGAATTTGAGGAACAATTCCATTAGTATAGATTTCACAAATCAAATTAAAGAATCTTATTAGAGTGAACACATTCATGTCCTTGGAAAAACTCTTGTAGCTATGGACTAACTTTTTATTATTTATTGAGTGTAGCTATGGATCGTAGTTGGATGCAAGCTAATAAGTTGAGTGATGAGTACGCGAAAGGGGTAGAAGAGTTTCTAGAGTTTGCTCAAAAAAGCTTGTAAATAGTGGTGGAATTTTTGATTGTCCTTGTGTTAATTGTGTGAACCTGACACCACAACCGGCTGACACAATAAAAGATCATCTTCTTGTTGATGGGATTTGTCGTAGTTATACAACCCGATATGGCATGGTGAGAAGTTAAATATCCCAAGTGTGTCCGAAGAGATAATTTCGCAGATGCAAATATGGATGACCGAATGGAGGACATGATACGTGATATCGGGCCGAGTCTTTAAGAAAGCACATGCCTTTGATGCATTGTGCAAAGATATAGAAGAGCCTTTGTATTTGGGATGTACAATGACACGTTGGATCATGCGGTGATAAAATTATTCAACTCAAGGCGATAAATGGGTGGACTGATAAGAGTTTCACCGAGTTGCTTGTGTTGTTGAAAGAAATGCTTCCGTAGGTAACACACCGCCGTGTCGCACGCATGGCGCGAAGAAGATTTTGTGTCCGGCGGGTGTGGAGTATGAAAAATACATGCTTGCCCCAATGATTGCATATTGTATCTGAATGAGTTTAAGGAGTCGCGAATTGCCCTACGTGTAATAGGTCACGCTACAAAGTAAAGACTGTGAATCTAGTTTCGATGATGACAACACAAACGGCTTCTCCAAAGAAAGGTTTTATGGTACCTTCCAATAATTCCTGTGTTCACACGCTTGTTTGCTAATGCAAAGGACGCAAAGAACATTAGATGGCATGCCGATGAGAGGAAACGTGATGGCCAACTTCGCCATCCAAATTCGACTTTCTACAATGGAAGAAGGTTGATAGTTTGTTTCCGGATTTTGGAGCCGAGTCAAGAAATCTTAGGCTCGCTATTTGCTTCGGATGGGATGAACCCATATGGTAACTTAAGTACGAATCATAGCTCCCGCCCGTTTCTCCTTATAATTTACAACCTATCTCCTTGGTTGTGCATGAAGCGTAAGTATGTTATGTTATCCATGATGATTTCTCGCCCACGACAACCGTGAAATGACATAGATGTTTACCTTAGTCCGCTGGTTGAAGACTTGAAAAAATGTGGGATGTAGGCGTGATGTGTTTGATGGGTATTCCAATGAAACTTTCAAGCCGCTGCGGCAATGTTATTTTGCACAATCAATGACTTCCCAAAGATACGGATCTTGTCCGGGTATAGTGTTAAGGACATAGAGGTTGTCCTATTTGTACAGTAACACACATGCTACCATCAATCAAACATGGTAAGAAGACGGTATACTTTGGCATCGGAGATTTCTCAAACGCAATCACTCGTGATCGTAGGATGAAAAAGCTTTTAATGGGTGTCAAGAGAATGAAATCGCCCAATGTCTTGACTGAAAAGAAGTATACCAACCGTTAAGGACATCAAAGTTGTATTTGGAAAAAGCAAAAGCAAAAGCAAAAGCAGTCAACGAAAAAGCAAGTGGAAGAAGAGGTCGTGTTCTTTGATCTTCCGTATTGGTCCGGGGCTTTTTATGTAAGACATCGCCTTGATGTCATGCATGTTGAGAAAAACGCTTGTGATAGTGTTATTGGGACACTTCTCAATATTAAAGGCCGCATAAAAGATGGTATAAATTCTCGCTTAGATTTGCTCGAAATGAGCATAAGAGAACAATTGCACCCAAAGCAAAATGGTAAACGATATATTTGCCCCCAAAGATGTCATACATCACAAAAAGAGAGAAAATAAGTTTGTGCGAGTGTCTACAAGGAATCAAAGTTCCACAAGGCTACTCTTCAAATTTTAAGAGGCTTGTGTCAATGAAAGATGTCAAATTAGTTGGATTAAAGTCTCATGATCACACACGTGTTGATGCAACAACTACTACCGGTGGCTATTCGTGGCATCTTGCCAAAATGTGTTCGACATGCGATAACTAGGTTGTGCTTATTCTTTAATGCTATATGTGTCAAAGTCATTGACCTCAAAAATTGGATGAGTTGGAAAACGAGGCAAATTTATTATCTCGTGTCAATTGAGATGTATTTTCCTCCTCATTTTTTGACATCATGGTTCATTTAATTGTTCATCTAGTAAGAGAGATTAGATTGTGTGGCCCTGTTTATTTAAGGTGGATGTATCCGTTGAACGATACATGAAGATTTTGAAAGGTTATGTGAAGAATCAATATCGTCCCAAGCATCTATTGTTGAAAGGTATGTCACGTAATAGCTATTGAGTTTTGTTCGCACTATTTGGCGTAAGCCAAACCTATAGGGCTTCCCACCTCGCCATACAGGAGGTGTGAAGGTAAGGGTACCCGGCGTGCAAGGGTCAAGAGTATGGGTCGAAAGCGTATGTTGCAAGCACATTTGTATATATTGAATAACACCGATGAGGTATTACCTTATTTATCTACTCATAAAATGATCGCAAGAGTAGTAAACCTCAAATGAATGAAAACGCGCTATTGAAAGAGCACAACAAGACATTCCTAACCTGGTTTAAAGAGATTATTATGAATGATAATAGTGCTTCTATTACATTAAAGTGGCTAGCAAATGAGCCAAAGTTTAATGTCTCGACTTACTCAGTGGTACGATATAAATAATTTCTCATTTTCTACAAAGTCACAAGATGATAAGTGGCACTATGCAAAATAGTGGGGTTATGGTCATGGCTTCTTCCATGCACTTCTCTAGTTCAAGGGATAAACACCTGCTCAAGCGCCAATTGCTTACTTTGGGGTTATTAAAGAGATTTGGGAGGTCGACATCAGAAATTTAAAGTGTCTGCTTTTAAATGTAAGTGGGCTAACATTAACAGGTGGTGTACAAACGGATGATTTAGGATTTACATTGTTGGACCTAGACAAGTTAAGTTATGGGGAGGACCCTTTCATCAAGGCGGAGCAGGCAAAACAAATTTTTTTGTCAATGATCCTTCAAACAAAAATGGTCAAGAGTCCTACAAGGAAGAATCATGAATAAGTAATGATGAAGACGGTGAATCATCCTTGAAATTGATGAGACTCCATCTTTCACTACACAAATGCCTAGATTCATTGAGGACATGGATGTGGATGGTGTACATGCGACTCGTGATGATCATAATGAAGGGATATGGGAAGATACTTTAATTTGACCCCATAGAAAGAATTTATTTGAATCTGTAAGTATGAATTGTAAGGAGTTATATGAGAAGTTTTGTTATGAGATGACAATTCTTTGTTATGTTTTTCTTAAATAGGTACCATGGATGATTCATCTACCAACCCCCAACAAAGAACAAGAAAACTAGACGTGCCACGACGCACGGAGTTGACGCTCAGACGGCCGCCAAAGTTATAAGTACCGATTGAATTTGATGAACGCTTAGAGCCTCTAGGTAAGTCGGGTCGCCAGATTTAAGAGTTATGTGTCTATGCTAGCACGACACAAGGCAAGTATATTATCGTAAGATTGGAGCAAAGTGAGTGAAGAGGTCAAGAATTTGATCCGCAGATATCTTGGTATTAACTTTTCATTGCATACCGAGAATTTGATTTTATTTTTTTGGCCAAATGAATGATATCAAGGTGATATTAACACCGCATTTTTGTATACTTTAGGAAACATTTGACATTCCCAATGATGAGAGGTTGAACAAAAGTGGATTGCTTATGCCGTGAGCGTTGGACGCAATTTAAATCAACACTCAAGAGGAAATATATCTTTAGCTCCAAAGAGGATCAGGGTGACACAACTCCATGCGAGATATACAGCTTCATATCTATCAAACATGGGAGTTGTTTCAGAAAAAGTCGCTTGGAAGAACAATGGGCTGTAATTATTTGGTCTTTTTGATTAAATTTTCAATAGTGAGATGCACATTCACAATTCATAATGAGATGCACATTCAGAGCAAAGCTTTGTTGTTTTATTTGTATTAATTAAAGTAATTTTTTTTTTTGGTATTCAGTGATGCACTAAAAGAGAAAGAGGCAAAAATTCAATCCCAAAAATCACTTACCACACATCCTCTCGCAGGGCTAAGGGCTCACTTCAAACACCCAAGGCTCCCAATGTCCTTGACATAGTGTTTGAAATGAACCTCTAAGCCTCTTAGAGAGGAAAGAGGAGTGTAGAAGAAAGATTCACATGCTAATAGTTAAAAATGCAAGAGATAAGATATTTACCTCAAGATCAAAGCTACACAAGAGTATAAAATGAAGATCAAGAACAAAAATCACCAACAATCTTCACAAATCAACAAATATGGTCACGCAAACTTGAAGAAAGCAAGCTCTTTAGTGGTGTAAAAATGGAATTAAGGATGGAAGGAAGAAGATATATGAATATAGAGTGAGTTTGAGGTGGTTTGGTGGATGAAAGTTGAAAAGAAAATGGGAGAGGAGGAGGAGAGGAATTCGCCTAGAGAGGGAGGAGAGGAGGAGAGATTGCTAGCTAGGTAAAATGAGAGTGTGTGTGTGAGAGGTCTCTTATTTTTGGGTTTTATATGAAGTGAAAATTTAAAGGGTAATTGGGACAATGTGCTTCTTGCAAACCCATAGGATTTGAGGTAAATTTTGAATCAATGGTCAAGATGCAATATCACATGGATTGAGGGTAATTAAAGACACAAAATGGGGGGAGAGAGAGGGCTGAGGGCGCAGCTTAGGAAGGGTGGTGAAGGATAAGTTTATTTACAAAAATGTATTTTTCCATAAAGCTTATTACACAAGTTGTCATTTTGATTCAAATGAAGGGTGAAGATTGTTTTTCACTTTTGAATGGATGGCCATGATTTAACACAATTTGCAAACAATAAAAATAAATGAAAATGGGGTGAAATGGGGCTGATATGCGCAGCAATGGGAGAGTGGGAGAGTGAGTGGAATTGCAAATTGTACTATTGTACCACACAAGATATTTCAAAAGAGAATATTCCTTTTCTAGATCATTCTTCTTAGTTCATGCCATTTTGGGCCAAATCCTATAATCCAATGATTGGGCTCTGAATTTTATGATCTCATCAATCCCAAAATTGATTTATTTACCCCACTTCAAAGGAAATGACCATTTTACCCTTCTACCTAAAAACTAGGTTTTTAAGCCAAAAATTTTAACACTTGCGCACAAAAATAATCACAATGGAGCACAAATATCCCTCAAATAAATTATTGGTGATTGTCCAGGGGTTTGGGACAAAAGACCGTTTTTATTGTGAAATGACCAAAATACCCTTTCACTTTAAAAACCTTAGTTCTTTGCCCAGAGCACATTTTCACTTCAAAACTGATTTTTTCATCCTAGGAATGAACTCTAATACCTTAAAAATGCATGTTGGATGACTTGTCCTGAGAAATTGCCCTTTATTTGCAAAATGACCAAAATACCCTTTTTGCACTGAAAAACCCTAGTTTGTCTAAGAAGTGCATTCTAACTTCAAAAATGATTTTAGAAGCTTTGAAATGACTTTTAGAACCCTCAATGCAATGCATGATGCTCTTTCTCCTTTGTTTATTTATTTTGGGGAAAATTAGGTTTTGACTCAAGCCGGACAAAATTGGGGTATGACAGCTGCCCCTCTTTATCTAGATTTTAACAAGGAATATGAATTGACCGAAATATATTCCGAGGCAAAATAGAGATAAAGAATTCAGAAATTATACCGATTTTGCCTACTTAGGGAAAAAAACCCGAATTTTCCTTTTTTCGTGAATGGGTGCCAACTAGAAATGATCAGAATGAATGAAGTGCTAACCTCGCTTAGCTAACAAAACAGAAATAAATTGGTGCCAACCTCAAAGCGCAAAAGCAAGAAGTAAATTGGTGCCAACCCTCGTGGCATAAACAAAGAACAAATAAAGCGATAAATAAAACAAGAAAAAGAAGGTATCGCCCTTCGATCGATAAGCCGACAATCGCGTATAACGAAAAGCGTAAAGAAGGAGCGACGCTCTCAAGGAACACTTGGGTCTCAAGGAGCATTTGCGCTCAAGGAACACTTGAGCTCAAGGAACACTTGGGCTCAAGGAACACTTGGGCTCAAGGAACACTTGGGTCTCAAGCGAACACTTCGGGCTCAAGGAACACTTGGGCTCAAGGAACACTTGGTTCAAGAACGCTGGGCTCAAGGAACACTTGGCTCAAGGTGGCCTATTCGAGCGCTCGAGGTTCTCGTATCAAGTCGCGGGGACCGATACCTTTTACTCATGGACTTACGCTTATGCTTAATGCCGGCTACGCCTAGTCCGGGACGCGAGGTCCTGGGGCCGATCCGCCATGCTCCGTGATGACTTGGCAAAATGAAGGACGCGAGGTTCGAGGGCCGACCCGCCATGCTCCGTGATGACTTGGCGAGGTGAAGGTCGAAGTTCAAAGTCGCCGCTTGATCTGCTGATTTGAACTAAACCGGGCGACTCTGTGGTCCGGCGATTCGCTTGCTCGATAACGACGGATCCGGCGGGAAGCATAGGTCCCGGCGGACACGCGGGTCCCGGCGGATTCGCAAACTCGCTGATTGATCGATTGAGATGGCTAATGCCGCTTATTGAATCGAGGTACCCGCGCCCGAATATGAGGTGAGGTCCGCTGGGCGGACGCCAGTCCTCGGCGGATTCACGAATCTCGCTGATCTTCTTTAGTCATTCTCGCGCTTCGCATCGATCCGTGGTGTCCGCCAAAGCAGCGCACCTTTCTTCCGATTCCTCCGACAGGATCAATGTCGCTCCACCGATCCAGTGGTGCCCGCCAAAGCAAGCGACCTTTCTTCTGGCTTTATCCGTCGGTGATCAATGTCGCTCCACCGATCCAGGTGCCCGCCAAAGCTAGCGACCTTTCTTCCGATTCCTCCGACAGGATCAATGTCGCTCCACCGATCTAGGGTGTCCGCCAAAGCAGCTGACCTTTCTTCTACTTCCTCTGTCGGTCGCCATTGCACCGCTTAGTGAGTCCGCTCTCGAATAGTAGGACTCTTCTTAAACTTTCTCTCGATAATGTGTACCGCACATGTTAGCGCATGCAAATGCATGGTGCATGGGATGAGGATGCATGTTATGCAAGGGCATGTTATGCAGAGCATGTTATGCAAGGGCATGTTATGCAATGAGTGCATGCGATGCTATGATTTTGGTATGATGATGAATGCAATGAGATGCTATTCTTGATTTTCTTTGGTCACCTTTCTTTTTCTCGATCGCTTGTTTTTTCGCTTTTTGACAAAGGCTTATTCTTTTTACCGTTCAACCGACTCCGATACTCCCGCACAAGACCGAGAGGCCGATGGAAACCGCAGGGCTCATGGATCGAATGCAAGTTTGCTTTTTATGGTTCGCCATCCGAATGGCTTGTGAGTGCAACCTTCTTTGTAAGATTAAATTTCTTTCGTAGTTTTCTTTTCTCTCGATCGCTTGTTTTTTCTTTGTTCTCTTTTTGATCGCCTTTCTTTTTACCGATCATTCGCTTTCCTTTTGTTCTCTTGCTCTTTTTGCCCCGCTGGCTTATCTTCACGCCGTTCACCAAATCCGCGACACTCATGGCACGAGACCGAGGAATATATTGAACTTAAGGGCTCATGGGCCAAAGTGTGTGGGCTTTAACTTTGTCGCTCGACGCAATCGTGGGCTCAATCACTTTCTTGCATGACCGCTGCGCCTAAAAAGTCCCCGAGGGGTTTTTTATTCGCTTACAACTTTTAAAACAATGAAGTCGCCACCAATATTTTTATAAGGAAAATATTGAAGAAAAACCTTTTCGGGAAGGCAAATGGTCTTTTGGAAAACTTAAAGATTTGGGTTCTGGGGTCGGTTAGGCATGGGGAAGGTATTAGCACCCCACATCTCCTTTCTACCGAAAGTGGAACCTTTAATTAAACATGATTTTAAGCGTTGATTTGAAAAGTACTTAAATTTGCCTCGATTAAATAGACTTAAGGAATTTTTATTCGCGCGCTTGACGAGAGTTAGCCGCTTTGAGTTTTTGGAAGGAAAATTGTTTTTAGTTTGTCGTGCTTGACGGAGGGGATCCGCTCCTACGTATCTCCAAAGCGATGGAGAATTCAAAGCTACGTAGTTCTAGGTTTTGGTTTTGTTTAATTGTGAAAATCGAGCTTTCATGATGATCAATTGAGCGAAGGCTCCAAGTGACCACCATTAGCACTCCATTGTTAATAATCATGCAAGCAAAGGCTTCGCAGGACCGATAACAAAGTTTTTGATTTAATGAAAAGTTTTTTAGGAAAACTAGGCGCTCATGATGATCAATTGAGCAAAGGCTCCAAGTGATCACCACTGCTTCATTGTTAATGATTATGCAAGCAGAGGCTTCGCAAAACCATTAACAAAGTTTTTTTGATTTATTGAAAGTATTTAGAAAAAGTAGGCATTCATGATGATCAATTGAGCAAAGGCTCCAAGTGATCACCACTAGTTTCATTGTTAATGATTATGCAAGCAGAGGCTTCAAAAACCATTAACAAAGTTTTTTGATTTATTGGAAGTATTTAGAAAAATTAGGCATTCATGATGATCAATCGAGCAAAGGCTCCAAGTGATCACCACTAGTTTCTCATTGTTAATGATTATGCAAGCAGAGGCTTCGCAAAATCATTAACAAAGTTTTTTGATTTATTGAGAAATTATTTTAGTTGAAAAAGAATTAAAACGAGAAAAAGGTGAAAATTGCAAAATGGGGGTGTTATTAGTCGTAGGGGGGTGTAATGTAACAGTGGGTGTAAACAAAGAAGCCTGGGCCAGATGGGAGGCCCAAAGATGCGAAATCGGGCTTAAGTGAGGTGGGGTGCGCAGAATACGGGTGGTGTGGATATGAATCAATATTAAAAATAAATTAAAATAAAATGAATTTTAGGAGACACTATAAATGGGCCAACCCTAAAAACAAAAACCCTAATTTTTCATTTCCTCTCCTCCCCATATACGCACAAGCAGCAGCCTCTCCATTCATGAGAGAGAGAGATTCACTGCAGCTTTCTTAGGAGAGAGGGAGAGATTCACTACGGTTTTTTTTCGAGAGAGAGAGAGGAGAGTCACACCATGGAGAGAGGAGAGTGCGACGGTGAGGCGAAACAGAGGGGGCTTGGCGACGTTGAAGGCGCGACGGTGGGGATGCTCACACAAGGGCCTTACTGCGAGGGAGCACCGAGAAGACGATGTCATGTGGGTGGGTTTCACTGGCTTCACCCACGCTTCCAGTTTGTTTCTTTTCGATTTGTTCCTTCTCTTTCGATTTTCTCGTTAAGGTTCCTCTCCTCTTCTTCCTCTCCTTGTTTCTACCTCACTCGCTCTTCTCATCTCTCTTTCACCGTGGAAAATAGCTTTATTTTTTTTTTCTTTTGTTTTTATTTTCGCTTTTGTGTGACTATTAATGATTTTGATACACATCAACATCTAATCTATTCAAAACCAAAAACATAAAACAGATCTAATTCATACTTATTTTTATTTCAGATCTCATAATCAGAGGATAACCTCGTTTACGCCATTTTCTTTCTTTTTATCACGGCATATCAAACACGTATTACACAACACATTTGTTTAGAGATTAAAACATTCACCAACTCGACTTTTGAATCAGGACTCAAAGACCACGACCGTGGTTGTTGTGGATCGCTATTTGATGATTCGATCGCTTCGTACCGCCTCGTGGTTCAAAAATCTTCACCGCTTCTCCGATCTCAAAGTATGTTTAGGTGATTAGGGTTTCAGCAAAACCCTAACTGCTTTTTTTTGGTGATTTGTTAACCTCGAAATTCCTCTCTTTTCTCACATGATCGCTTCTTTTATACTAAAATTCTAGGTTTTTTTGCATTAATCGCTTCTTTGACTGGCCTTGAACTATTTTCGTGTTTTGGAGCGATCACCTGTGCCCACCGCTGAGAGCAAATTGTTAGAACTTCGCATTTGTCACGCTCTCTTGCTTATTTTTCTTTTTTATGTAATTTTCTGATTTAATTTTTTTGTACATTTTTGTTATTATTTTTGTATATTTTTGGGATATTTGGACACTTCTAACTTGTAATAAAACTTAAATAGATTTTTTGACATTTTTGGATTATATATGCTCACAATAAATTAACCGCACAAAATAATAATAAGAAAAGGAGCCTGCCAAACACAAAGACGAGAACGGCCCAACTAGACAAATATGCTAAAACGAGACCCAAATAGAAGAAATGGACTCATTAACTAAAAACACCGAAAATTAATTCTAACCACGCCTCAGGGCTCCAAGCCAAAATGGTAAGCGACTTAAGTAAGCCCACTTAGGTTCGACAGGCCCAAATATCGAGATTAAATCAAGAATGCGTGAAAAGACCGAATATTCACGCCGCATGCCTAGCTTAAGTAACGGTATTTTGGTTTAATTGAACGGATAATTGAAATTGGCTTAAATTAAAAAAGACACACTATTCTAACTACTTGTAATCGCGTGATCTCAAAAACAAGTTGAATAAAGCAAGTGGCAAAAAGAAGACTGACAAAATTAGGGTATTACAGCGCTCTCTTATTTCACATTTCGCCAAAGAATATGAATTGGCCTTTTCATATTGGTTGGTGAAATGGAAATAAAGATATAGAAATAATACTAATTTTGTCCGCCTAAAAGTGCAAATTTTTGTTATTTTCCTTTTGAGAGAGGGGTTAACACTTGTCGTGACAACGGAAAGCAATAAATTGGGAAAAGCGTAAATTGGGAATTCGAGGTTGCCTAAAACCTTCTAACGGACTCTTTGTCGAGCCCGAGCTCTAGGAGTGGCCTTTTCGAGCGCCGATCAACATCAGTCCGAATCGATTTGATCAATGGATTTACGCTGCGCCTTAGGTCGACACAACTAATCCGGCGACTTAACGGTTCGATGGATCCATCGCGCGCTCGCATAACGATGTTGTGATCTGTGGGAAGGAGTTCACTAACTCGTGGGAGTTCACTAACTCGTTGATGGAGTTTACGAAACTCGATTGATGGAGTTTACTTAACTCGATTGATGGAGTTTACGAACTCGAGTTTACGAACTCGGGGTGGCTTTTTCGAGCGCCGATCAACATCGTGTCCGAATCGATTTGATCAATGGATTTACGCCGCGCCTTAGGCCGACACAACTAATCCGGGCGACTTAACGGTTCGATGGATCCATCGCGTGCTCGCATAACGATGTTGTGATCTCGTGGGAAGGAGTTCACTAACTCGTGGGAGTTCACTAACTCGGGTTGATGGAGATTACGAACTCGATTGATGGAGTTTACGAACTCGGGTCGATGGAGTTTACTTAACTCGGGTCGATGGAGTTTACTTAACTCGGGTCGATGGAGTTTACGAACTCGGGTCGATGGAGTTTACGAAATCTAAGTTGATG
Organism: Oxytropis ochrocephala; assembly: GCA_020916435.1. NCBI lineage: Eukaryota > Viridiplantae > Streptophyta > Magnoliopsida > Fabales > Fabaceae > Oxytropis > Oxytropis ochrocephala. The sequence goes on along the minus strand of CM037093.1, from coordinate 62,942,118 downwards.
GAGTTTACGAACTCGGGTCGATGGAGTTTACGAACTCGTGTTGATGGAGTTTACGAAACTCGTGTTGATGGAGTTTACTTAACTCCGTGGCCGGTGGAGTTTACTAACTCAAAGGTTGATGGTGATTTTCTAAAAGGAGATTTCGGGACTCTCTCGCCCCCGTAACTTTTCTCTTGATGGTGCATGAAATGCATGCACTTGGGTATATGAATGCAATGATTGATTTTGGTGGATGCTTCTTCCGCTTGATTTTTCATTCTCTTCTTTTTGTTATTCTTTCGCTTCTTCCGAGATGCGAACTTGAAAGCGTAATGTACCGTTGATGCCACGGGTGATGAATGGTATGGATGATATGAGAACGATGAATGATATGAAGATGTTGTGTTCTTTTTTTGTGTTTGTTTCTTCTTTGTAGTTTATGAGATGCAAATATCAACATAATGCTTTGATGTTTGAATGCAAGTGTATGCGTGATTGATGCTTTGATGAATGGATCGCTTCCTATTCTAACTTCGCTTGTTTCTTTTTGCTTCTTCTATTAAATGCGCACTTAATATGATGCAATGCTCATGTTTGATGCAATGATTTTTCTTTTTCTTTTATGGAAATGCTAGCATTAATGTGATGCCAATGCAATGAAAAGATTTCGCTTTTTCTTCTTTACTATTTTTTTCTATGAAATGCAAGTATTAGTATGATGCAACCGACGTGGACCGCTTTTTTGCTTTTTGCTATGTGATGAATGCACAAAATGTGAAGATGCAAATGTAATGCTTTGATGCATATGCCATAATGAATAGATTGAAATGCCTAGATGCATGAGGTGTACATTTTTGTGATGATGAGATGTGAGACTTTGGATGCAAGGAATCGAGATGATTATTGACCATTCTGTTGAAAAAATTGCATTTGATTCAAACTCGTGTTCTCAAGGTTTTTATTTACAAACAATCTCACTTGTTTTCTTTCTTTCCATGATGACTCGAATTTTAGATATCACGTGAAACAACTTGTGTTCTCTCTTCTTGAAGCATCGCCTAGTAAGCATGCATAGGAGTGCAAATGTGAATGAATGAGTCACTAGCTTGGCATTGGTTTAGTGGCATGGACATTTATGGCAAGTGAAGGAATGATGTATATGGTTATTGCCAAGCTCATGAGGGATCAAGAGATACAATATTGCCCCAATTCATGTCTTTGATGAGTGAATAGCTTGCCCCGCTTAGTGGTGACAACAATTAGGGGTGTAGAAGATGATGAATTGGGAATGCTTCGCTTTTGAAATGAAGGGTGGAGCAGAAGAGATTTTGTCTCAACCCATAAAGTTTGATATTGCCCTACCATAACAAGGACAAAGTCGCCCCAATTAGAATGACAAGGCCTCGCTTAGGATAAAGTGAGTCGAGAAATTGCCCCTGAGGTTTTATAGGAATGAATGAGGTGAAGGAATGGGAACGCACTTGCCCCACTCTCGAATGACATTTCAAACGGTTTCTTTGAGTGAGGTTGTGAAAGGCGCACAGAGTTATGGTGATGGTTATGAATTGAAGGTCATATATGAAACGGGTGAGCAATGAACAAACCTCCCAAAGTCGAGCGGAGTGAGAGGTGAAGGGCATGCCCCTAGTACACACTTTTGGTTCTCTTTAAAGGCAACTCAATGCAATGAAAGTTTTGACTTTTTAGTATGAGGAGATGCTCCACTTGGTGACCACTAAACCTCGCTTTAATGCAACATGAATGCATCTTGGAGTGTAAGTCCTTCTTCCTTTTTACAAACTTTCTTTTTGATTATTTTTTTTTTTTTGAGCAGCCTTTCTTTTTCTCGCTTGTTTGTTTTTCTTTTTCGAGCAAACACGTCAGAGATAAACAAACTTATTTGTCCTAAGATTAAAACTTAAGAAGACGAAAGCAATTAGTCATTGATCTAATGGACTTTTTAGGGTCAGATGTGGAGAAGGGGATGGTCGAGCTTAATGAAGTGTTCGGGGTCATGGGGAGGATGAGTCTTGTTCGGTGTTGGCCGATGGTCGATGGTTTATGAAGGGAATGGTTATTAGGTTTGATGAGGTGCAGGAAATGGTTATTAGGTTTGATGAGGTGCTTGAAGGTTTTATGAAAGAAAAGATGGTTAAATCCAATGAATCGAGGGCTTTTTTCTCAAAGTGGGAAATGATTGAACCCATTGAATGTGAGGGCCTTTCTCAAGGGGGAGCTCTTATGCTTCATGACAAAATGTATTGACTTTAATTTATACTCCCTTTGTCTTCCTTTCTTTGTTTTGGGATTTCTCCTTTTGAAACTTTGTTATTCCTCCTTTGTGAATTTTCTTTCCTTTCGCCTAGGTGAAAATGATATACCATCTTTGATGTGGAATTAACCTCGCCTAGGGTGATGGAGATATCTTGTGCTTTTCTTGGCTTAAGATGGGTAACAAAGGGTATTTTTGTGATTTTGAATCTTGGCTTAAGAGGGGTAGGAAGTGGACTTTTTTTGGGTTTTAGGTTTTAGGTTTTGAGGGTATGGAGAGGTGACCAAACTTCATTTCAAATCCCGATTGCTTATTTCGTGAGACTTAACTTTAGGACAATAACTTATCTACCTTCATGTGCTTGCTCTTTCTTTTCCCCCTTTGTGCCCTAATTTTGCCTCGACCGCTTCTTTGCGAAGTTTTCAATCCACCGGCGCTTTTTTTCTGCCTAGGCCGCCTTTCATGGTTTTCAACCTAGCGAGCTCATTTTATCTTTTTTCATTTATTATATATTTTTTAGAAAGACTTGCACTAAAGGAATATGGTACCGACAAGGAAATTAGTGATCATAGAATTGCCTCTCAAAGATGGAGGACTTAAAGTGTGAACCAAAAAGTCAAGTATGCACCGATGGGAGAGGATATGCGCTTTATGGGTGGACAGTATGATTAGACTTGGATGGGGAAATTGAAGGAAATGGACTCGACTCAAACAAGAGAAACCGCACGTAGCATACATACTTACTAGAAGAACGCTTCACGAGAGTTAACATCGCTAAATCATGATATAAAAACCTTTTTGACGAATCGTTTACTTTTTTATCATGGAATGGATGGGATGCAATGCCTTTTTTTTTGAAGCAAATACAAATGAGGTATTGATGTGAAAAACTGAGGGCCTTGGAACACCTTGAGTTTGCAAATGGTGAGGGTAAACTTTTCCAAAAAAGAAAGATTACTTTGCAAGAACATCTCGCCTCTCATCACAACATTTTTTTTGTATGCAATGCATGGATGAAAACATTATGATGCATACATGATGAAAATGAAATGCATGAATGCATGTTCACTTGAAAAGTGTGATTATTCTAAATATTTTTTTTTATGCAAGACGAAATATGAGATGCCAATGCATTTTTGGATGATGAATGATGCAAGAATGATGCTTCTTTTCAAAATGATTTTAATAGAGGCAAGACAGATATGAAATGCCGATGCCCCTTTTCTTTTTGAAAGATGCACGAATGATGTTTTTTCCTAAATGATGATTTTTAGAGACAAGGCAAAGTATGAAATGCCAATGCCCCTTCCTTTTCTTTTGAATGATGAAAGATGCAAGAATGGTGATACGAGGCAACCGATTGTCGTTACTCTCGAGTAACCCGCATGAAACATTGAGTGGATCCCCACCCAATACTTCACACAATATACTCAAACGCTTTCGACAATTAGTTGACTCAACTTAATTTCCTACTTGAAAATAAACACGTAGATCGGGTCAAAGTGCTCTCGATATCGTAGAGTAAAATCTCAAATTTGTAGTCGATAAACAAATTTGAGATATTACCCTTCGCTGCTCAAAGGTGCACTTCTACCCATTACGCCACACATGAGGAAATTTTTCTTTGTTTCAAAGGATGCATGCATGGAGAAATGATGTATTCGAACAAAGTGATGAGGATAATGAAATGATGCATGAATGCTATATTTTGAATGAATTTGATGATGATTTTTGTTCATTATTATGAATGAGATGCTTATGCAATGCGGATGATGATTGCTTATGGTTTTCATTTTTCTTATGTAATGAAAATGAAATGTGTGATGCTTACAATTACTTTCCTAATGTATGAGAGATATTGAATGGAGATGCATATGAAATGAGGCGCTAATGTTTATTTTTTCATGATGCGTGAAAATGAAAACAAGAATGCATGAGACGCGCTCTAATAAGACACAAACCTTAATGATATAGAGAAAAATGCATGTATGAATTTTATCGAGTTTTTGTTTTATGCAATGCAAATGATGATGTATGCATGATGATGATGCTCTATGCAAGATAAATGAAAGAAGTTTTATTGGCAATGATTCAAGTTTTTTTTGAAGATGCGTCGACGTGGCTTCATATGGACCTAGTAAGGGAAAGGCTACAACGGCAGCTCTTTCTCTCTTTTTTTTGAAAAGGGTGAACCACATGTTGCCTCAGACGGACGCAAGAAAAGAAAGGCCCGCAACGATGCCTCTTTTCTATTTTCTTTTTTTTTTTTTTTTTTTTTTTTTTTTTTTTGAAAAATCTCCGCCTCCTTTTTTGAAAACATGCCTAGATTACAATGCAACACACAATTTGGTATGCCCTCAGTGTCCTACGAAGGGTGGGAATCCTAGGGTCTAAAGTCGACTTAAAAGGGTAATCCTCCCATGTAGGTTCTAACCACTTCCTCACAATGGCAACCAAGAGTCAAGTCTTTCTCATGATGACACCCACAATCGTAGAAAGCTACCGAAAGTGTGAGGCATCATAGCATTTTCTTTCTCTTTATGTGACTTGGTGATCTACAAATCGATTGAGTCGAGTCAAATTTTTGTTAGGGTGGGAATGGCCTTGCCTCCAAAATCACATTCCGCAACATCTTGATGGAAAATGTATCACATCCTATTATAATAGATCAATACTACTCGTGATTCAAGAAATCCATGCAAGAATCGTGTATGGAGTTTTTAACCTAAATAATAAATCATTTGAAGTCGCTAAAATATGTCATTGTAATGTAATATCATGCATTGGAATGCGTAGTTCTCATTGCTCAAGTGGGGAATATATCCTTCATTAATATTCAAGGAAGTTCAGCCACTGATTGAATCACTTATGATTTGAGTAGTTACTAAGGATTAAGACATTATGCATATGCTTACTCATTAGCTGCTTCTTGCTTCACTTATAGTTTGAGTAGTTACTAGTGGTTAGTAAAATATAGATAGTGTGTGTATTAGATTCGCTTTTTGTATTTGGATATGGATATTGAGTATAATTAGAGATCTTTGTATTTTTATATAAATATTGTATTTGTTGTGATTTTGTTGTTCGATGTATATCCAATTGAGGATTTTTTATTTTTTTAAAAAAATAAGACTTTTCATATCGTTCTTTTTAAATAACCGATATAAAAAGTGATTTTCAATATCGCTTCAACTAAGAAACCGATATAAAAAGCGCTTTATAGGTTTAAAAACCGACTTTCCATAATCTGGTTCTACTCGGGAATCGATATAAAAACATTTTCCATATCGCCTGCTCGGTCGGTGTATCAAGAAATACAATAGCTTCCGATAGCAATTGGGCCGCCGCCCACCCATCGTGAATCGCCCAAGTAAGCTACTTGGAGCGCAACTCGCAACCGGCTGAAATTCTCGCAGGAAGGCCTGACACTACAAGATATATACGCCATTCGCATACGGCATCGTGCACGCTTCTTCTTACCTTGTGTTATCCGCCTCCGAGCGACCACTTACTTGATCGCTCGAGTGTCTTCGCAGTAACACCCAAGGTGCTCAACAGAAGCCAAGACCGGTCCTTTTCCCTACTCAACGACCGCCTAGTCACAGACAACAACTTCAACACTTCATTGGTCAAGGTACGATCAATCGGCGACCACAAAGGGAGGTCCGAGCGCTATCCTACCTCATTCATGGCTCCACGCGACCGCCCCGACGCTGGCCTCATCTCGACTCAACACCTCCGGCAACATCCTCAAGAAGCAGACTCCCTGAGGGCGAGCTGCATAATCCACGAATCTCAAGGGAATCCGCGACAAGAGCCTTCAAGCAGATAACTGCCGCGGACCGGCCCCGCAGCAGATTCACCGCTGCTCTCACGACCGCCGCCTCGAATCGATCGGGGCTTGCATTCAGTGAACCATTTCTGTAACACGCCACTCAAAGCCGCTCTGGCGATCCTCCGCAGCAAGAACCAAGTCATCGCGACAGATGAGCCGATCTCTCGATATGAAAGAGGGTCGATTCTCGCCGCTCGCAGGCGAAGACGGAGAACCTTCGCTTCCGCCGACGGGCAGCGTAGGCACCGATCACCTCCTCGGCGAACCTCTCGCCGGAGAGCACCACCCACCGGCCTCCGGCACGACGAATCGTGGCACGAGGTCGCCCCTGCAGCAGAACGCCGCGCAATCGCTTTTCACTCTCTTATGAAGAATATGAGGATTCGAGCTACCGCCCCGACACCGGCCGCCGCTTACTAGATACTCCTCTAATGAGTCATCCGGCTCACGCTTGGCCGAGAAGCGTGTCCCGGATTCCCGTGAAGAATTGGAAGACTATCGATGGAAGAATCGTGGACATCTCGCAAACGCCAAGAAGAGGTCCAAGCGAAGCGACCCGTATGGCCTCCCGCCTTCCACCACTCGCCCCATCCGAGGATTCTATGGTATGTCGTGCAATGAGGCATGCCTCGCTATGCACTCTTTGGGTCGAACGACATCTCGTAACGCTCACGCCCATTTACTAGAGAAATCAGCGCCACAGATACCGAGAGACTCGCGAAAGCCGCCAATCTAAACAAGTTCGATGGTCGTGGCGATCCTGATAAGCACCTCCGATATTTTAACAATTATTGCAATTATAGAGAATTGGGCTCACCATGAAGTGCTGGTTGTTCCCACAATGCTGGACGGCCGAGCATTAGAATGGTGGGAATCACTTCGCCCAACACCATCTCCTCGTGGGAAGACTTGATCGTAATCTTTTTGAGCCACTATACAAATAACCGGCAAGCGTGATTTGTATGAGGAGCACTTGACCCGATTGTTCGCGCGGGACAATGAGACGCCGAGGCAAGACATCGACCGCTCAACATCGAGGCCGAAACTCGTTTCGTGGACTGGTCCGACAAGGACAAGTCGAAATACCTCAAGCGTGGTATTCGACCGACTACGTGTTCGTGAGAAGAATTCACCTTGAATCACTACCAAGATCTCGCTTTTTCCTAAGAAGCGGCCAATAATCATACGGCGATGAAGAAACCTTGGCCGCAGAGCGCGCCTGCAGGCGCGCCCCAAGGAAGAGCAGATAAGCCGCCAAAGGGCATGAAGGTCGCCGAGATAACCGCCTGATTTTAGAGACAAGAAGTTTGATCATCGCACTCGTCCCAACACCTCCATTGCGCAAATCTACAAGTTGTTCAGTGACGGGCGCCACTTTGGCAAATTTCATGGTGCAAAGAAGGCGCGCTGCGTGTCTAGGTACCGCTTTAGTCCTTAGGTGTCGCTCTAGTCCCTAGGTGTTGTTTTAGTCCCTAGGTGTTGGTTTAGTCTCCCATGCGTTGGTTTTAGTCCTTGGAGCGACTTTAGTCCTTTGGTGTGAAATTAGTCTTTGGGGTTCTTTAGTCCTTCGGGGTGTTGTTTTAGTCCTTGTAGGGTTGTACTTTATGGTGATGCATACTAATGGTGAATATATTCGTGATTGGGGTCTATGACCTCTCTTGGTGATTAGTGAATAAATAAACTAATGGTGAGCATTCTAATGCATAATTTGGTGTTTCACGCGTTATGGTGCATAGTCATGGTGTCGCATAATCATATGCATTTTGGTGAATAGGCCTCGCCTCGTAAAACATTTGGTGAATGCCCTCAAGGCTATTTTGGTGATGGATCTACATGCATATGCCCGTGGAGTTTTGGGGTCATATCGCATACTTGCATACATTTTCTCGTGATTGCTTGTGTTCATTAATTAATGGTGAAATGAATATGATTGTATTTTGGGTGTGCTAGTTGCCTCGCTTCTATTGCGTTATTTGTTTTATTTGTTATTACTTATGTAAAGAGACTCACCATAATGCTTTATGTTGCTTCTTATGTTTCGGCAACATGCAGTGATAAATGATCAAGGTGACTTGGGTACCTTCTTCTAGTATGGTCGAGTCACCCGATACGTAGCACCTGGGGAAACGCTTAATACTTGTCATTTCTTTTATGTTTTGAACTTCTATTGTGATTCTCAGATTTTCGCATTTAAGTTCTCATTGTTTTCCACCGCAATGGTGTTTACCTCTGGATTTATTATGGTGCTATGTATCTCGATTTGGAGTTTATTTTAATTAATTATTTTGGAGTTATTCGAGGTGTTTTATTTAAATGTGGCACCTCGTGTTCGAAATGAAGTTTTTTTTGAGACTCGATTTTTAAAGTAATTAAATAGTAGTTTATGTAGAAGGGGGTGTTACACTGATCGCTGAAACGAGGTATGAGGAAAGAGAAATTGCTTTCAATAGCCGCAGCTTTTGGTCCGCTTTTCTCAAACCTCTCATCGTAAAAAGTGTGATTACTGATTCGTTAACCGCTTGGATCGCCTTCATTTTTTTACAAATGGGTTCGTGGGGAAATATGTCTTCACTTTCACCGCTCGATCGTGAAAAACAAGGTCCAAGGAGAGAGAAATTTCTTCAAGCTAACCACTTGTAATTTTCGTAAAAGTCCAAAATAAAATGGTTGAAAAGTCCAAATTAAAAACTATTAAAAAGAACTCCTGACAAAATTGGGGTATAACACCCACTTGTACAACAAAGTACTAGCAAGAGAGGGCGCCCATCAAGCGCGACCTTTCTCGATAGGAAGAAACACAAGAGCAAGAGTCATGTTGGTCTGGCCGCCTAAGCTTGACTTGCTTGGGCTGGGGGACTAAGATCGTGCTCACTTCAAGGAAGAGCCTTCGTTGATGGCTAAGGCAAATGAAGGCCGCGCCTATTATTCAAAAAGTACCAAGAAGAAGAAGCAGATCGGCTGGCAGGTAGGCGAATTTTTTATAAAGTTTCATACCTTGAAGACGACCTGTCAGACAAAAATTTTAAACTGCAATATGCCTTATTGAACTTGACAGAGATGAGGGAGGACAGAGATCGGCTGCTCAAGAGGTTGGAAGAGCTTGAGCCGAAGGTCCAGCAGACCGCTACCTACGAGCAAAAACTCAAGGAGGCCGAGACTCAGCTGGCGGCCGCTATGATCGCTCAATCTAGAGCTGAGGCGCAAGCGGATAGCGCTACCGGCCGGAAAAGCCGTGGGCCGGGAGAGGGGACCGCTCGAACAAGATGAAGAAAGAGCTTTTGACCGTGTCACGCCTCTCAAGGCCGACATGACGGCTGTTGAGCAAGAAAGAGACAAGTACAAAGCTCACTTTAAGGAGGCAAAGCACAAGGCTTTGAGGCGCCCAATATCGCTCAACAACACAACACCGATCAAGCTCGCCATCCTAAGTTGGTGATTGATGAGGCCGTAGGTGAATAGCGAGCATCGCGTGGTCGCACTGTGAGATTGTCTTTAACTTTGCTTTGAAAATTTTTGCCCGCCGTGAGCTGTGAATATTCGAGGCGCCCGTTATGACCTCGGCGCCCCATTTCGTAATCAACACTATTTTTTTGCTTTAAATGCAAGTTAGTTTTTCTCACGCTTGCTTTGCATGTTTACTTACCATAAATTTGCATTTACGCTTTTTAACTAAGCGATCGCTTACTATTTACCGCCGCAATACTAAGTGCCTTTGTGGTGCCTTCACCGCACTTGTTGTTTGTAGGTCGCGCCGGGCCGCTTTTGTGGTGCCATTCGATGAGCGCCGATTGCGCCATACGATGGCACTCGTTAATTTAAAGGTCGCTACGCCAATGATTTACCTTTTGCCATTCGATGGCGCCGATCACCATACGATGGCGCTCGTTAACTTGTAGGCGCTACGCCAAATGACTTACATTTTGCCATTCGATGGCGCCAATTGTATGCCAACTCTGGTGACATAATCTGCCGCTTCATCGCTACTCACATGATGAGCGACCGATCATACATTCGCAGGCATGAAGGAAAAAGAACACAAGTCTTTTTAAGAACAGCCTCAGAAAAACCCCAATGGGGAAAAAGAGGCCCGCTTGGCTTTCATTCAATATTTGGTCATTCAAAACAACTTTGCATTACACATAGTATTTTCTTAACTTCTCATTGCTCCATGTCTCGGGTATGGTCGCATCATTCATGGTTTCCACTGTAGGCTTCTTTGCCGCCTTGGCCGATAACGCGATATGGTCCTTCCCAAATAGGGCAAGCTTTACCTTGACGAGCGCTCTTGTTCCCTACATTTGCCCGCCTAAGAACGAGTCGACTGATGGAGAATTCCTTTTTATGGACGCGGAGTTGTATCTTGCAAATGACCTTCCGCTTGATAAGTTGTTCTCTCGAGAGATGCCTTAGTCGCAGCTCAGTCAATTAGATCGAGTTCCTCCTCAGTCTCTCGCTCATTATCCGCCATCGATGGTTGATTGGTCGCCCTCCACCCACCGCCATTTCGATTGGAATGACCGCGACGGCCCCATAGACAAGTCCAGGTGATTCATCTGCTGTAGAATGAGGATCGCTCGATAAGCCTAGAGGACAAATCGCAGCCTTCTCACCCGCTTTCTCTCGCCTCGCCCACCTTTCTCTTTAAGCCACGCACGACTCATGGCCGCTTCACCGCCGCTGGTTTGCGGATGTTCGACCGAAGTTGAAAACGCCGCTTTCACCCTAAACCGCCAACATTTCTCCTCTCTGTCCGCAAACCGAGTCCCATTATCTCGTTATCAATCGTTAGGGAACGCCAAAACGAAGCAGCACATTTCGACCAAAAATTTTGCTCACTTTTGCCGCCAAGTATGGTTGCTTACTGCTCGCCTCAATCCACTTTGTGAAATAATCGATCGCCACGATCGTAAATTTGAACTAGCTCGGGTCGGGCGGAAACGGGCCCGAGCGCATCCATTCCCACCGTAAAAACGCCCAAGGTGAGGTGAGACTTTGCAATGGAGGAGGGCGCGATGTGAACATCGCGGCACCGACACTTGTTACACTTTTTGGACCGCTTTCTTTGGCGCCCTCTTCCTTGGTCGATCAAGAGTAACCGGCCAGAGCCTTCTTTGCTATCGAGCGATCACCTCGATGGTCGCCGTGATATACCTTCATGAATATCCTCAAGACGTGATCGGCCTCGATTGGTGACAAACATCTCAAGAAGCTGGGGAGGAGAAACCTCTTCTATAAAGCTTCCTTCAATGACCGAATATTTGGTCGCCTGCTGCCTCAACAATTATGCTTCTTTTTGATCGCCTCGACTCTTCACCCGCTTGAATATATTGCAATATGTGGGTGATCCAACTTTTTCCTCATCAACGTGGATGACGGCTAATGATTGACTAGCCTTGGTCAAAGACACTCTGGCCGAGTCGTTGTTTCCGAATTAGGCTTCGTGATTCTCGCGCTTTGGTGTTGGCAAATTTTGAAAGGATATCGGCCCCATGTTCTCGGTCCTCGAACATGTTTAACTCTTGCCCTGGCCGAATCGATCGAGTAATTCCTCACTTTGGCCAAGTATCTCTTTGGGACGCCGCCTTTGGTATCATACGCTTCCTCGAATTTGTGAAACAACTAGCAGGAATCGTAATGGAGCTCCACACGGTCTACGTTAAACTCTTTAGCAAACAATAGCCCGACAATGCAGGCTTCAAACTCTGCCTGATTGTTAGACGTGTGGAAGGCGAACAGAGTGATACCTCCACTACCCAAACCTTGAGAATTCTCCAAAATCAAACCAGCCCCGCTACCCTTAGAGTTGTGAGGAACCATTAACATGCAAGGTCCAAGTGGTGGTTGGTCGGTCGTCTGATGTTCGGGTCATCTCAGCTTTGAAATCGGCAAGCACTATTGGCAGCCGACCTGGCATCAAACTTAATTCTGAACTCACTGAGTTCCACTGCCCATTTAATCATGCGGCCTGCCAGATCTGGACGGTGGAGAATCTGTCGTATGGGCTGATTTGTACATACCACGATCTGGTGTGGCACAAAATACGGTCTTTACCCGCGAGTGGCCACCAATAGTGCAAGTGTCAGCTTTTCAATTCTCTGGTATCTGGTTTCTGGTCCTTGCAGCACTTTACTGATAAAGTATATCGGGTTTTGCTTTTATTTTTGCTCTCTTTGACTAAGACGACACTCAAAGCTTTTCTGTGATTGCTAAGTACGTATACGCTGCTTTCCCGTGCAAATGCTTTGGCCATGATTGGTAGATTTGTCAAAGCCGCTTTCAGGTCGTCTAGTGCTTGCTGACATTGATCAGTCCATTCGAAGTCTACGTCCTTCTTCAAGAGTTTAAATAAAGAAAGCGACTTACAAGCCGACTTAGGTATAAACCTGGACAGGGCTGCAACCATGTCGTTCAGTTGCTGGATCTCTTTCTTTGTGGTCACGCGCCCTCATGTCCGCGGACCGCCCGCACTTATCGTGGTTAGCTTCGATCCTCTTTCTCGCCAGTGAAAACCTAAGAAGTTTCACCCGCACCTCAAAGCGTGCATTTCTCCGGTTAAGTCCGAGTGAATTCCTTCGCTTCCACAAAAACTTCCTTCGTGTCGCCGATATGCGATCGCCGGGCTTTGTTTTGATAATCATATCGCCTAAGTAAACTTCACCACACGACCGACCGCTTTTGAAAATCTTGCTCATCATGCGCCGTAAGTCGCCTCAAATGCTTTTCGTGCCAAAAGGCATTACTTTGTAAATGTAAATTTCCACCGGCCATGGCCATGAAAGCCGCCTTATGGCAATCTGCGGGTACATAGTTATCCGATTGTAGCCCGAATATGCGCCCGTAAAGGAAAGCAACTTATAGCCCAAGCGCCATCAACCAATTTGTCAATACTCGGGCACAGAAAGGCGCCCTTAGACACGCCTATTCAAGTTTGCAGTAGTCGATACACATGCGCCATTTTCCATTCTTTTTCTTGACCAAAGACGACGCTTCGAGACGCAAGTTGTATACTTAATCTCTTCAACAAAATTAGCTTTGATGAGGTCGCCAATTGCTTGCGGCGCTGCCTCTAGCCTTTTCTTCGCTCTAAGCTCTCCTCCTCTCGCTAACGCCCCGGCCGCCTAATCGATCGAGAGCCGATGGCAAGCGATCTCACTAGGATTCCTTGCATATCCGAGGCTTGCCAGCAAAAAGTCGGCGCGTAATCTCTTAAAACAACCGATGAGCCCTCGCTAACATGCTCCGGCAAGTAGTGGCTCTTCTGGCCGCTCCATGTCCGCTTCTCTAGAGTGACGACTGGTCATTTTTGTCATAAAACTTCATCTTCAAATGGACTGTGAGATACAATCGCCTCAAGATTTCCAAGAGTTGGCCACCAATGATGCCGTGATAGCAAGATTTGAGTGGCGTAACCAAGAACGCCGCCCCGACTGCTCAGAGGTGCTTCCGCTTGTGTCGCCACCAAGGTGACCAAAGAACTCCAAGGTTCCCAACGGTATGTGGTCGCCCATTAAATCCAGCTAGCGGGGTCGGGTCACTGAGGTTTGATCTCGCCATCGCCGATGGCTTATATTTGTCAACTAACTCTTCAACATGATATCGCCGAGCTACTTTGGTCAATCGTAATCCTTCCGACTCTCGTGATTTCATTACAGGACACTACCAGGAACATAGTCGTTGACTCTTCCATTAAGCAAGTCTTCATCTCCGAAAGAAATAGGCGCCTATTCGAGACCTGGCCGTGGCCGCGAGGTCGCTCCAACCATGAGTATTTCATTCCATTTCCTCTTTGTGGCCTTGTTGACTCTTTTTCATGGCCTAGGGATTTCTCCATGGATGACCATAACGACCTTTCGCCCCCTAGATCGCCTCGACGCCCTCTTCTGGAGGTGTCTTTATCCCCGACCGCTTCAATGGCCTAAGTTGCTACCGCTTTTTCCTTCGAATGAGTTGTCGCCTCCTGCACTCTCTTCTCGTGTCGCCTGCGGCCTTCGATTCTTACGCATTTCTGCCCGCTTTACCCTTCCGAATGAGGTCTTCAATGTCGCCCTTAGGGCCATGCAGCTTGTTGGTGTCATGTCCCTTGATTTTGTGTACCTACAGATTTCTCGTGTACCGCCCACCTTTCTTGAGAACGAGGGGATCTAGACGCTTCACCCCAACGAACTTGTTGTTCTCGCAATCCATGTAGATCCGAGCCGCGGTGTGTTCAACCTAGTACGCTGCTCGCACTTCTTGGTCTGAAATCCGTCCGCCTCACGATGTCCCTCCGTCCCTTAGCCGCCTACCGAGCTCCTCTCTCGTCGCGCCGCACCCTTCCTTGCCGCCAACGCCTCTTCATAACACATATGGTCGCTGGCCCTCCTAAGGAACATGCCGAGATCCGTAATGGCTGAGAGTGAATTCTCTACAAATCTATAGTCCGCCCGATTCCACGCTGAGGTACTTCACCTTATCTTTATCGATAGGTCGCGATTGTCTCGCCTCGCGAATGAAACCGCCGATGTACCGCTCAACGACTCATTATCGCCTTGAACGATCGTGGCCGGCGTGCTCCTCATACCTAAGTATTGGCAACGATTGGCCGTAATTGGCCAAGAATACTCCACCAAACCTTCCCAAGAGAAAATGGTATTGGGTCGCAGAGATTCCCACCATTCCAAGGCCCGACTGGCCGAGCGATTGAGGGAAAAGTCGACATTTCATCGTTGGGCCCAGCTCCCTGTAACTGTAGTGAGAGAGAAGGAAGGAGAAGAAAAGAGAGAAGAGGAGTGCGCCGTGAGAGAGAAGGAAAGAAGGAAGGATCGCGAGTTGGAGGGAGAAATTGCAAGGCTTGTTGCTGTGGTTTTTGGTGCTTTGTTGAAGGATTTTCATCTCCAACAATTCTTAAGCTAAGGGGAGTCTCATAGTATAAAGGGTTTATGATGGGTTGTATATGGGATGGTAGTATCTATGATTCCTAGGAGATTTATGATGATATGTTTGATCTATATATGACTATAGGTGTGTTGTTAGTGTTGTTTGGTGTGTTGATTGCTTGATTGGAATGTTGTTAAAACTTTGCACCCTAGGTGTTTTATAGAATGCCTAAGTGAAGTTTAGAATGCATGCTAGGTGTTTGACAAATTGTTAATGTAACACCCCTTTTCTACCCCCAATTTTTCACGCCATTATCGTAGTAATTTCTTTTCAAAAGTATTAATTTAATTGGTAGAAAAGAAATGCTACCTCGCCATATAAACTCATCTCATCAATTGCACTCATTAAAGTTTGTGCAAAGAAACCACGCCTTAAAAGTACATGTCATAAATCACCATCACAAATGAATAAAATAGTAACCTCACTAAGCCTCTCAAAACACATCTCATAGTATCAACATAGTCATTAAACAGCTTAACTAATAACTAATAAATGTCAACCACGCCCCTAGGTGCTACACAGACGTAGAGCGACACAAACAGACTCCCGACAAATCTAACAAGAAGGCAAACCTAGACCTTCACTGCATGGCACTGCAGCTGCAAGCACCATAGAGCAACATTCCAAGCGTATGGGTGAGAATTTCAATAAAACATAATCGATACATAATAGGAAATGAGAGCAGCAATCACGTAGCATCATCAACATCACCAATTCACTACACACACAACAACACCCAATCACAACAAAGACAATTCACACTGGCCACACAAACAACAGCTCCAATCACAACAAAGACAATTCACACTTATAATGATGTATGAAAATGCAACCCACACGCGGCATATGCATGATGGTACCATATCATCTTTAAAACCACTCAAGGCATATCTTCATCATAGAAGAAAACCACTCAAGGCATAACATCATCAATATTAGTCATAGTATGCACATGCCATGAGACTCTATAACACATGTGCAACTCAATCAACACTCACGCGAGTACTCATCATCATCATCATAAAAGAAATAACCACTCAAGGCATGTCATCATAAAAGAAATAACCACTCAAGGCATGTCATCATAAAAGAAGTAACCACTCAAGGCATGTCATCATAAAACACTCGTGAGAGTGTATTCTTCGTAATTCATCACAAACACAACAAAGATTATTAATACTATACTCATAGAGTATATTCTTCACAAAACATCACAAGTCATATCACAACATCATAATCACTCATAGAGTGAACTCATCACCTTCACACAAATCATACTACAACACCATCCTAATTACACTCATAGGAACATTTACCGCAACTCACAAAACCAATACACACCAACATCATTTAAAATATATATACTTTTCTCATATCGCTTGGTTTAGTGTGTTATAAAATAGTGAACCGATTGACTATGGGATTACTCTGTAATCGATACTACTTGCAAGAGGCATTGGCCACATTTGCAAGGCTCTCAAGATGCCTTTGTAAATACACCAAAGAAAGAAATTCGCCTTAGTGGTAAAACCACAATTCAGCCATAGTCAAGGAGTACACTAGTAGTATAACCTCTTACAAAGAATTCAATCATAAAATGAACTCGTAAAATTCTTGCTCTTGACCAAAGACAAAACTAGAGAAAATAAAGACTTTTTGAGGCGCTGAATTCAGAACCAAACAAAGCAGAATTTTTCGAGCCAAAAACAAAGAAGAAAAACAAGAAGATTTTAATACAAAATCAGCACCTCATTGTTTTGTAAAACAGCAACATATTAATTAAGAAAACAGCAGCCTCTATTCTTGAAAAACAAAGAACTTTGATTCATAAAAATAAAGATCAATTTAGTAACAAAAATAGCCACTTATATTTTTGAAAAACAAAGACTATATATTCATAAAAACAAAGATCATTTTAGTGACAAAAACAGCAACTTATATTTTTGAAAAACTGCACTATATATTCGTGAAACAAAGATCAATTTGAGTAACGAAACAAAGAACTTATATTTTTGAAAACACAAAGAACCCTTTCTATTTTTTTTTTTGTAAACAACCAAACAAAGAACTTTAATTTGTGAAAACAAAGACACATCTATAATAAAAAATTACAAAGAGCCCCAAGACTCAATTTACCAAAACACGCTTTACTTCACATCTCAATTTCATCTCAAATTACTCCATTTACACGCTCTCATCACTATATATTTAAATTCGATTTTAACCCCATAAAATCACCCACACATACGCAATTTATATTAAAACACATGACAACATCAACAATCATCAAGCAACATCAAGAAACTCCACAAAACACATCCCATACGCAATTCATACTAAATCACATACTCAATTATACTCAATCATAGATAATCACATGACAACATCAACAAATCATCAAACAACATCAAGAAACCCCACTACACCCATCATATACCCAATTATGCTAAATGAAACGCCACCCTTTACCTCGAATTTGTATGTTCCGAATTAACTACGACGGAGTCACGCACAAAACTCAAAGAACACAACGAACGGCGCCTCCTCCTCCTTGAAATCGCAGCCACTCACTCTCCCGAAGGAAACTTATAAATCCCCTTCCTTTCCTCTTCTTAGTGCAATGGCCTTTTCTCTCTTCTCACTCTCTCCAAATTCTCGATTTCTTTCTCTCTCGAAATTGAAGAACTAGGAAGAACTCCAAGCAACCATTAAGGACCACCAAAAGAAATAAGCTTTCCTCTTTCTCCATGAGCCCACGCCATCTCCTCTTTTTCTCGCATTCCCTCTTTTCTTTTCATCCTCTCCAATCATCCCACGCCACCTCTTCTCCTTTTCTTCTTATTCTCCTTCTTTTCTATTACCCCTTTGACTTTCTTCTTTATCTCTCTTCCTCTCTCTCCTTCTTCACTCACGTAAGTTTCACTTCTTCTCCCCTCACTCTCACTTTTCTTTCTTTCTTCTTTCTCAGATCTACCCAAATACCATCCCATCCTTCCTTCATTCCCTTTGTTTTTTTTTTTTTTTTCAATTCTCTTAACCCTAACTCCACTTAATTTGGCCTTTGGGCCATAATACCTACACCTCCCTTTTATTTATGCACTTCCTAATACAATAAAACCCCAAATTAATTAAACACCTCCTCCATTTAATTAACTCCACCACTCCCCAATTACTTAAATAAATATTTGCAAGCCTTAAATAACTTAATTAAATAAATAATTAAATGAATAATTAAATAAATAATTAAATTATTTCGGGCGCATAATTCTCCCCACTTAGAATATTTTCGCCCTAAAATCTACGCCAAACTCACGATAACAATGCCAAATCTTCTCGCCATCTCTAACCATCCTTATCATATAACATAAAATAACTTTAAGATATTCCACTGTACTATACATAACTTCAAAATCAAGCATTTTTCACAACATCACATATTGAGAACCTATACATATATGTATTAATTAGCATGAAGTCAAGTATGAGCGCACTACTTAATCAATCAAATCAAAACTAGCACATTTATCCACAATTGATAATACCATGAGTCATTGTCGCTTCTTTCATTGAGATGAGTTATCGGGGGTGATCACCCTCCTACTCATACAACCAATTAATTAAGGTCACAAAACTACAATCCTTCCAATTTACCCATACCACACTAAAAGGCTTTTAACGCGTCTAGAGTGCGTATAGGCGCCGCCACGACTTTCACTCTTCCGACATCGTTAAAACTCTTTTATTTCCACATATCTAAACAATTAGCAACACAACTTCGTATCACATCAACTAATTAGTTAAAAGGAACAAGCAAACACATCAAACTCCACAAGTTCAACTAGTCATGTATAACCACATACCGTTAAGTACAAAATCAATTCATCAATCAGATCATTAGACTATTCTTATGACCATACACAATAAGTTTATGAACAAATCATTTTCATTGTCCTAGTACACTAAGCAAATCGCCAATCAATCATAATTATACCTAACCACGCTATCATCAAAACATGCATTTGCCCTACTTATTATAAAGAACTCGCCACTTATGTTTATTTCATTGCTCCTACAATGGTTCTCACATAATACATAACACGTAACACATAAACGCCAAATTGGGGTCACCGGTACCCTTAACTAAAAATTTCCCCTAGAGGTCAAACAATGAGGCATCTTAACACAAGCATCAAGATTAGTCTACAAGGCACCAAGCATACAACATCAACATGTAATCAAGAACATGCTACAAGAAAAGTCCATACTATGCTTCCCCAATTCATATAGTTAAAGTAATGACGCTAAATTAACCACATAACAAGTTCATGCTAGACGAAAAATTCAACTTAGCCATCTACAAATACGTATGAGAACATACGACAACAAGGATAATATTCATTTATTGGAAATAAATTTAACACTCACATTAATACCCCACCATAAAAATCGCTTTCTCAAAGGTTCACAAGCATCCTCAACAACCACTTCGCTTTTAGATCACGTAACCACAACGCTTAAATATCAAGGTTCAAAACGCTTTGCTAATCTTCAAAAACTCGAGTG
This sequence comes from Oxytropis ochrocephala, assembly GCA_020916435.1. Taxonomy (NCBI): domain Eukaryota; kingdom Viridiplantae; phylum Streptophyta; class Magnoliopsida; order Fabales; family Fabaceae; genus Oxytropis; species Oxytropis ochrocephala. Next base: position 62,922,553 of record CM037093.1, on the reverse strand, counting down.
CAGAAAATTCAGAACTATGCGCCTACTTTGGCGAATTAATTAAAATAGTAAACGACTTCGGATTTTAGCAAATAAATACTTGTTGGAAAGCTCTATGAATGTAGTTTCTACCCAAAATTTTTATTTTTCAAAATAAGTAGCCAATTGGTACAGTTTTTCAAAACACTACACGGAGGTACCAAACTTGACAGAATTTCTTACTCAATTTTCAACCAAATTATCTTTCTCATTTCTTAATGAAAATTTATGAAACCAGTGCCTACCTTGCAGAGAATTAAGTCTACTTTCCAAAGAAACAAGAATCATTCAAAACGGAGTTCATTTGATGACACAAAACCTCCAAAACCGAACCCACTCACAGTTTGATTTCAAAACTTTGACCTAACTTGAAACAATCATAACTTGAGCTACAAAACTCCAAATTGAACGAAACCAATGCAAAAACGACCAAGCGTAAATATATTTTCAAAACAATCAACCACATAATTTTTTAATCAACTAAACGATACCAGTTTTAGAAAAACTGAAACAGTGTCCGAAATGTGCAAAACCGTAAACAATTAAAATTCTTCATGTCCAATCACCAAACAATAATTTTCAAACAACACTCAATTCAACAACTCATATCATTTAAACAACACTTGGGCATTCAATCAACATAAGGCTATTTGGTTAAATACCTATGTGTAACACTTGGACTACTACCCAATCAAACCATCAAGACCCCCACATTCACCCAATCACCAAAATACCAATTCCAACATCAACATAAACATTTGGTCACATTGACCCAACAACAAGAACAACAACTTTAATATATTTAGACGCACGATAACGATAACAAAATCATGGACCAAATCCAAGCCAAACAATAAACATAATCAAACATAATTAGTTACTATGGAGCAACTATAAACTTGCTACCAAACAACATGCCAAGTAAGCAAAGGTCACATGAGCACAACAAATACACAAACTTGACATATCATTTAATGTGATGCCTCTACCTCAAAATACTTATGTTGGAAGTGCGAAATGAGAAAAATTGTTTTTCACAATCAACAATTTATTTTTGGAAATGATTTTCGCAAGTGAAAAGTGTCATCACTCTTCAAATCATATAATTAATTTTTTTTTATTTATTTATAAGAACATCAAATCCTGTGAGAGGCAAAATATTTCTTTTGATATGATAACTAGGATGACTCAAATACAATATTGAAAATTCACCCCATCCCCGAAAATATTTTCCTTCTGGCTTTCAAAAGAGGTTACTAATGCATCTTTCAAAACCAAGCATTTTCCAAACCAAAGCAGAGAAAACAAAACAAAGGACACAGAGTTCACACATTGAAAACACAATACAAGACACATTATCACAGGTATCTCCCCACTTATTCACTTACCATCAAGAGCACTTCTGGCTTGTCCTCCACCGCAGGAACATCACTTACTACACAAACAATGGTTAGAACTATGACAACACTCTATTTGTCAACCGACACGACGACTGACGACTTGGCCTTTATTGCACCGAATCGCTCGATACTACTAATGTAACACCCCTTTTCTACCCTCAATTTTTCACGCCATTATCGTGAGTAATTTCCTTTTCAAAAGTATTAATTTAATTGGTAGAAAAGAAATGCTACCTCGCCATATAAACTCATCTCATCAATTGCACTCATTAAAGTTTGTGCAAAGAAACCACGCCTTAAAAGTACATGTCATAAATCACCATCACAAATGAATAAAATAGTAACCTCACTAAGCCTCTCAAAACACATCTCATAGTATCAACATAGTCATTAAACAGCTTAACTAATAACTAATAACTAATAAATGTCAACCACGCCCTAGGTGCTACAGACGTAGAGCGACACAAACAGACTCTCGACACCTAACAAGAAGGCAAATAGACCTTCACTGCAAGCACTGCAGCAGCTGCTGCCACCATAGAGCAACATTCCAAGCGTATGGGTGAGAATTTCAATAAAACATAATCGATACATAATAGGGAAATGAGAGCAGTAATCACGTAGCATCATCAACATCACCAATTCACTACACACAACAACACCCCAATCACAACAAAGACAATTCACACTGGCCACACAACAACAGCTCCAATCACAACAAAGACAATTCACACTTATAATGATGTATGAAAATGCAACCCACACGCGGCATATGCATGATGGTACCATATCATCTTTAAAACCACTCAAGGCATATCTTCATCATAGAAGAAAACCACTCAAGGCATAACATCATCAATATTAGTCATAGTATGCACATGCCATGAGACTCTATAACACATGTGCAACTCAATCAACACTCACGCGAGTACTCATCATCATCATCATAAAAGAAATAACCACTCAAGGCATGTCATCATAAAAGAAATAACCACTCAAGGCATGTCATCATAAAAGAAGTAACCACTCAAGGCATGTCATCATAAAACACTCAGAGAGTGTATTCTTCGCAATTCATCACCAGAACACCCCCTTTCTAGACAAATCGTTAATCATCAGATTCTATCGTAGTTTTTAAATTTAAAATCACGAAAGTGGAATGTCGATTTCAACGCTTTATAAAAACAATCACCATAGTCAAAATCATAAGAAGTTTATAAAATATTAAAATGATACGCAAAGACATAGTTTAGTGGCCTGACCTTCAAACACCGCTTTAGTTTACAAGATCAAATAAAGGACGCTTTCCAACACAAATGAAGAATTACTAGTTTTTAACAAATCACTTAATACATCATCAATAAATGTCTAAAGCATCAAATAATGAAATAAAAGACGACTACGCCTCCCCGGTGCTACATATCGAGCCGAGACACGACTACTAGTAGGCAGCATAAGGATGCCCTCACTGCGAGTACCGCAGCAGCTGCACATAAGAGCAACATTCCAAGCAGAACGGGTGAGTCTTTCATACAAATAATAATGGTTAGATAGGCATTATATACTCCAAGCAAGGCAACAAACACTACAATTAGTTCACCACATTATCAACACATCATCACTAAGTTCATTAACATATGTATGAGTGTATGCATGTATGCAACATGCATGAGGATCCTTCATCACCACTATTTGCCTCGAGGGCACTCATCGCTTGGACCGAGTCCCACGCCGCTTGGCCAAGCCTACACATCGCTTTATGCATATGCATCATGAGGCTCTATGTCAATGCACAACAAATATAATAGGCTCACCATTTCTTTTAATTATTTATTCACCTCCATCTCACCAACAATTAGCCTCGAGGGCTCTCATCACTTTTTGGACCAAGTCCCACTTCGCTTTCACACTCCGCTTAATTACAACTTAATTTATACTCTACGTTAATATTTTAGCTCACAATCACTTCACAACCCAAGAGTTGCACTAACTAACACCCTAGTGGATCATAAGACACCTAGGAATTACACTAGCGCCACTGGCGCCACTGGCAGCCACTTCGGCGCCCCACCACAACACTCTCACACACCCTCATGCACTACCACACCAACCGGCAAGACACGCACACGCAGGCGCCCACATTTGGCGCCCGCCGCATACACACACGCCAGTGAGTCGACACGGGCGCACTGTGGCTGCCCATTTGGCGCCCGTGGCTCGCATTAACGCACACAAAGAGCTTGCATACAGAACTCGGGCGCCATTTGCCCCGCACTTTGCGCCTCTTCACTCGCACACACTAAACCGAAACACAAAGACGTTTGCTAAACCCAGCGCATCGTGGCTGCCCATTTGGCGCCTCGTGCCCCCGCAACACGCATTCCCCACTCACACACATTGTCATGGGCGCCAGACAGCAGGCACCGCGCCAGGCCGTGAGCCAACTCCTCTCACTTGCTTAATTCCTTCAACACTTCAACAACACCAATTGCCCAATGCTTTTTTTTTTTTAATTAATCTACACCATACTACCAACAATCATCAACCATCTCTTTGATTACTCTACAAATGCTAATATATTCACACGCTTCACTCTATCGGGGGAGTTCTCACAAACAATTTATATGCACAGCTTCAATTACACACCACTTCCAATCATCAAAGAACATATAACATTTCAATAGGCATCAAACACAACAAACAAGAACAGTTTCACAGACATAAATCAATCATCCAACACCTAGACCACATACAACACAAATCCTAAAGAGTATTATATGCATAGAAAGAGTCCCCATACCTCGATAGAAACTTCCTGGTGGTATCAACAAGAGCAGAGTATGCCTAGAGCGACACCCAACACTTAACTGCACGAACAGGTGTAAAGAGAGTGAAACACTACGAGAGAAAAGGCTCTGATGTCAACTTCACCAAACGAACAAAGGACTAGTGCTTCAAGGTCTCGACGAGTGTAATCCAAATACGGTCCGCTTTTTCCAACCAAGTCCGTGGTGGTCTGGCGAGGAGAAACCGCTCGTTGGGGTTTTCGCTCGTGCAAAACGGCTGCTTCAATCGATAAAACTCGAGGATGGAAACGGAATCAGCGCGAAATCCGAGTGGGAAGGTGAAGTTTGAGCGCCTACCGTGGAGAGCAAAGGTGAACGCGATTGAGGAAGAAGCGGGTTTTCGTTGGTTTTTCTCCCGCTTCAAATGAGGAAGAAGAAGAAGGAATAGTGCCTGTTACTCCGGGTGGGCCACGCGCATGGTAAGTAAGGTGAGCAGGGGGTGCGAATAGCAAAACAGGGGGGTGTATAAGATAAATATAGTAAAACTCATTTTAATTCATTTTAAATCTCGATTTCACAATGTATATTTTCTTACAACTCTATAAACTAAAATAACTTCCAAAATTATTCATACTTCAATACTAATTCAAAAATAATTTTTTTTTTTTTAATTAAAAATAGTGGCGCATAACTCTCCCCACTTGGAATATTTTCGCCCTAAAAATTTGACGCCAAAACCATGAAAACAATATTGAGCTTAAGTTCTCATACCTAACTTGATCCGCATCATGCCCTCTTACATCAAGTATTTTTGTACCAAAACTCTAATCTTTACGCCTCACTACCATCTTCTCCCAATCTAGCATCGAGACACTACCAAGGGTTCATTATGGACATAAACTTGAAATACTTGGTTCAAGATAAATTCCTACTACACCTAGAAGGACACAACTATTGCAAGTCAAGATCATAAAATCGTAGTTCACGATTGCACGCCGAGGACCATTAGGCACATAGATAAAACAAAGTGAAGTGCACATCATAAAATACACTCGACATTTAGAATCATTCTCATAGAAATCAAAGCATTAAAGACATGACAACACCTTAAAATAATTAACATGGCCATCCCATAAAGTTTCCAATAAAGGCATGATTTGGTATTCCTTGGCTCTTACGCTTGTACAACATTCTACTTAGTAAACAAAGACATTAAAATTTGAAGAAAACAACACCTATTGGCTCAAGAAAACAACACTTCTAAATCTTGGAAAACAAAGAACATAAAGTTGAGAATACAAAGAACATCTATTTTTAAAACTAAAACGGCAAATAGCTTTTAAGAAAATAAAGACACAAGAAATTTTTTTTTTTTTTTAAAGGAGTAAAACAAAGAAACAACAACCTTTTAAAAACAACACCATTTCACCCAACCCCACGCTAACTCCAATCCCCGACTCATGACTCAAACATTAGACACCCGGGGCTTTACTTCATACTCATATACTCAAACTCGCTCGATATTCCGCCTAACACCTCCAACACATTGTCACGATTCATGTAATCACAACACATCAATTTGCCAATTCCGACGAATCAAAAACACAAATCCAAAACAACCACACGCAATATCAACATCACCATCACAATTCATAACAACAACACGGTACATCAATTTGACACTTTAACAACATCATGTTGCGAAATCATCAACAACAACATGAATCATCAATTAACACAAGAACAATCAGCTTATCACATACATCTCACTTCAATTCACAAAATTAGATAATTACTTCAAACTTTGTTAGCACACACTTAGCATAATTCAAGATACATAGATAAAATAACTTCCAAATATACTACTTGTTTAATAACTTATGCACCTTCACAAAGAAACACGCCACCACATCACGCATTGAGAAAAATTTAGATAAGTGAAATAAATGAAACAAACCTAGGGTGAAGATGCTCCTTAACACATCCAAATAAAATAGTACTCAAAACAAAACCATTAGTTATTGTCGCTTCTTTCATCTGGTGGTGAGTACTTGGGGTGATCACCCCTCCCACTCACGTAAAAACAATTAGTGAAGGTAATGTAAATTACAACCTTTCAAAATTACACATTTCACACTAAAAGGCTTTTAACGCAATCTAGAGTGCTATGGCGCCGCCACGACTCCCACTCTTTGACACCGCTAAAATCCTTTTAACTACGCCTATCTCGATAAAATAACAACGACTTTGTATTACATAAATTTCATCGCTAAAAAGATTTGGCGACGCCAAATAAGGCCCACTAACAACGACTAACAAAATAACTTCACAAAGCACTTAGTTCACAGTGGCCACTTTGCTAAGTTGTATAAACACAATGCCTATTAAGAAATAATCAAATTAATCGCATATATGCGCCAATGTAAATAGTTAAAACAAGCCAAGGAATAGTTCAAAGCAGCTCAAAAATCTTTTCTTTGGGTCATAAAGAAGTAGTGAGACGTATTCTATTATAGCTTCAGAGAAGATAAGATAGAATACTTAATACTACAACATTGATCAATTACGCATTGTCAAATATAATTAAAACACGAATACAAACATCAATGGTCTAACTTTAGAAGTTTCATACATAAAATTATGTTCGGGAAAGTTACTACAACACCTCTAGGCCCCTATAAAGACAGAAACAAGATAACACCATGCATGAGAGCAAACGCTATTTCATATACTAGTGGGTTCACAGCACCCCAGTTTGAGAAAAATCAAGAAATCGAGTGAAACAAGGTAAGGTGAATGGAGCCAAAATAGCATGTTAGTCCAGAATGGCACCTAAAACAATTAGTGAAATAACTCCGCAAATCACTTAGCCTAGAGCATCAACATAAGTGATGAAAACACGTTATAAAAATGGATCTTATACAACTATTTTACAATAAATAAATACCTTTGAAAGCATCTGACAATAAGAGATAGGTTAATAGAAGTGCACAATTTTAATCTAAGTTTTCAAAACCACCTAGCTTAAATTACATATAATCTCACCGACAACAATAAAAGAAATTAGTAATTGTAACATTTAGGCGAGGAAATTATACTCATAGTAAATCACATTATCACAACATCACACATCCAAGAAAATCAAGAACATAGAGCAAGACAAAAATGTAGTCCACTTTTATAATTAGTGCATCTTGTTGTATTCAAAAGAAAAGAAAAAAATCAACAAATTGTAGCATCCAACAAAGAGTCGATCATTTATAGTCATCAAAACATTGCATTGCCCTAAAACAAGTAACACGCCAATTCCATAAAACACTTAACAAGGAGTATCAATCAAGATAAAATAAAACATGTTCTATTAAAAGACTTTACACCAAAGCGATGTGCTAATTAAAATTGAGTTAAGTTTGATTGAGCTAAATTCAAAACAAAGTTGAACATGTATGTTAACACCTAACAAGAAAATTCGAGGTTCAAAGAACAAAGAAGTTACAAAACAAATGCATAAAGTACAGAGTTCACACAGAAAAGGCACGATAGACACTCAACACAATTGGTTAGTCTCACGCCTATATAAAAAAATCAACAAACAAGGTATGCAACTCTTCTCGTGAGTTCACACATCGAAAAGGTACAATAAATAACACAAACAAATCCGGCCAGACCGAATCGCAATGCATACAACAACTAGACACTTGGTCTGACAGACTCAAACTTCACTCCGATACCACTAATGTAACACCCTTTCTAGACAACCGTTAATCATCAGATTCTATCGTAGTTTTTAAATTTAAAATCACGAAAGTGGAATGTCGATTTCAACGCTTATAAAAACAATCACCATAGTCAAAATCATAAGAAGTTTATAAAATATTAAAATGATACGCAAAGACATAGTTTAGTGGTCTGACCTTCAAACACTGCTTTAGTTTACAAAGATCAAATAAAGGACGCTTTCCAACACAAATGAAGAATTACTAGTTTTTAACAAATCACTTAATACATCATCAATAAATGTCTAAAGCATCAAATAATGAAATAAAAGACGACTACGCCTCCCCCCGTGCTACATATCGTAGCCGAGACACGACTACTAGTAGCAGCATAAGGATGCCCTCACTCTCATGAAAGTACCGCAGCTGCTGCCACATAAGAGCAACATTCCAAGCGTAACGGGTGAGTCTTTCATACAAATAATAATGGTTAGATAGGCATTATATATCCAAGCAAGGCAACAAACACTACAATTAGTTCACCACATTATCAACACATCATCACTAAGTTCATTAACATATGTATGAGTGTATGCATGTATGCAACATGCATGAGGATCCTTCATCACCACTATTTGCCTCGAGGGCACTCATCGCTTGGACCGAGTCCCACGCCGCTTGGCCAAGCCTACACATCGCTTTATGCATATGCATCATGAGGCTCTATGTCAATGCACCACAAATATAATAGGCTCACCATTTCTTTTAATTATTTATTCACCTCCATCTCACCAACAATTAGCCTTGAGGGCTCTCATCACTTTTTGGACCGAAGTCCCACTTCGCTTTCACACTCCGCTTAATTACAACTTAATTTATACTCTACGCTAATATTTTAGCTCACAATCACTTCACAACCCAAGAGTTGCACTAACTAACACCCTAGTGGATCATAAGACACCTAGGAACCACACTAGCGCCACTTGCGCCACTGGGCAGCCACTTTGGCGCCCACCACAACACTCTCACACACCTCATGCACTACCACCAACCGGCAAGACACGCACACGCAGGCAGCCACATTTGGCGCCCGCCGCATACACACACGCCAGAGTCGACACGGGCGCACTGTGGCTGCCCATTTGGCGCCCGTGGGCTCGCACACAACGCACACGCAGCTTGCAGATACAAAGAACCCGGGCGCCATTTGCCCCGCACTTTGGCGCCTTTCACCGCACACACTAAACCGAAACACAAAGACGCCTAAGCCAAACCCAGCGCATCGTGGCTGCCCATTTGGCGCCTCGTGCCCGCGCAACACGATTCCCACTCACACACATTGTCATGGGCGCCAGACACAGGCACCGCGCCAGGCCGTAGCCAACTCCTCTCACTTGCTTAATTCCTTCAACGCCTTCAACAACACCAATTGCCCAACAGCTTTTTTTTTTTTTATAATTAATCTACACCATACTACCAACAATCATCAACCATCTCTTTGATTACTCTACAACCTAACATATTCACACGCTTTCACTCTATCGGGGGAGTTCTCACAAACAATTTATATGCACAGCTTTCAATTACACACCACTTCCAATCATCAAGAATATATAACATTTCAATAGCATCAAACACAACAACAAGAACAGTTTCACAGACATAAATCAATCATCCAACACCTAGACCACATACAACACAAATCCTAAAGAGTATTATATGCATAGAAAGAGTCCCCATACCTCGATAGAAACTTCTCGTGGTATCAACAAGAGCAGAGTATGCCTGCAGCGACACCCAACACTTAACGGCACGCAACAGTGGTGTAAAGAGAGTGAAACACTACAGAGAAAAGGCTCGGCGTCAACTTCACCGAAAGGAACAAAGGACTAGTGCTTCTTGAAGGTCTCGACGAGTAGAATCCAAATACGGTGTCCGCTTTTTCCAACCAAGTCCGTGGTGGCTCTGGCGGAGGAGAAACCGCTCGGGTTGGGGTTTTCGCTCGGCAAAACGGTGCTTCAATCGATAAAATCGAGGATGGAAACGGAATCAGCGCAAAATCCGAGTGGGAAGGTGAAGTTTGAGCGCCTACCGTGGGAGAGAGCAAAGAGAACGCTGACGAGGAAGAAGCGGGTTTTCGCTGGTTTTTCTCCCCGCGCTTTCAATGAGGAAGAAGAAGAAGAATAGTGCCCGTTACTCGGGGGTGGGCCACGCGCATGGTAAGTAAGGTGAGCAGGGGTGCGAATAGCAAAACAGGGGTGTATATACGCATAAATATAGTAAAACTCATTTTAATTCATTTTTAAATCTCGATTTCACAAATGTATATTTTCTTACAACTCTATAAACTAAAATAACTTCCAAAATTATTCATACTTCAATACTAATTCAAAAATAATTTTTTTTTTTTTTTTTTTTTTTTAAAAATAGGGCGCTATAATCACAAATACACAACAAAGATTATTAATACTATACTCATAGAGTATATTCTTCACAAAACATCACAAGTCATATCACAACATCATAATCACTCATGAGTGAACTCATCACCTTCACACAAATCATACTACAACACCATCCTAATTACACTCATAGGGAACATTTACCGCAACTCACAAAACCAATACACACCAACATCATTTAAAATATATATACTTTTCTCATATCGCTTGGTTTAGTGTGTTATAAAATAGTGAACCGATTGACTATGGGATTACTTCGTAATCGATACTACTTGCAAGAGGCATTGGCCACATTTGCAAGGCTCTCGCTGATGCCTTTGTAAATACACCGTTGAAAGAAATTCTCGCCTTAGTGGTAAAACCACATTTCAGCCATAGTCAAGGAGTACACTAGTAGTATAACCTCTCTACAAAGAATTCAATCATAAAATGAACTCGTAAAATTCTTGCTCTGACCAAAGACAAAACTAGAGAAAACAAAGTGACTTTTTGAGGCGCTGAATTCAGAACCAAACAAAGAGAATTTTTCGAGCCAAAAACAAGAAAGAAACAAAGAAGATTTTAATACAAAATCAGACTCATTGTTTTGTAAAACAAAGAACATATTAATTAAGAAAACAAAGAGCTTCTATTCTTGAAAAACAAAGAACTTTGATTCATAAAAATAAAGATCAATTTAGTAACAAAAATAGCCACTTATATTTTTGAAAAACAAAGACTATATATTCATAAAACAAAGATCATTTTAGTGACAAAAACAAAGAACTTATATTTTTGAAAAATCGCACTATATATTCGTGAAACAAAGATCAATTTGAGTAACGAAACAAAGAATCTTATATTTTTGAAAAACACAAAGAACCCTTTCTATTTTTTTTTTTTGTAAACAACCAAACAAAGAATCTTTAATTTGTGAAAACAAAGACACATCTATAATAAAAAATTACAAAGCAAATTTCAAGACTCAATTTACTAAAACACGCTTTACTTCACATCTCAATTTCATCTCAAATTACTCCATTTACACGCTCATCACACATATATTTAAATTCGATTTTAACCCCATAAAATCACCCATTACATACGCAATTTATATTAAAACACATGACAACATCAACAATCATCAAGCAACATCAAGAAACTCCACAAAACACATCCCATACGCAATTCATACTAAATCACATACTCAATTATACTCAATCATAGATAATCACATGACAACATCAACAAATCATCAAACAACATCAAGAAACCCCACTACACCCATCATATACCCAATTATGCTAAATGAAACGCTCACCCTTACCTCGAATTTGTATGTTCCGGAATTAATTCACGACGGAGTCACGCACAAAACTCAAAGAACACAACGAACGGCCGCCTCCTCCTCCTTGAAATCGCAGCCACTCACTCTCCCAAGGAAACTTATAAATCCCCTTCCTTTCCTCTTCTTAGTGCAAATGCTCCTTTCTCTCTTTTCTCACTCTCTCCAAATTCCGATTTCTTTCTCTCTCGAAATTGAAGAACTAGGAAGAACTCCAAGCAACCATTAAGGACCACCAAAAGAAATAAGCTTTCCTCTTTCTCCATGAGCCCACGCCATCTCCTATTTTTCTCTCATTCCCTCTTTTCTTTTCATCCTCTCCAATCATCCCACGCCACCTCTTCTCCTTTTCTTCTTATTCTCCTTCTTTCTATTACCCCTTTGACTTTCTTCTTTATCTCTCTTCCTCTCTCCTTCTTCACTCACGTAAGTTTCACTTCTTCTCCCCTCACTCTCACTTTTCTTTCTTTCTTCTTCTTTCTCAGATCTACCCAAATACATCCCATCCTTCCTTCATTCCCTTTTTTTTTATTTCAATTCTCTTAACCCTAACTCCACTTAATTTGGCCTTTGGGCCATAATACCTACACCTCCCTTTTTATTTATGCACTTCCTAATACAATAAAACCCCCAAATTAATTAAACACCTCCTCCATTTAATTAACTCCACCACTCCCCAATTACTTAAATAAATATTTGCAAGCCTTAAATAACTTAATTAAATAAATAATTAAATGAATAATTAAATAAATAATTAAATTATTTCGGGGCGTTACAGTTAACTTGTTGATTTAATGCCTATTTGATGTGTGATGAATTGTGTTGCTGAATTCAAGGTGGTTTGTTGCTGGAATTGGTGGAAAAATATAAGATAAAGCATTTTAGGGCTACTAGCGCCTGGGTCGCTGCTTATGCGCTCGGGCGCAAAGACAAAGTTGCCGCCAGCACCATGTGTCGTTGCTTTATACTCGGGCGCAACAAAGGTTGCCGCCAGCGCCATGTCGCTGGTAGCTTACGCTCGGGCGCAACCTGTGTTGCCGCCAGCGCCATGTTGTTGTCGCTTGGCGCCTGTGGTGGCGCAGATGCCCCAGCGCGCCGCTTCTCGCCTGCTTGGCGCCCGCAGAGGGCGCTGCTGCCACAGTCGCCGCTTCGCCTGCTTGGCGCCTGTGGTGGCGCAGTTGCCCCAGCGCCATTTTGCTTGATGTTTTGCGCCAGGGAGGAGCAGTTGCCACAGGAGCCGCTTTGGCGTGTCTCTGTAGGCGCCTGTGGTGGCGCAGTTGCCCCTCAGCGCCAATTTACTGGTTTTGTGCGCCTGTAGAAGGCAGTTGTAGGTTGTAACACCCTAAATGATTTAATTGAGTAATTGATTAAATTATTTAAAGTGTTGCACTATTTTAATTATATTAAATTATAATGTAAATATTTTATTTAATTGAAGCGGAGTGGTATTGGAAATACCAGATCGCAAGAGTTGGCACAGAGCCCAAGCCCAATGACTTAGGTTCCTAGAGTGATGCATTTCGCATCACTTGTGCAAGGAAGAGAAAAGAAAGAAAATTGCAAGAGAGAAGAGAGAAAGAAAGGAGAATCACAAGCAAATAGAGTGAGTAGAAGGGGAGTGAATCGCACTCAGCAAGCAAGAGGAGAGGAAAGCTCAATTGTTATGAGGTTTTGTACGTGACTTGGTGAGAAGCACTTTCTACTGCTTAATTCAAGGTAAGGGAGTCTCACTCTATAATAGAGGGTATAATAGGTCAGTATGTAGGTCATGTAGTCTTGATTTGATGCTAATTGATTATCAGATGAATGTTTGAATTGATTGAATTGATAATTGCTTGAGAAAATCGATTTAGGCTTAATGTTAGGGTTTATGTTCTTGATTTCGTGTTGACGGTAAATTGATGTTTGAAACGTGAAATCGAGTGTATTGAAATGATTATAGAATGTATTTGAATGATGTATGTTGATTGGAATTGAGAGGATTTGAGAATTTGGGATTTTGGGGACCCTAGTGTATAGGCGCCAAATTGCTAGGATTCTCGCGCCTCGTACCGTAGCAAGGAGTTTTGTGTTGAGTTGCCAGGTAGGGCGCCAATTTCCTAGAGAAATGGCGCCCAGTCACCGTAGCAGCTGATCGGGTGTGTGTAGGCCGCTCGGGCGCCAACTCACCGGGAAAATGGCGCTCGGGTTATCGCTCGTGTTGAGTTGTGTCCGTGTGCAGTGGTGTTACGCCGGGCGCGCGCCGCTTGTCGGGAAAATGGCGCCAAAGGCAATCGCTTATGCGTGCCGCGTGTGTGTGTGCATCGATGGGCGCCAGTTGTCGCTTCTGTGGCGCCGTAATGGCGCCGTGTCACCGCTTCATGTGCCGTGTGTGCCGTGGTTCAGGTGCGTGGCGCCAAAATTGGCCGCCAATGCGCCCGGGTGTGTTGCAGGCTGGCGTGTGGCGCCAAATGGTTGCCCTGTGGGCGCCTGCAGGCGCCAGGTGTGTGGGTACGTGGGTGTCTAGGTGTGGCGCGCATTTTGTTACCCATGGCGCCAGGTGGCGCCATAAATGTGTGCTGCGTGTGTGTGGGTGAATGTGGCGCAGCACAGGCGCCAAATGGCTGCCCCGCTGCGCCCGTGTTGCCGCTGTGGCCCAGCAGGCGCCAAGTGTACGCCTGGCGCCGTGGTTCTCGGGCTTGTGTCTTAGTTTGTGTCTAGGTCTCGCGCCGCCTGCGGGCGCCAGATTGTTGCCGGAAAATGGCGCCAAAGGGCCGTGCTTGCCACTGGGGCGCCAAGTTGTTGAGTGTTTGGCGCTCGTGCCGTGCTGCACAGGTGGCGCTGCATCGTGGAGCAATGGCGCCGTGGTGCCGTGTGCACAGGGGCGCCAGAATGTGGGGATTTTGGCGCCCGTGGTGCCAAATGTGTTCTAGGTGTGATTTTGGTCCCTAGGTGACGCTTTGTCCTGTGGGTGTGGTTTTGGTCCCTAGGTGTTGTTTTGGTCCTAGGTACCGCTTTTGGTCCAAACGGTCAATTTGGTCCCTGTTGTTGCTTTGGTCCTAAAGCGGTGTTTTAGTGTCCCCGAGTGAGGTTTAGCTATCCGTCGTGGATTAGTCCTCGGGACTTGATTGTGTCGAGTAGTGGATCGAGGTGGTCGATGATGCCACTGGGGTACGAGCTATGGGGCTAAAGCCATGTGGGCTATAAATGAGATTAATAATGAGTCGAGGAATAATGTATTAACCGTGATAATGTGGAGTGTGATCGTGGCATGTTCATGTAGTCTCATGCATACATTCTGCTGCGGCTATGCGACGCTTATATTGTGGACGATGAGGCTACGGGGCCAAAGCATGGGGGCCGAGTCATGAGGACTCCTTTGTTGACGATGATGCCACGGGGGCACTGGTACCACATGCATGATCAGATCTACATTGCATTCATCCTCATGCATGAATTTGAAAGTGAATATGATTGTTGTGGCAATGATCGTGATTGATTGGCTTCTATGAAGCTATTATAATCGCTTTATTATCACTTTTATTATATGGTTCGAGACTCACCCTTTCTCGTTGTTGTTTACTACAGTAACCATGAGTGAAGGCTTACTTCCTCATTCCCCGAGCCTGGCCCCGCTTCGATACGTAGCACCTAGGGATGGGATTAGGATATAGCCGCTTAGTCCTTTTGGTCGTTGAACTCTATATTTGATGTTTTATGTTATTGATGAGATCAGATCTATTTCCGCGCGTGATGTATGATTTTTCCAAAGACGTGACTAAAATAATATATTTTGAGGATCCTATTTCCACTATTGTTGTCATGTATTCTCCCGATTTAAGAGATGTTTTGTTTTATTCTCGATGTTGATTAATGAAGTAAGTGTAGCATCCCGCTTGGATGGATTAAAGAAATAAATTTTTATAACTCGATTTTTATTATAAATTGTCGGGTTAGAAATGGGTGTTACACAAAGCTGCCCTGCGCACGCTTGTTGTGTTTCAGGCGCCTGTGGTGGCGCAGATTACGCCAGCGCCAATTTTGGTGCCGCTTTCATGCTTTGTCTAAGTTGTTGATTTGTGTTGTTGAAGCGGCGCCATACCATACCGCTCGGGTGTTGTAACGCTGTGTGGTGTCAAATACCGATTAAACAATTGTTGATATTGTTGTGGTGAGTCAAATAAGACTAAAATGTTGATGTTGTTGTTGTGAGTCAAATAAGACTAAAATGTTGATGTTGTTGTTGTGATCAAATAAGACTAAAATTTAACGTTGTTGCCGCTGGGTCAAAAATGACCAAATGATGATGTTGATGATGTTGTTGTGCATACGTGAGACCGTGGTTGTTGATTGTTTCCTGCAGTGTTGTACATGGTCTCATACATGGCATAATGCATTATTACGCTGATGTAGGTTTCGCCTGTAGAGCTTTGCTTCAATGTTGTTATGAAGCCACAAAGGCTATTTATGCCGATTGGTACCACATGCATATACCCATCGATGCTGGTTGCATTTCATACATACACGCCATTCTCATGGTGTCATTGCTTGTTGTTTTGCTTATGTGTTGCTTGTTGATGCCGCCGCGATAGTTGTATTAAAATGTTGATATGTTTTGGTAATTATAGCTTCCTATTCTCTAGTATACTATCTATCATATACTTTTATGCTATTGAGACTCACCATTCTCTCGCTGAATGTTACCCTTTTGTGGTAACGCAGTGTGTACACGCGAGTGAGGACTTCTCTTCCTTCACCTATCGAGTCCGTGTCGCTTTGCTCGATACGTAGCACTGGGGGAAACGAACACTAGTTTATTAGTCGCTTTATTATTATAAACTATTGTTTTTATTATGTTATTGGTTTTTCCGATTGTATGACGCCGAGATGATACGACGTACACGATCTTATTAAAGATTAAAGTGGAGGACTACTTTATTGGTTTTTGAATGTTCAAATTGAGCATACGTTGTTTGAATTTTTAAAATGTCGATATGTGACACTCTAATGCACGCTTAGATTAAATTTTCTCGCGACTGATATTTAAATAAAACGACGGTAGAATCGGGGTGTTACATAGTTGGTATCGAGCGCAATCTGGTCCGTCACCAAGTTGTCTAGTCGTAGTGTTTTTTTACACTTGATCTAATTGTTGTTTATGTTGTAGTGATTAAATAAATGGCCGATGTAATGATGTCGCTATTGTCGCGCTTGGGTGCTATGGCTCAAGCTTTGGAGAACAATCAACGTAACGCTATGGCGAGCATGCCGGGTCTAGCAAATCGACTACTTTTCGTGAGGAGAATCCGCCACATTCAAAGGCAAGTATGATCCTCGATGGTGCACCGCATGGTTGAAGGAAATGGAGCGCATCTTTTGAGTGATGGATTGTACCAAGCTCAAAAGGTCCTGGATGGCACACATATGCCGGGCCGAGGAAGTCGATGATCGTGGCTGTAGATGAGGCGCAGGTTGGAAATCGCGAATGAAGAGATTACTTGGGCCGCTTTCCCGCAAAGAGTTCCCGAGAAAGTATTATCCTAAGATGTCCGGCAAGAAGGAAATTGAGTTCTCGAGCCAAGCCGGAAACATGTTTCAGATCGAGTATGCCGCCAAGTTCACCGACTTGGCAAAGTTCTATCCGCACTACGATGGGGCTAATGTTGAATTTTCAAAATGCATCAAAATTCGAGAAACGGGTCATGCACCGAGATAAAGAAAGCGATTGGGTATCGTAAGATCCGTGTTTTCTCCGACTTGATTGATAGTCGCAGGATTTATGAGGAGGACAAGAATGCTCGCACTCGGATTATGAAAGATAAGAGGCAATCTTCCATGCCGTGGTAAGTCGTGTATGAGGTTCCCGCCGTAAGGGTAAATGTAAGGTTTTTGCCGGCAAGAAGCTGGCGGGGAGATGCTCCGCCGCCTCATATGTTTTAAGTGTGGGAAAGCCGGTCACAAGAGTACAGAGTGTAAACCTCGGTGAAAAGGTGTTTCCTGTGGTAAAGAGGGTCATATGATGTCCGATTGCGATCGTAAGGATGTGGTTTGTTTCAATCAGGTGGAAGCCGGGACACATTAGTGCCAAGTGTCCAAAACATGTAAGAAGGAAAGGTCTAGCGAGGGTGTTCGCCGGCGCCATCGAGCCTCATCGAGGATGATGGTCTTATTAGAGGTACGCATCATTAATGGTACTTCTCTCAATTCTATTGTCGATATCGTGCTACTCAACGCTTTATTGCTTTTGAGTGTTGTAAACGCTTGATCTCGCCTTCGTCCGCTATGAATGGAGAGATGGTTGTCGACACCCCACCTAAAGCGGGCTCAGAACCACTTCTCTCGTATGTCTTCGTCCCCTTGTCGATATTCGATGCAGACTTCATTATAGATTTTGTTTGTTTGTCGCTGAGCTGGATCGATGTAATTCTAAGTATGGACTAGTTAGAGCATAACCATGTCCACATTAATTGCCGTAATAAGTCCGTAAGCTTTGGAAGTGATGAGTCCATCAACGCCGCCTAGTCGGGCCACGGGTGGACGGCTGGAAGAAGCTTAGTTATTCGCAAGTAAGGGCTTCGCTTGTCCGCTGAGAATCAAGCCATCATTGATGTAGTGCCCGTGGTATGCGATTTTCCCGATGAAATCCCTAGTATTCCGCCGCAGAGAAGTTGAGTTTTCTATTGACCTTGTACCGGTACTGCACTGCTTCTATGGCACCGCATGTGATGTCCGCTGGCCGTAATTGTCGTAGTTGAAGAAACAACTTGAAGAACCGCTGAGAAGAAATTTTTGAGGCCGAGTGTGTCGCCGTGGGGAGCTCTTGTGTTGTTGGTTACAAGAAGAATAGTAGTATGAGGTTACGTGTAGACTACCGCCGCTTGAACAAGGTAACCATTAAGAATAAGTATCCACTTCCGAGGATAGATGATTTGATGGATTAGCCGTGGCACGAAAGTGTTTAGTAAAAATTGATTTGAGATCTGCTATCATCGATCAAGGTAAGAGATGAAGATATATAGAAGACAAATTTTCGTAACTCAAGCATGGGCATTATGAGTATTCTCGTGATGCCTTTCTGTTACCAACGCTACCGAGTATTTATGGAGTACATGAATCGTGATCTTCCATACTTACTTGATCCGTTCAGAGTGGTATTTATCGATGATATTCTAATATATTCTAAGCTCCAAGAAGAACACTCTGAGCATTTGAGGTTAGTGCCGAAGTCCTAAAGGTAAAGAAACTCTATGCAAAATTGTCTAAGTGTGAATTCGTTGAATGAGGTAAGTTTTCCGGGTCATGTCATTTCAAGTAGCGGATTGCGCTGATCCAAATGCAAGGTAGATGCGTGTTCCAATGGGAAAGTCTCAAGTCGCATCGAGATTAGGAGTTTTCTAGGTTTACCGGTTATTATCGGGTTCATTGAAGGTTTTTCTAAATTGGCAATTCCGCTGACTCACTTGACTTGTAAAGGGAAGGCTTTTGTCTGGGACGTCCGATGTGAAGAGAGTTTCTCCGAAGTTGAAGAGGCGATTGACGACGCCTCCTCGTTATGACGCTGCCCAATCCGTGAATCTTTCAGGTGTATCAGGATGCTTCCAAGATGGGCTTAGAGGTGTACTTATTCGTAATGGTGCGGAGTCGCTTATGCGCCTGCACAGCTTGAGGACTCATGAGAAGAACTATCCTACGCATGATTTAGAGCTAGCCGCAATTGTCTTTGTGCCAAAAACTGAGGCACTATCTCTATGGTTCTAGATTCGAGGTATTCAAAGGATCATAAGAGCTCGAGGTATCCGCTTTATCGTAAGGAGTTGAATATGAGGCAAAATAAGGTGGTTGGAGTTGTTGAAGGATTTCGCTTGAATTATCATCTAGGCAAAGATAATGTCGTGGCCGATGCTTTAAGTCGAAAGACCTTTCATTTGTCAAGAATGATGATTAAGGAGTCGGAGTTGATTGAGCAATTCAGAGATATGAGTCGGTTCGCGGCGACACCTCGTGAGTGTCAAGTTGTGGATGTTAAAGATTGATAACTACTTTCTCAATAGTATCGCAGAGCCCGTGTCGATGTTAAGCTAGTAGACTCGATGGTCAGGGATGATCAACTGAGAAAGGAGACTTCGTGTTGATTCCCAAGGTGTATTGATTCATGATAGAATCGATTCCCGATGACGCAGGACGGTTAAGACAATTCTTGAGGAGAGCCACGTATAAGTCGAGTATCCATCCGAGCTACGAAAAATGTATCAAGACTTGAAGAAGTTATTTTGGTGGCCGAGAATGAAGCTGACGTGGCACAATTCATGTATGCGTGTTTGACTTGTCGGTCAAAGGTCGAGCATCGGCGCTCACTGGCCGATGCAACCGCTGGACATTCCGCAGCTGGAAATGGGATAACATTTCCATGGATTTTGTGACGGGTTTGCCTAATACAAAGAAGCGGGTATGATGCAATTTGGGTGATTATTGACAAAGTTAACAAACTCATCTCATTTTATTCCTATTAACATCACGTGATCCAAAGGTTTAGATTGGCGAAATTTACATCCGTGAGATTGTGAAGCTCCATGGTGTTCCTAAGAGTATCGCTTTCGATAGAGATCCAAGGTTCACTTCACACTCGAAGAGTCCGCAGGAGGAGTTAGATCGGTTGAGGTTGAGTTCGCTTATCACCCTCGCACGGATGGTCACCGTGAGAGACTATTCACCATTGGAGGATCTCACGAGAGCTTGTGTTTTAGAGCAGGAGGTTAGTGGAATTCCTACCTTCCATTGATTGAGTTCACATACAACAACAGCTTATCATTCCAAAGATTGGGATGACACCTTTGAAGCATTGTACTGCCGGAAGTGTAGAACCCCGCTTGTGTTGGTATGAGTCCGAGATAGTGTGGTGCTTGGACCGAAATTGTTCGCGAGACAACCGAGAAGGTGAAGTTGATTCGTGAGAAGATGAAAGCGCCGCAGAGTCGCATGTAAGAGTTACCATGATAAGTTTTAAAGGATTTAGAGTTCCAAGCGTGAGCATGTGTTCTCGAGAGTCACCCTGGACCTGGTCGGTCGTGGCTCTGAAGTCAAAGAAGCTCACTCTCGCTTCATTGGTCCGCATCGATTTCTGAGAGGTTGGAAATGTTGCTTATAGAGTGGCCTTGCCGCCTAACCTTTCAAACTTGCACGATGTGTTTCACGTGTCGCAACCTCTAAGTATGTCCTGCACTCCATCCCATGTGATTCGATGAACGATGTGCGTGTGAGGATAATCTCACCTGGGAGACAATGCCGGCATGAATTGATGATCGACATATACATCTCGGCTTACTTACTCAAAGACACCTAAGAACTACAAACCGATCCTACGCTGGTTTCGAATCCACCGATTTCATCACTCAACTTACTCACGCACTACCTCATCTTCCAATCCTCACTCACGCTTCATTTGACTACGCTACTGGCCAACTCTGGGATTACACTATACCACGGCGACACATAATCCGACATGCCTATACCTCACTTCAATACATACATACCTCTGTGATAACATGTTACAAGTCGACTCCTTCACTTCTGGCTTATCATACGCAGACTTTACCTACGCCCTACATCTTGACTCCAACATCTCAAGATAACCATGTTATACCTTCAAGAACTACTTGATGACACTCAGACCGGGTTCTAATTACACTTACGCACCTTCGCCCATCAAGTACAAATTTCAACTCGCCCCTTTAAGCCTAGAACTACGCTTTAACACTTACGTCGGTGTAAACCTCCATCAGACTTCAGCCTTTCTCTACGATCACGCATACCTAAATTCTCCTCCCTCTTTAGGTGGTCCCGACTAGGATTAAGCTCAAGAACACACTCTTAACTCTCACGCCACCGAGACCGAGAGTTCTCAGCTTCATCATTTTTCTCCATGGTCACTTACGTGACCACGTAAATCAACCATTACAATCTTCACCAAGGTGAAGTAACACAACCGTAATACTTAAGGAACATATAAGCACACATTCGTAACTCAATCGTAAATCATTCGCAAAAACACTCAACATGAACACACCATTTCTATCAATCTTATTCTTGCTCCCAACTATCATCAAGGTTACACACTATCAAGCCATTAATCCTCAACTCCAAATAAACCTAGTTTAAAACATAGCAACTCTCACTCAACCACGCCACTAGCTCTACAACCTAACATCCAACTCACCGACGCCTCAACCTCAAAGAGACCGGTCTTCTCACACCGAATGCCCGGAAGGCGACCTCAAACACCACGGTACAACACAGAACGGTCCTGCAGACCCATCACTCAACGCCGCCTCCCATTTGGAACCTCACTACTTAAACACATTGCCACTCAAAGCTCTAAGGTCGACTTCTCACTCTCTGACACACTTCATGGCTACGGTCCAACTCTCCACTAGATACTCCCACAAATGTAGTTCTCACACTACCTCAACATCCTCACACTAAACGTAGTGGACTAAACAAATACCACGAGGACCACAACGCCACCTAGGACTAAAACATCACCTAGTGGACTAAACTGACTATCCCATTTCTCCCACTTGCCGCTCACAACGCCAAACAACACTTAGTTGCGCCGGGCACCGTGGGCTTCAACGACACCCTGCAAGAACCTCTCCCCGCACCATAAATCATCTCAAGATCTATACTTATACCACAACTACCATACTCACTTCACCTTAGTCTTAACGCAACTAGGTTACTTCTACTTCAATTCACCCTTAATCGCCTCTGGCCACGCCTACGCTTAGTCACGATCTTATTTCCAATGGCGCCCTTGCGCCACCCTACTACCCCGTTACTCAACTTAGGCAACCTATTACTCACCTTAGTTCACTTAGTATAAGCCTCTATTTCATTCACCTCGCTTGCTATACCATCTAGGCAACCACAGCTCAAAGAACTACACTTATGTGTATAAATACACACTATACTCTAGTAATCACCTCAGATAGCTATGCTACACCCTGATCCTATGCCTCTCTACACGCCCAAACCTACCTCTTTGTTCTCCTCTCTCGTCCTCACGCTCCGATCGACTTAGACGTAACTATTACACACTTATTCCTTCAAAAACAAGCTCGACACTCCTCAAGAACTCAACGAAGGTGACAACACCAACAACAACTCACCGACCGAGTGTTCCTCACCTCCCACTCTCTCCTCGACTACCATACTTTTAAGAACAATTTTTCTACCTTAGGCTTTCCAAAACCATATTTCTAAACTTTTTCCAAAAAGGCATGCTCTATTTTCTTTGCATGAACTTCAAACTCTAAGTTGTCAATCCCTATCTTTACATCCCCCCACTATCAACACAAACATCCCTAAGGCACCTATTTATCTAAAATTAAGAATCAAACCAACTTGCAAATAGCACTCAATTAATCAAGTTGTAATTAGTACATATTCGTAATTTATAATAATTACGAAGTTATTGTCACCTCTTTCATCGGGAATGAGTTATCTGGGTGATCACCCTTCCTACTCACGCATCCAATTTAGTTAAGGTCACAAAACTACGCCTTTTCAAAATTTACACTTTTCTCATTGAAGGACTTTTTAACGCAGCCTGCAGTACGGCGGCATCGCCATGCCTCCCACTCCTTCGACGTCGTTAAAACCTTCTAATCACACATACTTCACTAATACAAACAATACCACAACAACTACAAGTAATGTTACAACCATCGCCATCGATTCTAATTACACATATCTCAAATAGCAACGAAAAACACCCAAACAACTTCTACAACAAAGTCTCGCTGAGATCGACATGCGGATCTCTCGAGACACTACGATCGACAAACTCGCCGACAAGACCGAACTTATGCTCGATACCAACAATGTAACACCCCTTATTCTAATCAATTCGGCCTACTTAGTTAAAATCGAGTTTCAAAATACCACCAAAGGAGTGCTACATTTAGTGATCAAAAGTGAAAACAGACCAATCAAGTTCAAAAATAGTTTCGCAAAGATTTACAAAGCATGCAACATGCGCATCACCACTAAAAAAGGCTCAAATTTCATCATATAAGGCACTCCTACCATTAAACATCAAGGCATATTACATAGTAATAGTTACATAAAATAATGATAGCTTTCAGCTCAAGGACTATCTAGCAAACTATACACAAGTCAAAGATAAAAGCACAAACTAGACTACTCGCCCCAACCCAAAGTTACATGACCAGAGCAGCACTAACCAACATCAACTAGGCACAACTATCACTATGAGTACCGCAAGTTGCCACGAGAGCAGCAACAAAAGCAAATAGGGTGTGAGTCTCTTAACACAAGTAATATAATGTGAAGAAAAGCATTAAGGATGAGAATAGCACTAAAAACACCTCTGCCTCACCTAACACAACCACTCACCGATAGCTCAAAACAATCACAACAATTATCACTCACCCCAACACATTAAATCATGTAATGTAATGCATGTATGCAACCCATCCACAGTGGCAATATGCAATGAGGTACCTCCACCGTCGTATTTAGCCCGGCTTCAAGATCACCGCCGTTAACTCCGCTGCATGTGATACGGAGACCAAGTCTTACCATATCCGAGGCCGAGACCTCTCCGTCGTAATATGCACATGAACATGCGACTTCATGACAAATACAATCACACACAATCAATCATAACGTATGTGAATGTTTACACCGCTGCTCACCGCCGCTTACTCCGCTGCTCTACTCGTCGCATTCGCCGCCACACCGACGCCTACACCACTTAGACATTATCTCGCATAAGGTCGCCCCTACAACACCTGTGAGAATCACCTTAGGACCTACAACCGACCTCTCTCACCACCTCGCACCTCTCAACCACCTCGCCCTCATAAGGACTGTGTCACACCTAGGACCACAACCACACTTAGGGACCAAATTGTCACCTAAGGACCAAAATGGACTTAATCGCCCAACACTTATACACATTGGTGCTAAATGGCACTCACAAAGGCGCCCACAATGTGTTTAGACAACATTGGCGCTTAAACGCCACCTCGGCACACTACATGTGTGTACCCTCGCTAATCCCATCGACATCACCCCAAGACACTACGTGTGTACCCCTGCTAACCACACTCAAACCCCTCAACTCGGTAACGCGCCACGCTACGCATTACTCACACCAAAATCACTTAAATCATGGGAATTCACTTCTCGTTGTTCCCTGGATTAGCTCACCGACACTTAGCACTCGGGCGCTTCTCCCAAGCGACGCTACCACACTCGATGACCCTGGGCTCACTACCCCTACACTTCTCAGAACCTTAAGGAGAACATATACACTTCGGTTTATGAGTCCCTACCCTTCGCTTATGGTGTTTAGACACATACTCACCCACAAACTCACCAAATGCACTTCTCAACACTAAAATACTCTAGACGTGGACTCCCTTCAACTCTGCTTTCTATCACTCTAGTCAAGAACACTTCGGGCCACGCGCACAGAATAAAGGCGCTTAACTACCATTTCACTCCTTTACTGCTTTCTGCTAGACTCAACATGCAAGCTCATTACTAGCTCACCACACTCATGCACACTCCTGATACTCACTCCATTTCACCGATCCTCTTCCTAACTCTACATGCAAGCTCACTTTCACCACCATGCAAGGTTCTCTCTTCATACCACTTAACAGAGAGAGTATTACACTCCTCTCTCTTTCCAAGATGATCCACCGTCAGATATTTACCACAAATCGTAGCAAGAGCAAAACACAAAGCAAACATGTCATGATCAAAGACACAAAACACACATGCAAGGCGATTTCAAACCACTCACACCAAAAATACAATCAAACACAAACATTACAAGTATTAGAAGACTCCCTAACCTTAATAACTCGAGAAAGATGAGAATCCTTCACTCTCTAGTAACTACAAAGAACAAGTTCTCCTCCCCTCAACTCTCCACGCCTAAGCTTCCACTCTTCTCTCTTCTGCTCGCTTTCTCTCTAAGTCTCACTTCTTTCTCTTTCTAAAATTGGTAACTTAACCGATTTGGATCATGAATGGAATGTTCTCTACTGAGGTACCATTTAACATGTCCTTAAAGGACTCAAATGGGCCTTGGCCCTATTTAGGCCGTGGGCCTTCTACTACACACACCCTTCCTAATTTAGGCATTTCCTAAAATAGTAATACATGCTTAGCACTCACTTAATTACTTGGCTTAAAGTAAAATGTTGTAAACCCTTAATAACTCAACTAAGTTAATTAATTGAATTATTTTGGGGTGTTACTACCAACTTGTTGATTTAATGCATATTTGATGTGTGATGAATTGTGTTGTTAATTCAAGGTGGTTTGTTGTTGGAATTGGTGGAAAATTTAGGATTACATTTTAGGCACCACTAGCGCCTTTAGTCTTGCTATGGCTCTCGGCGCAAAGATGTGTCACGCTGCCAGCGCCATGTGTCGCTATTTTACGCTCGCGCAAGACAAAGCTGCCGCTAGGTGCCATGTTGTCGGTAGCCATGCGCTCGGGCGCAACCTGTGTTGCCGCCAGCGCCATGTTGCGTGGTCTGCGCGCGCCTGTGGTGGCGCAGTTGCCCCCGTGCTCCGGGGCTTGTCGTGTTTTCAGGCGCCTGTGGTGGCACAGTTTCCCTAGCGCCAGCTTGTCGTGGTTTTGTGCACCTGTGGTGGCGCAGTTGCCGCCAGCGCCACTTTTGGTGCCGCTTTGGCGCCTGCCGCGTCTAAGTTGGCCGATTTGGTTGCTTAAGCGGCGCCACATCAGGTCCGCCTCGTGTCAGAACGCCGCAGGTGTCACGAGTGATTAAAACATTGCTGATATTGTCGTGGTGAGTCAAATAAGACTAAAATGTTGATGTTGTTGTTGTGAGTCAAATAAGACTAAAATGTTGATGTTGTTGTTATGAGTCAAATAAGACTAAAATTTAACGTTGTTGTTGGTTGGGTCAAAATGACCAAATGATGATGTCGATGATGTCATGTGCATACGTAGACCGTGGTTGTTGATTGCTTCTCGTGTGTTGTACATGGTCTCATACATGGCATAATGCATTATTACGCTGATGTAGGCTTCGCCTGTAGCGCTGCTCAATGTTGTTATGAAGCCACAAAGGCTATTTACGCTGATCGGTACCACATGCATATACCCGCCGATGTGGGTTGCTTATCACTAGTAACAATTTTGAAATTGATGCTTTCATGACAATCAAACCAACAAAGGTTGTGATGGATTTCCACTAGTAACCATTTTTATGCCAAGTTGTTTAGAAATGAAAACAATGAATGCAAGAAAGAATTGTGAATTCAAGCATAACACGATCATTGGAATCAAAACACTACAACAACATTTGAATTCGCAAACAAAGATCAAGCCTAAAACTACACATATTAGATCACAAAGACATAGATAGGCAAGGAAGGAACTTGAATTGGGCATTAAGAAAAAATGCAAGAGTAGTAAGATTGAACCTAAATGCACATCTAAGTGGAAGATGCTAGGGCGGAACCATACTCAAATATTTCTACAAAACGCAAGAGAATCTAAATGCACATCTATTGAAGATGCAATGTATGGAATTGACTTATCTAAGTATTGATGATATTCTATATGAGAGTGACAATGAAATTGTTAGCTCAAGCAAAAGAGTTGCTTAAATCATGATCCTTGGCAAGCATAAGCAAGCAAATTATTTAGCAAACTAAAGTACCAAAGAATGTTGAATCACTTTGGTCAATCCCCTCACACTTATGATTAAGTGCATAAGTGCACAAGTGTGAATCACCTTGCCAATCATCAACAAAGACAAGTTTATTAAAGCAAACCCAAACCCTAATTTTTTATGTTAAAACCTAGAGCGCATATACACTAAATCAACTATTATTCATTCTCATATCATGAAATAAACAAAAGCATTCAAGAACCCTAAACCTAGGCCCATGGCTGAATGTTATCAAGCTTGAAATGGGTTTCTTATTTTGTGAAAGTTATGCAAACAATAGTGAATATACAAGGAAATATGAGAAAACACCAGAACAAGTGAACACATAAACTAGATTGAGTCCTTTCTAGAAATCTTCACCACTTAGATCAAGGTGCACTAGGCACTAATGGGAGTCATATTGCTAGATCATCAACCATTAACAACAAGCAAATTAAAATGCAAAGATTAACTAAACACACAAACTAAATTGAATCACATAGAGCAATCCTCATCACTTTAAGCAATGTGCCCTAGGCACAAGTGAGAGTCATATTGCCTATCATCAACTTAAAATGACAAGCAAGCATATAAACTACAAAAAAGTGTTGAATCACATAGAACAATCCTCATCACTTTAAGCAATGTGCACTGGGCACAAGTGAGAGTCATATTGCCTATCATCAACTTAAAATGACAAGCAAGCATATAAACTCAAATACATAACCAAAAACCCATTTATTTTGAAAAAGCAAGTGAGATAATATAGGAAAACAAGCTAGACAACAATTTTTGGTAAAGGTTCATGTGATTAGGCAAAGAGATGCACAAAACAAACATAAAACCGATTTTTTATGAGTATGTTAAATACAACATGCCATAAAACAACATTTTATTTCATGAAAGGCAAGGATTAAGATCCAAATCAACACAAATCAACAATTATTCAAGGGTGAGAAGCACCATAAGCACCCAAGCCTCCCTAAGTGTTTGTCAAAGTGCTTATGACACTTCTCACCAACAACAATCAACAATATGAGAATATGAAGATGATAGAATGAATGTTTTTTATATTTTTGAGGAAAGACTCAAATATGATGCAAGGTTTTAAGGATTACCTTAGCTCTAAGCTATAAAGTGAGATGAGAAGATGAAACTAGACACAAATCACCAAAACTCCAATGTTCTCCAAAGACGCACTCCACTTGATGATGATGCTTGAACTTTGAATGAGAAAATGGAGGGAGTATGTGAAAGAGGGATGCAAATGAGGTGGAGTAGTGGTGTTTGGGTGGAAGGAAAAAAAATGGATGGAGGAGAGGGAGGTGAGTTGTGTGTTAGGGTTTTTTAGTGTAGGAAAAATGGGAAGGTTGATTTGAGACGAAAGAAAAAACAAGATCAAGTGAAGGAGAGGGGGAGAGGCCACAGCTTTGTGTGTGTGAGGAGAGGAATGAGTTGTTGTTATTAAATTACAAAGGGAGGAGGTGAGAAAGAAGCAAAAGAAATGTTGTATTATGTTGTGGTGTAGAGAGAAGGAAGGCAAATAACATGTCAGTATTGAATGTTATTGATTCAAAGGTGTGCTTGTCAAAAGAAATGGAGAAAGGCTCTGTGATGTGCCTTGATGTGGGCTGATGCGGAGGTATGGAGCATGAGGATGGAGTGAGGGAGGTTGTTTGCTTGTAAAATTAGTGCTTACTTTAGCCAAAATGGATAAAAGCCAAAAGCACCTAAAAAGGAATTAACCCTAATTCTAAAAATACAATAAGCATCCAATATTCTTTTATTTTGGGTTCAGATTTCTATTCTTTATTATACATATTTTGAGCCTTTTGAAAGCGAGAAAAAAATACCCGTTGTAATTGACCAAAATACCCTTTTTGACTCTAAAACCCTAATTTGTCCGGAAAGTGCATTCCAACCCTAAAAATGATTTCAACAACCTTGAATGCCTTCTAGGATCCAAAATGCAGTGCATAAGGCTCTTCACTCTTCAATTTATTTATTTTTTGTGGAAAATTAGGTTTTGACCTGCTTTGACAAAATTGGGGTATGACACCGCCTCTTTATTTGGATTTTGACAAGGAATATGAATTGACCAAACATATTCCGAGGCAAAATAGAAATAAAGAACTCAAAAATTATACCAATTTTGTCCACTTGGGAAATCCGAATTTTCATTTTGCTTTTTCTCTATTTTTTGTTGTTTTTTTGTTATTATTTCTCGTTTGTACGATCGAAGTCCGTTATTATTTCGAGTTACCCGATCAAGAAGTAGGAGGGACGGCCGCGACGATCACCACCGCCTGTGAATCAATGAAATGATAATCAGCAGGATAGATAGTATTAGTTGTCTAGATGGTTGTAGTTTGTTAGTGGGAGGTTGCTTAGTTTTGGTCGGTAAGTTTCGAGGACGAAACATTCTAAGTGGGGGAGAGTTGTAACGCCCCAAAGATTATTGGATATTTATTTAATAAATTATTAGGGATTAGATTGTGGAAAATATTAGAAATAAAAATATGGTATTTTTATATGCTATTGGTAATATATGGCTAATAATATTATATGTTTATTTTATTTCTATTAAATATTAGTGTTTGAGATATTATTTCTTTAGAAAATTATTTTGGTCTATTGAGTTGTTAAAATATTGTGGTAGTGAAATTAGGCTATAAAATGATTTAAAATAGACTTATAGTTGTTTTTAGTCGCATACAACCCTTTTTTTACTAAACGCACTCTCTAGTCCACGACTTGACCCATGCGATCCAAATACAGGTGTTAGACCCGACCCGATTCCTTATGCTCTTCTTTTCCTCTCAAGCAAATTTTCAAATGGGGGAAAAAGAACCTAATTTCATCTCTCTTCTTTCCTAAGTCATTACTCCTCGAGCATTCACACCTTTTCCCTTCACCAAAAAAAAAAAATTCACGCTAATTCCATTTATGAGTTATCATTTGATCGCCATCCCATCTTTCATTATTTTGTACATACACAATAATCCTTCATGTATTGGCCATCACGCTTCGCTCGATGACTCGCTTTTGTTGTTGTTACATAACCGCACGCTACCGAGTCAAATATTGTCCTCCGAATTAAACCACGCCGAGAAGCACTAGTCTTTCACCATTTCGCTGAAGTTGACGCCGCTCTTAAAGGACCGTTGTTCTTGCAAGAAGAAGGAAGAGGAGCCCGGGCTTGCGGCGCTTTGTAGGTGACTCGCAGAGAGCTCTGCTTTCCTGCTAGTCAAGGTGCGGTGGGTCTTACCTTATAATAGGGGTATAATAGGTTGTATGTAGGTCATAGGGGTCTTTAATTATTGTTATTTGATTGTTGATTGAATCGTTGTTGATTGAAATTGTGAATCGGGTGAAAATCGATTGCATGCTAGTGTTAGGGCTCGTTGTGTTGATTTGCGCTTTGATCCATGATTGATGATTAAAATATGAAATCGAGAGTGTTAGTATGATTATAACGTGTTTTAGGATTGTTGTTGATGAATGATTTTGAGAAAAATTGGTTGAAATTGATTTCAGTGACCTTAAGCACTCTAGTGCCATATGGCTAGTGGGAAATGGCGCCAGGCATCGTGAGCGTGGTGATTGTGTTTAGTGTTTTATCGTCCGGGCGCCAATTTGCCGGAAATATGGCGCCTCGTAATCGCTCATGGGCCGAGTTTTGTGTCTTGTGTAGGTGTCACCGCTCGGGCGCCAAGTTGCTGAAAATGGCCCTCGTGCACCGCTTGGCGTGTTGTGTGTGCTGCTGATGTGGCGCCAATGCCGCCTGTGGCGCCGCACGGCGCCCGTGTCACCGCATGCGTGTTGTGTGTGTGCCGTGGTCCAGGTGCAGTGGCGCCAAACGTGGCCGCCCACCCGCCAGTGTGTGTTGTGCTGCTGCGCAGTGCGCCAAATGGCTTCGCGGGGCGCTCGCTGCGGGCGCCAGGTGAGTGGGTGTCAAGTCCCGGCGCCATTTTGGCCGCCATGGCGCTCGGGTGGCGCCAGCAAAGTGAGACAGAGGGGTGTGCGCTCGTGTTGCCGCCGTGTTCAGGCAGGTTCCAAAAGTGTACGCCTGCAGGCGCCCGAATGCGCTTCGTGTTCGGATCGTGGTTCTCGCTTTGTGTCTTAGTTTGTGTCTAAGATCAGCCGCCTGTGGGGCGCCAGATTGCTGTGGAAAATGGCGCCAAAGGTCGTGGTTGCCACAGGGGCGCCAAGTTGCCGAAGCTTTTGGCGCTCGTGCCAGGTTGCACAGGTGGCGCCAGATTGTGGGGAAATGGCGCCAGTGCCGCTTGTGTCTAAGTGTGTGCCGCTTTGGTCCCTAGGTGACAGCTTGGTCCTAAGGGGTGTTGTTTTGGTCCCTAGGTGACAGCTTTAGTCCTAAGGGTGTGGTTTTGGTCCCTAGGTGTTGTTTTGGTCCCTAGATGCCAATTTGGTCCAAAAGGTGTTAATTTGGTCCCTAAGTTGTTGAATTGGTCCTAAAGGGGGCTCAGAGGTCCCCGAGTGAGGTTTAGTCCTCTAGTTGTGATTAGTCCTCGGGACATGATTTGTGATGAGCTAGTGAATAATGCACAATGATGATGCCATGGGGGCATGGGCCACGGGGCTAAAGCCACGGGGCTAATGTAAAATTGACCATGAGATGAGAGTTGGTCCGAGTGATGTATAAAACTAAAATGACAATGATACGAGAGGTCGCGGTCTTGGTGTATAAATGAAATTGATGATGTGTGTGTTCATGAGTCACATGCATACATTCGCCGCGGGCCGCGACGATATATTGTACAAAGCCGCGGTCCGTGTTTTATTTCTACCGCGGCCGCGACGTATAATGAGTGATGATGAGGCCATGGGGGCCAATGGTACCACATGCATCTCGCATTACATTGCATCCATTCTCATAAATGATATTGAACCGTCTGTGATGGTCAGGATTGATTGACTTCTATGAACTTGATATACCGCTTATTATAGTTTCTATTATGTGGTTCGAGACTCACCCTTTCGTTGTTGTTTACCACAGTGTAGCCATGAGTGAAAGCTTAGTCCCTTCACTTTCCCGAGCCTGGCTCGCTTCCGATACGTAGCACCTAGGGGACGGGCTTAGACTTCTAGTTGTTTAGTCTTATTTGGTCGTTGAACATTATATTTGATACTTTTATGTTATAGCCGAGATCGCTTGCTTATCTCTCCGAGATTGTATTTTATTCCGCCGCGACGTGTGATTTTCCAGTATGTGACTAAAATAATATATTTTTGAGGATCCCATTTCCACTTGATTTGGTGTTACGATTTTTTTGATTAAAGAGATGTTTTGTTTTATTTCGTTGTTGTTTTTAATGAAGTAAGTGTAGCATCCCGCTTGGATGAATTAAAGGAATAAATTTTTAAAACTCGATTTTTATTATAAATTGCCGTAGAAATGGGGTGTTACATTAGTGGTATCGAGCAGCTGGCCTCATCCACCAAGTTGTCCTGGCCAGAGAGTCTTTTAGTCCTAATCGTTGTTTATGTCAGAAGGCGTGCCGGCCTTAACCGACCATTTGTATTATTTGTTGTGTCTTCCGATGTGTGGACACTGAATAGAGTTGAATGTTCTGTTTGTTTGGTTCTTGAAAGTCGTGGAGCTAACCAGTTTAGTTGGTTAAATCTTCAAGGGAATGTGATGTGTTATATGTATCCCTTGATTTGTAAATGGGGAGATTATTTTTCTCATGGGTATAACAATGGTCATGGGTGTAGGGGGTGGCCTTAGACCCTATTTTTGTCTATATTTTGGTTCTAGGTATATTTGGCTATGATACTTTGTGTGCTCCATGATGTTGAATTTGACTATGAAATTATATATTGTTTGATTTATGTGTAATATCTATTGATTGTAATTTATCTAATTGAGTGTATTGTATTGAATTGATTTGATGTATTTTAATTGATTGATATATTGCATTTAAGGTTTATGATTCATGATACCTTGAGATTGGAAAATCATGTGAAATAGAGGTTAGGTGCAAATATAATAAGTAGATAATTTATAATTGTAGTTGTCTTATTTTGAGTAGAAATTAGTATTATAAGAGTGTTTTATATTTTGATCGCATTCTGACCAATGAAGTGTTGAAGTTATTGTTGTCCCGCCGTCTGGCTTGGCCGTTGAATGAATGAGAGGACCGGCCCCGCTTCACGAGCACCTCGTGTGGTACTGCAAAGACACTCCGACGATCTAGTGAGAGGTCGCCGCGCATAACACAAGGTAAGAGAACGCACTGATGCCATATGCGAATGGCGATATATACGCGTGGAGGTCCGACCGCTTCGCTGAAGTTTTCGCCGGCGAGGATTGCGCCCAAGCCGCGTGCTCGGGCCGGCTATACTGGGTCGGGCCGCCGCCCAATTGCTATCGGGAGCCCTTGTAATTGCCGATACACCCCCTAACAGCTTGCCCCCAAGCCTAGGTCGCTAAAGAGCGGCCGAGGCTTGAATCGATGCCCCGCGTCGCGTTGTAAGCGGCCGCCGCATTGCGCACCTGCCTCATCTCTTGAAGTGCGTGGTTGCTACCACGCTTAAGTCGACGTGGTCGCCGCCATCGCCGAGGTGTGGACGCTACACGCCGAGGTGTGGTCGCCGCCATCGAGTGCATGTGGTCGCCGCCATTCATGCTTGCGATAGTTGTAGTCGGCCTCTTCCGCCGTGTTCTGGCAAATAATGCTCGTTATCGGGTCATTGCTCGACTCTCGGCCATTCGACGACACCGATGGTCAGGCCAACTCTGGTGGCGCCGATCGGGCCAACTCTGGTGGCGCCGATGTAGACCGCCGGGCCTACTGCTTGTGGGTCCTTCTCGACTGGGCCATTTCGATGGCACTCGATTGTAGACCGCCGGCCTACACTTGCTGGTGGGTCCTTCTCGACTCTCGCCATTTCGATGGCGCCGATTGGACCGCCGGCCTACTCGCTGGTGGGTCCTTCGCACTGGGCCATTTCGATGGCGCCAGTAACCTATGGCCGCTTCACGCTACTCGCACGGGCGAGCTACTAATCATACATTCTGCATGCGAAATAAATTACAAAGTACTACTTTTAAAAGGACTCGCCTCGTGAAAACCCCCCGCGGGAAAAAAGAGTGCCCGCCGACATTTATTCATAAATCGTTAGTCCGCCCCGTTATCACGAGGATCGCTCTTGTTCTTCGCCGACCTATCTCGCTTCTTCTCTCTCACGCGACGGCGACCTTTCTAGCGAATAGTGCTTCTTCATAGGCCATATGATCGCTGGCCCTTCGTAGAACATGGTCGATCCATATGACGATTTAGCCGAACTCTTCTCGCAGCTATGGTCCTGGCCTCGATCCCACGCTGAGATACTTCACTTGTCTCTATCGGGCCAAAGTCATGCGCACTGGATCGCCTCGACGCTGAATCGCCTATGTGTATCGCCTCAATGATTCGCTGTCCTCTTGATAATCGTGATCCAATACTCTTCATGCCACTCTGTGCATCCGTCATGCGGTAGTTGGTCAAGAATGTTCTCGACCAGTGCCGCCCCAAGACGAGATGGTGTCACGCGGTGCCTCCCACGACTCCAAAGGCTCGCTCTTCGAGCGATCAGGGAAAGAGTCCGCACTTCATGGTCGCTCCTAGCTCCCTATAGCAAAGCAGAGAATTGTCAAGTACCTTTGTTGTCCGGTCTCGATCCTCACTACCGCTGAATTTATTCAAATTGGGGGTTTCTCAGTCTCGGGGATACTGTGAACGCAGATTCTCTAACTAAGGGTCCATGGCAGGCCGATACCACTCGCCCAAAAGGTTGTATGGGAAGGTATGCCCCATTACTCTAAGATTTCAGAGAACACACCGCCACGGGCGCGACCATACGACGGTGGCATTTGAGAAGATTGTCCCCAGGTCGCCCGAAATGGTGTCTCCTGGGCTGGGGACATCCCCGATTTCTCCATCACGATAGTCATCAAACTCTTCAGACGAGTCCCACGATCGACTTCTCGACCTTCGAGAACCTGAGGACTCCTGCAGACAATACCGTAGGCGAGCCGACCGACTCAGACGCATACCGATCTTCATCTCCATAATCGTAGGGGAACGCTCACACAAGACGCTCCTCGCACGGGCGACCGCAGCGCGTTCTATTTCGACGCGTCGGATCGGCGAAGTACTTCCTGGCGAGGGGCGCCCTTCGGGAGGCGACGGTGGTGGCGAAGGACGACCTCGAGCGCAGGGTTCTCCGCTGGCCGCCGCGACCGAGGTCGCACTTCTCTCGTGATTGAGCGATCAACTCGCCTCGACCGCAATGAGCCGATTCTTGTTTTGCAAAGACTTCAAGGATGACCGAGTGATATGCTCGCAAAGGCTCGCATCCCCGCCGCCACCGGCCGATATCGATTGATGAGCAAGCCGCTGTACCGTTTCTAGATAGGTCCCTACGCCTCGCACCGAGGGCTCTCGCGGCGTTCTCGCGATCCATGCTCTGCTGCGTGTACGCCCTCCGGGTCCGTTGTCGAGGGTGATTCGCCCTGAGGGGTTGAGTCGAGATGAGGCCCGCCCGGGCCGGCCGCGTGGAGCCATGAATGGAGTAGATAGCGCCGCCTCCCATCGTGGTCGCCAATTGATCGCACCTTTGACCAATGAAGTGTTGGAAGTTATTGTTGTCCCGCCGACCGGGCCGGCCGTTGAATGAATGAGAGGACCGATCCTCGCTTCACGAGCACCACCCGTGGTACTCGCAAATACACTCCGACGATCTAGTGAGAGGTCGCCGCGCATAACACAAGGTAAGAGAACGCACTGGCGCCATATGCGAATGGCGATATATGCCGTGGAGGTCCAACCGCTTCGCAAGTTTTCGCCGGCGAGGATTGCGCCCAAGTCGCGTGCTTGGGCCTAAGATACTGGTCACCGCCGCCCAATTGCTATCGGGAGCCCTCAGAATTGCTGATACACCCCTAACATATTTAAAATTACGGGTTAGCCAAAGGAGTAGAATAATTTTTGGTCCGCAAGGAAACAAATTTCAATATAGTTGATGAGATTGGGAAATAATCCAAAGCAATCTATGGTTAACAAGAAGACTAGGGAGGAGTTAGTACCATGTTTGCCCCAATTTTGTAAATCGATGTAAAGGTGGTAGGAGTTTATTAATCCTAGTCGATATGCCGTATAGTAACATATAATAACAGTGTAGTAAGTGTGAGTATAATGATTCTCACAATATCGCGATACCTAAATGGAGTAGGTGTGTGGATTAAGGTTGAATAGTAGGAAGATACATTTTTAGGAAGCCGCTTGTTTGCAATTGCAATTAATTGTAGTATTTTGTTAGCTAGTGAGACCTTGTACAAGGGGAACTTAGTTATTGAAGAAACTGCTTGAAATTGACCTTAGTCATTTAGTGTGAATGTGTAAGCCGAATTTTGTTAGCTACAGAGTCAGAATGTTTCGCTTTTTAAGATAGCGAGATCGATTAAATAGAGCAAGGTAAATTTTATAGATATATGAGTATACAGCTGACAATTAATAGTCTAGATTATCGCTCCGAGGTGTATCAAGAATTACAAGGGCTCCCAATAGCAATCGGGCCGCATTTACCACCTCAAATAAACCGCCCAAGTAAGTCGCTGGGACCGCACTCTCGCCACGCCGAAATCTTCGCTAACTGGCCGCAGACTTCTACAAGATATATATGCCATTCGCACACGGCATCGTGCACGCTTCTCTTACCTTGTGTTATCCGCCTCGAGCGACCTTCTCACTAGATCATCTGAGTGTTCTTTGTGTACCACCCGAGGTGCTCAACAGGTGAGCCAGACCTGGCCCTCTCATTCATTCAACGACCGCCCAACCAAGAGGACAACAATAACTTCAACACTTCATTGGTCAAGGTACGATCAATCGGCGACCACGCTGGGAGGCCCGAGCGCCATCCTACCTCATTCATGGCTCCACGCGACCGGCGCCGTGACGCGCCTCTTCCCTCACTCAATTCCTCCGGCAACATCCTCGGCGGCAGACCGAGGGCGAGCTGCTATAATCAACGAATCTCAAGGACATCCACGACAAGAGCCTCGCTGTGTGGCGCCGAGGACCTATCTCTAGAACGGTACAACGGCTCGCTTATCAACCGATACCGCCGAGCCGGCCGAGGCAGGGATTGCAGCGGTTTTGCCAGAGCATATCGGGCCAGTCATCCTTCGCGTCGCAAAACAAGAATCACCATTGCGCATCGAGACGAAGTTGATCGCTCAATACGAAAAGCAGGTCGACTCGGGCCCGCCAAATGAGCGCCAACGGAGACCTCGCTCAAGGTCGCCCTTTTCGCCACCATCGCACGCTCCTCGGCGAGCGCCGAGGAAGTACTTCGCCGATCCCCAAGACGTCGAATTAGTGGCGCACAAAGTCGCCTCGCAGCAGAACGCGCGCAGACGCCGCTCTCCGACATGGAGACGGCGATCCCACCTATCGCCCCGCGCCGTCGCCGCTACCGTGTATTCTCTCCGGAGTCCTCCGGGCCCTCGGCGTCTGTAAGTCGATCGTGGACTCGCATTTAAGAGTTTGATGACTATCATGATGGAGAAATCGTGATGTCCCCAACACCGAGGAGTTAGCATTTCGGCCACCTAGGGGACAATCTTCTCAAATGCCACCGCCGCATGGTCCGCCAAATGAGCAAGGGTGTTCTACTTAAATGCCGAGTAATGGGGGATACCTTCCCATACAGCTTTTTGGGTCGAGTGGTATCCCGACCGCCATGGACCTTTAGTTAGAGAGATACGCTGCTATCAGATCCCCAGAGACTGAGGAAGCCCCCAAATTTGAATAAATTCAACTACCGTGGGGATCCGCATGCACACTTAAGGTACTTCAACAATTACCGCAGCTGATAGGGAGCTAGGAACGACCATGAAGCTGCACTCTTTCACAAATCGCCGAGGAACGAAAGCAATCGAATGGTGGGGAGAGCCCGCCGCCAACACTATCTCGCCTCGGGACGGCCCGTCGTAACATTCTCGGCCAACTACACGGCCAACAGATGCCTGTAGAGCGCATGAAGAGCACTTGGATACGATTATCCAAGAGGACAACGAATCATTGAGACAAGACATAGAGCCGATTCAACGCCGAGGCCGATCAAAGCGCGACTTGACCGACAGAGACAAGTCAAGTATCTCAAGCGCGGGATCGCACCGATCACGCCTTTGCGTAAGAGTTCGCCTAAATCGCCATATGGATCTCACCATGTTCCTACGAAAGGCCAACGATCATATGGCCTATGAAGAAGCACTTATTCGCTAAAAGCACGGCGCGCCCCGTAGAAGAGCAGATAGGTCGCCAAGAACAAGACAAATTCCTCGTGATAATAGAACAGACTAACGATCTATGAATAAACGCCGCGCGCTTTTCCCGACTGTGGTTTTAATGAGGCCCACCTTTAAAAGTCGTGACTTTGTAATCTATTTCGCATGAAAGAATGTATGATTGGTAGCTCATTGCACGAGTAGCAAAGAGAGCAGCCAGAGAGCCCCCGAGCCGGTTTACAATCGAGTGCCATCGAATGGCCCAAGGGTCGGCGACTCACAAACAAAAACAGCCCCGAGCGTTTACAATCGAGCGCCATCGAATGGCCCAAGGGTCGGCGACCTACAAACAAACAGAGCCCCGAGCGTTTACATAATCGAGCGCCATCGAATGGCCCAAGGGTCGGCGACCCACAAACAAGCGCAGCCCCCGAGCGTTTACATAATCGAGCGCCATCGAATGGCCTGGCGGTCGGCGACCTACAAACAAGCGTGAGGCCCCGAGCGGCTCACAATCGAGTGCCATCGAAATGGCTCAATCGAGCGCCATCGAGATGGCTCCAATCGGAATGTCACCGCTGCTGATACGCGCTGTTGCCACCGAAGTTGGCACGACCATCGCTGTCATCGAATGACCGAGGTCAAGCAATGACCCAATAACGAGCATCGACCGCGAACACGCCGTAAGAGACCGGCCTACGGCGAGGCCGCCTAACCTAGTAAGCCCATTGCCAAAAATCGCAAAACGCTGCCGAACGCCCGCTACGATACGCCCCGAGGTCACAATCGAGCCAAGCTTCAAATGAAATAGGCAATGAGCGACAAAGACTTCGAACGAATTTGAGCGACCCGAGAATGATCGCACCTCCTAAAACGAGCAAGATCCAAGTAGACTTCAGAAGTTAAGGAGGTCGGCCGAGTCCCGACCAATCGATCGCTTCTCCAAAGATGAATGGGCAAAGATCCACACCCCTGCAGCGGGCAACGGCCCACGCCCCAACCAGTGCCATTGAATGGTCCAAGAGTCAAAGATTGACCCACGCAACAAGCACCTGACCTCGAGCGTCTACACCGGAGAGTAGGACGCCGAACGACCTACAACAAAGGCAAACGCAACGAATGGCTCTCCAACAAGCCATTTACGTGTCGCTTCCTCAGTAGGTCGCCCCGCGAGGCTAGACAGGGGGCAACATATCGAGCCCTCGACCGGCCGCGCATGACCCCGCCGGGCAGCGACTCGTGGCAAGATCCGGCCCCGAGCGACCCAAAGGCCTCAGACTACAAGACAGATCGCGACCGGGTGTGGCAAAATGACCACACACTTCGGCGGAGGGAGACCGATCACGAATGCAACCCGACCGCTACAACATTACTTGAAGGCAACGATTCAAGCCTCACCGCTTCTTAAGCCGACCCAGGCTCGGGGGCAACCGCTCGGGTGTATCAAGAATCAAGCGGCTCCCAATAGCAATTGGGTCGCCGCCCACCACAATGCAAAACCGCCCAAGTAAGTCGCTTGGACCGCACTCTCGCCACGCACAAATCTTCGCTAACTGGCCAAGACTCTACAAGATATATATGCCATTCGCATGGCATCGTGCACGCTCTTCTTACCTTGTATATCTCGCCTCGAGCGACCTCTCACTAGATCGCCTGACCGGTCCTCTCATTCATTCAACGACCGCCCAAATGCCAGACAACAATAACTTCAACACTTCATTGGTCAAGGTACGATCAATTACAATTTTGCACAGGGAACCCGATGGTTGTTCGGTAGTTGACTCACTGTTAGGGGTACGTGGATTGCTACCGTTTACAATTGTCAAAGCTATGAGGTGTGCTTTTGTAGGAATAAATAATTAGGAGGTTTGGGGATAATATACAATTATATAGTTTAGGTATCTGTGCAACTCCTTCTTATGATAATGACGTATGTGTTAGTGTACTCTTTGGATTTGGCACTATAGTATTTCCCATGTTGTCTTGATAACGTAATTATGCCTATGCGTCTAGATGAATTACTTTCTTAACTGTGCAAGGGATTACTTACTTCCTATCTTTGTAGTTAGACTCAAGATATGTTGTTCTAGTTATACCGGGGCTCAAGTTTATGCATAAAACTACTAAAGTTAGACTTTAGGAATGTTTTCACACGTGTTTTGAGTTGATTATAATTGATATCGTGCAAATAATTTGCCTTGATAAAATTATATGTTCTAATTCTTTTCAGAAAGGCTTAGTGAAATAACATTGTAATTATTTAGAAGTACATGGTAGTTTAATGAAAGTGACCATGATGCCTACATGTTAACTTTTCTAAGACATTAACTTTTGTGACCGATATTTTTGCTTGTTTTGTGAGTTTTGGTCGATTAGTTTATAGTTGAGGCTCGCATGAATTTGTTATGTGGTTAATTCAACACTATTACTTTGACTTTAAGAATTAGTGAAAGCGTAGTATAAAGTATAATATGAATTCTTACAAGAGTATGTTCTTGATTATGTATTAACGCCGATGCTAAGTGCCGTGGTAGACTAACTCTTGCAACCGTGTCAAGATGTTTCATTGTCTTGACTACTAAGAGTGATCCTCGCTCGTCAGTACCCGTGACCCCAATTTGTGTTACGTGTTATGTGGTTGTGAATGATTAGTCGAGCTTGTGAACTTTGATGTGAATGTTGTTGTTTATAGCCGGCTGAGTCCGATGAGGATGGCTTAGTCGCCTCTTGAGTTAGGTTTGTACGATCGAAGTCCGGTTATTATTTCTGAGTTACCCGGCCGAAGAAGTAGGAGGACGGCCGCCCGATCACCACCGCCTGAATCAATGAAATGATAATCACAGGATAGATAGCATTAGTTGTCTAGATGGTTGTAGTTTGTTAGTGGGAGGTTGTTTAGTTTTGGTCGGTAAGTTTTGAGGACTAAACATTCTAAGTGGGGGGAGAGTTGTAACGCCCAAAGATTATTGGATATTTATTTAATAAATTATTAGGGATTACATTGTGGAAAATATTAGAAATAAAAATATGGTATTTTTATATGCTATTGGTAATATATGGCTAATAATATTATATGTTTATTTTATTTCTATTAAATATTAGTGTTTGAGATATTATTTCTTTAGAAAATTATTTTGGTCTATTGAGTTGTTAAAATATTGTGGTAGTGAAATTAGGCTATAAAATGATTTAAAATAGACTTATAGTTGTTTTTAGTCGATACAACCCTTTTTTTACTAAACGCACTCTCTAGTCCACGACTTGACCCATGCTCCAGCCCTTGTGTTAGACCCGACCCGATTCCTTATGCTCTTCTTTCCTCTCACAAGCAATTTTCTCAGCTGGGGGGAAAAAAGAACCTAATTTCATCTCTCTTCTTTTCCTAAGTCATTACTCCTTGAGCATTCACACCTTTTCCCCTTCAGCTCAAAAAATTCACGCTAATTCCATTTATGAGTTATCATTTGATTGCCATCCCATCTTTCATTATTTTGTACATACACAATAATCCTTCATGTAATGGCCATCACGTTTCTGCCTGGAGCTCTTAAATCCTTTATACAACTCATTTCATGTGCCAAGATCTCAAGAACTATTTCTATTGGAGGTTAGCTAATCCTCACTTTCATTGGATAGTAGCCAATCATATATATATAAGTTGAACCTTCTCATATTTTCAAATATGGATATAAGCTTTATTAAATTTGACTACAATTCATATGATATTATACTTGACCTTTTCTCATATTTTAAATACCTGATCAAGTATATGTATTTAACATGACAAGGTTTTATAAAGATTTAATGTTTTCTTTCGATACTATTTTATATCTAATATGATTTAAGTTGCCACCTTATTTTAGTATATTCTTTTAAACTATTTTGACAATGAAAAAGAGATTTTATGGTTGATTTATTAGAAGAGCAATTGATTATCTTTAGTATTTCTAGTGGATGACTGTTTGACTGTCTTTGTTGTTGTTATATAACCGCACGCTACTGGAGTCAAATATTGTCCTCCGAATTAAACCACGCCGAGAAGCACTAGTCTTT
This sequence comes from Oxytropis ochrocephala, assembly GCA_020916435.1. Taxonomy (NCBI): domain Eukaryota; kingdom Viridiplantae; phylum Streptophyta; class Magnoliopsida; order Fabales; family Fabaceae; genus Oxytropis; species Oxytropis ochrocephala. The sequence goes on along the minus strand of CM037093.1, from coordinate 62,879,797 downwards.
CACCATTTCAGTTGAAGTCGACGCCGCTCTTAAAGGACTCGTTGTTCTGAAGAAGAAGGAAGAGAGGAGCTCACTTGCCGCGCTCAGAGGTGACTCCATTGAGAGAGCCTGCCTGTGTTAGTCAATTGGGTGAAAATCGATTGCATGCTAGTGTTAGGGTTCGGGTTGTGTTGATTTACGCTTTGATCCATGATTGATGATTAAAATATGAAATCGAGAGTGTTAGTAAGATTATAACGTGGTTTTAGGATTGTTGTTGATGAATGATTTTGAGAAAAATTGGTTGAAATTGATTTCGTGACCTTAAGCACTCTAGTATTTCATATGGCTAGGGGAAATGGCGCTCGTGTTATTGTAGCGCAGGTGATTGTGTTTAGTGTTTTGTCGCCTCGCGCCAATTTGCCGGAAATATGGCGCCTCGTGCAATCGCTCATGGGCCGAGTTTTGTGTTCTTGTGTGGTGTCACCGCCGGGCGCCAAGTTGCCGGGAAAATGGCGCCAGCAGCAATCGCTTATGCGATTTGTGTGTGTGTGCCGCGATGGGCGCAAAATGCCGCCCTGTGGTGTGACATCCGGCCGACGAGGCGGGAGCGATCGCCGGCATAAAAAGGTGGCATGGCAAAGAGCGGCTCGGCACTTTCAGCGAAACGGGCGCGTGAATGAACCGAATACGCACCTGAATGAGAGGATCCCGAGGTCCGCGGTGTATGGACCGCATAAATGAAGGAAGGCTTAAAAGAATTGATTTGGACTACCATACCAACAAGATGCATCTTCTTTTTGAGCCCATCCCATAAGAACTCCATAGTTGCCGCGCTTGGCTTGAGTAGTAGCTGGGATGGGTGACCTTCTCGAAGTTTTTCCTGAAAGCATGCAAGTGAGGACAAAGCATGCCGAAAAGACTCGTGTTGGTTCGTGGGGCAACAACCAGCTCAAGAAGCACCGATGTTACAAATGGTATCGTGAGCAAAGCAGACTTCTCTCAAGACGGCAGGGTTCGAGGACGCAACCAAGCTTGGAAGCCGTGGGCATGTGACATCCGGGCCGACGAGGCGGGGAGTGATCGCCGCGCTCAAAAAGGTGGCGTGGCAAAGAGCGGCCCCGCAGCCTTCCAAAGCGGGCGGGCGCATGAATGAACCGAATACGCACGGAATGAGAGGATCATGAGGTCGTAAGCGTGTACGGATCAGATAGCTTGAAGGAAGGCTTAAAAGAATTGATTTGGGACTACCTATACCAACAAGGTGCATCTTCTTTTCGAGTCCACCATATAAGAACTCCATAGTTAAGCGTGCTTGGCTTGGAGTAGTAGCTGGATGGGTGACCTTCCGAAGTTTCCCGTAAAGCATGCAAGTGAGGACAAAGCATGCCGAAAGACTCGTGTTGGTTCATGCGGGCAACAACGCTTCAAGCACCGGGATGTTACGATGGTATCGTGAGCGCACTTCTCTCAAGACGGTGGTTCGAGGACGCAACCGCTTAAGTCGTGGGCATGTGACATCCGGCCGACGAGGGCGGGAGTGATCGCCGGCGCCCAAAAGGTGGCGTGGCAAAGAGCGGCCCGCGCACCTTCAAAGCGGCGGGCGCGTGAATGAACCGAATACGACGGAATGAGAGGGATCCCGAGGCCGCAGGTGTATGGATCGCATAAATGAAGGAAGCGCTTAAAAGAATTGATTTGACTACCTATACCAACAAGGTGCATCTTCTTTTCGAGTCCAAATTTATAAGAACTCCATAGTTAAGCGCGCTTGGCTCGAGTAGTAGCTGGATGGGTGACCTTCTCGGAAGTTAGTCCCGTAAAGCATGCAAGTTGAGGACAAAGCATGCCGAAAAGACTCGTGTTGGTTCGCGGGGCCAATGCTTCTGAAGCAGCTCGATGTTACACAGTGGCGCCGTAATGGCGCCGTGGTCACCGCAGGCAGCGTGTGTGTGCTGCTTAGGTGCAGGCGCCAAAAGTGGCCGCCCAATTCGCCGGGTGTGTTGTGCTGGCGTGTGGCGCCAAATGAGCCCCGTGGCGCCTGCTGTGGCGCCAGTGAGTGGGTGCGTGGTGTCTAAGTCTCGGCGCCATTTTGCCGCCACGGCGCTCGGGTGCCGCGAAAGTGAGATGTAAGGTGTGTGCACGCGGGCGCAAAGACAGGCGCCACTGGCCGCCTCGCTGCGCTCGTGTTGCCGCCGTGTTCAGGCAGGGCCTGTGCAGCGCCCAGTGGCGCCTCGAATGCGCTCGTTCGAGATCGTGGTCTCGCCAGGTGTCTTAGTTTGTGTCTAAGACTGTACGCCTGTGGGGCGCCAGATTGTCGTGAAAATGGCGCCAGCTGGTCGTGGTTGCACGTGGGGCGCCAAGTTGCCGAAGCTTTTGGCGCTCGTGCAGTGTCGCATGTGGTGGCGCCAGACAGGTGGGAAATGGCGCCAAGTGTCGCCAGGTGTCTAAGTGTGTGCCGCTTTTGGTCCCTATGTGACGCTTTGGTCCTAAGTGGTGTTGTTTTGGTCCCTAGGTGACAGCTTTAGTCCTAAGGGTGTGGTTTTGGTCCCTAGGTGTTGTTTTGGTCCCTAGGTGCCGCTTGGTCCAAAAGGTGTTAATTTGGTCCCTGTGTTGAATTGGTCCTAAAGTGGGGTTTAGTCCCCGAGCTGAGGTTTAGTCCTCTAGTTGTGATTAGTCCTCGGGACATGATTTGTGATAAGCTAGTGAATAATGCAATAATGATGATGTCACTGGGGCATGGGCCATGGGGCTAAAGCCATGGGGCTAATGTAAAAATTGACCATGAGATGAGAGCTGGTCCGAGTGATGTATAAAACTAAAAATGACAATGATACGAGAGGTCGCGGCCTTGGTGTATAAATGAAATTGATGATGTGTGTGTTCATGAGTCACATGCATACATCTCGCCGCTGGCCGCGACGATATATATTGTATAGCCGCGGTCCGTGTTTTATTTCTACGCGGCCGCGACGTATAATGAGTGATGATGAGGCCACGGGGCCAATGGTACCACATGCATCTCGCATTACATTGCATCCATTCTCATAAATGATATTGAACCGTCTCGTGATGGTCGTGGATTGATTGACTCCTATGAACTTGATATACCGCTTATTATAGTTTCTATTATGTGGTTCGAGACTCACCCTTTCTCGTTGTTGTTTACCACAGTAGCCATGAGTGAAGGCTTAGTCCCTCACTTTCCCGAGTCCGGTCTTCTCTGGATACGTAGCACCTAGGGATGGGCTTAGACTTCTAGTTGTTTAGTCTTATTTGGCTGTTGAACATTATATTTGATACTTTTATGTTATAGCCGAGATCATTGCTTATCTCTCCGAGATTGTATTTTATTCCGCAGCGTGACGTGTGATTTTTCAGGGCGTGGACTAAAATAATATATTTTTGAGGATCCCATTTCCACTTGATTTGGTGTTACGTATTATTTTGATTAAAGAGATGTTTTGTTTTATTTCGTTGTTGTTTTTAATGAAGTAAGTGTAGCATCCCGTTTGGATGAATTAAAGGAATAAATTTTTAAAACTCTGATTTTTATTATAAATTGACGGGTAGAAATGGGGTGTTACAGATGCAAAAACAGTAAATGAACACTGACTTTTTAGACAGAAAAGGTAAAATGGGGACTTGCGTGCAAGAAGCAGTAAATTGCTCAGGCTGCCTAAAACATGTAATCCTTAAACGAACTCTTGATTTAATCCGAAGTTTGCACGTGGCTTTGAGGAGCACGATCCTCGTTGGCCTTTCCGAGCGATCGGGGATCGTTATCATCTCCGAATCGATATATCGATCAATGCACGGTCCATCAGATCTTTAGGGCCGATACAACTATTCCGCTGAACTCACACATGGGCCGCGTCCATCGCGCGCTCGCATACCTGATGTGAGACTCCGCAAAAGGGAGCGATGATCTTCCCGGCTCCATTCGCAATGCGCGCCGAGCGCTCTTTTTTTTCTTTTTGTTCCACTCTCTTTTTTTGAACTCCCAACTCGGGGGAGCATTTTCTAGAATTGAGGGCGCAGCATTAACACCGCGGTGTTTATCCTCTCTCTCACTTGTCCGCAGCTGAAAATGAACCAATGCATGCAATGCAAATGCCATGATTGCCATTTTATTTTTCTTTTCTTATGAGGGATGTAGTGCAAATGCCTAAATTTCTTTTCTTTACTTTATCATTATTTTCTATGTCCGATTTAGTGCATGATTTTATGCTTGGTGAATGTAATGCATGACTTTATTTGTTTATTTCTCTTTGCTTTTTCAACCCCCTCCCCGCTTTTTTTTTTTTGGCCCGACTAACTCACTTCGACTTCATGATAACGATATTCTATGATAAGAATTCGAGAGTCGTGGCTCCGCCCTCTTGTTCTAATGCTATCGCTTTTCTTATTTGATTTTTTGTGAGCTTACTTGACCGAAAGATCGCTCTTTTTGTTGTTATTTTCAAAAATTTCGCAATGATCTTAATGCTATGACTTATGCACGTTTCTATGATTTATTTATCATCTACCATAAAACGTAGTTTTAAAGCAGAAATGAAAAGAAAGCAATGATAAGACAACAAACTGATAGAGTGAGGAATTTGGACTTTTATTCATATGGAAGTCAAACGTGCAGAATGTCACGCTGACTGAAAGGAGTACATTGGAAATTTTCTTCAAACTAAGAAAAACAAGAGATTGACGCAGCAGATCTTATGAACGCTTCTTGTCTCTAGAGCGCTCGATGCCAACCGCTTCATACTTGCAGCTTTGATCACCCTTTTATCCAAGCTTTTGGAGGTGCCGCTGCCCTTTTCATTTTCCTTTTATGTTCAACTTTTCCGACCCTAATTTTTGCCTCGATCGCCTCTTTCGGGTTTTCAATCCACCGGTTGCTCAATTTTGCCTAGGCCGCCTCTCCTGTTTTCAACCTAGCGAGCTAATTCTTGCTTGGCTCATCTTTCTTTTTTCTTTTATTTTTCTCAGCGTAATATTTCTCGATCGAATCAATTGACTGGTTCTCGAGTTCTTCACCATCCATGTTGGTGAGTATCAATGCTCCTCCGTAAAAGGCTTTCTTTACCACATATGGTCCATCGTAGCTAGGAGTCCATTTCCTACTGGGTCACTATGGATAGGCAGGATCTTCTCGAGCACAAGGTCTCCTTCATGAATTCTCTGACGAACCTTCTTCACGAAAAGTCGCTTTCATCCTTTGTCGATACAACCGACCATGACACAGGCAGCAATTCTTTTCTCCTCAATGAGATTCACCGATCCGTAAGAGCTCGACTCCATTCTCGCTTCTTCCAACTTTGTTTCCATCAAAGACCCGTAGAGGGTATCTCAACTTCAATGGGAAGAACCGCTCACCCATACACTGCAGGCAGGCGGGGTTGCCTTACCGGCGCGCATCGAGGTACGATACACGCAAAAGCAAAGGGAAGCATCGCGCGCTTCTTTTATAGGTTACTACCATCTTCTCGCACGATTCTCTTGATATTCTTATTGGTCCGCTTCGATCGCCCCATTCATCTTTGGACTGTAGGGAGAGGAATTGTGATGTTTGATCTTAAACTCGTGCACAATTCTTTCATCATCTTATCGCTTAGTTTGCTACCATTGTCTCGTGATGATTTTATCCGAGACCATAGCGACACACCGTGTCCTTTTTTACAAACTTGGCAACCACAGAATCGTTATGCCGAATATGAAGCGCCTTCACCCATTTGGTGAAGTAATCAATTGCAACTAGGATGAAGCGGCGTTCGCTTGACGCCTGGGCTCTATGGGACCAATGACATCCATGCCCCACATTGAAAATGGCCAAGATGCAACCAAGACATTTAATGAAAGCTGGTGGCACATGTATATGATCGGGCAGAACTGCATTTGTGGCACTTTCTCTACAAAATCAGAGTAATCGACTTATCTCAAGCCAATAATAGCCACCCTTAATATCTTCCTAGCCATAGTATGCCCGTTGGAATGAGTCCCTAACGAGCCCTCATGCACCTCCTCATGATCCTTTCTCGCCTCCTTTTTGCCACACACCTAAGGAGTATTTTATCATAATTCCTCTTGTAGAGCACCTCACCACTCAAGAAGAAATTCATCGACACTTCTAAGTGGTCTTTATCATTTTCTCGATGCCCCGTCGTAGTGCGGGCTTCGAATATGTACTTGATGGGTTCCATTTAGACACCAAGTAGTGTGACTTAACATGTATTGCCTCGCCGATGAGCAACCCTGCCAAGGCGCAACAAGTCTTTTCTAGTAACGAATATCTCGCCTCACACTGGTGAACTTCTTGCTCAAATAATAAATTGCATGCTCTTTTCTTGCCATTTTCGGCTATGTTGTCCCAACACACAACCCATTGAATTTTCTAGCACGGCCAAATACAGAATCAACGGTCTGCCATGCACTGGAGGCATTAAAATAGGTGGATTCTGCAGGTATCTCTTAATCTTCTCGAAAGCTTCTTGGCAATCATCATTCCACTTAGTCTCTCGATTCTTACACAGCAATTTGAAAATCGGCTCACATGTGGTAGTTAATCGAAGATAAACTTGGAAATGTAGTTCACTTTTCCGAGAAATCCCCAATTTCTTTTTCTCGCCTTAGAGTAGTATCTCGAGAATTGCACGACTTTATCTCGGTCAACCTCATCCCCTTTTGACCGACAATAAACCCCAATAGTTTTCCCGATCTCACCCCAAAGGTGCATTTAGCCGGATTTAACCCGAGCTTGAACTTTCTCAACCGTTCAAAGATTTTCCGCAAATTAACAATGTGCTCTTCATCTGCTTCCGACTTTGCGATCATATCGCCCACGATACCTCAATCTCTTTGTGCATCCTATCGTGGAACAACGTGACCATAGCTCTTTGGTAAGTAGCGCCGGATTCTTTAACCCAAACGCATGACCTCGAGCAGCGTATCGTTCCCCAAAGGGTCGTGGAAAGTAGTCTTCCATATCCTCGTGAGACATTTTAACTGATTATACCCCAATACCCGGCCCATGAAGGAGAAAAGGGAGTGTTGTGTCGTATATCTACTAGACATCAATATGAGGCAAGGGAAAATCGCCTTTGGGATCGCACGATTCGCATCTCTATAATCGACACACATTCTAACTTTTCCATCCTTTTTGGGCAATCGCACAATGTTCGCAACCCATTGTGGATACTTGGCTACGCTAGGAAACCAAATACAAACCGCTTTCTTCACTTCGCCTCTAATCTTTAAGGACATTTCGCTTCATCCTTCTTAACTTCTCGCTTAACCGAGAGCACTCAGCTTGATCGAAGCTTGTGCACCACTATATCGCAAGATCTAACCCGCATATCTTCATATGACCATGCAAAGACATCAACGTAGTCACGCAGAGTTGAACCAACTTCTCATGCTCACTCTTTTCATTGAAGTGCCAACCTTGACTTCTTTCTTTTCGCTCCGCGCCTAAATTGATGATCTCAACAGCTTCCCCATGTGGCCGAATAACCTTTTCTTCTTGCTCAACCATTCTCATCGGGCCCGAGGAGTTTCCCACCATCCTCAACATCCTCCTCACCTTGATTAACGGGTAATCAAAATTAACATATGAACCGTTGGCATCATTATTTTCAAAGGCGCTCATTTTAGATCCGCATTTATGGAATAGAAAAGCAATTTTTATTCATTTGAGAACTCAAAACTACATTTTATCGATAGATGATATCTAAAAGAAAACATGCATGCCCCTATGAAAATGTCCTAAGGCCTCAAGCAGAGCCAAAGGATTTGCATTACATAGATCATTACTTTGAAATGAAAACAACAGGAAATCGACGATCTTCCAGCTTGCAATTTCTTCTCCTCGCAACATCGCGACGAAACCAAGCCCCGACTCTCGCCTTCTTCAAATAACTCTTCCTCGATGACAAATATCCGATTAGGGTTCAACATGCCAGCCCTCCTGAAATTCTGCTTGATGTCATCTATGGGGCCCATCATCAATCTGGGTTCTCTCCCCTGAAGCCTAGCCAATCTTTTCTCACGCTTTTCCTCAGCCATTCTTCTATTATCACCGAGCGGGCCAATAGCCTAACCCACGCTTGTCCTTGTATTCTTGCAGACGACGGTGACAGACTCCTTGTTCAGATCCGCCTAGCCCCTTCACAACTGGAGCAGCCACTCTTCAAAGATAACCTCAAAGATTAGACCATTTGGGTGCAGGTATTGGGGATTCTTCACTTACGAACACAGAGTTCGCGATTTCTAAGGATTGAAAGGCGGATTCGAGGGATTCCTCTGCAGCTTCAATATAATGAGAGGGGTGTGTTTGTCGATCGTGGAACTCTTCCTCCCCAGAGACAACTACAAGTTTATCGTCGACTACAAACTTGAGTTTCGTGAAGTTTCAAGGGACAAATACCATCGTGATGGATCCAAGGTCTCCCAAGAGACAAACACCGTATGAGGATTCAATATCCATAATCTGAAAGGTCACATAGAACACATCGTGCCCTATTTGCATTTGAAACTCCATTTCCTATGACTTCTTTCTTAGACCCATCAAAGGCCCCGACTAGGGTCGAGCTGGGCCTCATGTAGGAATAATCCACCTCTAACTTGTTCATCGCTGATCCGGGCATAAAATTCAATGAGGATCCATTGTCAATGAGAACCCCGAGAGCGATATTCACCGCAGACTTCACCGAGATATGCAACGCCTATCAGGCCCCTTCCTTCCGAGGTGAGCTCATCATCGCTGAAGGTAAGGTAATTAGATGCAACAATGTTCCCAACTATGCCATCCAAATTGATTGACAATAATATCCTCATACATGGGCCTCATTCAAGACTTTTTAACCAAGGCATCTCTGGGGGCTTCTCGAGTTTAGTAATAGAGACATGATGGAAATTTTGGTCAGGTGTGGTGTAGCTAATCCACCACTTTGTAGTCACTCGCCGCATTATCTTCAAGAATTCAAAGAACCTGGTCCGACACCTTCCTACTTATCGCAGCTCGCTCTACATTCTTTCCTTTCCTGATTCTCTCTTCTTGCCTTGTAGGCCCTCTTCCCGAGCTTGGGGGAACATACACACGCCCACTTCTCGGTTATCAGAATACCCTAAATGATTTAATTAAGTAATTGATTAAATTATTTAAAGTGTTGCACTTATTTTAATTATATTCAATTATAATATAGTGTTTTATAATATAGTATTTTATTTAATTGAAGGGGAGTGGTATTGGAAATACCGAGATCGCAAGTATTGGCCCAAGAGCACAAGCCCAATGACTTAGGTTCTCGGGAGTGATGCATTTCGCATCATTGTGCAAAGAAAGAAAGAAACGAATAGAGAGAAGAGAGAAAGAAGAGAAAAATGGCGCAAGAACCTCAGAGAAGGAGAGAGAGCTTCGCACCTTGAGAAGAAGGAGAAGAAGGCTCTAGTTGTCGTGGTTTTTGGTGGTGACTCCTGAGAAAGGAACGTTTACTGCTAAATTAAGGTAAGGGAGTCTCACTCTATAATAGTGGAGTATAATAGGTCGTATATAGGTCATAGAGTCCTTAATTGTATTCATGATGATGATTTCATGGTTGCATGTTGTTTTGATGAATTTGAATGTGAAATAGAGCATGAAATCGATTTAGGCTTAAGTTAGAGTTTATAAATTTTGATTTTGTGTTTTGAGATGTATTTGATGATTCAACGCAATTGATTGTTAGAATATGGAATTAGAAGTGTTAGAGTGATTATAGAGTGAATTGGTTTAAGAGGAAATAAAGGAATTGGTTTTTGAGGTACGGGCGCCAATTCCTAGAGAAATGACGCCGTGTAATCAGAGCAGCAAGGTGTTGGTGTTGTGTTAGTCAGACAGGCGCCAATTTCCTAGGGAAATGGCGCCGGGTCACCGCAGGGTGGGTGGTGTGTGTGTCAGTGGCTCGGGCGCCATATTACCGAGAAATGGCGCTGGGTTATCAAGCTGGGTGTCAGGTGTAGTTGTCATCGCTGTGGCGCCAATGTGCCGGGAAAATGGCGCTCAGGCACCGCTGGCAGGATCGTGTGGCATGTGCCGCGATGTGGGCGCTAATGCCGCCTCTGTGGCGCCTGCACGGCGCTCGTGGTCACCGCTTCATGTGATGTGTGTGCTGTTCAGTGCAGCGCCAAAATTGGCCGCCCAATGCGCTCGTTGTGTTAGTTACGCATGCATGTGGCGCCAAATGGTTGCCCTCGGGCGCCTGCTGTGGCGCCAGGTGGGTGTGTGCGCTGGTGGTTAGTGGGGCGCTATTTGTGCGCCATGGCGCCAGGGTGGCGCCAGTGGATTGTGGCAGGGGTGTGTGGGCGCATGTGGTCGTGAGCACAGGGGGCGCTGTGATTGGTCCCTAGGTGACAGCTTTGGTCCCTAGGTGACAGCTTGGTCCTAAAGAGTGTTTTAGGTCCTCTTGCTGTGATTGGTCCTGGGACATGAGTGATGATGATGCCACGGGGCATGTGTAACACCCCATTTCTACCCTAAACTTAAATCAAATATCGTGAGTATAAAAATTAAATTCTAGAATTGACAAAGATTCAATGGAATGTTACACATGCCTCTTAAAATTACTCAAACAAATGGGCTCAAATTTCATAAACATAATCAATACGTAACACCATAAAAACACGTGGGATAATATCTCATATAACGCAGCGGAAAAATAAGATTACATCTCAAAAGTAATCAACAACCTCAACAATGCATGGTATATCAAATACAAAGCTCACAAAGGAGCAAAATAAACAACTAAGTCTACAATCCTCCCCTAGGTGCTACGACGTGAGCAGCATCGACTTCTGGGAAATGAAGGAGCTATGCCTTCATTCATGACTACCTGTGGTAAACAACAACATGAAGTATTTGAGTGATTGGGTGATTGTTTGATCTTATATGTGATTGAATTGAAATGTTATTGTATTGATTGTTGATATTAAGGTGTTATAACAAGATTGTATGGTGGGGTGTTTTACATGTGAATGTTGTTCTTGATAGTTGGTGTTAAGGTGAGTTACATGAATTTAATGCAATATGATGTGTAATAGGTGTTAATTAATATGGAGACGATTGTAACACCCCTTTTCTACCCTTATATTACGTGTCATTTATCAGAGTAATTCTTTTTCAAAATAAAAATTGTTTTAATTGATAGAAAAGAAATGCTACAGCTTCCTTAAAAACTCATCAAATATGCACTCTTCAAATTTGTGCAATCAAACATCGCTATGGAAAATCCCATCCTCATAAAACACAATCGCAAATGCAAGCATAAACACCAACTCACCAAATACTCTCAAACACGCCTCAATGTAACAATAAAAATCAAGATACAACTATTAAACAAATTATCCAACTCCACCCACGCCCTAGTGTTACAAAGATCGTGAGCGACACAACAATACATCCCAAAACTAAAAGAATAAGGCAAAGCAAGTCCTTCACTCATGGGCACTGCAGCTGCTGCAATAGAGCAACATTCCAAGCAGTATGGGTGAGAATTTCAATGGAACATAATCGTGATACATAATGTAGGGATGAGAGCAGATAATCACAAGGTATCATCATCATCACCACATCATAAATACACAACATCGCCTCCAATCACAACAACAACAACTCACGCTTATGATTATGTATGAGAATGCAACCCACACGCGGCATATGCATGATGGTACCATATCATCTTTAAAACCACTCAAGGCATATCTTCATCATAGAAGAAAACCACTCAAGGCATAACATCATCAATATTAGTCATAGTATGCACATGCCATGAGATTCTATAACACATGTGCAACTCAATCAACACTCACCCGAGTACTCATCATCATCATCATAAAAGAAATAACCACTCAAGGCATGTCATCATAAAACACTCAGTGAGAGTGTATTCGCCATTCACATCACAATCTTAAATAACACATCATCAAAATCACTCATAGCATGAACCGACACGCTCATCAACATCATATAGTCACGCCATCATCAAGATATATATACATTACTATGCTATCTTTTAGCTTGGTGGATTATAAAATAGTAAACTGATTGACTATGGGATTACTCAGTAACCCAGACTACTTGCAAGAGGCATTGGCCACATTTGCAAGGTTCTCAAGTGATGCCCTTGTAAATACAATTCAAAGAAAGAAATTTCACCTTAGTGGTAAACCACATTCTAGCCATAGTCAAGGAGTACACTAGTAGTATAACCTCTTACAAAGAATTCAATTATATAAACATAACAATCACATTTTTAGTAGTGGAAACAACTCATTTGGTTTGGAAAACATTGTACTTACATTTGAGAAAACATCATAATTTTAAATTTGAGAGCTTCCCATTTAATTTGCAAATCTAATAAAATAAGATATCAGCCCACTTTACTTATAAATTCAGCCACTTTAACACGCCTTTCGTTAACAAAATAAACTCGTAAAATCTTGGCTCTTGACCAAAGAACAAAACTAGAGAAAATAAAGGACTTTTTAGGCGCTGTAATCTGAAACCAAAACGGCAGAATTTTTCGAGCCAAAAACAAAGAAGAAAAACAAAGAAGATTTTAATACAAAATTGCACCTCATTATTTCAGAAACAAAGAACATATTAATTAAGAAAATAAAGCAGCTCATTTTTGACTTAAACAACAACATTTTTGATCAAAAACAACAACTCATTCATAAAATTCCACAAGAATAGCAAGAATTTCATTTTTTGACAAAACAACACATTTTTGATAAAAACAGCAACTCACTCATAAAATTCCATTAAAGAATAAGAAATTTCATTTTTTTGACAAAACAACACATTTTTGATCAAAAAACAGCAACTCATTTCATCACAATAATTCATCAACAACTCCAAATACCATTAAGTTTTATGCTAATAACATCACCAAATTATTTCCAAAATAACATCAATTGCTCTTCAACAATGTCAAACCATTGAACACCATCAAACACATCAAATTCATCAATTATCAAACAACAATAACAATCATCAACAAAATCACATCACTTTAGCATCAAAGCCCCACAAAACCCTATCTATACCCAATTATGTTAAACGTAAACGCTTCACCCTTACCTCAATTTAACCAAGATGAGGCTCTCTCACGAGTCACCAACCGAACCACAAAGAATAGCTTCTCCTCCCTTCCTCTTCTCCTCTCTCTTCGCTTTTCTTTCTTTTCTTTCTTATCAAACAACACGCCACCAAGAGCCCGACGCCAACTTCACCGAAATGAGTGAAAGACTAGTGCTTCTCGGTTGTTTCGACGCTGTGAACTGACACGATATCCGCTTTCTCCAACCGAAGACCGTGGTGGTCGGAATGTGTGAAAAACAAATCCCGCTGCATTTGCAATACGTGACAAACGGTATTTCCTTTGATTAAACGGAGGTTGGAAACGGATTCGTGGGGAAATTTCGAGTTGGAATGTGAAGTTTTGGATCTAGCCATGGTCTACGGGTAGAAAACGAAATGCAAGAGGAATGGTGATAGGTTTTCCAAATACACATCAGACGCGGCGTGAGGAAGAAGATGATGGTAGCTGGGCCTGGCCGGGCGTCAGGCTGTTCTCACGCTGCTTGGGCTAAGTGACTCAGCTGGTGGGTGCGCTTAGCACCTGTGAGAGGGTGTATGCAAGTAAAATGTGTTTCAAAAACTCCTTTTTAAATACTTTTAGAGCCCAATATCACTATAACTATTATTTTAACACCTCAATAGACCAAAATAACTCCTTAAATAAATAATATCTCTCACACTAGCATTTAATAGAAATAGAATAAATATATAATATTATTAATCTTATAATACCAATAGCGTATAAAAATACCGTATTTTTTTATTTCTAATATTTTTCCACAATCTAATCCCCAACAATTTATTAAATAAATATCTAGTAATCTTGGGGCGCATAACTCTCCCCACTTAGAATGTTTCGCCCTCTAAACTCACCGACCAAAACTAAACCTCCCGCTAACAAACTACACCCATCTAGACAACTAGTGCTATCTATCCAAATTGATTATCATTTCATTGATTACCTACAGTGAGTGATCGGGCGGTCATCCCTCCTACTTCTTCACCAGTAACTCAAGAACCGATAACTGCACTCACCCATACAAACTCAACTCAAGAGACGACTAAGCCATCCTCATCTGACTCAACAAAGTTATAAACAACAACGCTCACATCAAAGTTCACAAGCTCAACTAATCACTCACACCACATGACACGTGAACACAAATCGGGTGTCACCGGCACCCCAACGAGGATCACTCTTAGTAGTCAAGACAATGAAACATCTTAACACCAAAGAGCAAGGTTAGTCTACACGCAGACTCAACATACGACGCTAATGCGAAATCAAGAACATGCTACAAGAAAATTCCTATTATATTTTATACTACGCCTTTACTAATTCGTAAAGTCGAGGTAATAGTGTTGAATTAACCACATGACAAATTCATGCGAGCCCCCAACTATAAACTAATCCAAAGAGAACTCACAAAACAAGCAAAAATATCGATCACAAAAGTTAATGTCTTAGAAAGGTTAACATGTAGGCATCGTGGTCACTTTCAAAGAAACTAGCGTGTACTCCTAAATAATTACAATGTTATTTCACTAAGCTTTTCCGAAAAGAATTAGAACATATAATTTTATCAAGGCAAATTATTTGCACGATATCAATTATAATCAACTCAAAACACGTGGAAAATATTCCTAACGCCTAACTTTAGCGCTTTATACATAAACTTGAGCCCCGATATAACTAGAACAACATATAATCTATCAACTCATGTGATATTTGCATTCTCCTATTTATAAAATTCGCCTTGTCCTACTTTAATTTAATTTTCCTTCTCTCATCTATAAAATTTACTCGCTTCTATTTAATCCAATCTCGCTATCTTAAAAACCAAACATTACAAAATTGAAGCTAACAAAATTCAGCTTTTACGCATTCACACTAAAAGACTAAGGTCATTTTCAAACAATTTCCAATAACTAAGTCCCACTGCATAAGGTCTCGCTAGATAACAAAATACTACAATTAATTGCCAATGCGAACAAACCGGCTTCCTAAAAATGTATCTTCCTACCATTCAACCTTAATCCTTACACACTACTCCGCTTAGGTATCACTCAAGTATCGACCGAATCATTATACTCACACTTACTACACCTGCCATTATATGTGACCATACTAGCATATCCCAACTAGGATTAGTATACTCCTACAAATTTTTACATGGATTTACAAAATTGGGGAAATCATGGTACTAACTCCCCTATTCCTTCTTGTTAACCATAGCTTGCTTTGGATTATTTTTCAATCTCATCACTTTATCAAGGTTTTCTTGCACTCAAAAATTATTCTACTCCTTTGGCAAATCCATTATCTCTAATTTTAAATATAAATCACTTTTATAATACTAGATTCTACTCAAAATAAGACAACTACAACTATAAATTATCTACTTATTATATTTGCACCTAAACCTCTATTCCACATTATTTTCCAATCTCAAGGTATCATAAATCATAAACCTTAAATGCAATATAGCAATCAATTAACATACATCATTTTATTGCAAAAATAACTCCTCAAGTTGTACTAAAAGCATCCCCAAAAGGAAACTCGAATAACTAAGCTAAACAAGTATACTACAAATGCACAATGGGTTCAAACTCCACTAAAATACATACAGAGACAAACAAACAAATTACATCCGAGAGGGCTACAAAACCAAAGTTAATCAACTTATCATATATGATTACAAAATCCAGAAAGAATAGCAACATTACTTTACATCCTAGGAGCACAATATCACTAACATGCTTGCATACCTTACAAGAGACTCATCAATTAGTTACAAACTATCAAAAAGAATATAATCAAACTACAAATACAACAACTTGAAGGAAACTATTCTTTTTTTTTTTTTTTTTTTTTTTTTTTTTTTTTAAAACAAACTAGAACACAAAGAAACACAAACACAAAGAACTCCCACAACAAGCACCATGTAAAAAAATAATCTTTAACCGTCACTTACTTATTTACTAGCTGCTCAGACTGCACTAGTTCTTTTATTAATATACTAACATATATCTATAAAGTTAAGCATACCTTTACAACCTTAGTCCAATTAGCAAATACTAATACTAATAAATAACATCCTAGTAATATTACCACACCCAAGTACTTCTCTTTGAACTATATATAGCATGATTTGGACCTTCTATCAATTTCCTTACTAGTGTGGGGTCATGGCTTTGCACACCACAATTCATATTATAGGTCCTTCAACATTTCTAACTATAATTCATAGTCAGAAAATATGAATCACTACTTCACCTTATATTGACATCTCTAAACACCAAAAGAATAAAACAATTGTAAGTTATCATTCGCCACATCAATTCAAGGCTCTTAACAAAACAAGAATTCTAATAATTCTATCCGCTCAGAATTTCAAAGAATAAACAGAGAGCACAAAATATCACGACAAAATCAACGTTATTTTGTCACACAACTATTTCATTATAATTTATATAGAAGTCGAAAATACTAAAATAGAGATGAAATTGGGTCTAAGGCAACACCTCTACCCACAACCATTGTTATACCCGTGAGTAAGGTAATCTTCCCCTTACAAATCAAGAGTTCATCTAACACATCACATCCCTTTGAAGATTTAACTAACTAAACTAGTTAGTTTCACGACTTTCAAGAATCAAACAAACAAGACATTCACCTCTATTCAGAGTTCACACATCTAAGACATAACAGATAATACAAATGGTCCTAAGTAGAACCAACCCGCACTACAACACAAACAACAGCTTAGGAATAGAAGACTCTACGAACGGACAACTTGGCCTGACAGCATCGAATCGCTTCCGATACCACTAATGTAACACCCTTTTCTACCCTTATATTACGTGTCATTTATCGTGAGTAATTTTTTTCAAAATAAAAATTGTTTTAATTGATAGAAAAGAAATGCTACACTTTCCTTAAAAACTCATCAAATATGCACTCTTCAAATTTGTGCAATCAAACATCGCTATGGAAAATCCCATCCTCATAAAACACAATCGCAATGCATAAACACCAACTCACCAAATACTCTCAAACACGCCTCAATGTAACAATAAAAATCAAGATACAACTATTAAACAAATTATCCAACTCCACCCACGCCCTAGTGTTACAAAGATCGTAGAGCGACACAACAATACATCCCAAAACTAAAAGAATAAGGCAAAGAAGTCCTTCACTCATGGTACTGCAGCTGCTGCACACAATAGAGCAACATTCCAAGCGTATGGGTGAGAATTTCAATGGAACATAATCGATACATAATAGAGGGACGAGAGCAGCATAATCACAAGGTATCATCATCATCACCACATCATAAATACACAACATCGCCTCCAATCACAACAACAACAACTCACAGCTATGATTATGTATGAAAATGCAACCCACACGCGGCATATGCATGATGGTACCATATCATCTTTAAAAATCACTCAAGGCATATCTTCATCATAGAAGAAAACCACTCAAGGCATAACATCATCAATATTAGTCATAGTATGCACATGCCATGAGATTCTATAACACATGTGCAACTCAATCAACACTCACCCGAGTACTCATCATCATCATCATAAAAGAAATAACCACTCAAGGCATGTCATCATAAAACACTCAGAGAGTGTATTCGCCATTCACATCACAATCGTAAATAACACATCATCAAAATCACTCATAGCATGAACCGACACGCTCATCAACATCATATAGTCACGCCATCATCAAGATATATATACATTACTGCTATCTTTAGCTTGGTGGATTATAAAATAGTAAACTGATTGACTATGGGATTACTCAGGTAACCGGTACTACTTGCAAGAGGCATTGGCCACATTTGCAAGGTTCTCAGTGATGCCCTTGTAAATACACCAGTGAAAGAAATTCTGACCTTAGTGGTAAACCACATTCTAGCCATAGTCAAGGAGTACACTAGTAGTATAACCTCTACAAAGAATTCAATTATATAAACATAACAATCACATTTTTAGTAGTGGAAACAACCCATTTGGTTTGGAAAACATTGTACTTACATTTGAGAAAACATCATAATTTTAAATTTGAGAGCTTCCCATTTAATTTGCAACGAATAAAATAAGATATCAGCCCACTTTACTTATAAATTCAGCCACTTTAACACGCCTTCAAGTAACAAAATAAACTCGTAAAATTCGGTTCTTGACCAAAGAACAAAACTAGAGAAAATAAAGTGACTTTTTAGGCGCCAGAATTCAACTAAAACGGCAGAATTTTTCGAGCCAAAAACAAAGAAGAAAAACAAGATTTTAATACAAAAATTGCACCTCATTATTTCAGAAACAAAGAACATATTAATTAAGAAAACAGCAGCTCATTTTTGACGAAACAACAACATTTTTGATCAAAAAAACAGCAACTCATTCATAAAATTCCACAAAGAATAAAGCAAATTTCATTTTTTGACAAAACAACACATTTTTGATAAAAAAACAGCAACTAACTCATAAAATTCCACAAAGAATAAAGAAATTTCATTTTTTTTTGACAAAACAACACATTTTTGATCAAAAAAACAGCAACTCATTTCATCACAATATTTCATCAACAACTCCAAATACCATTAAGTTTTATGCTAATAACATCACCAAATTATTTCCAAAATAACATCAATTGCTCTTCAACAATGTCAAACCATTGAACACCATCAAACACATCAAATTCATCAATTATCAAACAACAATATCAATCATCAACAAAATCACATCACTTTAGCATCAAAGCCCCACAAAACCCTATCTATACCCAATTATGTTAAACGTAAACGCCACCCTTACCTCAATTTAACCAAGACGCAGGCTCTTCTCTACGGAGTCACCAACCGAACCACAAAGAATAGCTTCTCCTCCCTTCCTCTTCTCCTCTCTTCTTTTCTTTCTTTTCTTTCTTCCAAACAACACGCCACCAAGAGCCCGACGCCAACTTCACCGAAATGAGTGAAAGACTAGTCCTTCTCGGTTTCGACGCCAGAACTGACACGATATCCGCTTTCTCCAACCGAAGACCGTGGTGGTCGGAATGTGTGAAAACAAATCCGCCCAGATTTGCAATACGTGACAAACGATACTTCCTTTGATTAAACGGAGGTTGGAAACGGATTCAGGGGGAAATTTCGAGTTGGAATGTGAAGTTTTGGATCTAGCCATGGTCTATGGGTAGAAAACGAAATGCAAGAGGGAATGGTGATAGGTTTTCCAACACAAGCATCAGACGCGGCGTGAGGAAGAAGATGATGGTAGCTGGCCTGGCCGCCTCAGGGGCTGCTCAAGCCTTGGGCTTAAGTGAGTGACTCAAAGGGTGGTGCGCTTTAGCACCTGTGAGAGGGTGTATGCAAGTAAAACAAACTTCAAAACTCCTTTTTTAATACTTTTAGAGCCCAATATCACTATAACTATTATTTTAACACCTCAATAGACCAAAATAACTCCTTAAATAAATAATATCTCTCACACTAGCATTTAATAGAAATAGAATAAATATATAATATTATTAATCTTATAATACCAATAGCGTATAAAAATACCTTATTTTTTTTATTTCTAATATTTTTCCACAATCTAATCCCCAACAATTTATTAAATAAATATCTAGTAATCTTTGGGGCGCTATAATGATTGGTTGTTAAATTGATATAATTGAATAGGAGAAATATTGGTGCTTGTTAGGTGTTTGATAGATTGTTTGAATTAGAGTTGAGTAGAGTGTGTATGTTGATGATGAGCTTTACTTGTTTATGGTTTTTGTGTGTTTTCTGACACTATTTCGGTTTTTCTCAACTGGTACTGTTTGGTTGATCCAAAATTGTGTGGCTAATTGTTTTTGAAAATAGATTTGAGGCCTGGTCGCTTTGGCACCGGTTTCGCTCAATTCGTAGTTCTCAGAGCTCTGCTATGAGTCTCTAAAGTTAGGTCAAATTTCTCGAGTCAAACCGGGAGTAGGTTCAGCTTTTTGCAGTGTTTTGTGGTGCTCAATTGAACTCCGCTTTGAGTGATTCTTATTTCCTTGAAAAATAGACTTAATTTCTACGAAATAGGCACTCGATTTCACCGAATTTCATTAAAAATGAGAAAGAAAATTTGCTGTAAGTTGGGTAAAGCGCCTCGTCCGATTTTGGTACTCTCAAAGTAGTGTTTTGAAAAACTGTACTAACCGGACACTTATTTTGAAAAACTAAAATCATAGGTATAAACTACACTCGCAGGGCTTTCCAAGGAGTACTCACAGAGGAATCCAAAGACTTTGTGCGGTGTTGCCAATGTTACCCAAAGTGTCAAAAATACTCGCTTTGGTCCCTCTGAACTTTCTAGTCCCGAGGTGTCAAACTAGTCCTTCGGTGTAGCTGATCCACCACTTTGTAGTAACTCTGCCGCTTTATCTTCAAGAATTCAGCAACCTCTGGGTCTGACACCTTCCTACTTATCGCAGGCTCTGGCTCTACATTCTTTCCTTTTCGGATTCTCTCTTCTGTTGCCTTAGAGGGCCCTCTTCCTGAGCTTGTGGAACATACACACGCCCACTTCTGGTTACTGTAACACCCTAAATGATTTAATTAAGTAATTGATTAAATTATTTAAAGTGTTGCACTTATTTTAATTATATTCAATTATAATATAGTGTTTTATAATATAGTATTTTATTTAATTGAAGGGAGTGGTATTGGAAATACCGGGACTGCAAGTATTGGCCCAAGAGCACAAGCCCAATGACTTAGGCTCCTGGGAGTGATGCATTTCGTATCATTGTGCAAAGAAAGAAAGAAACGAATAGAGAGAAGAGAGAAAGAAGAGAAAAACGGCGCAAGAACCCTAGAGGAAGGAGAGAGAGCTTCGCACCTTGAGAAGAAGGAGAAGAAGGCTCTAGTTGCTGTGGTTTTTGGTGGTGACTCGGAGAAAGGAACGTTTCTACGGTTAAATTAAGGTAAGGGGAGTCTCACTCTATAATAGGGAGTATAATAGGTCGTATATAGGTCATAGAGTCCTTAATTGTATTCGTTGATGATGATTTTGATGGTTGCATGTTGTTTTGATGAATTTGAATGTGAAATAGAGCATGAAATCGATTTAGGCTTAAGTTAGGGTTTATAAATGTTGATTTTGTGTTTTCAGATGTGTTCCCGGTGTATCAAAGAACACGAATCGCCAGCAACCGGGCTCGCGCCCACACCAACTCGACGCCCAACACGCCGCTTGAGCGCACTCGCCGCCGAAATTCTCGCAAAAACGGCTCTGACATCATCAGATATATACGCCATTCGCACACGGCATCGTGCACGCTTCTCTAACCTTGTGCTTATCTCGCCCGAGCGACTTCTCACTAGATTGTCTGAGTGTCTTTGCGCAGTACCACCCGAGGTGCTCTACGCTGAAGCCGTGACCTGGCCTTTTCACTCATTCAACGACCGCCCACTTGAAGAATCAATCAACACTTCAACACTTCATCGGTCAAGGTACGATCAATCGGCGACTACGGGGAGGCCCGCGGCGCTATCCTACCACATTCATGGCTCCACGCGACCGCCCCGCACGCTGGCCACTGACCAATCCTCCCGGCAGACCGCAGCAGCTCCTCGAGGCGTGGGCCGCCACAAATTCACGCAGTCTCAAGGACTTCCACGACAAGAACCTTCGGCGGCACAACCTGGCCGTGGACCGGCCCTCCAAAGCAGATCCATCCGCCTGCTCTCGAGACTTGCCGCCCGAGCCGGGTTGAAGCGCATTCAGAACCTCTACCGCATCATGTTATTTGCCGCTTTGGCGATCCCGCAAAACAAAAATCGTTGATCGCAGATCGAGATGCACTCATCTCTCAAGACGGCAGGTTCGCTCCGGCCGCCACCGCGCGAAGACGGAGAACCTCTCGCTGCCGCCGACCGGGCGCAAGACACCGCCTCCTCCTCGGCGAGCATTTCGCCGAGAAAGCACTACCATCGCCTCCCAAGAAGAAGCAGGCGCATAGGTCGCCTCGAGCAGAACGCTGCCAGACGCCGCTCGATGTCCGGTGACTATGAAGATTCTAGCTACCGCCCCGACACCTGGCCGCCACCTACCGTACTCTCCAATGAGTCGTCCGGTCACGCTTGGCGAGAAGCGTATCTTGGGATTCTCGTGAAGAGTCGAAGATTACAGAGGTGGAAGAATTAGGACGCCAAGGCCGGCCAAGGAGAGCCAAAGCGAGCGACCCGTAAGGCCTCTCGCCTTCCACCAACCGCCCATCCGAGGATTCTATGGAATGCCGCAACGAGGCGTGCTCGCAATGCAACCCCTTGGGTCGAACGGCATTCGGGACGAACACGCCCGCTCTCCGTGGAGATCAGCGCAAAAATTCGAGAGATCTCCGCAAGCCGCCCAATCTCAACAAGTTCGACGGCCGAGGAGATCCGCATAAGCATCTCCGCTACTTCAATAATTATCGCTGCTATAGTGGAATTGGGACCGACCATGAAATGCGTGCTTTTCTCCCACCACCGGACGGCCGAAAGCACCGAATGGTGGGAGTCTCTCGCGATCCACCCCATCTCCTCGCGGGACGCACTGATCGTAATATTCTTGTCTCACTACACCGCAAACCGCCGCCAATATCTGTGGATGAAGAATACTTGGACTCGTTGTTCAAGGAGATAATGAGACGCTGAGACAAGACATCGACCGCTTAACATCGAGGCCGAAGTTCGCTCGCGACTTGTCGCATAAGGACAAGTTGAAATATCTCGAGCGCGGCATTCGACTGCACTCACCGGCTCGTCAAGAATTTACATTGAATCATTACCAAGATCTCGCCACTTCTAACAAGGGCTAACGCCCACATGCAGATGAAGAAACTCGCAAAGAAGAAAGGCCGTCCGCACGACTCCAAAGAAGAAAGCAAAGAGTCCGCCAAAGGGCATGAAGGTCGCCGCGATAATCGGCCCGACTTTCGAGATAAAAAGTTTGATCATCGCACTCGACTCAACACCTCCATTGCGCAGATCTACAAATGAGTGTCGTAATAATGAGTTTGTGGAGTTGCGCCTCAACCACTCGTGCTCAAGAAGGGGCACGACCGACCAAAAGATATTGCCGTTACCACAAAAGCAAGGGTCATGATACTAATGACCGCATGGCCTCAAAGATGATATCAAGAACTTATCCGTAAAGGAAAATCGGGAAAGTATGTGAGGCCCGAGGAAGGCGCACCGACCTCAAGAGAAGCAGTAAGTTAGTCGATCCGCATAGAGGAGCGGGCTCCGCCATGTAGAGCGCCTAAAACAAGGATCGACCAAGATCGCGACACCTCGCAGCCCAAAGGCCGTAATGTTGCGATGGTTATTCATGGTGGAAACCCCGATCGCAGGAATCTAACAAAGCCACCAAGAGAAAGTGGGACGAATTGTTAATGGTCGATCCACTTCAAAGACCACCACCGCCTCGAGCACTTCATCTCGCTCGGACAAATGACTCATACGACGGCAAGCCTCATAGTTATGTTCCATTGGTAATCGTAGTCGCCATGGCAAACACAGAGGTGCAGAGAATTCTCGTCGACTAAGGTAGCTCGGGCCGATATCATGTTCAAGACTCGATCGACAAAATAAAGGTCGATCGGAGCGAGATAATTCCCAGCCGAGCCTACCCCTTTAACAGTTTCAATGGGGCGACCACCCACCCGCTGGGAACGACGAGCCGCTAGTCACGCTTGGTGACGACACCGGGATAGTACTCAGACAGATCGGCCAGACGACGCCTCGACTTCCCCTCAAATCCCGCTATCAATGTATTATCGGTAGGCCGACTTTGGGTAAGCTAGGTCGTCGCATCGACGGGCACATCCAAAATGAAATTTATAGCAAAGATGACCAAGTGGTTACCCCGCGCCGACCTTGAATCAAAGAAGAAGAAGCCACGCCTATACCAAGAAATATGTGACGAGGTAGATCGTGGCCCGAATGTTCGTAACACTAGTGAAGGCCATCAAGTCAATGTCGCGATTTGGACGCCAGATGATCCGCATAAATGCACCCGCAGGACAATGATGATGATTTGCCTCGAGAGTCAAAAACAGCCGAAAAGACCGTGAGCCTCATGGAGAGTTGGTAGATGTTCAACCGGGTGACGACCCATCCAAAACGGTAAAGCTCTCAGCGACCGCCAGAGCAAGTGAAACAAGATCTGCGTGCAAGGCTTGAGAGACTATGCCGACTGCTCGCATGGCAGTGCATCGACATGCCCGCATCCCTATCGGTAGCTCGCCATCAACTTTCAACGATGAAGGGGCCGCTTGGCCGCTTCAAAGAAGACGACTCAAAACGAGGAAAATCTCAAGCCGCTGGCGCCGCTGGACCTCATAAAGGCCAATTTTATAGAAGAAATCAAATACACGACCGCTATCCAACGCCGTGGTTGGTCAAAAAGAAGAATGGAAAGTGGAGGATGTGTGTAGACTATACCGATCCGAACAAAGCATGCCCGGCGGATGCTTTCCCGCGCCTAACATTGACAAGCCGGGTCGACGGGCTTCGCTACAACCATCGCCTTTTCGACGCTTACTCGATACAATCGATCACGATATCCACCCGACGGGCATAAGACACCTTCATGACCGATCGGAAATTTTCAAGATAAGGTGATGCCTTTCGCCCAAGAACGCCGAGCGACCTACCAATGGACGATGAACAAAATTTTCAAGAGGCAGATCGGCCGAATCTCGTAGGTGATTTGGATGACATGATCATCAAAAGCGTGACCGACCTGCATCATGTGAACGACTTCGTGGAAATATTTGAAGAAGCTAGAGGAACTCCTTGAGACCAACCCCGAGAAGTGTACCTTCGGGGTGAGAGCCAGAGATTCTCGGCTTTCACCGATCGAAAGAGGATAGAAGCAAAACCCCGAGAAGTGTGGCGGTCGCCGATATGAGGCCGCCACTTCTAAAAAGAAATACAACAAATTTTAATGGCATGGTGGCCGCTTCTCTCGAGGTTCATCCCTAAAGCGCCCCTCGCAAGTCGCCTCCACTATTTAGACCTGTCAAGAAAGAGGTGGATTTTGAGTGATGTACTCAATGCCGCCGAAGGCTGATGGGTCAAGCAAGCATTGATCACCCCGACATTATGACTAAGCCGCCGGGCGAGACTTTGTATTTATACTTGGCCATAACGTAAGAGGTGCTAAGCAAAAGATTAGTCGAGAAAACGATCCAAATGTAATCCACCTATTTCATAAGTAAAGTACTCCAAGCGGCCCGAAATGAGATACCGTAAGATGAGAAGTTTGCCCTTGCACTCCTAATAGCCGCTAGAAGATCGAGACCCTACTTTGTGGCCCATCGTCGTGGTGAGGACCCACCAGCCCATCGTGCAAGTCCTACATCGCCAGACCGGCGATCTGATGATAAAGTGGGCCGTGGAGCTCAAAGAGTTTGGTATCAAATTTGAATCCAGATCGCCGCAGTGCCGCAGTGTTGGCCGACTTTATAGCGTAAATGACTCCTACCCGTAAGATCAAGCCGAACGACCGATCTTGCACGTAGACGGCCGCCCAATAGCAAGGAGCTGGCCCGCCTAATACTAGAGAATTCGTAAGGCCTCACTGCGGAAGTCTCTTTAACCTTTGCATTCCACACTTCAAACAACCAGCCGAGTACGCAGGCATGCATAGTCGGGCCTTCACCGCCAGAGATTTCAATGTCGACCGGTTGAACTCGTGATCGATTCCCTACTCGTAGTCTCGCAGATCAAAGAATTATATGATGCTAAAGACGACGCGGCGGTAAAAGTTATCTAGCAAGAGTTGAGAGAATCGCCAGCAGCTCGACCGAAATGATGTGGTACATGTGCCTCTGACCAAAATGTTCGAGCGATATATTATCAAAGCTTGCAAGCACCAAGACTCCGAAATCACAGAGTTTGATTCAGAGACGCAAATCGCCGAGTGTGCCGACTAAGCCAACCCACCATCGGCCGCTTTTTGTGTCAATTTCGATTCAGATTGATCGCCTTATCCTAAGGTACATCGTTGAAGGAGAAGAACCGAGCGACTGTAAGCAGCTGCGAATTGGTCGCTCGTATGCACCAAATACTCCGCGGATAGAATGAAAGTTATATAGAAGAGGGTTCTCGCCCCATTATCGAGGTGCCTTACGCTCTGGCCGGCCGACCACGTGCTACGAGATATTCATGAAGGTGTTTCGCGGAGCCACCAAGGGGCACGCTCCATAGCAAAGAAAGCCCTCGTGGCCGGCCATATTACCGGCCGACTATGGATGAGGACGCCAAGAAGCTTGTTCAAAATGCAAGAAATGCCAAGTACATGCCGATGTCCACATTGCACCTTCCTCGTAATTACAAAGTCTTGTCTCACCTCGCCGCTCGCCGTGGGGCATGGATCTTCTAGGCCCGCTTCCACCCGCCTCCAGCCGCTCAAGTTCTTGATCGTGGGCAAGATTACTTCACTAAGTGGATCGAGGCCGAGCCGCTTGCAACAATCACATCGCCAAAGTCGCAAAGTTCTTCTGACGGCAAGTGCAGCCTGCTTGGAATCCCCAAAGAATTGATAACCGACAACGGCACCATTTGTCGATAAAAGATTTAGAGAAATGTTGGCCGACTTAGGGTTAAATAAATACTTTACCTCTACGAGCATCTCAAACAAACGGGCTGCCAAGCGCCAACAGAGTTATCTCACGTGGTTTAAAGCGAAGACCGATGGAAGCGGGCGGGAATTGGGTCAAGAGCCGCAGCACCGCTTCTCAGGGCCTACAGATGATCACTTCCTCATTCATCGATCGGGAGTCGCTTCTTCGATTGGTGTATGGAATCGATGTCGTGATACCCATAGAAATGGGCGAATCGAATTGAGGACTTCAAACCCCTACACGTTGGTAGACAACGACCGAGCTATCCGAGAAGAATTGACCTAATCAAGAATCGCGCACTCCAAGCTTCATTAAGAGAGCAATTGATCAAACAAAGGTCGCAGCCTGTGTACAACGCCGAAGTTCAAAAGAGAGAATTTCGCGCCGCCACTGCTCTAAGGCGCGCCGACGGGAAATAAGAATGCACGCCAAGGGAAGCTCGCACTAAATCGGGAAGGTCCATACAGGTCATCAACAAAACGAAAAGGGGCTTACGAGCTGAGACCATGGACGGGGCGACTATCCCCGTAACGTGGAATGCGTAAAACTTAGGAAATATTACGCTTGAATGTAACATGATTTGAATGTAATAACGACCGCCTCTATGAATGAAAGCAGCAGCGCTTTTTCCCACCGGGTTTTTTACAGCAGGCCCGACCTTTAGAAATATGATGTGTTCTTTACTTTCTCGCAAGAATGTATGACCGTCGCTTCAAGATTGCCCGTGGCAAAAGAAGCGATCAAGATTTATCAGTGATTCGATCGTCAAACGATCTAAATCGAGCCACCATCGAAATGGTCCCAATCGAAAGTGCCATCGAAACGGCCCGGCGGTTAGATAACCCGCATCCTTAGATCGCCGAAACGATCTAGATCGAGCCACCATCGAAATGGTCCCAATCGAGTGCCATCGAATGGCCCAAGCGGTTAAAACTCATTGCACCTTAGATCGCCGTAAACGATCTAAATCGAGCGACCATCGAAAATGGTCCCAACCGAAAGTGCCATCGAACGGCCTAAGGGTTAAGCAATAACCCATCCTATTAGGCCGCCGAAACGACCTATCTCGAGCGACCATCGGTATGGTCCCAATAAAGGCCATCAAAAGGCTCGATTGAGGTCGCCGAGCGATCCAAGGCTCCGCTGGGATATTAAAACTTGTCAAAGAATGAGTGCTTTCAAATGAGCGCAGTAACGATGACCGAACTGGCCTTAAAACTCAAGACTTAGAAAAATAAACATACAAGGCGCCAGAAGGAAAGCAACTATAACCGAAAGCGCTATCGGCGAAGACGAAACCACACGAGCGCCCACAAGTTCGAAATGACTAAGGCGAGTAAATGCAAGAAGTACGCAGATATAGCAATATAAATTTGAACAGCGTAATTAAAGGCAAGTAAAAATTGTCATTACAAACGCGGACGCCTTGGCCGGCCGAGCGCCACGCATTGAAAAAACTCGCACGCAAGGCGCAGAAATTGTTGTGCCCGGCGTTAGACCGCTATAAAATTACACCGCCGCAGCGGCTTCGTAAGAGAATGGTGGTCGGCGAACGACATTGCCTTGCTCGCCGACTTCGCAGCAACATGATCTTGTTGTTTTCAACATAGCATGCTGGCTTCAAAGATCTCGTCGCCAAAGTTGATCCTCAAGTCCGGGTTCAATGCCCGCTTTGCCAAGAGCATTGTAAAATTGCTCGATTGCGCCTCCCGACCGCCTTGGCCACCATTTGATCTTCGCCGCACTGGCGCTTACGGCCTCCAACCTCGCCTTCTTTCTCGACTTTGATTCAAGGTCGGGCCAGATCGTTTCACCGCCTAAGCTCCTTGTTCTCTTCTTGCCGCCTTTGGCCCTGGCCGCCCTCCCCGCTTGAGGGCCTCTTCTTCTTCGACAGACAAGCTTGTCATATTTCGCCGCTACCAACTAAAGCCTTGCCCCTTCCCCGCAAGATTCAGTCGGGCGGTTGTTAGCTGGCCGAACAAAGGTAAGATGAAGAGTACAAGACTAAGAAAATAAAATTACCATCGATTCGCCACCGCCCCGCTTATGACTTTCTCGACCCCCATGCAGAGAGCGCAGAGCGCCATGGGTTTCTTCTCACTGCTCTGCATCGGGCCGCACTCCAAGCTTTCGAGCGAGATGATAGGAATCTCCTCCGCTGCAGGGCCGGACCCGACAATCACGCTTTTCGGCCCGCTTTAGGTGAGCGACGGCACCGGGGGAGGCGATCGAGGCCCGCCGACCGCTTTTCCCTTGGCTCTTAGGAGTCCTGGGGACCTTTTTGAGGAAGGTTCAGATTATCCCCGACCGAGAAGCTGCCAAACCTCTTCGCCTCTCCTTCAAAGCCAGACGCAGCGAGCAGTCCCGCTTTTTGCCGCCATTCTTTCTCGCAGCACCGAGTCATGAGTTAAAAGAAAAGAAAATCAATAATGTAATATAAGACAAAAAGTTCAAAAGCTTAACCAATCTCGCCTGTGTCTTGGCCTTCAGACAAGACAGTGGGCTCGGCAAGGTATGTCGCCTCTTAGATCTGGACGCATCATACTCGCCAACGACTTTATCATCTCGAGAGTTCCGTGCTCGGCCTCGCCAAGTCTTTCATCAGATAGATATAATCGCCTCGGCCGTCACAGAAATGAGCCTCATTCCACATGATTGGGAAATAAGGGGGACCTAGCATCCCGTCCGGTTGAACTCGAACGGCCTTGCCGCCTTCTTCACTGAAACGATCCAAAAGTACTCGGCTTTTCCAGCCGCCCCAACGACTCGGAATGCTTTGAAAATCTGCAGGTGAGTCTTCTCGTGATCTTGAAGGAGACTTGCTCCCTCTTCTCCTTGTTGGCCTTCTCTCGAGCCACCACCAAGATAGCAAAGAAAAGCATCATCGACACCGCCGACCCACTTGGTCAAGAAAGACCAAAGTCTTTAAAACGCCTATGCGCTTCGATGAAGTTCGCGAAGCGGGCGACTTTAATATGGCGCAGACGCCGCGCTGGAATTCGTAAAAGGAGGGGTAATCTTCATCTTCTCTAACACGAGCCGATACATCGTGGAACTTGAAGTTGGAAGAATAAGTCGCGATATCTTCGCCTCCTTCATGCCTCTTATCCTCCACCCGCTGAGTCTTCGCGCGCCTCCAGATCGGGCAAGGCATCGTGGGCCGACCGTAATAATGCTCCCCGTTAGAGCGAAGAGTTTCCACACCCAAGACATGTCGATATATCTCGAGCTACATCGCTTGACTTCGCCGACCTTCGCTCGACTCTCCAACGCTGGCATTCGCACGTAAACATCGACTTCGGGCCGAATCACCTCTTCTCCTTGACTTCTTCGCTAGGCCGCCTTCGCCTCCACCATCTCCTCGCCCACGATCGACGGCACTGCGCTACTCGCTATCATCAATGATAATCACATCGGCCGCTTTTCTTCTTCTCCTCCACTCGGATACAACGCCCCGCGGGCGGTGGAGAGTCGCCGCCGCCTGCTAATGGACTTTACTCGAGCCGCGATTTGAGCCGCCGATCCCGACCGAGGAACGAGAACTCGAGCCCGCATACTCGAGGAACCGCTGAAGAGCTAGAACCTTGGTCGCCCAAGACGACTTAGACTCCGCCAGGCATTGGGCTCGCCTACCTCGACATGTATGTAGCGAAAGATCGCGTGGTTTTCCGAATACGGGCGTAAGTTTCGTCGTGGCATACACAAACACTGCGGATAAAGGGATCGAGTCAGTCGATCGAGCAGAGCACTCGCGAGAGGGGGCGATTTGGCCATCCTCGACCGACACCCTATCACGAGGCGTGGAAAAGCACGAAATACTTTCAAGTAAAAACTCAAGCTTAAAAAGTAAAAGTAAAGATCTGGCCCTTACCTTAATTTAAACCGTAGGACTCCAATAACACCAAAATCACCCAAAATAGCAAGCTTTCCCTTCCTCTACTTCGCAATTAACGATGGATGTCCCTCCTCGAGCAACTCGAGCAACTTTCAACCAACAACAACAAGCAATGAGGATTGAAAATCACCACAATAGGAAAAGGAAAAAATTTGAGAAAGAAAGGACCAAAACCCTTTACCTCGAGCAACTTTGAGAAGTTTCTCTTCTCCTTCCTTTCCTCTCACACTACAAGCAAACTCTCTTCTTTTTTCTTCTCGTTGTTTTTCTTTCTTTTCCTTCCTATGCAACTAAACCTAGTCTATTTATATTTTGGGCTCAAAAGGTTCAGGGCCCTTTACACCCTCCTTCCATCGCTCAACCACTCCCTAACACAACAAAATAGTTACCACATTATAACTCAATATGATTAAAATTAGTGTAACACTTTAAATAATTTAATCAATTACTTAATTAAATTATTTAGGTGTTACAACTCTCCCCACTTAGGAAATTTCGCCCTCGAAATTCATACCGAGTCAAATAGTTCGATAGACTCCTCATCCCGCTTCTCTAGCTCCCAAGTCATGCTCTCACCAAAGAGCCTCCCAACCACACCACCTTGACCAATGCAATGTCTTTTCCTCTCAACACCTTCACCTCTCTATCATCAATCCTCACCGCATAGTCTCCACCGTGAGATTCTCACGCACTTCTACATCATCCATGTGAATCACATGAGACGGTTCGAATATACTCCGGCCGTGACACGTGGAATACATCGTGCAAGTTCGAAGGTTAGTGGCAGAGCCACCCTATAAGCAACTTTTCCTACCCTCTCTGATTTGGTACGGTCCAATAAATCTAGGAGTCAACTTCTTCGCTTTCAATGCACGCCCAACACCACCATAGGCGTGACTCGTGAATACATGCTCACCACCAAATTCCAAGTCCTCTCCCTCCTATCATGATAACTTTTCTCGCGACTCTAGACTCTTTCATTTTCTCCCCGATCACCTTAACCTTCTCAGTAGTCTCCCTAACCAATTCCTGGCCCAAGAACGACACTCACCTGACTCATGCCAACACAACGGAGTCCTACACCTCCGCCCATACAAGGCTCTCCTCAAAAGGAGCCATCCCTATACTCGAATGGTAGCCATGTATTATAAGTGAACTCAATCGCTGGAAGGTGTGTATCCCACGCACCTCCCCGCCTCCAAAGACACAAGCTTCTCGTAAGATCCTCCAAAGACTGATGGTTCTCTCCTGCTCACCATCACCGAGGATGATAAGTCAACTCAACCTCACTGACCCCAAAGCCTCCCTCGTAAGCTTCCCCAAAACTCGATGTAAACCGCGGGTCTCTATCCGACACAATACTCTTCTAACCCCATGAAGCTTCACAATCACCGAATGTATATTCTAGCCAACTTTGGCACAGATGATGTGATGCTGATAGGAATAAAGTGAGCGCACTTGGTCAACCTATCCACAATCACCCAAATAGAATCAAACCTCTCACAGTTGTTTGGCAACCCTATCACAAAGTCCATGGAAATGTCGCCCCACTTCCATTCCGAATCTCCAACTGCCGATCAACCCCGCCGGCCGTGCTCAATCTTGACTGCAAGTCAAACATGCGATACAAATTGTGCTACATCCTTCTTCATACCAGCCACCAAAATGCTTTCTTCAAATCATGGTACATTTTCGTGGCACTGGATGAATACTTAACTTGCTCCTATGGCTCTCCTCAAGTATCATTCTCTTCATATCAACATCATCGAACACATATCCCGTCCCCTCGATCTCAATACTCCCGAATCCAACCGAAATCCCCATCCACCGCTCGATCACCCGCAACCAACAAATCCACCAGCCACATCCAAATTTTCCGCCGCTCTCGATATTAATCAAGAAGTCATTATCAATCCTCAAGATACCCACCGACACTCATGTCACCTCACGCATCAGAGACTCAAATCACTTGAATTGCTCAATCAACTCCAATTCCTTCACCATCATTGCCGACATATGTAAAGTTTTCCGACTTAAAGCATCACCCACGACATTAGCTTTGCCGATGATAGTTCAAGCCGAAATCGTAATCTTTCAAAGAATCTCTAACCAACGCCTATGTCTCATATTCAGCTCCTTCTCGTCAAACAAGTACTCAAACTCTTGTGATCGCTAACACCTCAACCGTACCACAGAGATAAGGTTTCCAAATCTTTAGCGCAAACACAATAGCAAATAGTTCCAAATCATGAGTAGGATAGTTCTTCTCATGTATCCTCAACTGTCTGACGCATAAGCAACTACCTTCCCATCCTCGCATCAATACACCTCCCAAACCCATCTTGGAAGCATCACAAGACACAACAAAAGGCCGATCCAAGACAGTAACACTAGCACCGAGATGTTGTCAACCTCCTTTTCAACTCTTGGAAGCTCTCTTCACACTTGGCGCCCCACACAAAAAGCTCTTCCCTTACAGTCAATCACAAAACTAAGGGCTAGCTTAGAGAACCCCTCAATAAACCTCCCGTAGTAACTCCACCAATCCCAAGAAACTCCTAATCTCACACATGACTTTGGGCTCTCCCACCGCAACACCGATCAACATTCGCCGGTCCACAAACATACCATCACCAGAGATAATGCACCCGAGAAGCTTACCTCTTTCAAATTAACTCACACTTTGATAACTTAGCATAAAGCTTTCTTTCTTTCAAAGACTCTAGCACTAACCTCAAGTGCTCAAGTGTTCCTCCTCGCACTTAGAGTACACCAAAGATATCATCAATAAACACAACCACAAACCGATCCAAATAGCTATGGAAGATCCTGGCTCATGTACTCCATAAACACCCCCGTGCATTTGTGACACCAAACGGCATTACATAGTACTCATAATGCCCATACCTCGCCCCGAACGCTGGCCTTCCGATGTCTTCATCCTTCACCTTGATCCGATGATAACCCGACTTCAAGTCAAGCTTGCTAAAAACCTTAGCACCCACCACCGATCCATCGATCATCAATCCTAAGAGGATATTTATTTTTAATAGTTACCTTGTTCAACTAGTTCGTAATCCACGCACGCACGCATACTCCCATCCTTCTTCTTAACCAACAAAATTGAGCCCCCATGGTGACACACTAGGCCTCACAAACTTCTTCTCAAGAAGCTCCTCTAATCGCTTCTTCGCCTGCATAACCTCGTGTCGACATTCTAAGACGGTACATAGACACCGCCTAAAGCCGTGCACAAGCTCAATCCCAAACTCAACTTCCCTCTCTCGTGGCACACTAGGAATCTCATCGTGGAACACTTCAGTGGAACTCACACACCACTCGCACTCCCATCAATCACAAACTGTTCTCAAAGCAGACATGGACGCCATCAAAGCAAACAACCGACTCACCCTCTTTCATTACCCCCCGCGCAATTGCTCAACAGACAAAGAAAGCACACTCTTCTTCTTCAGAAGAAGAAAACTAATGCACTTACTTAGATACAGCTTGATGTGCACATGGTTATCTACTAACCACCCATGCCTAATCACATCCAACCCACCCAAAGGCAAACAAATCGATCAACTAAAAATCTCACCAAGACCGACAGAGGCACCTAGCACACATTGTAGAAGTAGTTATCGAACCCCTTAGCCGGAGTGTCGATAACCATCCTCTCTCCATAATGCATAATACTAAATTCAACTTTTCAAAGACAAATGTATAATAAAAGAGTGCGTAGCACTCAGTGTCAACAATAGCAATTAAAGGTGTACCATAGATGAAGCATGTACTCTAATTGCATCAGGTCCTCTCAACCTCGCCAAAGGCAAAAACTCTCCCAAAGGACTTCTCTTTCTTTGGCTTTGGACACTGTGGTAATCGATGTGACCACTCTCCCCACAATTAAAGCACAAAGACCTCCTTCCTATCACAAACTGGAAGCCATGTGTCCTCTTTTTCCACACTGTAACATCTCTTTTTCTCATTATTTGGACAACTGACTCTTATGGCTCGCGCTTCCCACAAGTGTAACAAGTAACACTGGGCCGCAAAGATCTCCCCACTTCGCTTAGACCCACCAACAAATTTACCAACAAACTTCCTTTGCCCTTACCAAAGAGTAGCACCTCATATGGCTTTCCCACCTCAAAAACTCTTTTTGCTTTTCCTTCATCACTCTAGAGAAAGCATTATCGCCCTCTCAAAAATCCCGCACCATTAACCAACAATGGGAATACACGGATCCACTGATACCCTATGGCCCTCTTAATGTCAAAGACGCAACCTGCTCTCAAACTTGATGCATTTGGAGAACTCAAAGACCCTCTCGCATCATACAGGTGGATAAAACTTGGACAAGCTCAAAGAATTTTGCAAAGATACTCGCCATACCATGCTACCTTGCTCAAGTCTCAAAACTCCACCTCTTTCTTTCCACTGACATCTTCCTGATAGTATTTCTCTCTCAACTCCCTCTCAACATCGCCCACGTGATCTCCTCATCGCGTCACAACCCCGACTAGTCAGCCCTCCACCAATCATAAGCCTCTTTCTTCAACATGTGTGTGCCATAGCGAACCTTCTCCGCACGGCAATCCATGACACTAATATCCGCTTCCATCTCACTTAGCCACTCAAGCGGCACCATCGATTATACCCGCCTTCAAAAGTAGGAGGGTTCTCACGCCGAACGTGGGCCGCACTACGCTGCCCATCACCCATAGCATTGGGTATGTTACCCACAACCCCAAAGAATAGCTCGCAAGGCAAAGAAGCAAAGTGCAATTAAAAACTCATCAAATACCGCCCACGTGATCTCCTCATTAAAAACTCATCAAATAATGCACTCTTCAAATTTGTGCAATTAAACATCGCTATGGAAAATCCCATTCTCATAAAACACAATCGCAGCGGCATCAACACCAACTCACCAAATACTCTCAAACACGCCTCAATGTAACAAATAAAAATCAAAGCATACAACTATTAAACAAATTTATCCAACTCCACGCCCTGTGTTACAAAAGATCGTAGAGCGACACAACAATACATCCCAAAAACTAAAACAATAAGGCAAAGCAAGTCCTTCATTCATGAAAATTGGCAGCTGCCAAGCACAATAGAGCAACATTCCAAGCGTATGGGTGAGAATTTCAATGGAACATAATCGATACACAATA
Source organism: Oxytropis ochrocephala (assembly GCA_020916435.1). Classification (NCBI taxonomy): domain Eukaryota; kingdom Viridiplantae; phylum Streptophyta; class Magnoliopsida; order Fabales; family Fabaceae; genus Oxytropis; species Oxytropis ochrocephala. The sequence continues at coordinate 62,843,957 of CM037093.1, read as the reverse complement.
GAGGAATGAAAAGTGACAATCACAAGGTATCATCACCACATCATAAATACACAACACCACCAAATCACAACAAAGATCACTCACAGCTATGTTTATGTATGAAAATGCAACCCACACGCGGCATATGCATGATGGTACCATATCATCTTTAAAAACCACTCAAGGCATATCTTCGTTATAGAAGAAAAACCACTCAAGGCATAACATCATCAATATAAGTCATAGTATGCACATGCCATTAGATCCTATAACACATGTGCAATTCAACCAACACTCACTCGGAGTACTCACCATCATCATCATAAAATAAATAACCACTCAAGGTATGTCATCATAAAACACTCGTAGAGTGTATTCGTCATTCACATCACAATCATTAAAGAACACATCATCATAAAACACTCGTAGAGTGCATTTGTCGTTCACATCACAATCATTAAATAACACATCATCATCAATCACTCATAGCATGAACCGACACATTCATCAACAACATATAGTCACGTCATCATAAGCATGTGTGTATATACATTACGGTTATCTTTTAGTTTTGTGGGTTATAAAATAGTAAACTGATTGACTATGGGATTACCTCAGTAATCGGTACTACTCGCAAGAGGCATTGGCCACATTTGCAAGGCTCTCAAAGATGCCCTTGTAAATACACCAGTTGAAAGAAATTTCGCCTTAGTGGTAAAACCACACTTCAGCCATAGTCAAGGAGTACACTAATAGTATAACCTCTACAAAGAATTCAATCATAAAATAAACTCGTAAAATTCGGGCCTTGACCAAAGAACAAAACTAGAGAAAACAAAGTGACTTTTGAGGCGCCAGAATTCAGAATCAAACAAAGAGAATTTTTCGAGCCAAAAACAAAGAAGAAACAAGAAGATTTTAATACAAAATCGCACTCTCATTATTTTGTAAAACAAAGATCAATTTTAGTAATGTAATGAAAGAATTTATATTTTTGAAAAACAACACGATATATTCATAAAACAAAGATGACACAACTTAAGACACAGTGTACAATATTGATTCACGACTTGATTATTTTGAACGGTTGTTTTGAAAAGAAAACAATCAATTTTGGCCTTATTTTCTTTTGAAGACAGTAAATCGATTATTGCCTTGAGTTTTAAAGAGGACAATCGATTGTTGCTTTGAATTTTGAAGAGCACAATCGATTGTTGCCTTGAATTTTGAAGAGAACAATCGATTCCTTGCTTCCTTTTTAACAAGAATAATCGATTCTTGGCTTGACAATACAATCGAGGAATCGATTCATGACTCTTAACACTACAAGAAGAAATCGATTCATGACTCTTAACACCACAAGAAGGAATCGATTTCATGGCTTTCCGTGAGTTCTCTCCTTCTCACACGATCAATACACCCAAATGATACAATTCTCACCATCTCAAACACAATCAATATCATCAATTTAACATCATCAAAATTCATCAACATCATCCAAATTCATCAACAACATCAAAATTATCAAGCAACATCGTAAATCATCAAACCTCATCAAAATCATCAACATCATCAAAATTATCAAACAACATCGTAAATCATTAAACAACATCAAGAAACTCCACAAACCACATCACATACCCAATTATGTTAAATGAAACGCCACCCTTACCTTAATTTAAACCGTAGGACTCCAATAACACCAAAATCACCCAAAATAGCAAGCTTTCCTTCCTCTACTTCGCAATTAACGATGGATGTCCCTCCTCGAGCAACTCGAGCAACTTTCAACCAACAACAACAAGCAATGAGGATTGAAAATCACCACAATAGGAAAAGGAAAAATTTGAGAAAGAAAGGACTAAAACCTCTTACCTTGAGCAACTTTGAGAAGTTTCTCTTCTCCTTCCTTTCCTCTCACACTACAAGCAAACTCTCTTCTTCTTTCCTCTTCTCGTTGTTTTTCTTTCTTTCCTTCCTATGCAACTAAACCTAGTCTATTTATATTTTGGGCTCAAAAGGTTTGGGCCCTTTTACACCCTCCTTCCATCGCCCCACCACTCCCTAACACAACAAAAATAGTTACCACATTATAACTCAATATGATTAAAATTAGTGTAACACTTTAAATAATTTAATCAATTACTTAATTAAATTATTTAGGTGTTACATTTCCCCAAAGACCTTCACCTCTCTATCATCAATCCTCTCGTATAGTCTCCACAAAGGAGGTTCTCACGCACTCCACATCATCCATGTGAATCACATGAGACGGTCCGAATATACTCCAAACCGTGACACGTGGAATACATCGCAGCATGTTCGAAAGATTAGGTGGCGAGCCACCCTATAAGCAACATTTCCCACCCTCTCAAGATTTGGTACGGTCCAATAAATCGCAGAGTCAACTTCTTCGCCAAGCACGCCCAACACCACCATAGGCGTGACTCCTCAAGAAAACATGCTCACCAGCCTAAAATTCTAAGTCCTTTCTTCTCCTATCATGATAACTTTTCTCGCCGACTGGACTCTTTCATTTTCTCTCGATCAACTTTACCTTCTCTCGTAGTCTCCCTAACCAATTCCGACCAAGAACAACACTCTCACCTGACTCATGCCAACACAACGGAGTCCTACACCTCCGCCCATACAAGGGCCAAAAGGAGCCATCCCTATACTCGAATGGTAGCCGCTATTATAAGTGAACTCAATCGCTGGGAGATATGTATCCCACGCACTCCCCTCGCTTCTAGCACACAAGCTCTCGTGAGATCCTCCAAGGATCGGATGGTTCTCTCTCGTCATGGCCCATCACCCGAGGATGATAAGTCAACTCAACCTCAATCTCGACCCCAATGCCTCCCGCAAGCTCCCAAAACTCCGGCAAAACCTCGGGTCTCTATCCGACACAATACTCTTCGGGACCCCATGCACTTCACGATCACCGAATGTAAATCTTAGCCAACCCCTCGCATTGCATTGTGTGATGCTGATAGGAATAAAATGGGCGCACTTGGTCAACCTATCCACAATCACCCAAATAGAGTCAAACCCTCTCACAAAGGTTTGGCAACCTAGTCACAAAGTCCATGGAAATGTCGTCCCATTTCCATTCCGAATCTCTAAAGGTCGCATCACCGCAGCTTCGTGTGCTCAATCTTTGACTTCTCGCAAGTCAAACACGCTGTGAACAAACTGTAAGCTACATCCTTCTTCATACTGTGCCACCAAAATGGGCTTTCTTCAAATCATGATACATCTTCGTAGCACTGGATGAATACAAACCTTGCTCCTATGGCTCTCCTCAAGTATCATTTTCTTCAACTCAAAGATCATCAGAACACAAATTCTGGCCCATGAATCTCAACACACCCGGGAATCCAATCTGAAGTCACCATCCACAGCTTGGTCACCAGCAACCAATAAATCAACAATGAAGCTTCGCATCCAACTTCTCGGGCGCTCCGATACTAACCAAGAAGTCGCTACCAATCCTCAAAGATACCCACCGACACTGCGGTGTCACCACAAACCAAAGCTCAAATCACTAATTGCTCAATCAACTCCAATTCCTTCACCATCATTGCTGACATATGTAACGTTTTCCGACATAAAGCATCAGCCACGACATTAGCTTTGCCGGGATGATAGTTCAAGCCGAAATCATAATCCTTCAGCAGCTCTAACCAATGCCTCTGCCTCATATTCAGCTCCTTCTGGTCAAACAGATACCTCAAACTCTTGTGATCACTGAACACCTCGAATATGGTACCATAGAGATAGTGCCTCCAAATCTTCAGCACAAACACAATAGCAGCCAACTCCAAATAATGAGTAGGATAGTTCTTCTCATGTGTCCTCAGCTGTCTGGACGCATAAGCCACAAGCTTCCCATCCTGCATCAATACACCTCCCAAACCCATCTTGGAAGCATCACAATATACAACAAAAGGTTGATTCGGCACAGGCAACACTAACACTAGAGATGTTGTCAACATCCTCTTCAACTCTTGGAAACTCTCTTCACACTTGGCATCCCACACAAAGGCTCTCCCCTTACAGGTCAAACGGCATTACGGAGTACTCATAATGTCCATACCTCGTTCTGAACGCTGTCTTCTGGATGTCTTCATCCTTTAATTTAATCTGATGGTACCCTGACCTCAAATCAATCTTGCTAAAAACCTTAGCACCCACCACCGTCCATCAAATCATCAACTTCTGAGAGAGGTACTTATTCTTGATAGTCACTTTGTTCAATTGCCTATAATCCACACACGCACGCATACTCCCATCTTTCTTCTTCACTAACAAAACCGAGCTCCCATGGCGAACACACTCAGGTCTCACAAATTTCTTTTCAAGTAACTCTTCCAATCGCTTCTTCAACTCGTATAACTCGTGAGCCGACATCCCAGACGGCACATGGACACAGTGCCTAGCACTGCACAAGCTCAATTCCAAACTCAACTTCCTCTCTCGTGGCACACTAGGAATATTTTAAGACCAAAACATCACCACTGGTCAAGCCTCATCAGTGGAACACTTCAGTGAACTCACACACCACCGCAACCCATCAACTACACTTGTTCTCAGCAGACATAGACGCCATCAAAGCAAACAAACCCACCTTTCTTTCATTACCCCACGATTTGACCTAAGCAGACAACAAAATGCACTCTTCCTCTTCTCTCGAGGAAGGAAACTCACAAAGCTTGTTGAAACAGCTTGATGTGTACATGGTTATCTACTAACCACCCATACCTGCAATAACATCCAACTCACCCAAAGGCAAATGCATAAGGTCAATTAGAAAATCTCCACTAAGACCGACAGAGGACACTTAGCACACAATAGAGAAGTAGTTACTGAACCCTTTAGCCGAGTTGTCGATAACCATCCTCCTCTCCATAGTAGATAATAATAAATTCAACTTTTCAAAGACACGCAGCAGAAATAAAAGAGTGCGTAGCACCCGCATCAACTATAGCAACAACAGTGTACCATGGATGTAACAAATACCTTTGATTTCATTGGCCTCCTCTCGACTTCTCGCTAGTGCAAAGACTCTTCCACCGACCTCTCTTCTTTGGTTTAGTGCATTTGGAACTAAAGTGACCAGCCTTCCCACAATTGAAACACACCGCTCTCATGATCACAATCGATGCCATGTGGCCATCCTTCCCACAACTAAACATGCTTTTACCCCGCCTTGCACTCAAAACTCTTGTGACCCAAAATTGCCACACTTGAAACACACAATATCGCTAGGAGCATCTCCCACTCGGGCTTCTTTCCTCACACTGCCAAGCTACCACCAAAGATACTTGCTACCACCAAAGATACCCTGCTTACTCCCTATCAACAGATGTCTCATACGCTTTACCCCTCGTTATGGAATTTACCCTCCGGTCTCTCATGACTCTAGCGCGGCATTGTTGCCCTCTTCATAAATCCCGCAGTTAGCCCACCAAATCAAGAAACACTGATCTTCCGATACCCTATAGCCCGCTTGATATCACTTTCACCCCATTCTCAAATTTAATGCACTTTGAGAATTCGTAATCCACTTTCGTAATAATGTGGATAGAACTTAGCCACTCCGTGAACTTAGCAAAGATACTGTAAATGCATATACTACATTGCCTCACCAAGGAACTCCAAATTTTTTTCCTTCTAACATCCTCCTAAAATACTTTCAAGAATTCCTTCTAACATAGCCCAAGTAACCTCCTCATGCGCAGCTCTAACCTCTCACCGGTCTCCAACCACTACCATCGCCTCCTCGCCTAGAGTACGAGTACCATACCCGACTTTCTCGCTCATCATTGCACTCCATTACTCAAGATTCTCTCAATCTCCTTCACCATGCCAAAGCACAACTGGGTTGTACTCTCCTCAAGGTAGGAGGGTTCTCCTCCAAAGGTAGCCAAAGCTACGAGTCCCAAAGATTCTCACCAACATTCCGCCGGTTCCCCATAACTCGCGCTTATGGCTTGCAAAGCCTCAAAGAAGAGCAAAGATCAACTCTCCGAGCCATATCAACCTAGCACCGCAAAGATAAACAACTATTCTGTAACAAATTTACAGACACCTAATTGTCATACACAATATGACAGATGCATACACACTTGGCTGACAGCATCTAACTTTTGCTCGATACCACTAATGTAACACCCCATTTCTACCCTAAGAATTTAAATCAAAAATCGAGTATAAAATTTTTAATCATAATGGAATGCTACACTTATCTCTTAAAAATACTCAAACAACCAGGCCTCAAATTTCATGATATAAATCAATACGTAACACCATAAAACACGTGGAATATAATCTCATATCACGCAAATGGAAATAAAACTACATCTCAAAAGAGTAATCAGCAGCCTCAACAATACATAGTATATCCAATATAAAAGCTCAACAAAGGAGCAAAACAAAACAACTAAAGTCTAAATCCCATCCCCAGTCCTACGACGTGAGCAGCATCGACTTTCTGGGAATAGTGAAGGTAGCAAGCCCTCACTCATGACTACCCGTGATAAACAACAACAGTAGCGGTGAGTCTCAACTATATAATAATGGTGATAATAAGCGTGATATCAAGTTCACAGTGAGTCAATCAATCACAACCATCACGCATACTTCAATATCATTTATGAGAATGGATGCAATGTAATGCGTAGATGCATGTGGTACCATCGGCCCCCACGGCCTCATCATCAATCATTATACGTCGCGACCGCAAACCAAATAAAACACCGCATCGCAAATTTATACAATATATCGTCGCGATCATAAATTAATGTATGCATGTGACTCATGAACACACACATCATCAATTTCATCTATACACCAAGACCGCAAATTTCTCATATCATTGGCATTTTTAGTTTTATACATCACTCGCACTCAACTCTCATCTCATGGTCAATTTTTCTCATAGCCCCCATGGCCCATGCCCCCATGGCATCAACATTATTGCATTATTCACTAGCTCATCACAAATCATGTCCCAAGGACTAATCACAACCGGAGGACCAAACCTCACTCAGTGACCTAAAACACACTTTAGGATCAAAACAACACTTGTGGAGTAATCACACCCTTAGGACCAAAACAACACTTAGGGACTAACTGGCACCTTTAGGACCAAACACCACCTAGGGACTAAAACAAAGACACCTAGGACTAAATCACACCTAGTGGACCAAATCACTACCTAGTGGACCAAAACAAAGACTCCACTTAGACACAAGTGTAGCACTAGCGCCATTTTTCCCACAAATCGCGCGCTTTTTGGCAACACAAAGACTAGGGCGCCAAAACTCTCAAGAATTTGGCGCTCAGGCAACATGCCCACTGGGCGCCATTTTCACAAAGAATTGCCGCCTCGCCGCATGGGCCTTTAGACACAAATTAAGAAGACACAACCGAGACATAGCCTCGTACACAAAGCATGCCTAGCGCCTGGCAAGATTTCTTGCGCCTGCCTAGACACATGCATAACAACACAGCGCAACAGTAGTATTATTTACGCCCAGTGCCAAGCGCCACATGCACCCACACACGCTGCAACACACATTCCGGGCGCCACCTTAGGGCGCCATGGGCAACAAAATGGCACCCATGACTTAGACACCCACGCACTCCACTCACCTAGGCGCCACAACAGCACCACAGTGGCAGCCATTTGGCGCCCGCACTTGGCACAACACACCCAGCGATCATACAGCCACTTTGGCGCCTCGCACCTAGACACACGACACACAAAGACGCCAACAAAGGACACTCAGAACACCCCATTTCTACCCGCAAATTTATAATAAAATCAGAGATAAAAATTTATTTTTCAAATCGAATGCTACACATATCTCTTAAAAATACAAAAAAATACCCAATTCAAATTTCATAAATATAAATCAATACGTAACACCATAAAAACACGTGGAATAAAATCTCATATTCACGCAAATGAAAATAAAACTATATCTCAAAGGAGTAATCAAAGAATACATAGCATATCAAAGGCAAAAGCTCCACAAAGGAGCAAAATAAAACAACTAAGGCCTAAATCCCATCTCCTAGGTTCTACGACGTGAGCGCACTCGACTCGGGAGTAGTGAAGGTACAAGCCCTCACTCATGACTACTGTGGTAAACAACAATGTAAAGGGTGAGTCTCGAACTATATAATAAAAGTGATAATAAGCAAGATAATAACTTCATAGAGGTCAATCAATCACAAGTCATTGCACAACAATCACATTCACTTTAGAATTCATGTACGAGGATGAATGCAATGTATATGCAACATGCATGTGGTACCATTTGCCCCCATGGCAAGATAATCAACAAATCGAGTCCCCATGACTCGCCCCCATGTCCTCATCAAAGACAATATCAACATCGCGATCGCAGCCGAATGTATGCATGAGACTCTATGAACATGCCACAATCACACTTCACAATATCACAATTAACACATCATTTCTCATCTCATTATTAATCTCTTTTATAGCCCCCATGGCTCTAGCCCCATGGCTCATGCCCCCATGGCATCATCAATCTCCTCACCACTAGCTCAATACAATCAAGTCCCAAGGACTAATCACAACTAGAGGACTAAACCTCACTCAGTGACCTAAACCACCCTTTAGGACCAAATCAACACTTAGGGACCAAATTAACACCTTTTGGACCAAATCGCACCTAGGGACCAAAACAACACCTAGTGGACCAAAACCACACCCTTAGGACCAAACTCACACCTAGTGGACCAAAATAAAGACACAAACAAAGGCACGGGCGCCATTTTCCCAAAGAACTCAAGCGCCAGCAAGATCACCCCGCATTACACATGCACACATCCCAAAGACATGAACCGTCAGAATCTCCAGCGCCATTTTCCCAAAGAATGTGGCGCCTAAGCATCAGACACACACGCACACCATCAAGCATAAAGGGACACAGCACCATTTCTCTAGGAAATTGGCGCCAGCAAACAACACACCCACCCACTCTCACATAAAGACACAGTGGCGCTTTATTCCTAGCAATTTGGCGCCTATACACCTAGTGGTCCCCAAAATCCCAAATTCTTAATTCCTCTCAATTCTAATCAACATATATCATTCAAATTCACTTATAATCATTTTAATACATTCAATTTCACACTTCAAACATCAAATTACACCTTAACACGAAATCAAACACATAAACCCTAACATTAAGCCCTAAATCGATTCTATCATGCAATTCATCAAATTCACTCAACACAATTCAATCAATCAATCAATTATCATCAACTGTAGAGACTCTATGACTCCTATACAACCTATTATATCCTCTATTATAGAGCGAGACTCCCTTTACCTTGATTACACCAAGACGAAACTCTCTCACGGTCACCAACAAAACCACAAAGAACGACTCTCCCTTCTTTAGACCCAATGCAAGGATCTAACAATTAGCTCTTAAGCGTGCTCTAAACTGACGGTCCATTGACTCAACTCATATAATCAGCAAATGTAAACGCTCAATTAGCTATCTAAAAATAATAATACAAACACTTTCCTTTAACTAATAAATCGGTTTTCCAAACGAATTACCTAGTCGAATTTCGTGAGGACGATGACAAAGACATTGAAATCGTGGACTCCATAAACGATTTGGCCACGTATTGGAAACCACAAGGGGTGAAACCGAACCTCGTGACCACCGAACGAGGAAAGGGAAAATTCGCACATGGCTATCCTTCACGTAATCGCATCAAGGTTCGTTGCTTGCACTATCGCAGCTTGTGAAGAGAAAATCGCGACGGCAGGAGGGGTGCCCGATTTTCTCGTGCGATTTTCTTAACAAAATAAAGCCATCATCGTCCAAACTAAGGTCATAATCTAATCAATGACCAATTTCGAGTGGGAGGACATGGTCGCTGCTTTACGCAGCCTTCTCTCGCGAGGAAGAAGAAGCTGTGACGGCTTCGGCCTGGTCCTCGGGCTGGTTCGTGTGGGCTTCGCATGGATTGGTTTATGTTTTAGTGACTAGGGTGCGCCTAACAAGGAAAGTGGGGTGTGCGCGAGTAATATGCACAAATTCACCTCTAAATCATTTTAAAAGCTTCCAATTTCACTACAACTCCTATTTTAATACCTCAAAAGCTTACAATAATGTCTATAATAAGTGACATCTCAAATCCCAAATATTAATATTTATAAAAATAAAATATAGAATATAAATACATATAACAATCATATATCACAAATAGAATATAAAATACATTTAAATGTGATTTTAACTAATTTTAATGACTCAAACGCTCAAGAATTAAAATGATCTAACCTTATAAATAAAAATGATTCATAGAACAACACATACTCAAAGAATCACTACTCACGAAATTCGGGTGTTATGCACACAGCGCCATTCTCGGGCGCCTCTAGCAAAGATTTGGCGCTCACATCATCGGCACACACACACAACACGCAAACCGTGCACTGGGCGCCATTTTCCCTGCAACTTGGCGCCAGCAAAGGGCACCGCACACACACACACCAAAATGTAATTCCATCACATGAACAAAGGCCTGTGGCGCCATGTTCCCAAAGAAATTGCGCCAGCAAAGACAACACACGCACCTGGGCCATCAAGCATAGGACACACAGCGCCATTTCTCTAGGAAATTGGCGCCTTGCATAGCAACTCAACACAAACAATCATCAAGCATAGCACACAGTGGCGCCATTTCCCTAGCACATTGGCGCCCCATACCCCAAAATCCCAATTTCTTCAATTCCTCTTAAACCAATTCATCCTATAATCAATCTAACACTTCCAATTTAATATTTTAACAATCAATTGCACGTTCAAAACATCAAATACATCTCAAAATCACCACCAAAACAAATCATTTCATGCTCTATTTCAAGTTCAATCAAACAACAAATCACTCAATCAATCAATACCAACATCAAATAACATCAAATAAAGAACCTATGAACTACATACAACCCATTATCCTCTCTATTATGAGTGAGACTCCCTTACCTTAAATTAAACCGTTGAAAGTCCTTTTCTCCGAATCACCACCAAAACCACAAAGAACTAGGGCCTTCTTTCTCCTTTCCTTGCTTTGGCGATTGCTCTTCTCCCTTTCTCTCTGTGGTCAGCGCTGCTCTCCTTTCTTTCTCTCCTCTCTTTTCGCTTTCTTCTTTCTTTTGGTGAATGGTGCGAATTGCACAATCCCTAGAGCCTAAGTCATTGGGCTTGGGCTCTCGGGCCAATACTTGCAAACCCTCAGATTTCCAATACCACTCCTTCAATTAAATAAAAACTATATTATAAAATACTATATTATAACTATAATTAAAATAGTGTAACACGCCAAATAATTTAATCAATTACTTAATTAAATCATTTAGGGTGTTACAACTCTCCCCACTTAGGAAATTTCGCCCTCGAAATTCATACCGAGTCAAATAGCTCGATAGGACTCCTCATCCTCGCCTCCAGCCTCCCATCCTAAGTTGGTGATCGATGAGGTCAGGGTGAATAGAATAGCATCGCGCGTGGTCGCACTGTGAGATCAGTGCGCCCCTGTAAGGTTGAAAAGGGGAAGGTCGCCCATGAACGCAGACGTTATTTTCTCGTATAGTCCCTCTTCTTGATCATTAATTGTCTTTACCTTTGCTTTGAAAATTTTGCCCGCCCGTGAGCGGTGAATATTCGAGGGCGCCCGTTATGACCTCGCGCCCCATTTCGTAGAATCAACACTATCTTTTTGCTTTTAAATGCAAGTTAGTTTTTCACGCTCATTGCTTTGCATGTTTACTTATCATAAATTTGCATTTACGCTTTTAACTAAGCGATCATTTACTATTTACCGCCGCAATACTAAGCGCCTTTTGTGTGCCTTTCACGCACTTGTTGTTTGTAGGTCGCGCGCGCCGCTTTTGTGGTGCCATTCGTCATGCCCGATTGTGCCATACGATGGCGCTCGATCACCATACGATGGCGCTCGTTAAACTTGTAGGCCGCTACGCCACCGACTTACATTTTGCCATTCGATGGCGCCAATTGTATGCCAACTCTGGTGACATAATCTGCCGCTTCATCGCTACTCACATGATGAGCGACCGGTCATACATTCGTGCATGAAGGAAAAGAACACAAGTCTTTTTAAGAACAGTGCCTCAGAAAAACCCCAATGGGGATAAAGAGCGCCCGCTGGATTTCATTCAATATTTGGTCATTCAAAACAACTTTGCATTACACATAGTATTTTCTTAACTTCTCGCTCCATGTCTCTGGTATGGTCGCACTATTCATGGTTTCCACTGTAGGCTTCTTTGCCAATCTTGGCCGATAACGCTGATATGGTCCTTCCCACTGGGGCAAGCTTACCTTGACGAGCTGCTCTTGTTCCCTACATCTACCCGCCTAAGAACAAGTCGACCGATGGAGAATTCCCTTTATGGACGCGGAGTTGTATCTTGCAAATGACCTTCTCGCTTGATAAGTTGTTCTCTCGAGAGATGCCTTAGTCCGCAGCTCGTCAATTAGATCGAGTTCCTCCCTAGTCACTCGCTCATTATCTCGCCACCGATGGTTGATTGGTCGCCCTCCACCCAATTTCGCCATTTCGATTGGAATGACCGCACGGCCCCATAGACAAGTCCGGAAAGGTGATTCATCTATCAGAGAATGAGGGATCGCTCGATAAGCCCATGACAAACCGCAGCTTCTTCGACCCGCTTTCTTTGGCCTCGCCCACCTTCTCTTAAGCCACGCACGTCTCTGCATGGCCGCCTACCGCCGTTGGTTTGCATGGATGTTCGACCGAGGTGAAAACGCCAAGCTTTCACCCTAAACCGCTAACATTTCTCCTCTTGTCCGCAAACCGAGTCCCATTATCTCGTTATCAACCGCTGGGGAACACCAAAACGAAGCTAGCACATTTCGACCAAAAAATTTTGCTCACTTTTTGCCGCCGTTATGGTTGCAAACGGCTTCGCCTCAATCCACTTTGTGAAATAATCGATCGCCACGATCGTAAATTTGAACTAGGTCAAGGGCGGGCGAAACGGTCCGAGGAGATCCATTCCCACCGTAAAAACGGCCAAGGTGAGGTGAGACTTTGCAGCTCGAGAGGGCGCGATGTGAACATCGCCGCGCACTTGACACTTGTTTCACTTTTGACCGCTTTCTTTGCGCCTCTTCCTTGGTTGACTCAAGAGTAACCGCCAGAGCCTTCTTTATTGAGCGATCACCTGATGGTCGCCGATATACCTTCATGAATATCCTCAAGACGTGATCGGCCTCGACAGGTGACAAACATCTCAAAGAAGTGGGGGAGGAGAAACCTCTTCTCAGAAGCTTCCTTCAATGACCGAATATTTGGTCGCGCCTGCCTCAACAATTATGCTTCTTTTGATCGCCCAACTCTCACCCGCTTGAATATATTGCAATATGTGGGTGATCCAACTTTTTCCTCATCAACGTGGATGACGGCTAATGATTGACTAGCCTTGGCCGGCACACTTGGCCAAGTCGTTGTTTCCTAATTAGGCTTCGTGATTCTCGCGCGCTGGTTCTCGCAAATTTTGAAAGGATATCGCTCCCATGTTCTCGGTCCTGAACATGTTTAACTCTTGCCCTGGCCGAATCGATCGAGTAATTCCTCACCTTGGCCAAGTATCTCTTTAGGACGCCGCCTTTGGTATCATACGCCTCCCGAATTTGGGAAACAACTAGCAGGAATCGTAATGGAGCTCCACACGGTTCACGTTAAACTCTCTTTAGCAAACACAGCCCGACAATGCAAAGCTTCAAACTCGCCTCGATTGTTAGACGGGTGAAAGGCGAACTGAGTGATACCTCCACGGCCAAACCTTGAGAATTCTCCAAAATCAAACCAGCCCCGCTACCCTTAGAGTTAGAGGAACCATTAACATGCAAGGTCCAAGTGGTGGTTGGCCTGGCCGTCCCGATGTTCGGGTCATCTAAGCTTATGAAATCGCCAAAGACTTGTGCTTTGGCAAATTCGACCGAATCAAACTTAATTCTCAACTCACTAAGTTCCACCGCCCATTTAATCATGCGCCTCACTACAAGAAAATCGCTGATTTGCCACTTCTGACATTTCCGCGGCAAATGTACAAATTTCCGCGGGCAAAACAACATTTGCCACCGATTTGCCACTTTACAAAAATTGGTGGCAAAACGCCGTCGCAAATCGCTTGCCACGGAATTTCCGTGGCAAATGTTTCCGCCGCAAACTGCGGCAAATTTTTCCGTCGCAAACTGCGGCAAATTTTCGCCGCAAACTGCGGGCAAATTTCATCGCAAGTCCGTGGCAAATTCGCCGCAAATTTTTAAAAAAATTAAAATAAATGGAGCAAAAGAGTTTCCTACTACTCCAACTTGCAAAGGCTCATTCATCACGCTTTAATTATCGATCGCTTTAAAATTGAAACTTTTATCTTTCATCCCCAATATACAAAGCTTTGTTATCCTTCTTCACTCATTCAATTAGTCAAATACTTAAAAATACCCCATAAGACTATTCTATTTGTCAACTTCATCAGAGACAAGCAAGAAACTTCGTAGAACTACTTTATCAATAACTTAAAAATATAGTTTCAACTCATTGAAAATTTATCAACTCAAAAGATAAGGTCTACACGATAGAGGTATAGAATATACACTAATCGTAAAGTTGTTTATAGCACTTGCAAGTTAAGGTGGTGCCACCACAAATTAAAATTATACAATTCTACATACACTAGCCGACATTCATCAATCTATTAACAAAGGTATATCATATTTCAACCCAATTCTCTAACTTCCAAAAAATGCACTTCAAAACACTCCAAAGAATTACTCCATCACATTGAAGTATTCATGTTGTCGCTTAATAAATACAAATAATTTTAATTAGCCTCACCCATAGGCGCCAACAATTTCCCCGATATGGATTTGTGAAAGTGTTGGTCTTAAAATATGTAGGAGGGGGAGTCCACTGCATCCAAAGGATGGAAGATTATGCCGACTTGAGAGTTGCTATCAAAAGTTGCACGCTGCAATGCCTCCCGTGATCTCAAAAATATAGTTTCAACTCATTGAAAATTTATCAACTCAAAAGATAAGGTCTACACGATAGAGGTATAGAATATACACTAATCGTAGTTGTTTATAGCACTTGCAAGTTAAGGGTGCCACCACAAATTAAAATTATACAATTCTACATACACTAGCCGCACATTCATCAATCTATTAACAAAGGTATATCATATTTCAACCCACCTCTAACTTCCAAAAATGCACTTCAAAACACTCCAAAGAATTACTCCATCACATTGAAGTATTCATGTTGTCGCTAATAAATACAAATAATTTTAATTAGCCTCACCCATAGGCGCCAACAATTTCCCCGATATGGATTTGTGAAAGTGTTGGTCTTAAAATATGTAGGAGGGGAGTCCACCGTGATCCAAAGGATGGAAGATTATGCCGACTTGAGAGTTGCTATCAAAAGTTGCACGCTGCAATGCCTCCCGTGATCCGAAAATCATTAAATAGTAAATATGGTATTTTTTAAGAGAATATATATCAATGATGTTTTCAGCTTGCTCAAAACATATAGGAAATATAAAGTTACCTGTTTTTTAGCAATCATAGGGCACCATCCTCTCCAACAAGACATTTTTTGAGACATCAAAATTTAACATGTTCAGTGGTATCATACACTACTTCTCTCTCTTACCTAGGACAAGGTGATAAGGATGAAATATATCACCAAAATAGATAACGAATAATTGTGTACGCTGATCGATAATAGGATTGATTTGCGCTTAAAACATTAAGAACAAAATTATCTCGCATAATAAGACGCATGTAAGCCAACTCTTACCAAAGTTCATCCATTTTGCTAGATGTTCAAAGAATGTACGCTGAGCCTTGTTCCGTGCCTCCAATCCCAAAGATCCAAAGTTGCCTCTAAGTCAAGAAGTCGTGAAGAAACTCGCACTCCAAATATAAACTTTTCAACCATTAACCACACAAAACTTTGCAAATCAGAATCCCCAAAGTCAAACATAAATCAATATCAAGATCACATGCGCAGGTATAGTTGATTTCAATTCAATGTAAAACTATTTCCTAATGAATGGTATTTGCTAAAAAGACCCAACAAAAATTATGGCACTAAATACCGATAAACCAAAGACTTAAAGAGAATCAACAAAACATATTGGATCACAGAACCAAATAACTAAATAGTTTGGCATAGGTGCCTAATAAAAACGAAGATGTAGTCTAAGAGCATAGATATGTGAAGTTACCTAGTATGTAGGTTAAAAACTATAAACGATTCTCTCCATGTGCAAATTTTTGCTCCACCGCATACGGAAAATAATTAAGCAAAGCTAGAGGTAGCCGAATAAAAATCCAAAAGCAAAGAAATAAAAATGTAAAATCAAAATCAAATAAACTAAAGGAATACAGATTTTCAGCTTGTTATAATCATAGATAGGTTCCATGAAATTAACTAGAAAGCTCTACAACTATCAATATGATGACCAACAAGTGGCATAAGACTCATGATTAACATTATCATAGTAAAATCAACCTCGTGAGCTAACACAATCAAATTCATCAAATAGCTATATAAAATATATAAAATAACTCACGACAACTCATGAAACCAACTATCACAAGTCGCACTAAGCATAGTAAATAATTATGAAATGAAACTCAAAATGATGACTTTAGAAGTAAAAGTTTTGGAACACATTGCAAGAAGAATCGCTTCCTCGATTTGCTTCACGCATTCTTCGTCAGACTCTAACCAATTCTCAAAAATTAACATAAGTTAACAGGTCATGGCGGATTTCACTAAATGCTAAATTCATGCAACCCGATGGATTTCCTCAGAGAAATTAACATAAGTAGAAATGCTTGGTTTCTCTAAAACTTGTTTCCAATCGTAAATGATACATGAGTATATTTCATTCAAACTTTGAAAGGTGACTCACTTTTTCTCAACCACAAGACAAACCAGATACTTCCAGTGATCCAAATGAGTAAACACGCACGGCCACCCAAACTTTTGGATCAAAAAAGGTGAGAATGTTAAGCCTGTGATGTAACCAAGGTACATGCCACTATGAGTATAACTATATAAGATCATGTGTAATACACTTTTAAGTAACAATAAATTAAAACTTAGAAATATTCCACTAATAATAAAACCTCCAAATTTTTATATATATTGTGTTCTAACTACTAACCAAGCTTTCAAAATGCAATTTTGAAATATATAATAACAGTAATAGCTAGGAACTAAATGGTAACCACCACAAGGAACAAACAGCAGTGTGGGTTGTCCAAAGATATACACCAAGAGACGACTTTACATATAGTCAGATATTGTACTCTCCTTCGGGGGAGTTTCAGATAGCTTGATAGCATCTCCACTTGAATATACTTGCTATAATCGTAATGTATGAATATGAAAATAAACAAAGAAGCAACCTTACTATTCACTTGCCTATTAAATAGTATCTCAAACGACATCCACCCTTCCCAATTAAAAGCATAAAGGAAATTAAATATCCAAGTCGCTTGACGACAAGCAATGCCTTCATTTGATCTATGAGAACACTTGATTGACCAAAACTCTTCTCGTTAATGTGCTTGTATCTCCCAATATCTTTCCACAACAAACCCAAGTGTAGGGAATCACAATCAAAATGAAAGTAAAATGAAAACTCGTGATAAGCAATTACCAACTTAAGCACAAAAACCACACAATATTATCATATTTCCAACATAAACACACCGCAAGGGCCATAACTCAAGATAATGTTTCTATCATTTGGAATAGTATCTATGTTAAAAGCATCCTTCATTAACATAGTCCGAATTTGGTGAAAGAAGCACCTATATCGAAGATCAATTTCCTACGTAAAAATAAATAACAATAATCATCAATCACCACCGCAAAGCAACAATATCAATTAACATATACAATTAGTTATTAGTAAAGAGAAAATCAATGAACCCAAGAATCTCATATTCTTTCATCAAATGGAACACAAAATATCGCTTCCATCCATCCGATTCTCGAGTCGTAAAAGGCTTAGACTCACCCGCCTAGCATCCACGACATCAAAGAAACAACTTATTAGCTCAACAAGATTCTCGCACACTGATGGATTTCCCCTCAGATCAAATCAAAAGCAAAGAACAATCACACACTAGGAGGACAAAATCAACAATAACCATGAGGACACGAAAGGACATCGAACTCCGCTAATCAATGCAAAAATCGAGCCCTCTTAATAGTGAGATTACGATTTGCCGCAAAGACACACATCAACCACTTCAAACGCAATGTTCTCACCCTCTCTATCACAATCGAGCCACAAACAAGCCACCGGCACCGCCTAGCTTCCTCCTCCAAAGTCCTCTTAATATCGCTTTTGTCCTAGGGTTCATATCGCAAACAAAAATTGGAGATACTGTGAATATTGTGAGAATGAAGAACAACGAGAGAGAGAGAGAGAGAGAGAGAGAGAGAGGAACTCACCTCGTTGAACTCAAGATCTTGCTATAGCGAGAACGCCTTCCCTCACTCGCAAGCCCCGCTTATTAGAGAAAGGTGAGGTTAGGGTTTCGCTGGGTTGAGGAGAATGATGGAGCAGGAGCACGACTGGGGAGAGTGGGTGGAAGTGAGGTCAGGTGATTGAGAGCCGAGGGAGGGAGGCGAGCGAGAGGGTGAGGAGGAGAGAACGAGAGGGTGAAGAGGAGAGAGCCAGGATCGGCTCATTTTCCGAATTTAGGATAGAATCGCACTCATTTTATTTTGATTAATGGGTCAAGCCACGACTTGCCACGATCTCCGTGGCAAATTTCTATCTTTCCACATGTCCGTGGCAAACCCGCGGCAAACATCACGGAAATTTCAGACTTTATTTTTTACGCATTCCGTCGCAAACTGCGGGCAAATTACGACTTTAATAAGCTCCGCGGCAATTGGCCGTGGCTAAAACAAGCTTTTCTTGTAGTGCCCGCCGAGATCCGACTGCGGAGAATCTGGTCGATGGGCTGATTTGTACTTACCACGATCCGTGTGCCACAAAATACGGTCTTAACCCGCGAGAGCCACCAATAGTGCAAGTGCCATTTTTCAAATTCTCCGTATCCGGTTTCGGTCCTCAAGCACTTTTTTACCGATAAAGTATACCGGGCTTTTGCTTTTATTTTTGCTCTCTTTGACTAAGACGACACTCAAAGCTTTTCTCGTGATTGCTAAGTACGATACAAGAGTTTCTCCGTGCAAATGCTTGGCCATGATTGGTGGATTGGTCAAAGCCGCCAGTGTCGCCTAGTGCTTGGCCGACATTGATCACCCATTCAAGTCTACGCCCTTCTTCAAGAGTTTAAATAAAGGAAGCGACTTACGTCGACAGTATAAACCTCGACAGTGGCCGCAACCATGTCGTTGTTGCTGGATCTCTTTCTTTGTGGTTGGCGGCCTCATGTCCGTGGACCGCCCGCACTTATCGTGGTTAGCTTCGATCCTCTTCTCGCCAGTGAAAACCTAAGAAGTTTCACCCGCACTTCAAAGCGTGCATTTCTCCCGCTTAAGTCCGAGTGAATTCCTTCTGCTTCCACAAAACTTCCTTCAGTCGCCGATGTGCCGATCGCCGCTTTTGCTTTGATAATCATATCGCCTAAGTAAACTTCACCACACGACTAACTCGCTTTTGAAAATCTTGTTCATCATGCGCCGTAAGTCGCCTCCAAATGCTTCTTCGTGCCAAAAGGCATTACTTTGTAAATGTAAATTTCCACTACGGCCGGCCATGAAAGCCGCCTTATGGCAACTGTGGGTACATAGTTATCTCGATTGAGAGCCCGAATATGCGCCCGTAAAGGAAAGCAACTTATAGCCCAAGCGCCATCAACCAATTTGTCAATACCGGGCACAGAAAGGCGCCCTTAGGACACACCCTATTCAAGTCGGTAGTAGTCGATACACATGCGCCATTTTCCATTCTTTTTCTTGACCAAAGACGACGCTTGATAGGCAAGTTGTATACTTAATCTCTTCAACAAAATTAGCCCGAATATGCGCCCGTAAAGGAAAGCAACTTATACCAAGCGCCATCAACCAATTTGTCAATACTGGGCACAGAAAGGCGCCCTTAGGACACACCCTATTCAAGTCGGTGTAGTCGGCACACATGCGCCATTTTCCATTCTTTTTCTTGACCAAAGACGACGCTTGATAGGCAAGTTGTATACTTAATCTCTTCAACAAAATTAGCTTTGACGAGGTCGCCAATTGCTCGGGCGCCGCCTAGCCTTTTCTTCGCCTAAGCTCTCCTCCTCCGGCTAACGCCCCGGCCGCTCGACGATCGAGAGCCGATGGCAAGCGATCTCACTAGGATTCCTTGCATATCCGAGGCTTGCTGTGCAAAACAACCTACAGAATCTTTAAACAACCGATGAGCCCCTACTTAACATGCTCCGGCAAGTAGTGGCTCTTCTTGGCCGCCCATGTCCGCTTCTCAGAGTGACGACCTAGTCATTTTTGTCATAAAACTTCATCTTCAAATGGATTGTAGATACAACCGCCTCAAGATTTCCAAGAGTTGGCCGACCAATGATGCAGTTGATAGCAAGATTTGAGTGGCGTAACCAAGAACATCGCCCCGACTGCTTCAGTAGAGGTGCTTCCGCTTGTGTCGCATCAAGGTGACCAAAGAACTCCAAGGTTCCCAACGGTATGTGGTCGCCCATTAAATCCAAAGCTAGCGGGTTGGGTCGGGCTTGAGGTTTGATCTCGCCATCGCCGATGGCTTATATTTGTCAACTAACTCTTCGAACATGATATCGCCGAGCTACTTTGGTCAATCGTAATCCTTCCGACTTCTCAAGATTTCTGTATTACAAATGACACTACCAGGGAACATAGTCGCTGACTCTTCCATTAAGCAAGTCTTCATCTCCGAAAGAAATAGGCGCCTATTCGAGACCTGTCAGGCCGAGGTCGCTCCAACCATGAGTATTTCATTCCATTTCCTCTTTGTGGCCTTGTTGACTCTTTTCGCATGTCTAGGGATTTCTCCATGGATGACCATAACGACCTTTCGCCCCTAGATCGCCTCGACGCCCTCTTCGGAGGTGTCTTTATCCCCGATCGCTTCAATGGCCTCGAGTTGCTACGACCTTCCTTTGAATGAGTTGTCACCCTGCACTTCTTCTCGTGTCGCTCTGCGCTTTCGATTCTTACGCATGATTTGCCCGGGCTTTACCCTTCCGAATGAGGTCTTCAATGTCGCCCTTAGGCCATGTAGTCGCTGGTGTCATGTCCCTTGATTTTGTGATACCTACAAATTTCTTGGTGTACCGCCCACCTTTCTTGAGAACGAGGGGATCTAGACGCTTCACCCCAACGAACTCGCTGTTCCGCAATCCATGTAGATCCGAGCTATGGGTGTGTTCAACCTAGTACGCCGCCAGCATTTCTTGGTCGGAAACCGTCCGCCTCACGATGTCCTCCTCGTCCCTTAGCCGCCCCGCCGAGCCTCTTCGTCGCGCGCGCTTTTTCTCACCGCCAACGCCTCTTCATAACACATATGGTCGCTGCCCTCCTAAGGAAATATGCCGAGATCCGTAATGGTTGAGAGTGAATTCTCCGCAAATCTATAGTCCGCCCGATTCCACGCTGAGGTACTTCACTTATCTTTATCACATAGGTCGCGGATTGTCTCGCCTCGCAGAATGAAATCGCTTATGTATCGCCTCAACGACTCATTATCGCCTTGAACGACCGTGTCAAGGTGCTCCTCATATCGGTATTGGCAACGATTGGCCGTGTAATTGGCCAAGAATACTCCGACCAAACCTTCCCAAGAGAAAATGGTATTGGGTCGTAGAGATTCCAACCATTCCAAGGCCCGACCGTCGAGCGACTGAGGGAAAAGTCGACATTTCATCGTTGGGCCCAAATTTCCTCAGAATCGCAGTGAGAGAGAAGGAAGGAGAAGAAAAGAGAGAAGAGGAGTGCGCCGTGAGAGAGAAGGAAAGAAGGAAGGATCGCGAGTTGGAGGGAGAAATCGCAAGGCTTGTTGCTGTGGTTTTTGGTGCTTTGTTGAAGGATTTTCATCTCCAACAATTCTTAAGGTAAGTGGGAGTCTCATAGTATAAAGGGTTTATGATGGGTCAGATATGGATGGTAGTATCTATGATTCCTGTGAGATTTATGACGATATGTTTGATCTATATATGACTATATGTGTGTTGTTAGTGTTGTTTGGTGTGTTGATTGCTTGATTGGAATGTTGTTAAAACGTTGCACCCTAGGTGTTTTATAGAATGCCTAAGTGAAGTTTAGAATGCATGCTAGGTGTTTGACAAATTGTCAACTTGTTGATTTAATGCCTATTTGATGTGTGATGAATTGTGTTGCTGAATTCAAGGTGGTTTGTTGCTGGAATTGGTGGAAAAATCTAGGATAAAGCATTTTAGGCGGCACTAGGCGCCTTCAGGCCGCTGTTACGCTCGCGCAAAGACAAAAGTTGTTGCCAGCGCCATGTGTCGCTGTTTTACGCCCGCGCAACAAAGGTTGCTGCCACGCGCCATGTTGCTGGTGTTTTGCGCTCGGGCGCAACCTGTGCTGCCGCCAGCGCCATGTTGCCGCCTGCTTGCGCCTGTGGTTGCGCAGATGCCCCGCAGCGCCGCTTCGTCTGTTTGGCGCTGGGTATGCTGAGGATTGATAATGACTTCTTGATTAATATCGTAGACGCCGTAAACCGGATGTGAAATCGTGGATTTGTTGGTCATGCGTGATCAGCAAAGGTGACGGGATTTCAAAGTTGATTCCTGTGAGTATTGAGATTCAGTGACAGATATGTGTTGCCGATGATGCCGATATGAAGAGAATGATACTTGAGGAGAGCCATAGAGCAAGTTAAGTATTCATCCAAAGCACGAAAATGTACCATGATTTGAAGAAACCGCTTTGGTGGCTCCGCATGAAGAAGGATGTAGCACAATTTGTATATGCATGTTTGACTTGCCGTAAGTCAAAGATCGAGCACCGTGGTTTACAGGTCGATGCAACCGCTGAGATTCCTGAATGGAAGTGGGACAAAGATTTCCATGGACTTTGTGGATGTGGTTGCCAAACACTATGAGAGTGGTTTGACTCTATTTGGGTGATTGTGGATAGGTCGACCAAGTCCGCTTCACTTTATTCCTATCAACATCACCTATCCTGTGCCTAGATTGGCCGAGATATACATTCAGTGATCGTGAAGTCGCATGGGGTTCCGGCGAGCATTGTGCCTGACAGAGACCCAAGATTTACTTCGAGTTTTCGGGGGAGCTTGCAGAGGCTTGGGGTCGAGATTGAGGCCGAGTTCACTTTATCATCCTCGATCGATGGACAGATCTTTATAGAACCATCCACCCTCTGGAGGATCTCCCGAGAGCTTATGTGCTAGAGCAGGAGGTGCGTGGGATGCACACCTTCCACCGATTGAGTTCACTTATAATAACAAATACCATTCGAGTATGTGGATGGCTCCTTTTGAGGCAATCGTACGGGCGAGGTGTAGACTCACAGTGTTGGCATGAGTCCTGGTGAGAGTGTCGCTCTTGGACCTAATTGGTTGTGAGACTACAGAGAAGGTTAAGATGATCAGTGAGAAAATGAAAGAGTCCCGTAGTCTGGTAAAAGTTATCATGATAGAGGAGAAAGGACTTGGAATTTCAGTCAGGAGCATGTATTCTCGAGGGTCACGCCTATGACAAAGTGTCGGTAACCGAAAGCTAAGAAGTTGACTCCTAGATTTATTGGACCGCACTCAAATCACCGAGAGGGTAGGAAAAGTTGTTTATAGGGTGGCTCGCCACCTAATCTTTCGAACTTGCACGATGTATTCCACGTGTCACACCTTCTAAGTATATTCCGCACTGCCTCATGTGATTCACATGGATAATGTAGAGGTACGTGAGAATCTCACTGCAGAGACTATGCCAAAGGAGGATTGATGATGGAGGTGAAGGTGTTGAGAGGGAAAGACATTGCATTGGTCAAGGTAGTGTGGTTGGGAGTCACCGGGTGAGAGCATGACTGGGAGCCAGAGAGCAGTGATTTGGAGTCCTATCCAGAGCTATTTGACTTCAGTATGAATTTCGAGGACGAAATTTCCTAAGTGGGGAGAGTTAGAACACCTAAATAATTTAATTAAGTAATTGATTAAATTATTTAAAGTGTTGCACTAATTTTAATTATATTGAGTTATAATGTGGTAACTATTTTATTGTGTTAGTGGAGTGGTGGAAGACGATGAAGTGGGGTGTAAAAGGGCCCAAACCTTTGAGCCCAAAATATAAATAGACTAGGTTTAGTTGCATAGAAGGAAAAGAAAGGAAAACAAAAGAAGAAGAAAAGAAGGGTGGTGCTACCGTGAGAGGAGAAAGAAAGGAGAAGAGAGAAACTTCTCAAGGTTGCTCAAGGTGCGGTCAGGGTCCTTTCTTTCTCAAATTTTTTCATTTTCCTATTGTGGTGATTTACAATCCTCATTACTTGTTGTTGTTGGTTCGCAAGTTTGCTCAAGGAGGGACAGCCATTGTTATTTATGTATGGAGAGGAAGGAAAGCTTGCTATTTTGGGTGATTTTGGTGTTATTGAGTCCTACTGGCTTAAATTAAGGTGGTGAGCGTTTCGCCTAACATAATTGGGTATAGATAGGGTTTTGTGGGGTTTTGATGCTAAAGTGATGTGATTTTGTTGATGATTGATATTGTTGTTTGATAATTGATGAATTTGATGTGTTTGGTGGTGTTCAATAGTTTGAAATTGTCAAAGAGCAATCGATGTTATTTTGGAAATAATTTGGTGATGTTATTAGCATAAAACTTAATGGTATTTGGAGTTGTTGATGAATTATTTTGATGAAATGAGTCACTGTTTTTTTTGATTAAAAATGTTGTTGTTTGTCAAAAAAATGAGTCGCTGCTTTATCGTGGAATTTTATGAATGAGTCATTGTTTTTTTTGATTAAAAATGTTGTTGTTTTGTTAAAGAAATGAGTCATTGCTTATCGGAATTTTATAATGAGTCGCTGTTTTTATTTTATTAATATGTTGCCGCTTTTACAAAATAATGAGGTCCAGCTTTTGTTGGTTAAGAAGAAGGATGGGAGCATGCGTCTGTGGTGTGATTACAAAAGCAATCGAACAAGGTAACTATTAAAATAAATATCCTCTTCCGAGGATTGATGATCCGATGGATCACCGGTGGGTGCTAAGGTTTTTAGCAAGATTGACTTGAGGTCGTGCTTATCATCGATCAAGGTGAAGGATGAAGACATCCGTAAGACCGCTGCTCAGATTTGCAGGTACGGGCATTATGAGTACTCAATGCCGCTTGGTGTCACAAATGCACCAGGTGTTTATGGAGTACATGAACCTGATCTTCCATAGCTATTTGGATCGGCTTGTGGTTGTGTTTATTGATGATATACCGTGTACTCTAAGTCCGAGGAGGAACACGCAGAGCACTTCGAGGTTAGTGCTAGAGGTGCCGAAGAAAGGAAGCTTTATGCTAAGTTATCAAAGTGTGAGTTCGGCCGAAAAGAGGTAAGCTTCTCGGGTCACATTATCTCTGGTGATGGTATAGCCGTGGACCCAGCCAAGGTTGATTGAGTGTTGCAGTTGGGAGAGCCCAAAGTCCGTGGATCGAGATTAGAGTTTCTGGGGTTAATGGGTTACTACAAGAGGTTTATCGAGGGGTTCTCTAAGCTAGCCCTTCCGCTGACCCAATTGACTGTAAGGGAAGAGCTTTTGTGGGACGCCAAGTGTGAAGAGAGCTTTCCAAGAGTTGAAAAGGAGGTTGACAACATCTCCTGCTAGTGTTGCTCGCGTCTGATCAACCTTTGTTGTATACTCGTGATGCTTCCAAGACGGGGTTTGGGAGGTGTATTGATGCAGATGGGAAAGTAGTTGCTTATGCGCCCGCATAGCTTGAGGATACATGAGAAGAACTATCCTACTCATGATTTGGAACCGGCCGCTATTGTGTTTGCGTCAAGATTTGGAGGCACTATCTCTATGGTACCAGATTTGAGGTGTTCAAAGGATCACAAGAGTTCGAGGTACTTGTTTGACCGTATGGAGCCGAATATGAGACAGAGGCGTTGGTTAGAGTTGCCGAAAGATTACGATTTCGGCTTGAACTATCATCCCTGCAGTTAATGTCGTGGCCGATGCTTTAAGCCGGAAAACTTTACATATGTCAAAGAATGATGGTGAAGGAATTGAGTTGATTGAGCAATTCCGATTTGAGTCCTGGTTTGTGAGGTGACACCGCAGAGTGTCAGCCGGGTATGTCGAGGATTGATAATGACTTCTTGATTAATATCGAGACGCCGTAAACCGGATGTGAAACCGTGGATTTGTTGGTCATGTGATCAGCAAAGTTGACGGGATTTCAAGTTGATTCCTGTGGAGTATTGAGATTCAGTGACGTAATATGTGTTCCCGATGATGCCGATATGAAGAGAATGATACTTGAGAGAGCCATAGAGCAAGTTAAGTATTCATCCAAAGCACTAAAATGTACCATGATTTGAAGAAACTGCTTTGGTGGCCTGGTATGAAGAAGGATGTAGCACAATTTGTATATGCATGTTTGACTTGCCGTAAGTCAAAGATTGAGCACCGTGGTTTACAGGTTGATGCAACCGCTGGAGATTCCTAATGGAAGTGGGACAAAGATTTCCATGGACTTTGTGATGTGGTTGCCAAACACTATGAGAGGGTTTGACTCTATTCGGGTGATCAGGATAGGTCGACCAAGTCCGCTTCACTTTATTCCTATCAACATCACCTATCCTCGTGCCTAGATTGGTCGAGATATACATTCAGTGATCGTGAAGTCGCATGGGGTTCAAGAGCATCAGGCCTGATAGAGACCCAAGATTTACTTCTGAGTTTCGGGGGGGAGCTTGCAGGAGGCTTTCGAGGTCGAGATTGAGGCCGAGTTCACCTTTATCATCCTCGACCGATGGACAGACGAGAGAACCATCCACCCTCTGGAGGATCTCATGAGAGCTTGCGTACAGAGCAGGGAGGTGCGTGGGATACACACCTTCCACCGATTGAGTTCACTTATAATAACAAATACCATTCGAAAGTATGTGGATGGCTCCTTTGAGGCAATCAGATGGGCGGAGGTGCAGACTCCGCAGTGTTGGCATGAGTCCTGGGTGAGAGTGTCGCTCTTGGACCGGAATTGGTTGTGAGACTACAGAGAAGGTTAAGATGATCAGGAGAAAATGAAAGAGTCCCAGTAGTCGGCAGAAAAGTTATCATGATAGAGGAGAAAGGACTTGGAATTTCAGTCAGTGAGCATGTATTCTCGAGGTCACGCCTATGACAGTGTCATGCACCGAATCAAAGCCAAGAAGTTGACTCCTAGATTTATTGACCGCACTCAAATCACCGAGAGGGTAGGAAAAGTTGTTTATAGTGGTGGCTCGCCACCTAATCTTTCGAACTTGCACGATGTATTCCACGTGTCACAGCCTTTCTAAGTATATTCCGCATCTGCCTCATGTGATTCACATGGATGATGTAGAGGTACGTGAGAATCTCACTGGAGACTATGCCAAAGAGGATTGATGATAGTGGAGGTGAAGGTGTTGAGAGGGAAAGACATTGCATTGTTCAAGGTAGTGTGGTTGGGAGCCGCTGTGAGAGCATGACTCAGGGAGCCAGAGAAAGGTGATGAGGAGTCCTATCCAGAGCTATTTGACTGTGTATGAATTTCGAGGACTAAATTTCCTAAGTGGGGAGAGTTAGAACACCTAAATAATTTAATTAAGTAATTGATTAAATTATTTAAAGTGTTGCACTAATTTTAATTATATTGAGTTATAATGTGGTAACTATTTTATTGTGTTAGGGAGCAGTGAAGCTGGAAGTGGGTGTGTAAGGGCCCAAACCTTTTGAGCCCAAAATATAAATAGACTAGGTTTAGTTGCATAGGAAGGAAAAGAAAGGAAAAACAAAAGAAGAAGAAAAGAAGGGGTGGTGCGCCGTGAGAGGAGAAAGAAAGGAGAAGAGAGAAACTTCTCAAGGTTGCTCAAGGTAAGTGGTCAGGGTCCTTTCTTTCTCAAATTTTTTCCTTTTCCTATTGTGGTGATTTACAATCCTCATTACTTGTTGTTGTTGGTTCGCAAGTTTGCTCAAGGAGGACAGCCATTGTTATTTGCGTAAGGAGAGGAAGGGAAAGCTTGCTATTTTGGGTGATTTTGGTGTTATTGAGTCCTACTGGTTTAAATTAAGGTAAGGGGTGAGCGCTTGCCTAACATAATTGGGTATAGATAGGGTTTTGTGGGGTTTTGATGCTAAAGTGATGTGATTTTGTTGATGATTGATATTGTTGTTTGATAATTGATGAATTTGATGTGTTTGGTGGTGTTCAATAGTTTGAAATTGTTGAAGAGCAATTGATGTTATTTTGGAAATAATTTGGTGATGTTATTAGCATAAAACTTAATGGTATTTGGAGTTGTTGATGAATTATTTTGATGAAATGAGTTGCTGTTTTTTTTGATTAAAAATGTTGTTGTTTGTCAAAAAAATGAGTCCGCTTGCTTCACCGTGGAATTTTATGAATGAGTTGCTGCTTTTTTTGATTAAAAATGTTGTTGTTTTGTTAAAGAAATGAGCTGCTGTTTGTCGTGGAATTTTATAATGAGTCGCTGTTTTTTTATTTATTAATATGTTGTTGCTTTACAAAAATAATGAGGTGCGCTTTTGTATTAAAATCTTGTCGCTTTATCATTGCTATGCGCCAAAGAAGTCACCGCTTTTATCGCTGTTTTTGGCTCAAAAATACCGCTGTTTCTACGCTATTTTATCGTTATATTTGCCGCCGTTATGCGCTAGAAAGACACTGCTTTATCGCTGAATTTGGCTCAAAAATTCTCGCCGCTTTGTTACCGTTACGCGCCTAAAAAGTCACCGCTTTCTAGTTTTGTTGCCGTCAAGAACCGAATTTTCTCGAGTTTATTTTGTTAACGAAAGGGCGTGTTAAAGTGGCTGAATTTATAAATAAAATGGGCTGATATTTTATTTTAATCGCTGCAAAATTAAATGGGAAGTTCTCCAATTTAAAATTATGATGTTTTTCTCAAATGTAAGTACAATGTTTTCCAAACCAAATGGGTTGTTTCCACCGCTAAAAATGTGATTGTTATGTTTATATAATTGAATTGTCAGAAGAGGTTATACTACTAGTGTACTCCTTGACTATGGCTAGACCGTGGTTTACCACTAAGGTCGAATTTCTTTCATCGTGTATTTACAAGGGCATCATCGAACCTTGCAAATGTGGCCAATGCCTTTTATGTAGTAGTACCAAGCTACTCCGAGTAATCCCATAGTCAATCGGGCTTACTATTTTATAATCCCCAAAGCTAAAAGATAACCGTAATGTATATATATGCTTATGATGACGTGACTATATGATGTTGATGAATGTGTCGGTTCATGCTATGAGTGATTTTGATGATGTGCTATTTAAGATTGTGATGTGAATGATTTAATACACTCTACGAGTGTTTTATGATGACATGCCTTGAGTGGTTATTTCTTTTATGATGATGATGATGAGTACTCGAGTGAGTTGTTGATCGAGATGCACATGTGTTATGTAGTCTCATGGCATGTGCATACTATGACTAATATTGATGATGTTATGCCTCGAAAGTGGTTTTTCTTCTATGATGAAGATATGCCTTGAAAGTGGTTTTTAAAGATGATATGGTACCATCATGCATATGCCCGCAGTGGGTTGCATTTTCATACATAATCATGACCGTGAGTTGTTGCCATGTGGTTGAGCCGGTGTTGTGTATTTATGATGTGGTGATGATGATGATACTTGTGATTGTCCGCTTCTCACCCTCTATTATGTATCCGATTATGTTCCATTGAAATTCTCACCCTTCCGCTGGAATGTTGCTCTATTGTGGCAACGCCAGCAGTACCCGCGAGTGAAGGACTTGCTCGCCTTATTCTTTTAGTTTTGGGATGTATTGTTGTGTCGCCTTCGATAATCAGAACACCTGTGTGTGTGGTGTAGTTGGATAATTTGTTTAATAGTTGTATACTATTTTTTATTGTTACATTGAGACGTGTTTGAGAGTATTTGGTGAGTTGGTGTTTATGCCACAAGCGATTGTGTTTTATGAGGATGGGATTTTCCATAATCGACGCTTGATTGCACAAATTTGAAGAGTGCATATTTGATGAGTTTTAAGGAAGTCAGTGAGCATTTCTTTTCTATCAATTAAAACAATTTTTTTATTTTTGAAAAAGAATTACTCCGATAAATGACACGAATATAAGGGTAGAAAAGTGGGGGTGTTACATCGCAAGATTGGCCCAGAGCCCAAGCCCAATGACTTAGGTTCCTAGAGTTGATGCATTTCGTGATCACTTGTGCAAGGAAGAGAAAAGAAAGAAAGGAGAACAAATAGAAATAGAGTGAGAAGAAGCGGGAAAGTGAATCGCACTGCAAGCAAGGAGGAGAGGAAAGCTCAATTGTTGAGAAGGTTTTGTACGTGACTTGGTGAGAAGCACTTTCTACGGCTTAATTCAAGGTAAGTGAGTCTCACTCTATAATAGAGGGTATAATAGGTTGTATGTAGGTCGAGAGTCTTGATTTGATGCTAATTGATTATTGTATGAATGTTTGAATTGATTGAATTGATAATTGCTTGAGAAAATCGATATAGGGCTTAATATTAGGGTTTATGTTCTTGATTTCGTGTTGACGGTAAATTGATGTTTGAAACGTGAAATTGAGTGTATTGAAATGATTATAGAATGTATTTGAATGATATATGTTGATCGAATTGAGAGGATTTGAGAATTTGGGATTTTTGGGGACCCTAGTATAGGGCGCCAAATTGCTAGGATTCGCGCGCGCGTACAATCAGAAGTGAGTTCTGTGGTTGAGTTGTTGCAGGTATGGCAATTTCCAGAGAAATGGCGCCCGTGGTTGTAGCAGCGGATCGGGTGTGTGTGTAGCCGCTCGGGCGCCAACTGCTGGGAAAATGGCGCTCGGTTACTGCTTCGCGGCCGGAGTTGTGTCCGTGCGTGGTGTTGTTGTCGGGCGCGCGCCGCTTGTCGGGAAAATGGCGCCAAGGCACCGCTTGGCGTGCCAGTGTGTGTGCCGCGACAGGGCGCCAAGTGTCGCCCTGTGGCGCCTGCACGGCGCCCGTGTCACCGCTCATGTGTCGCGGCCCAGGTGCAGTGGCGCCAAAATTGGCCGCCCAATGCGCCCGGGTGTGTTGCGCTGGCGCGTGTCGCCAAATGGCTGCCTGTGGCGCTCGTCAGGGCACCTGTGTGGTGTACGTGGGCATCCCAGCGTGGGGCGCTGTTACCCATGGCGCCAGTGGTGGCGCTGCAATGTGTGTCGCGTGGTGTGTGGGTGTATTGGAAAAGACAGGCGCCAAATGGCCGCCTCGCGCGCTGGTGCCGCCGTCGTGTTCAGCAGGCGCCATGTGTACGCCTGTGGCGCTCGTGGTTCGGCACCGTGGTCTCGCTTTGTATCTTAGTTTGTGTTCAGGTTCTGTGGCCGCCGTGGGGCGCCAGACAGCCGTGGAAAATGGCGCCAGCGGGTCGTGTTGCTGCAGGCGCTGGTTGCCGAGTGTTTGGCGCCTGCGCCGTGCTGCACAGGTGGCGCTGCATCGTGAAGCAAATGGCGCCGTGCAGGCAGCGTGCACAGGGGCGCGCTGTATCGTGGGGATTTTGGCGCCCGTGGTGCCAAATGTGTTCTAGGTGTGATTTTGGTCCCTAGGTGACAGCTTGGTCCCTAGGTGACAGCTTTGTCCTGTGGGTGTGGTTTTGGTCCCTAGGTACCAGCTTTGGTCCAAACGTGTCAATTTGGTCCTAAGTGTCGCTTTGGTCCTAAAGTGGTGTTTTAGGTCCCCGAGTGAGGTTTAGCCCTCTGCTGTGATTAGTCCTCGGGACTTGATTTTGTTGAGTAGTGGACTCGAGGTGGTTGATGATGCCATGGGGCTAAAGCCATGGGGCTATAAATGAGATTAATAATGAGTCGAGGAATAATGTATTAACCGTGGATAATGTGGAGCAGTGATTGTGGCATGTTCATGTAGTCTCATGCATACATCTCTACCATGGGTCGCGACGCTTATATTGTGATGATGAGGCTACGGGGCAAAGCATGGGGGCCGTGAGTCACGAGGACTCTCTTGTTGATGATGATGTCACGCTGGGGCAATTTGTACCACATGCATGATCAAGATCTACATTGCATTCATCCTCATGCATGAATTTGAAAGTGAATATGATCATTGTGGCAATGATCGTGATTGATTGGCTTCTATGAAGCTATTATAACGCTTTATTATCACTTTTATTATATGGTTCGAGACTCACCCTTCTCGTTTTTTTACTATTGTGTAACCATGAGTGAAGGCTTACTTCCTCATTCCCGAGCCTGGCCCGCTTCCGACACGTAGCACCTAGGGACGGGATTAGGATATAGTCGCTTAGTCCTTTTGGTCGTTGAACTCTATATTTGATGTTTTATGTTATTGATGAGATCAGATCTATTTCCGCAAGGTGATGTATGATTTTTCCAAAGGCGTGACCAAAATAATATATTTTGAGGATCCTATTTCCACTATTGTTGGTGTTGCGTATTCTCCTCGATTTAAGAGATGTTTTGTTTTATTCTCACGTTGATTTAATGAAGTAAGTGTAGCATCCCGCTTGGATGGATTAAAGAAATAAAGTATAAATTGTCGTTAGAAACGGGTGTTACATTAGTGGTATCGTGAGCAAAAGTTCCTGGCCTGGTCCTACTGTTGTGTCTGTCATTATATTGTGTATGACCATTAGGTGCCTTAAATTAGTTCCTCAATGGTTGTTCATGTTGCAAAGTTGCATAGGTTGTTATGGCTAGGAGAGTTGATGTCGCTATTGGCGAGGCCTTGCAAGCCATAGCCCAAAGTTATAGTGGAACCAAAGCAGTAATGTTGGTGAGAATGTGGGACCCGTAGCTTGGCTACGCTTCAGAGAGAACCCTCCTACCTTCGGGCGAAGGTACAATCCGTATGGCGCTATGGCATGGTCAAGGAGATCGAGAGGATCTTCCGGTGATGCACCGCAATGATGAGCAAAGTCGTACGGGTACGCACAATTCAGCCGAGGAGGTCGATGACCGTGGTTGCAGAGACCGCGAGAGGCTAGGGGCCGCGCATGAGGACGCATTGGGCCGTGTTCGTGAGGGAGTTCCTCGAGGAAGTACTTTCCCGAGGATGTCGTGGGAAGAAAGAGATGGAATTCTCGAGCCAAGCAAGGAGTATGTCTGCTTTCTAAGTACGCCGCGATTTATCGAGTCAAGCTAAGTTCTTTCCACATTACTCCGAGGTCGGGTCCGACTCTCAAAGTGTATCAAATTTGAGAACGGGTTGAGAGTCGCTATCAAGCAAGCCATTAGGTATCGTAAGATCGAGTATTTGCCGATTTGGTTGATCACGCAGACCCATGAGGAAGACAAAGAATGCCCGCTCTATAGTCATGAGAGATTAGTAGGGCCGGGCCTCCAAAACAGGTAAGTTTATATGAGATGTCTCGTTGATAGAGGTAACAGAGGTATGCCGGTGGTAGCAGTCACCGGTGGTAAGAGGTCTCATGGATGGCAAGAAGCCAAGTGGGGAGATGCTCCCGCTAACATCAGGTGCTTCAAGTGTGGCAAGTGTCGGGTCACAAGAGTTTTGATTGTAAGTCCGGGGATAAGATATGTTTCGCTAGTGGTTAAGGTCACATGGCATCCGATCAGGATCGCAAGGAAGTCAGATGTTTCAATTGTGGAGAACTCCGGTCACTTTAGCTCCAAGTGCACTAAACCAAAGAAAAGAGGTCCACCGGGAAGAGTTTTTGCACTAGCAAAGTTCTGTAGGACCCAATGCGATTAGAGGTACTTGCTTTATTTATGGTACACCTTTAGTTGCTATTGCTGACACTCTGTGCTACGAACTCTTTTATTGCTTCGTCTGCAGGGAAAAGTTGAATTTAGTCTTGTCTACTATGGAGAGGGGGATGGTTATCGACACTCCACGGCGGTTCTGGTGAACTACTTCTAATGTGTGCTAGGTGTCCTCTCGCCGCTTTCGGCAGAGATTTTCCGTCGATCTTATCCGCTTGCCTTTAGGTGGGTTGATGTTATCTCGGTATGGATCGTTAGTAGATAACCATGTATACATCAACCGGAAGACATTGCTTACTTCCCTCATTCCCCAAGTCTGGTCCGCTCGAGCACGTAGCACCTGGTGGATGGGATTAGGATATAAATTGCTTAGTCCTTTTGGTCGTTGAACTCTATATTTGATGTTTTATGTTATTGATGAGACCGTATCTATTTCCACAAGGTGATGTATGATTTTTCCAAAGGCGTGGACTAAAATAATATATTTTGAGGATCCTATTTCCACTATTGTCGGTGCTGCGATTCTCCGATTTAAGAGATGTTTTGTTTTATTCTCACGTTGGATTTAATGAAGTAAGTTGTAGCATCCCGTTTGGATGGATTAAAGAAATAAATTTTTATAACTCTGATTTTTATTATAAATTGCTGGTTAGAAATGGGGTGTTACACAAAGTGCGCCCTAAGCGCCATTATTGGTTTCAGGCGCCTGTGGTGGCGCAGATTGCTGCCAGGCGCCAATTTTGGTGCTGTTTAGCGCCCAAGTTTGTCTAAGTTGCTGATTTGTGTTGTTGAAGGGCGCCATACCATACTGCCTGGTGTTGTAACGTTGTGTGGTGTCACATACTGATTAAACAATTGTTGATATTGTTGTGGTGAGTCAAATAAGACTAAAATGTTGATGTTGTTGTTGTGAGTCAAATAAGACTAAAATGTTGATGTTGTTGTTGTGATCAAATAAGACTAAAATTTAACGTTGTTGCTGTTGGGTCAAAAATGACCAAATGATGATGTTGATGATGTTGTTGTGCATACGTAGACTGTGTTGTTGATTGTTTCCTGGTGTTGTACAAGGTCTCATACATGGCATAATGCATTATTACGCTGATGTAGGTTTCGCCCTGAGCTTTGCTCAATGTTGTTATGAAGCCACAAAGGCTATTTATGTTGATTGGTACCATTATGCATATACCCATCGATGTGGGTTGCATTTCATACATACACGCCATTCTCATGGTGTCATTGCTTGTTGTTTTGCTTATGTGTTGCTTGTTGATGTCGCGATAGTTGTATTAAAATGTTGATACGCTTTGGTAATTATAGCTTCCTATTCTCTAGTATACTATCTATCATATACTTTTTATGCTATTGTGAGACTCACCCTTCTCTCGCTGAATGTTACCTTTGTGGTAACGCGTGTACACGCGAGTGAAGGACTTCTCTTCCTTCACCTATCGAGTCCGTGGTCGCTTTGCTCGATACGTAGCACTGGGGGAAACGAACACCAGTTTATTAGTCGCTTTATTATTATAAACTATTGTTTTTATTATGTTATTGGTTTTTCCGATTGTATGACGCTGAGATGATATGACGTACTACGATCTTATTAGCATTAAAGTGAGGAGGACTACTTTATTGGTTTTTGAATGTTCTAATTGAGCATACGCTGTTTGAATTTTTAAAATGTCGCATACGTGACACTCTAATGCACGCTTAGATTAAATTTTCCGCACTGATATTTAAATAAAACGACGGCAGAATCGGGGTGTTACAGTGGCACGAAAGGCATCCTTCGCATGCCTTGTTCAAGCTCTGTAATCCACGCATTACGCGCCACTTGCCATTCTTTTTTTTCACCAAAGACGACATTGACAACCAGTCGTGGTATCGTGAGCAAACTGGCCTCAGATGACCGTTGTCTAGTCGTAGTGTTTTTTTTACACTTGATCTAATTGTTGTTTATGTTGCAGTGATTAGCCGAAATGGCCTGATGTAATCAATGCACGTTGGCAGTATGCCGGGTCTCGCAATCGACTACTTTTCGTAGGAGAATCGCCACATTCAAAGGCAAGTATGATCCTCGATGGTGCAATCGCATGGTTGAAGGAAATGGAGCAGATCTTTCGAGTGATGGATCAGATCAAGCTCAAAAGGTCCGTATGGCACACATATTGTAACACCCCAAAATAATTCAATTAATTAACTTAGTTGAAGTTATTAAGTGGTTTGCAACATTTTACTTTTTAAGTCAAATAATTCATTAAGTGAAGGTTAAGCATGTGTTACTCTTTAGGAAAATGTCTAAGTTAGAAAGGGTGCTGGTAGAAGAAGCCCACGGCCTAATAAGGCCAATGCCTCATTTAAGTCCCTTAGCACATGTTAAATGGTGCTCTTCAGAGGAGACCATTTACATTGTTCCAAAATATAGTCAAAGTTACCAAATTAAGAAAGCAGTAGAGAGTGAGACTTAGAGAGAAGGAAGAGAACCGGCGGGAGAACCAAGAGAAAAGGGAAGAGTGAGTCAATCTTGAAGGATTCCTAGTAGTGCTAGTGTGAAGAGGGTGTGTCTACTGCCAGTGATCAAAGTTAGGGGCTCTTTTTAATCTTTGTAATGTTTTGTGTTTGGTAGTATTTTGGTGTGAGTGGTTATGTTCACCTTGCATGTGTGTTTTATGTGTTGTTCATAACATGTTTTGTCGTGTTTTTTGCTCTTGGCCGTGATTTGTGGTGAAGTACGATGGTGGATCGGCTGGGAAAGAGAGGAGTGTAACACTGCTCAGGTGGTACGGCGGGAGCATTGCACATGGTGAGGCATCGTGAGTGTGAATCGTGCAGTGTGAAGAAAATGAGTTTGCATGTAGAGTTAGTGGAGAGGATCTGAGCCAATGGAGTGAGTATCCGAGTGTGCAAGAGTGTGGTGATGCCGGAAATGGGTTGCATGTTGGGTTTAAGTAAAGAAACAGAGTAAAAGAAGTAAATGGGAGTTAAGCGCTTTATTACGCTGCAGCATATGAAGTACCTTCACTTTAGAATGAGAGAAACCGAAGCCGAGGGAAGTCAACGACAGAGAGTGTCTTAGTGTCAGAGTATGCTGGTGAGTTTGAGGGAGAGTATGTGTCTCAAACACCATTAGCGAGGGGTAGGGACGCATAAACCGTGCAGGTGTTTCGCTTAAGGTTACCGAGGTGTAGAGGAGGAACCAAGTCCTCAAAGCCGAGGTAGCGCCACCGAGGTGAAACGCCCAAATGCCTAAGTGTAGTGAACCGAACCAGTGGAATGCCGAGAAGTGAATCCCCACGAAGTTAGACGATTTTAGTGTGGCGGAGCGCGTAATTGTGAGTATGTCACCAAGTGAGGGTTTGAGGTAACATGCCGAGGTGCTAAAGCCGAAGCTAGGTGCCGAGGTGATGTAGAATACCGAGTTGGAGTAGTTAGCCGAGGTACACACATAGTGTGCCGAGGTGATGTTAGGCGCCACGTTGCCTAGCACGCTGTGGACGCCACCGTGAGTGCTATTTTAGCACCAAATGTGCATAAGTAAGGGAGCGATAGAGTCCATTTTGGTCCTTAGGTGACATTTGGTCCCTATGTTGTCATGGCGTCCCTGCAGACAATTAGTCCACCATGGAGTGCCGAGGTGATCGAGAGGTCTCATTGTAGGTCCTGTGGGTGATTCTACCGGTGCAGTAGGTCGACCCAGCAATCGTGATGATGTCTAGATGGTGGACGCCGCAGGAGCGACTGAGCAGAACGACGGAGAGAACGCACTCTTAACGACGACGTGAACGACATGCAAGCATTCACGCGCTATGTTTATCGTGTGTGATTGCATTTGTCACGAAGTCACATGTTCATGTGAATATTACGACGGAGGAGGTTTCGCCTCGATATGGTAGGACTTCGGTCTCATCATATCAAATAACGACGAGTAAATAACGACTTTAGAGCCGATAGGCTAAATAACGACTTGCGGAGGTACCTCATTGCATAATGCCCTCGTGGGTCAAGTTGCATACATGCATACATCTCATAATTTAATGTGTTTTGAGCCGATTGATAATTGTTGTGGTTATTTGAACTATCGTGAGCTGTGGTCAGATTAATGAACCGAGGTGCTTTTTAGTGCTATCTTTAACCTTAAGCTTCTTCACATTATATTACTTGTGTTAAGAGACTCACCCTATCGCTTTTATGTTGCTTCTCATGTCGGCAACTTGCAGTGTACACATACGAGTGATGGTCAGTGCCTAGCTCAAGTCGGCCAGGTTCGCCCGGGTCGTGGTAACACCGGATGGGGCCGGCAGATTTTAGTGCTTTTTATGCCGATCTTGTGTATTTTCTCGCTAGATAGTCTTTTGAACTAAAACTATCACATTTTGTTGTAACTTCTTTACTATGCATTATGACTTGATGCTTTCATCGCCGAGGTGCCTTATGTTATGGGCTTAGACCTTTTACCGATGTGATGCGATGATTACCGCTTAGTATGATGTTGTGCGCTTGTTTGAACTTAATTGAAATTCTCGCTTTCCTTTTAAATCATCAAATGTAGCCCTCCTTCGAGTGGAATTTTGCAACTCGATTTTAATTTAGTAGATCGAATTGATTAGATAAGTGGGGTGTTACATTGTTGGTATCGTGAGCATAAGTTCGGTCTTGTCCGACCAAGTATTGAGTCTAAGCTGTCTTAAGCTCCGAGTCTTAGGCTCGCTCTAAACCAGCTCTTGATCAGTGATCAAGAAGTAAGAATGGCTAGAAGAGCTGGAAGAGATGATGCCGCTATAGCCGCCGCTGGAGGCGATGGCAAATGCTATGGGAATCGACCTTCAAGCCAGAACGCCGATGATGCCGAGCTCGTAGGCTCGCCACTTTCCAGAGGGAGAATCCTCCTACCTTCAAGGGGAGGTATGATCCTCGATGGGGCTCTAGCATGGTTGAAAGAAATAGAGAGAATTTTCGTAGTGATGGATTGCACCGATGAGCAAAAAGTGAGGTTTGGGACTCATGCTCGCCGGGAGAAGCCGACGATCAGGAGGCTTGGAGTTCTTCCAAGATTGAAGCCGCAGAGGAGGAGATCACATGGGAGAATTTTTAAGAAAGAGTTCATGAGGAAGTACTACCCCCGAAGATGTGAGAGGAAAGAAAGAGATGGAATTCTTGGAGCTCAAACAAGGTAACATGACCGTGTTTGAGTATGTCACAAGTTTTCCGAAATGGATAAAGTTTTACCCCATTAAACTCGACCGACCGCAGAGTTCTCCGGGCGTATCAAGTTTGAGAACGGCCTTGAAGCCCGAGATCAAGCTGTGCAATCGGGTATCAAAGGATAAGTGGTGTATCTCGAAAGTTGGTGGACAAATGTAGAATTTATGAAGAAGATAAGGTGGCTACTAGCCGAGCCGGGAAAGATAAGAAGACTTTCAACCTCGCATCGTTGAAAACCTTACGACCATTCTCGTGGTAGAGGAAGGGGGAATTCCACAGTGAGAGGAAAGCCTAGTAGGGAGACGCCCGCTATTCTCGACTGCTATATGTGGATTGCCCGGGCACAAGGCGTAAGGAGGTGCAAGGCCGAGGTGAAGAGGTGTTATAGATGTGGGTGCGAGAGCCACCTATCTCGCCGAGTGTGGGCGAAAGGAGATAGTTTGTTTCACCAGGGAGACGGGGCACATCACCCCAAGTGTCCAAAGCCGGGCAAGCAGAGAGGCGTGGGGAAAGTGTTTGCATTAGTCTGGGTCCGAGGTAGAGAACGTAAATCACAGTGCACGTGTTATATCAACTGCGTTCCTCTAGTTGCAATTATAGATACCGCGCAACTCATTCCCTTCATTTCGCCATGTGTGCTAATAGACCGAAAGTTTAGTGTTGTCTCTACTGGTAAGTGAGATGGTCATTGACACTCCGCCAAGGGTTCAAAGTTGACTACCTCTCTGTATGTTCAAGTGCCCATCGATCGTATTCCGGCAGGACTTCACCGTTAACTTAATTTGTTTACCACTGTAGGGAATGGACGCTATCCTTGGTATGGACCGCTGGTAGACAACCATGTTCATATCAATTGCGCTCGAGAGATCGGGTTAGTTTTCCCCGCTACCGAGGTGAAGGAATCGTTTTTACTTCTCGCTAGACAAGTGCGCAAGTTGTTAGGAGAAGCGGGTTACTCGCTTGCATTACGGGCGCCATTAATAGAGAGAATCAAGTCAAGATTGAAGATCCGCCAAGGTTAGAGAGTTTGTTTCTAGGTGTTTCCCCGAAGAAATTCCTGCGTGCCACCGAGAGAGGATCGAGTTCACCATAGAATTGATTCATGGAACAAGACCTGTCTATGGCACCTTATAGAATGTATGGATCCGAGTCATGTCCGAGTTTAAGAAACAGCTTGGAAGAATTGCAGAGAGGAAATTCGTGAGACCAAGCGTGTCACCGTGGGGAGCACTGTGTTACTAGTGAAGAAGAAAGATGGAAGCATGAGGTTGTGGCGGACTATGCATACGCTGAACAAGGTTACAATTAAGAACAAGTATCCACTACCAAGAATTGACGATTCATGGATCAATTAGTGGTGCTTGTATTTTTTCAAGATTGATTTGAGGCTCGGCTACCATCAAATCAAAGTGAAGGACTAAGACGCACTAAAGATGGCTTTTAGAACTCCTGGATGGACACTACGAGCAGTTAGTAATGCCATTCGGTGTCACTAATGTTCCAGTGGGTATTCATGGAGTATATGAATCGATTTTCCATGAGTACTTAGATCGGTTTGTAGGTAGTGTTCATAGACGATATCTTGGTTCACTCCAAGCCCAAGCAGAAGATATGCCGAGCACTTAAGGGTAAAATCAAGGTTCCGAAGGAGAAGAAGTCAGATGCGGTTATCCAAGTGTGAGTTTTGGGTTGAGGGAAGTGAGTTTCCTAGGCCATGTGATTTCCAAAGAATGGGATTGCAGTGACCCTTCAAAGATTGAAGTCGTGTTGAAGGGGGAGACACCTAAGTCACCACCAAGTGAGGAGCTTCATGGGATTAGCCTACTATTACAGAAGATTCATTGAGGGTTTTCCAAATTGGCGCTAAGCATTAACCCAATTGACATGTAAAGATAGGCTTTCAGACGGGATGACCGACGCGAACACTACAACATTTTCGATTCTACGGCAAATCTGGCCAAAACCGCCTCCTAAAGCCAAAAACTGTTGCCAAAGCCTTCCACGGCAACGGTTTTGAAACCGCTAGACTCAGCGGGCGCGTTTCAAACTAAATGCAACGGTTTTCTCTCGCAACTAAGGCAACGTGATAGGAAAAACTGCTACATTGACAGACAGAAGGCAACGGTTTTTGTTTCACTTCTATGGAAACGGGTTGCAAACCGTTGTTCTTTGGCAACATATTTAAAACTGCTGCCACCTATGGCAACATGTTAAAACCGTTGTCGATATGACAACAAAGTGGATAATCATAGTGTCTTATACACTAAAACAAAAACCAGCTGCTACTAATGGCAACACTTTTAAACCGCTGTTATAACACTAAAACCATTCTCTTTATTTTAATAATCTATGTCAACAACAATGCTATAAAACCGCCAAGTATTACAAACAACCGCAAATAACTACCCTATTCGCATCTCATTCTTAATTGAAATGATTTGTTACTAAATGAAACAATTTAAAAGATATAATGATCCTTATATTGCTACTTCAAGGACACAAATAAAGTAACAATTCATGTATCTTAAACGAAAAACCGCTGCGTATAGACTTTACGTGGAACGGCTTGAGCCGTTGTCATTGAAAAAAATTTAAAAATGAGTGGTTAATAGCTTCAAAAACTGCTACATTGCTGGCTAAGGCAACGGTTTTTTTGAAGTTGTAATTTTGCCGTTGCCATAGGGTCCAAATGTTGTAGTGGGAAGAGAGTTTCCAAGAGTTGAAGAGAGATTGACAACGCCGCCGATCTTGACGCTGTCAATCCAGTGGATCCTTTTGCGATCTATTGTGATGCATATGTTAGGTTCACCAGCAGCCATGCAAGAAGGTAAAGTAGCGGGCGTGACGCTTCAAGGCAAATCAAGACTCGCAGAAGTTAATTACCCCACTCATGATTTGTAGAGCTAGCCGCCATAGTGTTTTTGCATTGAAGATATGGAGGCATTACCTTATGGTTCGAGGTTCGAGGTGTTTAGTGATCACAGGAGTTTACGTGACTTTGTTTGATCGCATGAATTGAATATGAGGCAAGGAGAGTATGGTTTGAGTTATCAAGGTCTATGACTTCGGTCCTAACTATCACCCAGTGGAAGGCCAATGTCAGAAATGGACGCTACCGAGTAGGAATTTCGTCCAGATATGTCATCGACGGCGGTAAAGGAGCTGAATCGATTGAATAGTTTAGAGATTTGAGCCTAGTATGTGAAGTAACACTCTGGAGTTGTTAAGTCAGATGCTCGAAGATCACCAATGAGTTCATGGTTAGTATAAGGGAAGCACGTATATTGATGTGAAGTCTGTCTGATGTGGTTTGGCGAGAGTCGGGTCGAGCCGATAACAAAGATTTTGAGCTGATGCGCAAGGATTGTCGAGGTTCGGGGAGGTCGGATATGTATACCGATGCATACGCAGAGATCGGCTGCACTCGAGGAGTTGTCATGTGAGTTTGGCCGAGTATCCATCCAGAGCTACGAAGATGCATCAAGACTTGAAGAAATTATTCTCGCAAAGGAATGAAGAAGGGATGTAGCCCAAGTTTGCCTATGCTTGTTTGATCTGCGACTAAGTCAAAGGTGGAGCACCGTGGTCATTAGGTCGGATGAAACACAGCAGGTAAGGTATCCTAAATGGTGCTGGGACAAGATTTCCATGGACTTTGTAACTCGGCTCGCGAGGACAACAAGAGGTTTGACACCATTTGGGTGATTGTTGATAGGGTCGACAAAGTCATCACACTTTATTCCTATTAACATCACATACCCAAGGCCGGTAGGTTAGCGTAAATTTATATCAATGTCATCAGGAAGCTTCATGAAATCCCTTCGAGTATTGTATCGTGCATGCAGATCCAAGGCGGTTTACTTCGAATTTTGAAGAGTTCGTAAAGCAGGCGCTGGGTTCCAAGCGCACATGGAGTTCTCGGCATATCATCCTCTCGCATCGATGGTCAATCCGAGAGGATCATCCAAATTCTTAGAAGACTTATTGAGAGCTTGTGCTGTTGCAGCGAGGAGGTGCGGGATTCAGTGATCTACCATTGATAGCAGAATTCACTTACAACAACAAATCATCATCCAAGTATTGGAATGGCACCATTTGAAGCATTGTACATGGCCGTAGGGTGTAGGGACTCCACTATGTTGGCATGAAACAGGAGAGAGGCGTTGTGGTTAGGACCCGAGTTGGTTGCAGAGACTACTGGTGAAGGTTAAGATGATCGTAGAGAGCATGCAGTACGCCACAAAGGCAGTGCGTAAGTGAGCTTACCATGACAAAAGGAGTGAAAGACTTTAGGAATTTCGCTTCGGCCGACCATGTGATATTCTCTTCTTTAGAGTCACCGCTTTGGATCGAGTTGACGAGCTCCGAGGGTCCAAGAAACTGTCACCTCGCTTTAATTGGACCCTATCAAATCTTGGAGAGAGTCGGGTAGCGTGGCGCATCAATTGCATCACTGCCATACCTAATCATTGGAATTTGCACGATATGTTCCGTATGTATCTCAACCGAGGAAGTATGTCCCGATCTCGGCGCCATGTCATTCAAAATGGATTTATTGCGGCAAGGAGAGACGCACTCTCACCGTGGAGACAATGCCGATCGAATTGAAGACCGAGAAGTAAAGACGCACTTCAGAAAAATACAATCAAGTTTGTGAAGCGTGGTTTGGCAGAGCTTCCCGGGGAGCATGCTACCGTGGGAGCTAGAGAGCAAGATGAAGGAAGTCTATCTCCGAAATGCTTGATCGAGGTAAGATTCCGAGGACGTGAATCTCCTAAGTAGTGGGGAGGTTGTAACACCCCAAAATAATTCAATTAATTAACTTAGTCGAAAGTTATTATGGGTTTGGCAACATTTTACTTTTAAGTCAAATAATTCATTAAGTGAAGGTTAAGCATGTGTTGCTTCTTTTTAGAAAAATGTCTTAGTTAGGAAAGGGAACAAGGTAGAAGAAGCCTACACGCCTTCCAATAAGGCCAAGGCCTCATTGAAGTCCTCTCAGACATGTTAAATGGTGCCTTCAGAGGGGAGACCATTTCACATTGTTCCAAAAATAGTCAAAGTTACCAAATTAAGAAAGTAGAGAGTAAGTGAGACTTAGAGAGAATGAAAGAGAACCGGCGGAGAACCAAGAGAAAAAGTGGAAGAGTTGAGTCGAATCTTGAAGGATTCCTGGTAAAGGCTAAAGTTAAAGATGGTGTGTCTGGCCACAGATCTGTGTTTGGGCTCTTAATCTTTGTAATGTTTTGTGTTTGGTAGTATTTGGTGGAAGTGGTTCGGAGTCACCTCGTGATATGTGTGTTTTATGCTGTTCTATAACATGTTTTGTTTGCGGTTTTC
The DNA here is from genome assembly GCA_020916435.1 of Oxytropis ochrocephala. NCBI lineage: Eukaryota > Viridiplantae > Streptophyta > Magnoliopsida > Fabales > Fabaceae > Oxytropis > Oxytropis ochrocephala. The sequence goes on along the minus strand of CM037093.1, from coordinate 62,799,383 downwards.
TCCTGTCGTGATTTGTGGTCAGGAAGCACGATGGTGGATCGGTTGGGGAAAGAGAGAGGAGTGTAACACTCTCTGCTCAGGTGGTACGTAAGGAGCATGTATGGAGGCATCGCAGCTGTGAATCGCCAGGTAAGAAAATGAGTTTGGTATGTAGAGTTAGGAGCAGGATCTGAGCCAATGGAGCCGAGTATCCGAAAGTGCGCAAAGAATAAATCAAATGTGTAGAAAAATTCACATTTAACAACACCAAAACACGCTTAGCAATACATGTAACTGAACGAAGTACAAC